>JAUMJK010000673.1:0-600000 GCA_033558105.1 Coccyzus lansbergi
CCTTGGCGCATGCCCCTCCCCGCGAGGGGCGGAGCCTTCGCCACGTCGTGGCGGTGCCCGGCAAGATGGCGGCGGGCGGCGGGAGCGCCATCGCCTGGCGCTGCGCCTTCTGCCTCCTGCTGCTGTGCGGCGCGGCCACCGCGGCTCCCATCGCGGACACGGGCGGTGAGCGGCGGCCGGCGGGGCGGGGGGAGAGGGGGGCGGCGCGTGCCGGGCTCTCGCCGCGCTCAGTTCAGCGCCTCCGGGCCTGGAGGGCACTGACCCCGCCATAACCCGGGGTTCCCCTGTCAGCCCTGTCCCAGGGAGGCCCCTCGGCCTTGCCCTGCTTCCCTCAGCCTACGCCTCGCTCTAACTAACTGCTCCTAAGAAATAGGTAGAGTGGTGGAATCGCTCGGTTGGAAAAGACCAACGAAGCTGGTGAAGGGGCTGGAGAACAGGCACTATGACGAACATCTGAGAGAGCTGGGGGTGTTTAGCCTAGAGAAGAGGAGGCTGAGAGGAGACCTCATTGCTCTCTACAACTACCTGAAAGGAGGTTGTGGAGAGGAGGGAGCTGGGCTCTTCTCCCAAGTAACAGGGGACAGGACGAGAGGGAATGGCCTCAAGCTCCACCAGGGGAGATGTGGATTACACATAAGGAAAAAGTTTTTCCCAGAAAGAGTCGTTGTGCACTGGCAGAGGCTGCCCAGGGAGGTGGTTGATACCCCTTCCCTGGAGGTGTTTAAGGGACGGGTAGATGAGGTGCTGATGGACATGGTTTAGTGTTTGATAGGAATGGTTGGACTCGATGATCCGATGGGTCCCTTCCAACCTGGTTGTTCTATGATTCTATGACCTTTGCGATGATTGAGTCCAACCATCCCTATCCGGTACCAAACCAGATCCCTGAGCACCTCACCTGCTCCTCTTTTAAACACCTCCAGGGATGGGGACTCCACCACCTCCCTGGGCAACTCCAGTGCTTAATAACCCTTTCAGTGAATAACTTTCTTCCTAATATCCAATCTAAATCTCCCCGGTGCAGTTTGAAGCCCTTCCTTCTCCTTCTAGCACCCATCACTCACGAGAAGAGACCAGCACCCACCTTACCACAATCTCCTTTCAGGCAGCTCTAAAAGATAAGCTCTCCCCTCAGCCTCCTTTCCTCCAGGCTGAGCAGCCCTAGGTCCTTCAGCTGCATCTCCTAACCCTTGTTCTCTAGCTGCTTTCCCAGCTCCATTCCACTCTCTGGATGTGCTCCAGCCCTTCAGTGTCTTTGGAGTGAGGGGCCCAAAACTGAGCCCAGGATTTGAGGTGCAGCCTCATCAATGCTGAGGACAGAGACACGGTCTCTTCCCTGCTTCTGCTGGCCATGCTGTTTCTGATACAGGTCAAGGTGTTGGTGGCCACATGGGCCACTGCTGACTCTTATTCAGATATTCCAGAAGTAGCAAGTTCCTGTGATTTGGATGGACTATTGCGTAGGCAGCAAAGAGAAAGGAAATTACAGAAGGAAAGCAAGGGAGCTGTTTGGAGCTGGCAGCTCCCTTCGTGCCTCCCAGTCATTAGCTGCATTGCCCTTCACCTCATCTTGTGGATGGGTAGTAATGAGGGGAGAGGGTTAGAGTTGAGGGCAGAAACCTAGAATCATAGAATAGTTTGTTTGGAAAATACTTTTGAGACCATCAAATCTAACCATACCTGTCCACTACTAAACCACATCCCTGAGTTATATGCAGTCATACATCTGAGTTAAATACCTCCAGAGATGGTGACTCAGCCACCTCCCTGAGCAGCCTCTTCCAGTGGAACTTGTGGGAGAGCAAGAGTTTTTAATTCCATAAATCACAGAACAACTTGCTTCCTTGTCAAGTTGTAGCCCTGACCCAAACGGCTTTGGCAGCATTGGGGCTCCCGGTTCTTTTCACTCCTATCCTCAGAGAAAGGGAAACGACCCAGAAGTGGATTTGGATCTTGTCAGATGTTTCTCTGTTTACTGAGTGGCCGGTGTTGCTAGTTGTGTCACCATGATAAAGCATTAACATCCAGTTCTGACACTGAGGCATCTCTGGAGTCCAGGCACCTTGTCCAATGTCATCTGACAGTGTTGTGTAACTGTAAACAGTGCAACAACAGCTCATCATGCCAAATAGTTTTGTGTAGATATCATAATCCAATTGTGGTGTAGTTGCTAAACTTGCTACTCCTCTTAAAGCAAACAAGAAGTTCTTTTAGCAATGAGAGGAATTTACTCTTTCTCACTGTGAAGCTGCAGCATTTGTTGCTGGGAATCCCTTGTGTGTGTAAGCCTGTATCCTTCTGAAACTTTCAGGTTAAAATGAATTTAGCAATAATTTTAACTGTAAGGATACATGCAGTGTAGTTTTATAGGAAAAAACATACTTGATTTTATTTGAAATAATTTAGCTATTACTTTCTTTCTATTTGTTAAGAGTAGCAGTAAGGTCTACATTTACAGGTTTACGTTAAGGTTTACATTAGGAAAAAACTACATTAGGAAAAAACTTTTCACAGAAAGGGTCATTGGGCACTGGAACAGGCTGAACAGGGAAGTGGTTGATTCACCTTTCCTGGAGGGGTTTAAGGCACAGGTGGACGAGATCCTGAGGGACATGGGTTAGTGTTTGATAGGAATGGTTAGACTCCATGATCCGATGGGTCTCTTCCAACCTGGTTATTCTATGATTCTATGATTCTACCTACCTTACCCATAAAAGAAACCCTCTCGCAGCTGCCCTTCCTCATTATCTCCATGTATACAATTAGCTTGATTCCTGAGGGGAGGTAAGAATTCCCTAAGCTTGTCCTGTGCAAGAACTAGACAAGTTAATATCGATACGATAACCCAAGCTAGTAATTTCTTCAGCAGCAAGTGTGTTAAATGTGAAGTGGTTGACTTCAAACTTGAGCAGAGAGGTCCCATAATGTCTAGTTCGTGCAGGATTAGTTAAGTCTCTGTTTTATGGTTGATTAAAGAGTAATTCATGCCAAGAAAGTGTACCATGTAAACAAGGCAAAGCCTGTTGGAACTGATCCTCTGTAAATATAGGTGTATCGTGAATGACTCGATTCAACGTCCTCTGTACAGTATTTTACTTATGAGTAATTTGACACAAGCAGTTGGTTGAATGCTTCGTTTCTAGAGGCTGTAACTTTCCAGCGAACCAAGGGGCTCCTTGGGAGTGCTTAGTGAAAGCACTGTTACTTTTTTAAAGTGAAAAAATACTTTGGAATGCCAAAAATAGAAGGCAGGTGTGGCTCCACTGTTTAAATTATGATGTGTGCTGAAAGTCTGAAATGCCTTCATTTTTAAGGTGCTTCCTGACTTGAATTGGAAGTGGGGACCAGTAAACATGAATAGAATCAGAGAATGGTTTGGGATAGAAGGGACATTAAAGATCATCCAGTTCCAACACTCCTGACATGGGCAGGGACACCTTCTATGGAATCAGTCAGCTCAATAGTTTGCTTTTTTTTTTTTTCAGGATTAAAAAATCCACTGGCTATTTATAAACTCCCTCTATAGTGTTTTTTACCTTCCTATGGATAGAGAAGAGGGTGATGGGTCCAGCACATGGTTTTAATGCTCACCTTGTTGTTACTGTAGTTCTGCAAGGCCATCCTGACATTAGAGAGATTATGAGTTTGCCTTAGTGTTAATTGTCATGTAGAACTGTTGCTGATTTTCTTCCTTATAATAATTTGTTGTTGACAGAAGGCTTTCATACATGAGAACACAAAGTCATATTGTTCTTTCTTCAACTTTGTTTTTTAACCTGTGGTTCAATCATTTCATTCAAATTAACACAAAGAATTATTTTTCTGTTTCTACAAATTCAGTGAAAATAAGGGCCTGGGAAGAAATGCTGGGGCCTCGTGTCCTGACTGAAGGGAACATTGCAGTGCATTCTCATTTTTGGCTTGCAAAACATGCAGTGGTGAAAGATCAAAACCGTTTAACAGCAGGAGAGGTTTATAGAGAAATTCCTTCTCCAGAGACCTTAGCAAACTCTGTGGGAGCAAGAGTGTGATGATGGAGAAATACTAAACACACATGATTCTACTGGAGGAGAGGCCATGTCTCTCAAGCTCTAAATCTGGAAAATACGTGTGCTAAATTTTTCAGGGACGTTTTGGCACACTAACCTAGTAAGCATGTGCTTCCAAGCTTTAATTCCCATTCAAGACTTCTCTTTCAAAGTCGCCAAAGTACAGAAGTGTATTTTTCTACATATGAATTCTAAAATGTCTGCAGTGTAAAATACGCCCTGTTCATCACATGTTTTTTTGTCTATAAAGTAAATGCCTTACAATAATTTTAATTTCCAGCCAAAGTATCGCAGGAGTAGTTAGTGCTTTGTGCTTAATATTGACTGTTTTTCATCCTTCCCTCAGATTCTGTGAATGGGCTGTCGCTTCCGAAAAATATTTCTAGAAGTGAGAATGAAACATTAAATGAATCGCAGAATTGGACAGTTGACTTGCAGAGTATAACCCCAACAAAAAAAGAAGCTTCCCCAACAACTGCTAAAATCAATCCGGTGACGGCAGGGAAACCATCTGCAGCAGAAGGCGACAATCTGCCAGATGTTCCCTCTGCTGTGGTGACTTCTAGTCCTGTATCTCAGGTGGATGTTGATGCTTCTGAAGACACTAAAATAGAGGAAGAAGATCTTATAACTGATTTGAAAGACACATTAAATAGTTCACCACCCGTCATAAAAGAAACCATAGAGACAGACGGAGGAGACGAGTATGGTAATTATGAAATGACATCAAACTCCAGATACAACTCAGACGTAGAGATACCAGAAGACGATGACTCTGACACTATTAATAATTACAACGAGGAGATCAAGTCCCTGGATGAGAAGATAAAAGGTGTTTCTGTCGCAGGGTTGGAAGAAGAAGAAGACGGCCATTTCTTCTTTCATCTGGTTGTGGTTGCCTTCTTAGTAGCTGTTGTTTATGTCACCTATCACAATAAGAGGAAGGTAGGTATGATGGGAAAGGTTGAGAGAAACAGCATTTAATATCGAATTGCTTTGCTTGTTCACCTTTTTCTCCTAAGAGGAACTTAGCTTTTTTTTTTTTGGAGAATGAACTTTGACCACGTAGGCTTGTTATACAAATATGCAGGTCATTATGGTTGGACTCGATGATCCGGTGGGTCCCTTCCAACCTGGCTGTTCTATGATTCTATGATTATTTTAATTCGTAGTTCGTTGAGCAGCCTGTTTAGGCAGTGCTGCTGAAATTGCAGGTCTCACACATCTCAAACCCAAAATATTTCTCTGTAGCATTACCTAAACCGGCTGCTTTTTTCTTTCAGATCTTCTTATTGGTCCAGAGCCGAAGGTGGAGGGATGGCCTGTGCTCCAGGACAGTAGAGTATCATCGTTTAGATCAGAACGTTAACGAAGCAATGCCTTCCCTCAAAATAACGAATGACTATGTGTTTTGAAAGCACTGTGATTTGAGTTTGCTGAACTTCTCACTCTTTGCCTGCGTACTCATATAAATGATATTCAGGTATTCTAAATATGCTGCTTGTACTGAAATGAGGTGTATTCTCTTTGACCTGGGTGGGTTTGAGATTAAATCTCATGCGATACCAAGGGCATGATAACATCCGGTTGCTATTTTGGTCGGGTTTTATATCAGTAAAAGATACAAAGTTTAATAATTAGTGCTCTTTCCATTCATTAAGCATCATCCCTTCTGTCCGGAGCAGTCTTCATAGCGGTTAATACAAAAATAAGCATAAAATATTTTAGGTCTGATAAACTAACGACTTTGGCATCACTAAATCAAATTAACAATCTCTTTGCTAATCGCTTATGCGGCTCATAAATCCCACTGTATCGCAAACTTAAAATGTAATTCCTTTTCTTCTCTGCTTAAATCCTGATGCTCCAAATCTTTCTCTTGGGGTTTTTGGTTCTGTCTTCCTGTTGCATAACTTGATCCTATTTTAGGCAGAATGGCTGCCATGGTAATTTCTTATTTTCTGTCTGTTTATGCAGTAAAGAATTTAAAAAGAATTATATATCAACTGATTTACTTCAGAAATAGTATAACATCTATTTCTTTAAAATATTCAAGATCCTTGTGAAGGTGTGGCAGCTTCTTGACTGTTCATTTTTTTCTCTTTAATAGTATTTATGGCTTTTTCATTATCTTCTTTAATTAATGAATGGAAAGCAAGCCTTGTTGAATAATCTTACTAAAACATAGGTAGCTGACAGGCTTACGATACATCAAAGCTTTTCGTTGAATTTTAAGGCGGTTGGGAAACAGTTATGTGGTTTGCTCTAAATGGGAGAGGCCTGAGATTGTAAGAAGAAATGGTTTTATTGTTATTCTGACCCGAGTAAGAGTCAGGGGAAGGGAACGGTGTGTGGGCTGTCAGTCTGGGGACAGCACACTCTGATTTTTGACAAACATTTATACATTAATGTAAAACAAGTTACTGGTACAGTAGAATTTTTTTTTTTACCTTTTGTACTTCCGTTATTTATGTTCTCATGAATTGTAAATTATAAAAATCTTAGTTTTCTGTACATTCTGTTGGTGATTTAGTTTTCAAACTGATAGACGTGTAAATAACGGTTGATCGGAACCCCATGAGTAATGATTTGTTATTCAAGTAATTCTGTGATATTTTGAAAAAAACAACTTCACAGCAGTTGGCATGAGGACTCCGAAGGCCCAATGCTGTCTTATGAATGAAACACTACAGTTAAATGCATTCTTTTCATAACCACAAGAAGTAAAGCACAAACAAAACATCCCCAAACTCTTTTCTTGCAGTAATTTTTACCATATTTGGACTTGTATCGCTCAGTATTTTGAATAAGATTTTTAAAATAAATGACAATAATAAGCCTGTGGTTTTTTATCTTGCTGTTAGCTGCCGGTGACAGCCTGAGGGAGCTGGGGTTGTTCAGCCAGAAGAAGAGGAGACTCTGGGGAGACCTTTTACAAGGGTGTGGAGTGATAAGATGATGGGCAGAGGCATTAAATTGGAAGGAGGAAGATTTAGATTAAGACATTAAGAAGAAATTATTCAAAATGAAGGTGGGGAGGCCCTGGCCCAGGTTGCCTGGAGAAGTTGTGTCTGCCCCATCCCTGGAGGGGTTCAAGGCCAGGTTGGATGAGGCTTGGAGCCCTTGATCCAGTGGGAGGTGTCCCTGCCCATGGAAGGAGGAGAACTGGACGGGCTTTGAGATCCCTTCCAACCCAAACCATTCTGTGATTATATGAATACTGGAAACAGAGTGACCTGTCACCTCCACCCTGGCTGAGGACTCTGGGGAATTCCCTCCACACTCTTGCCTTGTTTTGTGCTTTAAAAAAGGAACTGCAGCCTTGTACAGATGAAAGATTTGAAACACAATGTTCAGGTGTGGGCCCCTCACCACAAGAAGGATGTTGAGGCTCTGGAGCAAGTCCAGAGAAGAGCAAAGAAGCTGGGGAAGGGGCTGGAGAACAGGCCCTGTGAGGAGTGGCTGAGAGAGCTGGGGGTGTTTAGCCTAGAGAAGAGGATGCTGAGGGGAGACCTCGTTACTCTCCAACTCCCTGAAAGGAGGTTGTAGAGAGGAGGGAGCTGGGCTCTTCTCCCCAGGGACAGGGCACAGGACAAGAGAGAATGGCCTCAAGCTCCACCAGGGGAGATTTAGGCTGGAGATTAGGAGGAAGTTTTTCACAGAAAGGGTCATTGGGCATTGGAATAGGCTGCCCAGGGAGGTGGTTGATTCCCCTTCCCTGGAGGTGTTTAAGGTGTGGGTGGACGAGGTCCTGAAGGACATGGTTTAGTGTTTGATAGGAATGGTTGGACTCAATGATCCAGTGGGTTTCTTCCAACCTGATGATTCTATGACTTCAGTGCCTTTTTTTTTTAAGGAAATCCTTTCTTCTGCAACAGCCTTGGATTGTTGCTTGAGCAAGGGAAGGGCCTGGCTGAATCCACTTGGGCACTCAATGTGCTGTTTCTAATAGTGCCAATAAAGAGCAGAAGGTTTCTTATCATCCAGTTTTCTGAGGGTTCCAGCAGCACCAGGAGAGTGCAGCGGATCTCGTCTGCTGGGCAATAAAAGGGCCATTTGCTGATGAGGTAAGCGGGATTGAACTACTGTTTTTTAATTTCTCTAATTGAATTTGCTTGTGGAGAATTAAAAGCAGACAATCAAAAATTCATGAAGTGCTGAGATCAAATAGAGGAAAAGGCAAGCAGATTTATGTCAGATCATACCAACAAGAAATGCCTTGATGAATTTCTTTACTGAAGAAAGGAAACTTTCCCACATTAAGGTGAATTATGACTTCCATCAGTTTTCTGATAAAAGGAATAAAACATTCTTGAAGAGCTTTCTGATTAAACTTCACAAGATGAAAGTTGAAGCTCTATTTATGTAGGTTCTCATTAGCGACTGAGGTTTGTGAAATGAGGAAAGAAATAATGAATGGGATAGTTTAAACAAATGGTACATTTCACTTTTACTATCCAGGAAATCAGGTATTTTAAAATATTTATAGTTTAATTTTCATTTAGCTCCAGCGCATATTATTCACTTAAGTCAACTGTCCTTGGTTGCTGCTCAGTTGTACACAGGGTGAACAGAGAGAGGTTTATCTGAGCAGGGGAAAAGGTTGAGTTAGGGGAAATTAATTTGCAACACAGAGATGAAAAATGTCACCTCTCTTAAATAAATTTAAACGCTATGAGGATAATTGAAAGGGAAAAGGGCTCTTTCTGTGGCTCTAACGCAGACTTCTATTAATATTAGGGGGAGATGAAAGTTGCTCTTGCAGCTGTAACTCAGCCTTGGGAAGGATTGAGCTTAGTTTTCAAGCAGCACAGCCACAGGGCAAGGTGGACTAAACACTGGTCGAAGATTTGTCAGGTACTCGCAGGAGCCTCAATTTTCTGCTTAAATCTCAAAGCAGCGATGGTGTTCAGGGCTGGGATGGGGAGGGCTCTGTGCTCCAGCAGCTGCTTGTGCTCTGAAATAGATAGGAATGGTTGGACTGGAAGATCCGATGGGTCCCTTCCAACCTGGTTGTTCTATGATTCTATGATTCTATGAAAGGGAAGGAGCAGGTGGGTCATTCCAGGCAGATCTCTCCCACCTGAGCTGCTCTCTGGAGGTGAAGGCTGCAGGTGGGTGGTGGGTGGTCCTGTGGGTATTATCAGCAGTGAGTTGGGAGACTGAGAGCACCTGGCACCCTGAGAAGAGGCTGTTGCTTCCTCTTGCTGCACTACGTTCCCTTCCTCTGGTGAGTAAGCAGGCTCCTAATCTCCTCCTCCTTCTCTTTCTTTATCTTGAGGTGATGCTCAGTCATTTTGAGTCACTTGAGCTGGTTCTCCACGCAGCCAGCCTGGTGCCAGTGTTGGCTCAAGGCAAGTGAAGGGAATATTTAGGATGGAGATGGGAACATTTCCCTGCTTGGCAGCAGCAAATTGTTAATTTGTTTTCTTGCAAAGCCCTTACTAATCTATTTTTTAAGCCAAGCCCAGACAAGAGTGTTTTATCTTGTAGACTCCAAGTAAGTGACTGGTCACTGTGGTTTGCACATGTTGTTTTTTGCCGCTGAAAGGCCAGCGTGGCCTGAGGATTTGTGCTTCCTTTTGGTTTGGGTTGGTTTTGCCGTTGTTTTCTTGGAAGGAAATCCCTGAGCGGGATCTCTGTGACCCTGAGGGTTGGTGCTGCTGTGGACGCCTGGTCTCCTAAAACCCCAGCGCCCGCTGGGCCACGAAGCTTCCCTCTCCTGTCCCAAATCCCAACCAAAGCTGCATTTTGTGCTCCTGTGAGGCTGAGTAGCTTTATGGGAGCCCTAAATCCCCGTGTAAGGCTGATAGAGCCGTAATCTTCAAGGCTGTATATCCAAACCACCACAAAGCTGCAGAACTAATAACATCATTCTTACGCTTCTTTTACAATGAAGTGTCCTTTGAAGAGTCCCTGTACTGTTTTTCATTAAACTTTTCCCATACGGAGCGTAGGAATGTCCTCGTTGCAACAAAACCTGGTTAATATCACACCTCAGTTTCGCTGTTTCCAACATACCTAATTAGAAAGGGAAGGATGACATCTTTTCTGTAATTGGTCCTTAAATCATTATCAAAATAATTTAGCAGCCTCCTTAAACTTAGTTTTAATTACAGGGTCTATTGCCTTGTTAAGTTATTACACCGAAATCACTAATCTTGGCAATTTCCTATCTTTATTAAAGGAAAATATGAAGGTCGTGTTGCTTTTACCGAGATGCATTCATTGAGATTTTATTAAAGATCAAGCGAAACTAGATTTAATCGCTTTGCGCTGCTCTGTAAACGACATCGAAATGGATCCGATTAAGCTGCTTAAGGAAACCAGGGGGATGAAGAACTTGAAGTCCAGGGGCACAGATGTACCAAGGATGCTGAAAGGTTTCCCATTCAGGTAACATGAATTAGGGGGCTCTTAGGATTGTTGATCACGAACAAACATCCTCATTATGTGAGGCAGTGGGATCATGTTGTGTATTTTTGATAGAATCATAGAACAACCAGGTTGGAAGAGACCCATCGGATCATCGAGTCCAACCATTCCTATCAAACACTAAACCATGTCCCTCAGGACCTTGTCCACCTGTGCTTTAAACACCTCCAGGGAAGGTGAATCAACCACCTCCCTGGGCAGCTTATTCCAAAGCCCAGTGACCCTCTGCGTGAAAAACTTCCTCCTAATCTCTAGCCTAAATCTCCCCTGGTGGAGCTTGAGGCCATTCCCTCTTGTCCTGTCTCCTGGCACTTGGGAGAAGAGCTCAGCTCCCTCCTCTCCACAACCTCCTTTAAGGTAGTTGCAGAGAGCAATGAGGTCTCCTCTCAGCCTCCTCTTCTCCAGGATAAACACCCCCAGCTCTCTCAGCCGCTCTTCATAGGGCCTGTTCTCCAGCCCCTTCACCACCTTCATGGCTCTTCTCTGGACTCGCTCCAGAGCCTCAACATCCTTCTTGTGCTGAGGGGCCCACAACTTAACACAGGATTCAAGGAGCGGCCTCACCAGTGCTGAGTACAGAGGGAGAATCACCTCCCTGGCCCTGCTGGTCACACCATTTCTGATCCAAGCCAGGATGCCATTGGCCTTCTTGGCCACCTGGGCACACTGCTGGCTCATGTTCAGCACCTTTCTTTCATCTACCAGTGCCACATGGTGACTTGTGATGACTGATGGAGGTTCTTTTTGTCCCTGCGTTTAGTTACTGGTTATCAGAGGGAGAAAGAGTTATGGTTACGCTCTTCACGTAACTGTTCCCCCTCTGCTAGTGGGAGATATGGAATAAAACTTTCAGAAGCGGCACAGGTTTTGCATTACAACTCACTTTCCACGTTAACTCATGCTTTTTCTTAATCATTCTGCTAATTTTCCATGCTAAATTGTAGCAGGATGACTCCTTGAGCTGCAGTCGCTGGGGCAAGGAGCAGCTGATTATCCTTTACAAAGGGGCAAGCTGCCTTCAACGTCTAAAAATCATCTTTTCGGTATTAGCTGACAGATTCTACCAGTTCATCTAGAAGGGGTTTTAATTTCTAATGCCTGCTGACTGCGGATCCCAGCAGCTGGAGGGCCAGATGTTCAGAAAAGGAGAATTGTATTCCGCGTTGTTTGAGGAAGGGAAATAAGGTGAAAGTAAAGGGCATAATGGAATTGTGCGGAAATGGAGCCACGGTCTCCCGAGCAGTGATAGCATCTTTCTTTCATCTACCAGTGTAATGACTGATGTATCATAGAATCATAGAACAACCAGGTTTGCAGTATCGTTTATGGGAAAGATTCGCTGCATCCTCCCTAGAGAAGGAAAAGTGTCCTTGATCCATCTGCAAACAGGGGAGTTGAGCTGGATCACACCACAAAAAGACAAAAGGGCTGTGTGACACACGTTATCATAGAATCATAGAACAACCAGGTTGGAAGAGACCCATCGGATCATCGAGTCCAACCATTCCTATCAAATACTAAACCATGTCGCTCAGGACCTCGTCCACCCATCACTTAAACACCTCCAGGGAAGGTGAAGATGCTCTGCTGGTGGGTGGGTGGTGGTTGTGGGAACAGGACACCCTGCTGCCTCCCCTGGCACTTGTCCAGTGGGTGGGAGAGCAGATGAAGCCCTAAATGGTTCCAGCCCCTGGTGAAGGGGCTGAAGAACAGGCCCTATGAGAGAGCTGGGGTTGTTTAGCCTAGAGAAGAGGAGGCTGAGAGGAGACCTCATTACTCTGTACAACTACCTGAAAGGAGGTTGTGGAGAGGAGGGAGCTGGGCTCTTCTCCTGAGGGACAGGGGACAGGACAAGAGGGAATGGCCTCAAGCTCCACCAGGGGAGATTTAGGCTGGAGATTAGGAGGAAGTTTTTCATGGAAAGGGTCATTGGGCATTGGAACAGGCTGCCCAGGGAGGTGGTTGATTCACCTTCCCTGGAGGTGTTTAAGGCACAGGTGGATGAGGTGCTGAGGGACTTGGTTTAGTGTTTGATAGGAATGGTTGGACCTGATGATCCGATGGGTCTCTTCCAACCTGGTTGTTCTATGATTCTAAATGGAAGCTGGATTATAGAAAGAATTTGATGGTGAAGCAGAGGAAGGTATTTTAACCAGCAATCAAGCTTACCTTGTTGGTCCTTGCCACTCAGGACAACTTTTCTCTAAGTGACACCCAGAAGAAAAGTAATCAGCAGTTTAGGTATTGAAATAATTAGTTTTCTCCTGCTTTTCCTCCTAATGCTGCTCTGATTTTGGAGAAGCAGCCAGCAGGGGGGAGTGTGACTGCACCATGCAAAGCAGCCTCCCAGGCTGCAGAAAGCTGGAGAGGTGCAGAGTCATTCCAGAAATGAGAGTTGGGGTCCCTCCAGGCAGAAGCTGACGTGGGGAGACAGATGGTGTCATCCCACGGAGTGCAAACCGCTTCTAGCTGCTTGAGATGTAAGTCGGGATAGAGGTGTGCGGAGTCGTGTGGTCCAGAGGGACCTGGTGGCACCTGCAGGTGGGAGGTTCTTCTCCCTCTGTACTCAGCACTGGTGAGGCCGCTCCTTGAATCCTGTGTTCAGTTGTGGGCCCCTCACCACAAGAAGGATGTTGAGGCTCTGGAGCGAGTCCAGAGAAGAGCCACAAAGCTGGTAAAGGGGCTGGAGAACAGACCTTATGAGGAACGGCTGAGAGAGCTGGGGGTGTTTATCCTGGAGAAGAGGAGGCTGAGAGGAGACCTCATTACTCTCTCCAACTCCCTGAAAGGAGGTTGTAGAGAGGAGGGAGCTGGGCTCTTCTCCCAAGGGACAGGGGACAGGACAAGAGGGAACGGCCTCAAGCTCCACCAGGGGAGATTTAGGCTGGAGATTAGGAGGAATTTTTTCACACAGAGGTTCATTGGGCATTGGAACAGGCTGCCCAGGGAGGTGGTTGATTCACCTTCCCTGGAGGGGTTTAAGGGATGGGTAGATGAGGTGCTGAGGGACATGGTTTAGTGTTTGATAGGAATGGTTGGACTTGATGATCCAATGGGTCTCTTCCAACCTGGTGATTCTATGATTCTATGATCTTATGTGTGGCAACAGAAATATATAAAAAGAAAAAAAAAAGCTAATTATGGGCTTACAATATGATGAATTTTACCTGACAGCATCTAACCTTTTCCAGAGCAATGCACAAACGGTTGCTACCTGCTTGAGTAAATACAGGTTTAGAAATGCATCACCAAAACACTAGTTAATGGATTAATTACATGCATGCTGCTTATACCCATGTCTTGGTTGAACTTGGCGCCTAGAAAGAGGTTGTTTTATATCTGTAAATAGTTTGCTTGCCTAATTACTCGCTTAGCCGTTTCTACTGCCAATTACACACGTGTTCAGTCATCGTCGGATGTCGCTAGTGCCTGGGGAGCTGCCACGTCGGGCAAGAGGTGGTCTTAGAAGAAGTGGGAGAGACGCAGAACAGGGAAGGAAGATTTCTTATTTGAGGGAGGTGGAAAAATTTCTCAGCTGTTCAACACCTGCTTGGTCTTGGGTGATCTCTGGAAGATGCCAGTCCTAGAACATAAACAGGATCCAGAGGTGGAAACAGCAGCAGCAGAGATGGCTTCTCATTAAAAATATGCTAGTGAGACTTGGGGGGCGTTTGGAGATAACACTGGGTTTAAGAAGTGGTGGTTCAGCAACAGCACCAGAGTGATACTGGATGGTGACTTACGATTGGTTGGACTCGATGATCCGATAGGTCCCTTCCAACCTGGTTGTTCTATGATTATTCTAGTGCTTGCCTCAAATATTTTAATTGTAAGGTGAATATCTGTAGAAATTTTGGACTGAACTGAATTTCTAGTATTCATTTAATCAAAGAGCTGTAGCTCGTTGAGGCTTCTATGGTTTCCATGCAGTGGTGGATGCAGGAGTGACACAGTGCCTCTTCCTCACCCTGAGTTTGATGATGTTTTGGGTAGCGAAGAGCAGGGACTTGGACTCTGATCCTTGTGGCTTCCTTCCAGCTTGCGATATTCTATGATTCTAAGGTCATGTAAAGCTTCTTGGGTCCTAATATTAATAGTGGTAATGACTAAGGGTCCTACCAAAGCTCTCTGCTGGTCTGGTTGTGGTACTAACAACCTACCTAGTGATTGATAGGAATGGTTGGACTTGATGATCTGGTGGGTCTCTTCCAACCTGGTTGTTCTATGATTCTATGTGACTTAGAAGCCAGAGAACCATGTAGATTATTTGCTGAAATCGTGGGGTGGGTGATCAGACCCAAAGATCCTGCTGTACTGAGGTCACTGCCCACAACTTCCACAGATCTGCGGAACACAGAGTGCAGCTCAGGAATATCGGGGTCTGGCAGGGATGCTGCAGAGAGGACTTTAACTGGGAAACAGGAGACTTGGGACAGATAGAGGGGTACTAAGAGTGACCAGCACTGAGCAAACACTACCAGGACTGAGAAAAGGCAACAAGGAATGATTCTATGATTCTACCTGAGACAGGCTCTGTTCAAAAGGCAGGACAAGAGCGCAAGTGGCTGCTGCAGGAAGGGTTTAGTGCCGCGAACACAGTGAGATTGAATTTGTCAACATATTTCTGTCCAGTTTCTTGTTGCACTGAGTGTTGTTTAATTCCCTCTCTACCCTGAATTGCAAACAGATGCTTAGGTAATTAAGACCTGAGGCTTTAGAGATGATGGTCCAGGCTCTGATGCAATTACTCAAGCTGGATTATACCTGACTTTGTAAGCAATCCCACCAGCTTTGGTACAATAAACCAAACAATACTGAAGGGGGAAAAGAAAGTCCATATTAAACTGAGCTCTGAAAATGAGAGCTGCTCCTGTGGAAATGCTGCTGACAGCCTGTGCTGGAGATGCAGGGAGGACCAAGTGGGCTTTAACAGGCTTTGCTGTTCGTTGCCATATGGTCTCATTCTTGTTTGGGTTTAGAGCGTTCTTCCCCCTCTCTCTGAATCACTTCTGGGATTAACGTCAGTGGTTTCTGCAGGAGGCTCCACCGAGGGCAAGGAGCGAAGTGGAAATGTTCTGTCTTGTGTGAGAAAAGAAAACGCAGAAGATCAGGGGGTGGTTTGGCTGCTTGGCCCTGGTTGGAGAGCAGGGAGAGTTAGGTTTCCTTCCCTCCTGCCAAGGCTTGTGGCTGCAGCTTTGCTGATGCATCGAGAAAGGGAGGGATGATGCCCCATGGGGGGCATGGGCGAAGCTGCTGTGGTGTGACTGCAGAAGGAGGAGGAAGATACAACAGCCATAGAATCATAGAATCACCTGGTTGGAAGAGACCCACCAGATCATTGAGTCCAACCATTCCCTCCAATCACTAACCCATGTCCCTCAGCACCTCATCCACCTGCACCTTAAACCCCTCCAGGGAAGGTGAATCAACCCCCTCCCTGGGCAGCCTCTGCCACTGCCCAGTGACCCTTTCTGTGAAGAATTTTTTCCTTATGTCAAGCCTGAACCTCCCCTGGTGGAGCTTGAGGCCATTCCCTCTTGTCCTGTCCCCTGTCCCTTGGGAGAAGAGCCCAGCTCCCTCCTCTCCACAACCTCCTTTCAGGCAGTTGTAGAGAGCAATGAGGTCTCCTCTCAGCCTCCTCTTCTCCAGGCTAAACAGCCCCAGCTCTCTCAGCCGTTCCTCTTGTTCTCCAGCCCCTTCACCAGCCTCGTTGCTCTTCTCTGGACTCGCTCCAGAGCCTCAACATCCTTCTTGTGGTGAGGGGCCAGGCCTGAACACAGGATTTGAGGAGCAGCCTCACCAGTGCCGAGCACAGAGAATCATAGAATCATAGAACAACCAGGTTGGAAGAGACCCATCAGATCATCAAGTCCAACCATTCCTATCAAACACTAAACACTAGGAGAAGAACCTACCTGGACCTGCTGGTCACACCATTTCTGGTACAGGCCAAGGTGCCATTGACCTTCTGGGCCACCTGGGCCAGGAGATGGGCAGGTGGCCCTTGCATAAACACTCAATGAGCAACTGGGTTTGCTGTACCTGGAAACCTCCCCCAACTGACATCACCATCCTAAGCCGAGCTCCGTTCTTCCCAGCTCTGGGAATACACAGCTTGAGCAACCTTGATCGTGCTGAGCTTTACTTTGCTGCTAAGAACCCGACAGCAGTGAAGGCGTTTGAAGAAAGAAGCTAGGTTTTTTTTTTTTCCATTTCAGTACAAGATTATCTTGAAATATTTACTACAGAGGTGTTGATGGAACCATCATGTTCATGTCAAAATGTCTGACTGACATGTTGGTTTTCAAATCACCCTTTGCTTTTCAGATACTTAAAAGCTTTTCCAAACATATTCTCCTATCTCTGGGGATCCAATCTGCTTGTTTCGTTTCTGATCTGCTAAAGACTGTCTTTTTTTTTGCTTTTGGGTGAAAATATTTAAATGTCACGATTTCTTCTATTTGAATGGTTTTTTTATACGAGCATATACTGTTTGTTGTGGAAATCACTGGTCAGAGAGAGGTCTTCGCTACAAAAATTATAGATGTAATTGGTAGATAAGAAGCTCAACGCGAGCTGGTTATTTGTGTTTGTGACCCCAAAAGCCAAACGCGTCCTGGGCTGCATCCCAAAGCAGTAAGACCAGGAGGGCGAGGGAGGGGATTCTGCCCCTCTGCTCTGCTCTGCTGAGACCCACCTGTCGAATTCTGGAGTTTTCAGCATAGGAAGAACCCAGTAGCTGTCAGAGTGAATCCAGGGGAGGCCACAGAGATGATCCAAGGGCTGGAGCACCTTCTGTATGAGGACAGGCTGAGGGAGTTGGGTTGTTCAACCTGGAGAAGAGAAGGCTCCACGGAAACCTTAGTGCGGCTTCCAGCACTGAAAGGTGAAAGGCTGAGGACAGGCTCTTGATCAGGGAATGCAGGTGTAGGACAAGGGGGAATGGTTTTAAGCTGAAAGAGGGGAGATTTGGATGAGATCTTAAAGAGAAATACTTATCTGTGAGAGTGGAGAGGCTCTGGCCCAGGTTACCCAGAGCAGTGGTGGTTGCCCCATCCCTGGAGAGGTTCCAGGCCAGGTTGGATGGGGCTTGGAGCCCCTGAGCCAGTGGGAGGTGTCCCTGCCCATGGCAAAGGGGTGAAACTGGATGATCTTTAAGGTCCCTTCCAACCCAAGCCAGTCTATGATTCTGTATCACCTGTTACAATCAGACCTCTTAAAGAAAAAAAAATATAAAAGAAAAAGCCAAACGCTCCAATATTTTCCTCTATTGAAGTTGCGGAAAAGCCTGTTGCTTCGAGCAGAGTTTTAACCTCAAAAGAAACGCGCAAGAGCCAACAATTTTCAAAGTCGTCGTAGTTGCTATAAATACTCTGATAATTTCAGGTGAATGTGGAAGTCTGCAGGTTTCATACAGAGAAATGAGAGCCTTGGCCTCACCATATTCAAAATCCCAAAGAGAGTTTTGAGCATTTAATGCTGCAAAGTGACCCAAAGTGTAGGGAACTTGGCTTGAGGCAACGGCAGATAAAGCTGCCTCAGTTGCAGACTAAGAGCAGAGCCTTTTCTGCTTATTCTGTGCTGTGCTGCAGCTCCGGGGACGATTCCGACCCCACCTGCTGACTATAACCACCACCAAACTCGGAATTTCGGGAACATGTGGTATTTGGTATACGGTTGGACTCGATGATCCGATGGGTCTCTTCCAACCTGGTTGTTCTATGATTCTATGATTTGAGAGTGGCAAAAATATACAGTTCATAGAATCATAGAATCCAGTTGAATTCTTTCCTCTCCGGATACAGTTACGTTACCATGTTTTAGGGTTTACGCATGAACTTCTGTCTTTCCTTTTTTTTTTTTTTTTTTTTTTTTTTTTTTTTTTTTTTAAGGCAGATTAACGCTTTATAAATAAAGATAAGAGAATTATGAAAACTCAGGAGAGAGAGACAGCGTTTGCGGTGATAAATTATGCAGCAGCCCTGACAGTGATGAGTGTGTTTATTAGCCGCGTGGGGCGACGTGTGTTTTACTCGATGCCAAAAGTGAACGACGAGCCTTTCCTTGTCCGTGTAACCGACTGGAGCATCCTTGTTAATCATAGAATCATAGAACAACCAGGTTGGAAGGGACCCATTGGATCTTCTAGTCCAAACACTATCAAACACTAAACCAAGTCCCTCAATATCTCATCCACCTGTGCCTTAAACACCTCCAGGGAAGGTGACTCAACCACCTCCCTGGGCAGCCTATTAAGCAGTGGGATCTTCACCCTGGGGGTAACCCAGCCCTGGGGTGGGTGCGAGGGCTGGGACCACAGCTCCATCCTGGCAGAGCTGCTGCCTTGGGGGCTTGTTTCTGCCTTCGGTGGCTGCTCAGGACCAGCTGGGCTTGGCTGTGCTCTCACGTACCGACATCTACTTTACAATAACGCAGCAATAACATCGCAAGATGCCTACAATCTGTTCGTAATCTTCTCTGGAATATCACCACCTGCATCCCGTGGCTATAAGACGTAAATACTTCCTTCTGTGCAGAGCAGCTAAAACTTTCCCAAGGCTCATTTGCCAAGCGAATGGGTCTATTTTCACAAATGTTGTAAAGCTTGCTTTTTTTATTTTTTTTTCCTCCAAGAATTCAGGTTTTGCCCTTTTCTCCTTTTTTTTTTTTTTAGCTTTGGCTTGCTTCTCTTTCTCAGGAGCCCAAGGATTTAGAGAGCTGTGGGAGACCCCTGGTTACAACTGACCTGGGAGCCCCTGAGCAGATGAGATGCTTTTGCAGCAAAATTGTGCACAACAAACAACAAAAGAAATGTGCAAACAACACCTGACTTGTTCAGTATTACAGAAAGGAGAGAGACCGTTAAATTAGGTGTTTTTTTCCAGTTCACACAGGTGTCTTCTCTGGCTGTAACACTATCTGAATCCGAGGTAGGCAACTGGTATGAGCTATGAATACGTTTATTACTGAGAAAATAGCAGTGGGATATGGAGAAGGTGCATGTAATAAAACTGTGGCTGCTTTCCAACTGCTGTTGGCAAAACACTTGATTTGGTTGAGATTTATCAGAACAAATCATCTCTGCCGGAGCTGGGTGCTCGACTACCTTTGCTCCTCTCCAGGCTGCCTCCCGAAGAGCAGCCGTCGGAGAACTTGGGGCTGAACTTGTGACAAACCGCGGAATAGTTCGTCCTCTCTGACACTTGCAAAGTGGAGATGTGCCTTTCCTTTGCAATTCTACAGTTTCCTGCAAATTGAGCAACAAAGCTGGTGAAGGGGCTGGAGAACAGGCCCTATGAGGAGGGGCTGAGAGAGCTGGGGGTGTTTAGCCTAGAGGAGAGGAGGCTGAGGGGAGACGTCATTGCTCTCTACAACTACCTGAAAGGAGGTTGTGGGGAGGAAGGAACTGGGCTCTTCTCCCAAGGGACAGGACAAGAGGGAATGGCCTCAAGCTCCACCAGGGGAGATTTAGGCTAGAGATTAGGAGGAAGTTTTTCACGGAAAGGGTCATTGGGCACTGGAACAGGCTGCCTAGGGAGGGGGTTGATTCCCCTTCCCTGGAGGTGTTTAAAGTGTGGGTGGATGAGGTCCTGAGGGACATGGGTTAGTGTTTGATAGGAATGGTTGGACTTGATGATCCAATGGGTCTCTTCCAACCTGGTTGTTGTATGATTCTATGATTCTCTCTCCCAGCCCTTGGTGGTGACCTTCACATGGCAATTTGTATTTTTGGGGTGGTGGCCACCTCTGGTTTAAACCCACACAGCATCGTCTTAAAAGGAAATCAACACTTATGTGGCAGCATCGTTTACAAGGAACCACACGTTCCTTGTCTCGAAGATCATCATTGCTGTAACTAATTAACACAGCATGCTTAATTGCCTCACGCAATTGAGGGTGGAGTTTCATCTACCTCCAGTTAGATGTGGGGGGAGCCTGGCGAACCCCCTCTGTGCAGAGGGACAGCAGCTCCACAGCTCAGCAGAGTCACCCTGGGGCTGCTCCCGGCCTTTTGGTGGTGGCAGAGCTGCTCCAGAGAGTCTGACACCTATAATTATTTCTTTTAAAAGCTCTCCCATGGCTAAGCATTCAGAATATTTAATTAACCGAAGGCTGTGATATCTGTCAATCAAGCGTTGCCTCCGATTCCAGGTTTAAAGGGCAGAGTTATTCTCGAAGACTTATTATTAAAGGAAATTACTAGTACAGTTGGCTCAGATCTTGCTGAGGAACAAGATTATAGGTGGGTAGTGTTACCATGGAAAGCCAAACACTTTAATCATACCCCAGCACATAGTAAGAGAGTTTTGAAAGCCACGCGACCTGAAAACTTAACAAAATCCAGGTGTTCCACAGGTATTTGAATATTAGCAAGCTCTGCAGGGAACTTTTAAACGGTTGAATTTGTCACGGGGTTTTGGAGCCACAGCGGCAAGTCCTGACGTCTGTCTCGTGTGTGTGTTTGAATCATAGAATCATAGAACAACCAGGTTGGAAGGGACCCATCGGATCTTCTAGTCCAACCATTCCTATCAAACGCTAAACCATGTCCCTTAAGACCTCACCCACCCGTGCCTTAAACCCCTCCAGGAAAGGTGAATCAACCACCTCCCTGGGCAGCCTATTCCAATGCCCAATGACCCTATGACAATGTATGTAAGTGGCTGAACAGCTTCTCAGGGCAATGAAAAATGAAATCCTCAGAGGTGGAATCCCAAACTGGCAGGAACACGTTGCTCTGCAGAGGCTGCTGTGTGGCTGCTGGTTCCAGTTCACAGCTGCAGCGAATCTTACTGGTACGATTTGAGCAACGAAGCTGGTGAAAGAGCTGGAGAACAGGCCGTATGAGGAGGGGCTGAGAGAGCTGGGGGTGTTTAGCCTAGAGAAGAGGAGGTTGAGAGGAGACCTCATTGCTCTCTACAACTACCTGAAAGGAGGTTGTGGAGAGGAGGGAGCTGGGCTCTTCTCCCAAGGGACAGGACAAGAGGGAATGGCCTCAAGCTCCACCAGGGGAGATTTAGGCTAGAGATTAGGAGGAAGTTTTTCACAGAAAGGGTCATTGGGCAGTGGCAGAGGCTACCCAGGGAGAGGGTTGATTCACCTTCCCTGGAGGTGTTTAAGGGACGGGTGGATGAGGTGCTGAGGGACATGGTTTAGTGTTTGATAGGAATGGTTGGACTCGATCAGATGGGTCTCTTCCAACCCGGTTGTTTTATGATTCTATGATAACAAAATAGTCTCAAGTGCTCAAACTTCCGATGTCGCCAGGAAAACTTTGCTTTTACCATCCCCTATAACTCAAGGTGAAGTGAAGAAGAGATCACACCATGTGGGGTTTCCTCATGTTGTGGCGCGACAACAAGAACAACTCACTCGAACGTTTTATTACAGCCACTGGGAACCCAATGTAAATGATATACTTAAAAAAATGAAGCTGATTAAAAGCAAGGAGGTTTAATTAGGGAAGTGGCACACAGCAGATGGATTTAAAGCCAACTGGGGGTTACGTAGTGGCAATGAGATTAGGAAAGCCAAAGAGAAAGCCCTGGGATATAATAGAGCTGATTTGTTATAATAATAATAATAATCATATACCCGTTGCCACACTCTTCTCCTGATCATGTAACATTAACAGGATCATAATGAAACACTGGCAAATCTTGGATTCAATCATAAGACTTGAAGGGCACGCTCTGGCCTCCTTCTCCTGAATGCCATAGGACAACATTTCAGACTGATAATAATTTCTTCTCATGCAATCAAGTTATGAATATTTTTGATGCATGTTCTCTTAGGCAGGATTTAGTGCCTGGACTGCGATCGGTGTCAGTAATGAGATAGAACCTTTCGTTCCCCTTCTCCTGTCTGTGCATAAAGAACGAGTATTAACAGCAGCGAAAGGGTGAGTTTGGTGTGAGCCAGGAGAACTTTTTCATTATATTCATTGGAAGGAGGCCTGATGCTCAGACCTGTCCATGGACATGTCCTGATGATATCTTATTTCTGTGATGGAAGAAGATATCCATCTATTCATAGAATCATAGAACAACCAGGTTGGAAGAGACCCATCGGATCATCGAGTCCAACCATTCCTATCAAACACTAAACCATGTCCCTCAGCACCTCATCTACCTATCCCTTAAACATCTCCAGGGAAGGTGAATCAACCACCTCCCTGTTCAGCCTCTGCCACTGCCCAATGACCCTTTCTGTGAAAAACTTCCTCCTAATCTCTAGCCTAAATACACAGACAAGTTCCTTTCCAAGAGTTAGTGGGGTCTGTGAAATCAGATTCACAGCTCAACAATGTGAGCGAATGCACACGAAGGGGCATGGACAGGCCAGAAAGTTGGTTTGTGCTTTGGGGCAAGAAGTCCCAAACTAATCTCAAACACTCTCAGAGTCTGAGAACAGTTGCTCACGGATTTCAGGCTTTGTGGTTGGGCAGTCACAGACTCACTGATGCTTCTTGGAGGTCCAACTCAAGGATTCTCTCATTCACTTCTGACTTGTCCCTGTCAGGCTAGAAAATAACTCTTCAGCATTTAACCTCACCTCTTTCTCTGAGTTCTCAAGCTCCGCCAGGGGACATTTAGGCTAGAGATTAGGAGGAGGTTTTTCATGGAAAGGGTCACTGGGCATTGGAATAGGCTGCCCAGGGAGGTGGTCGATTCACCTTCCCTGGAGGTGTTTAAGGGACGGGTTGACGAGGTCCTGAGGGACATGGTTTAATGTTTGATAAGAATGGTTGGACTCGATGATCCGATGCGTCTCTTCCAACCTGGTTGTTCTATGATTCTGTGTTTCTAAATCACATTATATCCACCATGTGGACACTTAGCAACTACTTAAGGTTTCAGGTTAGTCTTCTCTTAATAAGTAAGCGAAGTGGGAAATTTCTTCCTTTGACCCCTGAAGATAAGAGTAAATAATATCTTATTGCTTAATTGGATGCACATCCAGTTTTAATGATTTGTTACGCCTCAGGCGTGGCAGAGGAAAAGAAAATATGCGACTGGGGAATCACCAAACCAAAAGCTGGAGCTTAGCTGAGAAGAAGGTTGTCCTTCTTGGACGTAGCTTTTTAGTTTTAATTTTCTCTGTAATGTTGTCTCGGGAAGATCTTATTTTTTTGACTAATTAGATAATCCCTGTCTGGTGCTAATGGAAAACCGCGTTTCAGGGATGGGTTTTTCTGTTGTGCAGCTGAGGAGTGAGGCAATTAGCAGTGACGCACACTAAAGCTGAGTCTCCAAACTTGCACAAAATGTTTAACGAGGCAGCTGGGATAGACACGATCGGAAGCCAAATGGGTTGTAAGTTGCTTACTGTTATTAAACCAAAAGCATGCGGTTTGCAGCATCTCTCTTCTAGTCGAGCAATCCCTTCCCGAGCACTTCTCGGAGGGTAGCACCGGGGGCTGTGCTCACAGCTCCCCATCCAGATGTTTTTTAGAGTAATCGAGTGCTTTCTCTCGCTGCCAGCTCTCCAGTGAGGTGAACAGCTTTGTTGCAAGCACCGGATCACAGTGTCAATAATTGATTTTTTTTTTTTCGGTTCCTGCGGAGAGCTTGGCAGTGAAATCCCCGGCAGCCTGGAAAATTTCAGCAGTGGCATAGAAGAACTTTGTCTTAGCAACTTGCGTTTTCTGAAGGTGTATATTTGCAAAGGGACCTAAACAGGCTGGAGCGCTGGGCAGAGTACAGTGGCATGAGATTTAACACATCCAAATGGTGGGTCCTGCACTTAGGGCACAACAACCCTATGCAGAGCTACAGTCTGGGAGAAGTCTGTCTAGAGAGCTGCCAGGAGGAGAGGGACCTGGGGGTGTTGGTCGACAGTGACTGAACATGAGGCAGCAGTGTGCCCAGGTGGCCAAGAAGGCCAATGGCATCCTGGCTTGGGTCAGAAACGGTGTGACCAGCAGGGCCAGGGAGGTGATTCTCCCTCTGGACTCAGCACTGGTGAGGCCGCTCCTTGAATCCTGTGTTGAGTTGTGGGCCCCTCAGCACAAGAAGGATGTTGAGGCTCTGGAGCAAGTCCAGAGAAGAGCCACAAGGCTGGTGAAGGGGCCGGAGAACAGGCCCTATGAGGAACGGCTGAGAGAGCTGGGGGTGTTTATCCTGGAGAAGAGGAGGCTGAGAGGAGACCTCATTACTCTCTATAACTACTTGAAAGGAGGTTGTGGGGAGGAGGGAGCTGGGCTCTTCTCCCAAGTGACAGGGGACAGGACAAGAGGGAATGGCCTCAAGCTCCACCAGGGGAGATTTAGGCTAGAGATTCGGAGGAAGTTTTTCATCGAAAGGGTCACTGGGCATTGGAATAGGCTGCCCAGGGAGGTGGTTGATTCCCCTTCCCTGGAGGTGTTTAAGGGACGGGTGGATGAGGTCTTAAGGGACTTGGTTCAGTGTTAGATAGGACTGGTTGGACTAGAAGATCCGATGGGTCCCTTCCAACCTGGTTGTTCTATGATTCTATGATCCTCCCGGTGGTGGGAGGAGGTTCAGGTGGCTGGTAAGGTGGAGATTTATGAGTTTATTAGTTTATTTTAGAGAAGTTGGACAGGACTCAGAGGCACAGCGTGCTTCGTGTGTGTCCAACTCAACTCATGCTTAGCTGTAAGAACACTTCTTTCCTTTGGATGTTTTCACTGTGTGTGTCCATGAGGTCAGGATCATCCCTAGCTTCTGACATGTAAGGGTCTAAAAAAATGACTTGAAATTATTGCTTGCAGGTTTCTTTCTTGTATTCAGCTTTCACAGTGGAATAATCTCTTCTAATTTTAATCACAGAGCTGGGGTTCAGAAATAGCGCAGCCCTCGGAGCCACGACGATCATTCTGCCTGACTTCCACCATCTCCCAGTTACCCCCCAGCAGCGTTATTACAAAACTCAAACAAATAATTTTCTTGAAAGAAATGACATGGCAGAATGAACTCCCAGGGTGTCTGTCTGTAAAAGGGGTTGGCTCCCAGCAGTAAATTGCACCGTAGTAAATGAGAGAGGCATTTCATAACTTCAAAATTGATCATTTTATTAATAAATGTTAATATATTCAAGGGAAATTCTGTGATCCAGCTGTGGCAGCCAATGCAAGCATTAAGGCAGAGTCAATCAAGACGTAATTTTGTGATCACATAATTCAGAATGGCTGTGGATTCCTTTGAGGTCACTTTATTTTTTTTTATCGCTGAGGTTCTATGATAGATAAGCGTAAAATGCTGTTTGTGCCGAGTCATTCATTGTCTTGACCTTTATTTAAAATATAGGTTTTTTTTACAATCCATTTTAAACTGAAAAAAGTGTCAGACTCTGCAGGTAATGAGTGTTAATAGGAAAACACTCTTTAACTGCAGGTTCTCTCAATGCGTCGCACACCAGTTGCTAATTGGACTTGGAGAAATTGCTGAAATCTCTTTTGACTGTCGGGTCTGATCCTTTTCTCTGGATCAGTGTCAGTATAATCACTTGCCTGACATCTGGTCCCTTTCCAATGCCTTAAGCCCAGGACAGCTTCCGTACAGCTTGGATTTGCAGAGCACAGAATTAAAAACTGGCTTCAAGTTGACATAAGTGACACAGGTCAGAGCATGGACCAATTAATATTTTTAGCTTGGACTCCTGAAGAAACGACTCTTGTGTTCCGAGGCTGCCAGTGCAGATGCTTGAGTGAGGATGTAGCCTTTCTTCTTGCCACCTTTGAACCCGTTAACATATTTCAACCCTATTTTCCAATAACGGAGACTTTGAAGTGATGATATTCCTACAAATTTAGCGACAACTGACAGCAGAGAAAATCCTTTGCGGAGGTTTAGGCTATGGGAAAGGCTGAAGAGTTACCTCAGCTCCTTAACAAGCACCAGGGAATCAGCAGAGGAGAGGGATCACCTTGCAGGGATGCTGCAGGGGAAGAGAAATCTTCCCCAAAGCTTGGGATTTTGAAGGCGAGCAGGAGAACTGCCTGTTTAAATGAAAAGGAGGAGAAGAGCTGGATTTTTAAGGGAACCACAAGCCCTGTCGTTTTGTTGACTTTTTTTAATTGCTATAAGACATCTTGCACTCGATTTTATCTTTGGATTCTTTGCCTTGGAGTAAATCTGGAGATGAAGCAATCTGAAAGACTAGATGTGGGCACAGATTTAATATTACTGGTCTAATGTGCAAGGTTCTATTTCTGGATGTAATGGGGTACTGAGTACATATATTTTTCACTGATCCATCTGCCCCCCCTTGCAGGGGCTCTGCCAGGCAGTGTCTTGCCTTCGTCATCATAGAATCATTGAACAACCAGGTTGGAAGAGACCCATTGGATCATAGAGTCCAACCATTCCTATCAAACACTAAACCATGTCCCTCAGGACCTCATCTACCCGTCCCTTAAACACCTCCAGGGAAGGTGAATCAACCACCTCCCTGGGCAGCCTAGTCCAACGCCCAATGACCCTTTCCATGAAAAGCTTCCTCCTAATCTCTAGCCTAAATCTCCCCTGGTGGAGCTTGAGGCCATTCCTTCTTGTCCTGTCCCCTGGCACTTGGGAGAAGAGCCCAGCTCCCTCCTCTCCACAACCTCCTTTCAGGGAGTTGTAGAGAGTAATGAGGTCTCCTCTCAGCCTCCTCTTCTCCAGCCTAAACACCCCCAGCTCTCTCAGCCGCTCCTCATAGGGCCTGTTCTTCAGCCCCTTCACCAGCTTCCTTGCTCTTCTCTGGACTCACTCCAGAGCCTCAACATCCTTCTTGTGCTGAGGGGCCCACAACTGAACACAGGATTCAAGGAGCGGCCTCACCAGTGCTGAGTACAGAGGGAGAATAACCTCCCTGGACCTGCTGGTCACACCATTTCTGATCCAAGCCAGGATGTCATTGGCCTTCTTGGCCACCTGGGCACACTGCTGGCTCATGTTCAGTCGGCTGTCGACCAACACCCCCAGGTCCCTCTCCTCCTGGCAGTTTTCCAGCCAGACTTCTCCCAGTCTGTCATCTCTTGCATTTATTGTTACTGAGAATATACTTACAAAACTACTGGTTGCTTTCATCTTGCCTTTTTACTGCCTTGCTAATTTTTATCTTCATCCTGTTGTCTCTAAAGAGGTCTTTATAAACCGGTGTCTATCCACTGTGTGCGCCTCTCTGGTATTAATAATTCATTAATCAATTTAAACTAGAGAAGAAGAAAAAAAAATAAAAGCACTAAAACCAACAGCTAGAAGTGATTACAGCTCGGGAGCTGCGCTGTGCGTATCTTGCACCTCGGGCTACGTCATTCGCTAGCTCTACCTGCAATACTCCTGCCAGCGATACCTGCAGGTCTGTCTTTTTTGTTATGTCGAAAAACATTCCCTGGGAAATCGATTGATATTTGAACAAAGGCAGCATCGTGTTTCTAGGGCTGGTGTTTGATTTTTGCAGGGAAGCTGACTTTTGCATGTGTGCTACCCGGAGTCTGCCGGGCCAAGCAATTACACCTTCATCAAGAAGTAAAATTCAGTGGTGACTGCGCAGTCGTGTCACCAATTCTGATAATAAAGTCATAGAATCATAGAATTATCAGGTTGGATCATTTATCCAACCATTCCTATCAATTGCTAAACCATGCCCCTCAGCACCTCATCCACCTGCCCATTAAACCCCTCCAGGGAAGGTGACTCAACCCCCTCCCTGGGCAGCCTCTGCCAGTGCCCAATGTCCCTTTCTGTGAAAGTCAAAATTGTTTGGATGACATGTAGGAATTAATGCCTAATTCTGAGCAGGCAGCGTGTTCTTCCAGCTAGCATCGTTCGCATATCGTATATTCACATATACATCTTGGAGAGGGGAGATTTTGGATTTGTCTGTATGTGGGCTTGAGGACATCCTTAGTCGACTCACAGTCTGAAGCAGTCGTGTCCTGTGCCATGGCAGGAACCAGGAGCACCTGATAGATAGTGGCTGGGTGGCAGCTGGAGAAGAGCATGAGGTGCTTGTATCTGATATTCCGTTTAGAGATTGGTGGGAATGGCTTGACTCGATGATCTGGTGGGTCTCTTCCAACCTGGTGATTCTCTGATTCCTCCCAAATAAGTGCTGTCTAGGACTCGATGCTGCGTCTGACGCTCCTCAAGCACCTTGCGTGGGGCAGTTTGGTGATACTCCTTCTCTTCAGTTGCACGTGAGCTTCTCCTTGGTGTTTGCTGCCAAACTGTTTGCACATCCTATCCTTTTCCCATAACCAGATTCGCTCTGCAAGTCTGAAACTTTGTGTTAAGCTTCACCTTTTACAGAAACTTCACTTTTTACAGAAACTGTAAAGATTTGCTGGCTTTTCCTATAACCTTGGGTGGGTTTGGTGCTAATCCTGCAGCGTTAAGGTAATTTAACACTCCATTAATTATTTTGGAGGCAGCCTGGGAACTGTGCATGGTAACGACTGTGCTGCTTATTCAACGACAAGTTAATTCTCAGCACAATGCAAACTCCTGTTAATAAACACTGTCTGGTCACTAAGAGGAGACTTTTCCCTCTAAGGGAAGTTAAAGTCTTTTCTTAGGCTGCTTCTGACCCAGAGGTTCGCTCCTATAATTCCCTTTTCAGCAGGCACAAAGCAGCTCCCTGGGAATTAACGGAGCTTGAGGAACCCTCCGGAGCTAGATGAATCCCCAGATACGGAAGATGTTAAACAAGGTCCCATACTTCATCCAAAAGTCGCAGGAAGGGATAACATTATGAGTTTGTAATTTATTTCCATATTCTTTAACCATATTTCAGTGGCTGTTTGCTTTATGACCTTTAAAACCACCTTAGATTTAGATTGATAAATGGGTGGCAAATAAATTCAGCAAAATAAGCAATTTCAGCCTATGGAAGGTCAGCAGAGGGCTGTGCAATCCCAGCTTCCATTAATATATTATATTTCAGTCAAAAGCTTTTAAACGCTGAAGGTTTTCAGAGGGAGAACCTAGAGCTTTGATGAATGAGTGTCTTCTAATTGCTGAATGGGAAATGAAAATCGAAGTAAGGGGAAAACCACCTTGTTTCCGAAGCTGAGATGAAGTTAGGCAGCGTTTTCGCCTTTGTCATAGGGGCAGGACAGTCTAGTGGGTTCGGTGAGGAGCAAATCATGTTTCGGCTTGTAAGGCCATTTCAACAGTCTTGTGAATTAGTTAATTGACAGAGCCTGATCATAATAACTGTTTTATTATTGACGTGGGGCTGGAGCGGAGGAGAGCCTCACAGGGTAAGGAGACTAAATGGGCATCTTTCTTAGCTGATCTTGACAGTGAAGGAGAGGAGAGAGCTCGATGTTTTTCCCCTGGTAGCTCCTCTAGCAGGGCCAGCTGAGGTCCAGGCTGACCAGGCAGGAGATTAGGCCTCTTGGAAGAAGACAAGTTTGTTTCATTAATTACTTGTGGCATATTAGCTTAGCTACTTTCACAACCGTGCGCAGGGCTCCCTTGGTGCTGAGGCATAAGAAGTCAAACTAATGGAGAAAGCTATGCAAAAGCTTCTTATGGGACTGAGATGATTTTTTTTTTCCTTCATGTTTTTGTGCAGAGTAAGAACTTGTATCTGTCGAAAGCAGCAGTGAGGGAGAATAATTACAGGAGAGATCCAGGAGATGCATGAAAGCAGCACATTAAAAGCCGAGTTAGAGATCTGATTCACAAAAGAGTATTTTTGCCATATGTGAAGTTAAAAATCAATTGGAAAATCTTTGGGTTTTTTTTTTTTAGTAATGAAATAAAGGCAGTTGTTGCCTCTAAGGGCTGTGGGTCAGATCACTGGCCGGGATAAAAATATCTTTGAATGGTTCCTGCAAGTCAAAGTCACCTCAGAGGTGACGTGGCTGAGGTTTGTGAGCGCAGGGAGCTGGGACGGCTCTGTCCCCTGTGTGAGGGGTTATGGGTGGGTTGTGGTTTGCCTCTAGGAGTCAATGGATGGAGGTGGCTTTAATCTGCTCTGACCTGGGGGTGATGAGAGTAGGTTTGCAGCTCCTGGCCCTGGGGAGGAGCATGCAGAGAGGTGCATTGCCCCATCCCTCTGGTGCCACAGAGTCATGACTGAGCTGCAACCACCTCCCAACACTTATTGCTGGCCCAGGAAGAGACGTGGGGCAAAATATGATTGGGGATAAGAAGGATGGGTGCTGTTTGTTCTCCAGTATTGGGTTCCATTGCTACAAAATGCAACCTCCCCATGGCACAGAGACACTGACATTAAAATGAAGCATAGAATCACAGAATCATCAGGTTGGAAGAGACCCACAGGATCATTGAGTCCAACCATTCCTATCAAACACTAAACCATGCCCCTTAGCACCTTGTCCACCTGTGCCTTAAACACCTCCAGGGAAGGTGACTCAGCCACATGAGCACGACAGCTGAAGCAAAGATGAAATACACAGCAGCAGCAATGTGGGACAGGGTGGCAGGAGCAGGGCTGGTGCTGGCTTTGTGAGAAGCCGTGAGCTTCATGCCAACAGAGAACCTGTTGTCTCCGGTGCAGGGAACAGGTTATTAATGCTTGAATTGCCAGTGGTGTTTACGTCTGATTTAGTATCACTTAAGTAAGTGATGTATGATTTCAATTAGGAAGCAAAGATGCTTACTGCTTCTCCATGATGTGTTTGGATGGAGAAAAGTGCTTTGCACAGTCTTTCTCTTTCGGGGGAGGCAAATGGAGCACAGGGTGTCTCTGGGTTGCTGGCTGCAAAGTTATTTCAATGTCGGCTGGGAAAGCAAACTGCATCGAGTTCATCCCGTGTGTGCAAAGTCAGTGGAAAGTCACTGGTGTGGACTCGAGGGCTCTGGCTGGCGCTGGAGGCAGGTGGGTGAGTGCAGTCAGGTGATGCTTTCTCTTGGGGTCAGTGCTCTCTTAAAAGCAGGATCCTTTTTTCTCGTGCCACCTTCTCCACGACCATTCCTGCTTTATCTGCACAGTCCAGCACGCTTGTTCCACCTTCGTGAAGGGTTTTCTTCTTAATAGTGATTAATTTACATTGTGCTGAACATCAAAAGAATGTGAGTCCATCTTCCCCCGCGGCCGGGGTCAGCTCCTGGCCATGCTGTCCATCTCCAGCAAAGGAATCCATCAGGTCCAGATTCCAACAAGTCACATTTTCGTGTTGAAGGTGAGGCTGACAGCAAAGCTCTTCAGATTCATGCACTATTCATGCAGTCCTCTAGGCTTCAGTGAAGCCCTTATAAGATAATAAGAAATTAATGAAACGTGGCAGCCTACACCTCCACTACAGTATTCATCTAGGGCTCTCTACCTTTCGCTAATATTTATTAACTGAGTCTTGCAATAGTCCAGCAGAGTCTGAGATTAATTTTGGATCGAAGGAACTCGCTCCTCGCAGTGAGACCGCATCAGGGTTAGGAACAAGCCTCAACTCCTCTTTCCATCTCCTTGATTGCAGTGTGAGGACGCGACACCTCGTTTTGTACTCACCACCTCCCTTGTTCTCCCTAGGCTGCTGTGTTTGCGTGTTTGAGGTACCTCTGCCTTCAGCACTACAGGCACAGAAGGAAAAATTTGGATCATGGCTAAGGAGGATGAGGGGGTTTAAAAAATATTTAGCACAGTTGTGAGTAGAGGTAGGTGCAGTGAAAGGATGAAATGGGTGTTGAAATGAAGTGCAAGGACAAAACTCCTGTCCCAGTTTTCCGGGGGCAGATGGAGGGAGCTGAAGTAGAATCATAGAATCACCAGGTTGGAAGAGACCCATCAGACAGAAAGTCCTAGATGAGAAAGGGCAGGTCAACAAGAAAAAGAATTTAGGGAAGGACGGACCTGAGTGGGAAGCGACTGGCAAAGACAGGAGCCGGAAGTTGATAAGAAAAATGTGTTTGAAGAAGGACAAAAATAATCTGCTGGGAAACTGAGAAGGATTAGTGTCTGTTGGCACCCACGTGCCCCTCTATCTATAGGATGGCTGTGACTGAGTCATTCCCTTGCCCATTTCATACTTTTGTAGTGGTGCGAGTGTTTTTTTCTAGCCGGGTTAAGTGAGTGTTGGCTCTTATTTCCATTTGAATTTGACTGAGCTAAGCCAGCCCCAGAAGCTAGAGTGCCCTGCTGCTGCACTCGGAGCTCCAGGCAGGACAACGCGGTGACCCTGGCAGAGCTCCTTGTGGAGGAGGCAGCCCCTGCTATTGTCCACCTGAAAAGATATGCTAAAGAAAATTCCTGCCGAGATTGATGTGAGTGCATATCTGCCACGTATTGTATGGAGCGATGAATGAGACGGAAAAAAAGTCCATCACTTCTCAGCTTATTGAATCTGTCTGTGTAGCCCACAGATATGAGGCAGTTGACATTCTGTGTTTGCTTCAGAAATCGGAATAATCCCAACTCGCAGGCTGGTTCCCTTTCACAGAGATTTCATATCCCTTGCTTCTTTTTTTGAAAAAAGAAATCAGACGACTAGATTGAAAAGCACTTTTTCATTCTCTATGCTTCCTTCCTGAGCAATATTAGAAAGCAAGCTCCTTCTGAACTTGTACCAATTTAATTTAAATCTGCTTCTTTAGGTCTGTGATATTAAGGAGCTACACAACTTTCTCTTCTTCTTACTTCGCACTGGTGAGGCCGCTCCTTGAATCCTGCGTTCAGTTGTGGGCCCCTCAGCACAAGAAGGATGTTGAGGCTCTGGAGTGAGTTCAGAGAAGAGCAACGAGGCTGGTGAGGGGTCTGGAGAACAAGCCCTATGAGGAACATATGAGAGAGCTGAGGTTGTTTATCCTGGAGAAGAGGAGGCTGAGAGGAGACCTCATTGCTCTCTCCAACTACCTGAGATGAGGTTGTGGAGAGGAGGGAGCTGGGCTCTTCTCCCAAGGGACAGGGGACAGGACAAGAGGGAATGGCCTCAAGCTCCACCAGGGGAGGTTTAGGCTGGAGATCAGGAGGATGTTTTTCATGGAAAGGGTCATTGGGCATTCGAACAGGCTGCCCAGGGAGGTGGTTGTTTCAGCTTCCCTGGAGGTGTTTAAGGCACAGGTAGATGAGGTGCTGAGGGACATGGTTTAGCGTTTGATGGGAATGGTTGGACTCGATGATCTGATGGGTCTCTTCCAACCTGGTTGTTCTATGATTCTATTCTAACTTTCACTTACAGTTAGTGGTGGCCCTGCAGAGGTAAAGGTGTTAAAAATCGCCTGAGTGTCTCCACTCCAGCCCTTGTTGAGTCCGATGCATGTGTTTCATGTGGTGATGGATTCCAGATGCTCCAAGAAATCCATCAGCGGCAGATTTGAGATAATCTACTTCTGCCTCTCCACATACGATCCTAATCCTTAACAGTCAGGGAGTGTCTTACTCCCAGAAATCCCAAGGTGTGATACCCTTTGCAATGTTTTCTCCTGTTGCTGATTATAAACCTCAGTCTATTTGTTAATGTTCAGTGAGATGTCTGCACCTTCAGCTGCAATCCCTGGAAAAATCCTTTTGTGAGCAATTTAAACTGAGGCTGCAATTGTAATTTCTTCTCTCCGCCTACTAAAATTAGGCTTCCTATACATTATTTACAGTTGTTTACTGTCATCCTGCTGTGATGAAGACAACAGCTTTGTGGCTTTTCTGTGAAAATCCATCGCTTGCTTGCCATGACATCCCCTCGCGCGACTCCGTGTCAGCACAAGGGTGTTTCTCACGCGGAGCGTTGAAAGCCAGAAATGATTTACATCTGCAAAGTGTCACTTACCACTGAGGTTTACTTTTATGAAGATCGGCACTTACAACAGCTGCTTCGTGGGAGTTGTTTGTGCTTTGGTTTTTTAGCTGCATCTCCTCCTCTTCTGTCGGTGACTGCTGGGGGAGGCTGAGCCTTGTTGGAATGGAGAAGTTTGGGGTCATGTGGAGATATTCCTCCCAAGAGACAGGGGAAGGATGAGAGGGAATGACCTCAAGCTCCACCAGGGGAGATTTAGGCTGGAGATTAGGAGGAAGTTTTTCACAGAAAGGGTCATTAGGCATTGGAATAGGCTGCCCAGGGAGGTGGTTGATTCCCCTTCCCTGGAGGTGTTTAAGGGACGGGTAGATGAGATCCTGAGGGACATGGTTTAGTGTTTGATAGGAATGGTTGGACTCGATGATCTGACGGATCTCTTCCAACCTGGTTGTTCTATGATTCTCTGATTCTCTCCCTAGAGCAAGGTGAGTCCCTGTGATCAAAGCAAGCAGTGATGGTGACAGGAGGCTGCCTGGCCATACCTCTCCTTTCGTAGCCCCAAGGCAATGGCATCGCACACCGTGTTATTTATTAAAGACGCAGAGGGAAGGAGGAATTTCAAAAGCACCAAATGGGATCCTGCAATGAGAAGCCTAAGGGAGGATGTACACCTGAAGTCTAGAATTACTGCAAAATTGCTCTTTCAAATAGATGTAGCGAGGGACAGAAGACGGTGTTTGGCTCCTGTAAAGGAAATCAGGTGTCTGAGCAAAATCAGTTGCTCCTGAGGGTTAGGACTAGCCAAGCCACTACACCTTGGGATAAATTTGTTATTCAATTCAGGACATTTATGACACTGAAATCTCACTGCCGTGCGTCTGAGGCACTGATGGTGGTTGATTCACCTTGTGTTTATGGGACGGGTGGATGAGGTCCTGAGGGACATGGTTTAGTGTTTGATAGGAATTGTTGGACTCAATGATCCGGTGGGTCTATTCCAACCTTATGATGATGACGATGATGACCCTGGCATGGAGCGGGGCTTGTGGCCAGGGCTGGCTCCCCCGTTCCCTGCTGCAGACCAGGTTAGGGACTGTCTAGGACCCATTTCATCATGGTTTGAGTCACCCGGTACCATGTGTATTACCCAAGATGCAGACATATATTCCACCTGATGAGGGGCACTGCCTTTACACCTCCACGTGTGAGAAGAGGATAATTGATTTAAATTTATGGTGGCTAACAGGCTTATCTCACTACAGTTAAAATAACTTGCTGAATTTTTCATGTGATATTTGGAATCATGATTGGGGGAACAAATTAGCTGACTGAAAACTGAAGACTGATGCTGCTCGTTAATAATGCATAGAGGGAGGCTGAGTGCTGGGCGAGTGGGCGGGCTGGCTCCGAGCATACAAACGGGGTAGGGGAAGGCTTCTGTGTTAGAATTGTTCTTGCTAGGTAGTGGTTGTGTGGAAAAGGATCACTAGCTCTGCTGCTCACTGAGTGGTTGGATGTGACTGCAGAGTCCAATGGGATGAAGTTTAACACGGCCAAATGCCGGGTCCTGCACTTGGGGCACAACAACCCTATGCAGAGCTACAGACTGGGAGAAGTCTGTCTGGAAAGCTGCCAGGAGGAGAGGGATCTGGGGGTGTTGGTTGACAGCGACTGAATGTGAGCCAGCAGTGTGCCCAGGTGGCCAAGAAGGCCAATGGCATCCTGGCTTGGATCACAAATGGTGTGACCAGCAGGGCCAGGGAGGTGATTCTCCCTCTGTACTCAGCACTAGTGAGGCCGCTCCTTGAATCCTGTGTTCAGTTGTGGGTCCCTCAGCACAAAAAGGATGTTGAGGCTCTGGAGTGAGTCCAAAGAAGAGCAACGAGGCTGGTGAAGGGGCTGGAGAACAGGCCCTATGAGGAGCGTCTGAGAGAGCTGGGGGTGTTTAGCCTAGAGAAGAGGAGGCTGAGAGGAGACCTCATTACTCTCTACAACTACCTGAAAGGGAGGCTGTAGAGGGGAGGGGGCTGGGCTCTTCTCCCAAGTGACAGGGGACAGGACAAGAGGGAATGACCTCAAGCTCCACCAGGGGAGATTTAGGCTAGAGATTAGGAGGAAGCTTTTCACAGAAAGGGTCATTGGGCATTGGAATAGGCTGCCCAGGGAGGGGGTTGATTCCCCTTCCCTGGAGGTGTTTAAGGGACGGGTAGATGAGGTCCTGAGGGACATGGTTTAGTGTTTGATAGGAATGGTTGGACTCAATGACCCTGTGGGTCTCTTCCAACCTGGTTGTTCTATGATTCTAAGAAGGTGATAGAGAATCATAGACTGGCTTGAGTTGGAAGGGACCTTAAAGATCATCCATTTCCACCCCTGCCATGGGCAGGGACACTTCCCACTGGATCAGAGGCTCCAAGCCCCATCCAACCTGGCCTTGAACCCCTCCAGCGATGGGGCTGCCATCCCTGCTCTAGGCCTCCCCACCCTCACTGTGAAGAATCTCTGCATATTTAGCAGAACAATACTTTCCTTCCTTTAGATCGTGTTTGAAAAGTCAGATAACGGGGAGGATGCAAAAAGAAATCCATCTAATCACCTGGAGATCATCTGATAGGCATTGTTCTACATAGAAATCAGTTCTCGCAGCGCCAAAGGACTGGAAAATATTTAAGGGCTTAAGATCACATTAGCTCTGAGGATTTGCCAGCCGGTTTGGTGTGCCAGCAGATAAGGATGATATAATACAAACAGGGCACGGCTCGGATAATGAGGGGCTATATGTGAAGTGACATGATTGCTTGATTAAGATAATAGTTGAAGCATGTGGAGAAGGAAATTATGATTTATATATTGCTGATTGTGAGGTTTATTTTAAGGGCCTAATTTAAAGATTGTCAGAAATCAAAAAGTAAGATCCCGAGCGAAAGGAAACAACCGAAAGAAAAAGAGAAGTGCCTGAGGCTAAGGAGGAAGTGGGCAGTGAAGGATAGAGACACCAGAGAAGAAAAGAGCTCCTGTTCTTAGCAAAGAACAGAATGAGAACCAAACACCAGTTAGGGTCAGGAAGGGCACTGGGTGGTATCTACTGCACCTTTGTGGGTGGGTTCTGCTTGAGTTCAGCATGGAAGCTCCAGATGGAGCATGGAGTTTCAGATGGCTCTGCCATCCACCCAGGTCCATGTTACTGGGGACACCAGTTTGTAAGGTGTGAGCCAGCCAGTCCTGCCACGTGTCTCAATCCATGTGCACAACGCCACGTGTCTCCAGCGGCTGACAGCTACCTGCAAAATTAATTGCTGCATGATCCGGGGGAAATCACTGTGTTTTCAAATCAGCCTGAAACATCGAGTGTGGGTGTAACTGCAACCAGCCCTTAGCATCTGTGTGATGCTTTGGTGATGACGAATGTTGTTGGTGATGGTGAAACACTGCTGGGAGACAGGAGACTTGGGAAGGGGACAAGCGTGGAGGGCGAGGTTCTAGCATGGCCCATGGCATCCCCGTGTCTCCAGCGGCAGGAGCATGTGAGGTCTCTCTCCATGGCAGCCGCTTTTCCGCCTGCAGTGCTGATTTGTTCATCTGCAATGTCTTTAATATGATTAATGCAGAGGGGTTTGCAAACTGATCAAGACAGACCTGGCCCGACTGTAATTTCAGCCAAATTACAGTGATGTTCAATCTCGAACATACCTTTGATGGGGTAATAGAAAAAGCTAATTTAGCATATTGCTCTGACTTTGGGTGAAGTGTAGGCAATACTGAATATTGATCAACTACAAACACAGGTAGCAAAGTTGGGGAAGAGTGATATGTATTTCTGTAGAGACTAAGGAGATTTATTCCGTTATCCCTCTGCAAGCTTGTACCTTAACTCCTAATGCCTTTAATTAGAGCTGCTCAGGGCAGGCTTTCAGCTTGCTTCCATTGTGTTCCCATTATGAATCAAAAGTTTATTTGCCTCTCCGGTTGATGTGTGGGAAATAATGATGTGGCACATGAGCTCGCAACTTGCACAGCCACCATCAAAATGCCACAGTGAATGAAACTACCCATGTGTTATGACCTTGATGTATAATTTAAAGAGATGATTTTTCAAGCCAAATAAAACCTTTCACATTAGGCGGTAGATGAGCCACTCGTATGTGCTACCAATGCAGCTCCCCCTTCTCCTAATTAATAATAGAAAATAGTGGTGGAATAGATTTATGCTTGTCAGCAGAGCAGTTAACTGTCAAGCCACTGATGAGTCAATGGCTTGTTGTATCATAAGTGCTGATAACACCCAGATCTGGGCTGGGCACTAAGCTGTGATATGGCAATTTAGTTTTCACACGCCATTTACTTAGGCTTTTATTTCAGATTAATCTCTGGGTTTTTTTCCCTTTTAATTTCAGTTTTAATGCAATAGGCTCCACAGTGACCCGGGTCACAGTGTGAGAACTTGCTGGCACAGGCTGAACTTCAGCCGTGGCTGTTGCTGTGGGTTTTGGAGAGAATCATAGAATCATAGAGCAACCAGGGTGTAAGAGACCCATCGGATCATTAAGTCCAACCATTCCTATCAAACACTAAACCATGTCCCTCAGCACCTCATCCACCTGTGCCTTAAACACCTCCAGGGAAGGTGAATCAACCACCTCCCTGGGCAGCCTGTTCCAATACCCAACGACCCTTTCCGTGAAAAACCTCCTCCTAAACTCTAGCCTAAATCTCCCCTGGTGGAGCTTGAGGCCATTCCCTCTTGTCCTGTCCCCTGTCACCTGGGAGAAGAGCCCAGCTCCCTCCTCTCCACAACCTCCTCTCAAATGATGATCACAGTCCACTCTAAAAACAAGACTTTGTGTCCACTATTCATGGTTTTTATGGTCAGTTCTGCGAATATCTCTCTCCACCAACACTTTTTTTTTCTTTTTTAACATCTTAATTCAGAGTCCCTGTTCCTGCATTGTAAAGTAGGCCATATGTCCCTGGTGCTGGGAAGCCTGTCTTCCCAAAATTAGACTTTGACATTACTATGATTACAGCCTAATGCAACTTTCTCTTAGGGCATGGCCTCAATTTAAGGATTTACTTTTACAAAGAAGCTAAAGTGTGTTAAACTGGAAGCAACCCAAGTGCTCAAATGTCAACGCACACTGGAACAGCTCTCTCAGCTGTTCCTCATAAGGCCTGTTCTCCAGATGCTTTGTTTAGGTGATAGCCACAACCATCAGTAACATCTGCTTCTTAAAAGGAGAATCGTGCAGAGACTGGTCTTGGCAGATTAGCTGCAATATTGTCCTTGTTTAACGGGTGGAGAAGTGAGATGCTGGAAGAAGCATGTGGGTGTCTGAAAGTACTGGCAAAGAGGTAAAACGAAACAGATCCTGCTTTGTTTTAAGCATCAGGTTGTCTTTCCCTCAGGCACTGCGCTAAAATCGTGCCGTATACCTGATATTCTTTACTCCGAGGCTGTTCTACGCGAGCTCTGGGGAGCTGAGCTTGACTTGCCTGTGGCCACCACAGGCTGGTTTCTATTTCCACTCCCTATCACCCTTTTATATTCTTTGTTCATATGCATAAGATAATGAGGCTGAAAGAGGAAAATGGTGACAGAGAATGTATAAAGAGAGCAGGTGATGCTAAGTAATGACCGTTAAACTACATAATAAATCCTTGGCGATGGTACAAACCCTTTGCATCTGCTCACCAGGTAGAATTATTTCATTGCTTCCAGGCCCCGTATGTGGAGATATAAGTCAGTGCATCAGCATCTTCAGGGACACATCCATAATAAAGATAATACTCATTTTCATAGCAATGTTTTTTTCCTGTCAGCCACAGGTAATTAAGTGGTTAAAGGAGAACTCAGTTCGCTACCTAATGTGAAAAATAACTCATGCGTTTTATGTCTCCGAGATGTCTAACTTTCGCCAGTGTCAGGCCACATTGGTTTGGCATTTACTGTAACAACCTCTCCGTAGATGTGAGACGCAACACGCTAAGCGTGAGGTGTCTAATCACTTTACTTTTGTGTCTGGTGTCCCAACCATGCACGCACTTCAGGCATGATCGGAGTGTGGCTCTGAACTAATCAGATTTAATGTAGAAATAAAAGACTGGATGCAAAATGAGCTGGAACTAACAAATGAAAATAAGAAAATTAGCTGGCAGTAATTGAAAAGATTTCTAATGTCTTAGGTGAAGTATAACACTACTCCTTTACTACTTACCCAGCCTTGAGACTGGTTATTTGCTTCTGAAAAGTTTTGCAAAGGTCTAGATGCTGATATAAAGCTGTATTTTCTGTACCTCCTCTGCTTGGACTAATTGAAAAGCTGTCATGGCAATTGGGTTGACATTGGGAGTTTGTGCTTGTGCTCTGATCTTCAGGAAGCTGCATAAAAATCTCCAGAAAATTAATTGTTTAGAATGGTTGGACTCGATGATCCAGTGGTTCTCTTCCAACCTGGTTATTCTATGATTCTATGACTTGAAAATGCTCTATTATGCTGCATTAAGAGGCAAATTCAGAACTCCTCAAAAGAAATCTCAGGTTTCTTCCAAATCTCACTACCCTAACCATTATTTCTGACCATATTTTCTTCATTTGCAGAGCACATATTGCCAATTGTAATGTAATATAAAGTGAAGCTTAATTTTTAAAATCATTTGTGCGTGTATGAATAGGAAATGGTGAGGGGTCTGGAGAACAGGGTCTTGAGGAACAGCTGAGAGAGCTGGGGGTGTTTATCCTGGAGAAGAGGAGGCTGAGAGGGGAGACCTCATTACTCTCTACAACTTCCTGAGGGGAGGTTGTGGAGAGGAGGGAGCTGGGCTCTTCTCCCAAGTGACAGGGGACAGGACAAGAGGGAATGGCCTCAAGCTCCACCAGGGGAGATTTAGGCTAGAGATTAGGAGGAAGTTTTTCATGGAAAGGGTCATTGGGCATTGGAATAGGCTGCCCAGGGAGGTGGTTGATTCCCCTTCCCTGGAGGTGTTTAAGGCGCAAGTAGATGAGGTCCTGAGGGACATGGTTTAGTGTTTGATAGGAATGGTTGGACTTGATGATCCGATGGGTCTCTTCCAACCTGGTAATTCTATGATTCTATGAAATTTAAATCTCGTTTTCTGACCAGGTCCCTGTGAAGTCTGTTCCTCTGAGGACTGCAGCCTTCCCTGCTGCAGGATCCACCACCAGCCACTTGCAGGTCCCCGTTACCAGGGACGTGGCTTGTGGTTTCACCTCCCTTCCAACCTTCGGTGCCTTCCAAGTGCAGGAAAATACTGTCTTTCCTTCTCTTTGTTTGCTTTTAACGCTTTTCCTTTTAGCAGCGTATTAGTGGCAGAGGAGCCCATAGAAATAAAAGCTCTTTGCTAAAAGGCTACAACAAAATACTTGATACCGGGGAGGGATGAGCGAGACCTTGAAATTACAGCCTGCAATATATGATTGGGTCCTGCTCGTGGGTACTAAAGGCATTAATTTCTGAATACTGTCTGCTTTAGGAGGTAATTTTTGTTTGAAACGCCTGGAGAGGCTGGTGCATCTCTCTGTAGACTATAATGAAGTGTGGCAGGATAGGGAGATGAAGGACTTTGCAAAGGTGCAGCAGCCTGACACCGGGAATCATTTTGAGCATGAGCTGCCTCCTATTTTATCTGAGCCTGATTCCGTCATCCTTGGAAAGGAGGGTGCTTGCTTTTGATGCCGAATCTTGTTATAAGTACTCATTTGGAATGCCAGTGAATAAGAAAAGCTATCATGCTTTGACACGTGAAACGTGAAGTCTCAATTACTTTTATGTTGTTTTTTTTCCCCTTCTCGTAGATCGGGGAGTGAAAAATATATTTTAATTAAAAAGTGAAATATGATAGCCCGATCTCAGCATGCCTCGTGGAGAACGATCTGAATTTCGGAGTGCTCCATAAGTCTTGGAGCAGAGCTTACTCTGCACTTCACGGGCAGCAGCCGCAGCCGATAACACTGACTGATTTATTTGGCCATTATCTGACAGTTCCTTTACTTAAGGGAAAAGGAGGCTGTGGATGATATTCTGCATATTCAGATAGCTGTTACTGTAACGGTTCTTTATGCATTTTATATTTTAATCTTTTTTTTTTTTTCTCTTTTCCTTGCAGGCCTCATATTTTAAGGAAATGAGGGTAGCGAGATTGTGCTTTCTGCCTTTCCCCATCGCCTCCTGCACAGCCACTTTTGAATCCCTGGACCAGCATTACCTGAAATGATGAAGAGGAGGCTACAAAGATGATCTGAGGGCTTCAGCATCTCCAGTACAAGGACAGGCTGAGAGAGTTGGGGTTGTTCAGCCTGGAGAAGAGAAGGCTTTGGGGAGACCTTATAGTGACCTTCCAGTACCTGTAGGGGCTATGAGAAAGCTGGAGAGGGGCTTTTTACAAAAATTTGTAGTGATAGGACAAGGGGCAATGGGTATAAACTGGAGAGGGGCAGATTTAGACTAGACATGAGGAGGAATTACTTCACTATAAGAGAGGTGAGTCCCTGGAACAGGTTGCCCAGGGAAATCGTGGCTGCCCCATCCCTGGAGGTGACATCCCTGGAGCTTGGACTGGGCTTGGGCAGCCTGACAAATGTAGAGGGTGTTTTCTTTGCCTGTGTTTCTTGATGGTCATTAAAAGCATTTCACTTAATAAATAGTACCACATCCCTTCCATCAGTCTGTTTAGGATAGAGACCTTGGCTCCTCCTCCATTACCGTAAGTGACATAAGTGATAAGTGACATAATTTCCCAAGTGACAGGGGACAGGACAAGAGGGAATGGCCTCAAGCTCCACCAGGGGAGATTTAGGCTGGAGATTAGGAGGAAGTTTTTCACACAGAGGGTCATTGGGCATTGGAATAGGCTACAAAGTGCTATTTTTTTTCTTACCAGACTATTCTATTTACCCAACAGTTTGCTAAGCTAGGTGTGCTGAACACTAATCATCTTTAATATCTACCCCATAATGACACTCGCACTTTCGATTGAATGCTCCAGCTGCTAAAGGCTGAGATAATTTCACATCGATGGTTACTTCATCTGCTGCTTCCCCCAAGCAGCCTCACTAAGCAAACTTAAATTTAGGCTGTGCCTTAACACCAGAATCATAAAACCCTGCGCTACAAGATTGGCAATCACTATGCTTGGTGGTGCATGGTTTGAGCAGTATTCTGTGTATCTAAAACTGTCAGCAACTCAACAAAACGAATAAAAATCAGTTCTGACAAAAATATGGATGGATAATTATGCAGTGTTTTAATAGAATCATAAAAAATTCATTACATTAGCTGCATATTTTGGCCTTAAAAAAAAAACCAAAACAAAGATAAAAAGAAAAATGTGTTTTAAAAGCCCCATCTCTGTTAAGTTAGAATGTGCCACGGAATTTTCTGTGCTTTGCTCCAGAATGACCTACTGGGAATTCGTGGCATAATGACCCAAATTCCCAGTGACTTTAGGAGGGAAGATGAATCATAGAACAACCAGGTTGGAAGAGACCCATCGGATCATCGAGTCCAACCATTCCTATCAAACACTAAACCATGTCCCTCAGGACCTCATCTACCTGTGCCTTAAACACCTCCATGAGGAGCAAGGGAGGGGAATGGGGTCCCCTGCCCAGCCTCTCTGATGCGCTGCAGCTCACGTTAGGATATTGGCACCTGTCCTGTGGGGGTGACAGGGCTTCCCCTTTCCCTTCCAGTGATGGAACTGATGGAAGATGTGGAACTGGTGGAAGATGACTCTTCGCACCCCTCGTAGGTATGGCTGGAGGTCTCCATCCTCTTCTCCAGGCACGTGGAGGTGGGCAGGACTTGCAGAGATGGGTGGCTGCTCTTGCTAAGCTTTCTGCTGAGTGCTCTTACGCAGATTTGGTGTAGGTAGCACAAGCTCTTAATTAATTGGGTTAATATGTCCGCGAGTGAATAAACAGGGTGTTTCTACATTAGCCCTTTTGGCACTCTACGTTAGGCTAGAGCTCATAATAATTGTTTATTTAATACTTAGTTTATGTCACTAATCATCTTTACTTGCAAGGAGCTGATTGTATTTAAACCCTGGGAAGTCAATGAGTATTTTATTACTGATTTCATTAAGAGCAGCATTTTAATCCTTGCCAGCTACATCTCCGCATTGGAGTAGAAATTTCTTTAGAGCTCATTGCTTCAAATACGAGAGCAATGGGTTGAACCTCACCAATCACACCATTTATTTATTTATTTATTTATATATTTAGTACTGGAGTAGCTGCAATGCTAGAAGGACTCTTCAGATAAACACCCATTAAGTATGACAATGATAATAGAATGTGCCCTGTGAAATTAGTTAATTACCGACACTTGGAGTCTGTATCAATAGTTTGTTTTGAAATACAATATAATTAATTTTTTTTTTTTGGTCATGGTATATCCCAAAGAGCAAGAAACTTTCAGATTTCAAAAAATCAAAGTCAAAAGGTGCCGTGTAAAAATTATTTTGACCATTTGGAGGGTAATATTCTTGTAGAAAATGTACGACTACTGTTCTTGGACCTGTTTGCTGGTATCTATTAAAACCTGTTGATGGTTGTGGAGATGAAAGATATTCCTAAAGGAAAGGGAGAAGATGAGAGTAGTAACAGATGCTGCAGCACCCCAGAATGCTTTACTGTTGGCTGTGGAAGATATCTAGAGTCCGATTCGAACAGTAATTGCTTTATTAGGTCATAGCTTTGAAAAGGAATGCAGCAAAATGAACAGATGCATCTCATCTGTTATTCAGAATAAGAACGATCATGGATGCTTCAAAGGTCATGGTTGCAATTTGTTGATACTGGTTGTGAAACAGAAAGAGGAGTCAAGGTGCTAAGCAATAATTAGAATTAACTGGACACTTGGAAAGGTGTCTGCAAACATGTTTGATCCAAATCTGTTAGTTCTCTCTAAATGTGAGCGTGTGAGCATGGCAGGGAGCAGCTTGTCTTCGGCCAGCGTGGAAGTGGTGGGAACGAGCCTGTGCTGCTGGCACTGCAGAAGGGAGAAGAGTATGGAGGGGAGCGCTGAGTCAGGAGTCCCCAACTTGCCCGACATCCCTTCTGCAGTGTGTCTGGGTCACAACCAGAGACCCTGCCCTGGGCTGGAGGCCACTCGCTGCCTGCTCAGGGGGCCAGCGACTGTGGCCGATCAAAGGTGTTGTGACCATCTCCTGATGTACAGGGAAGTGTGATGACTCCTTTGCCAGGAGTCTCCAGAGGGGAAATAGGCCCTGGAAAGATGTGGCGGGGGAGCACGTTCTAGGCCCTCATGCTTGTACTATTGTCATTTAGGAGGAAGTTTTTCACAGAAAGGGTCATTGGTCATTGGAATAGGCTGCCCAGGGAGGTGGTTGATTCACCTTCCCTGGAGGGGTTTAAGGCACAGGTAGAAGAGGTGCTGACGGACATGGTTTACTGTTTGATGGGAATGACTGGACTCAATGATCCAATGGGTCTCTTCCAACTTGGTTGTTCTATGATTCTATGACTCAATGATCTGATGGGTCTCTTCCAACTTGGTGATTCTATGATTCTAAGAGTAAGATTCAGGAAAGAAAATGATGGCAAAGGAAAGAATAAGTGTTTTCTGGATGACATTGCTTGTAGCTTGCTAGATCTCCTCCCTGTTTACGTATTTATCAAGAAATCTAGGTTGCAGGCATCTTTAAAAAAACATTGCTTTTCATCTACTAGCAAGAAAACTTGGGAGTAGCTTTCTTGTCTCATCGTTTACTTTTTATTTTTTGAATTAATTAGAAAACATATAACCCAGCAGTAGAAACCAGCTGGGAATGTCACCTCTCAAGTATCACAGCTTTTAATAAAAGTCAGAGTGGCACCATTCACGACCATCTGATGTTTACGGCGGCTGCTTCCAAAGTGCTCTGTGTTTCAGCGTCCACCTTGGCTCGTCTCCATTCTTGCTTTAACCTTGATGCCTTTGGCGTAGTTATTTCAGCGCTGGACTTGGCCCATTTTGTCTTCCGCAGAATATGAAGTCGGCTGCTTGCTTATCAAATATGAAAGTGTGCACCACCGAGGAGCCTAATGCTAATGGAATCGATACAGCAAAAGCGATCTCACAGCCCTCTCTGTACTTTTTACAATTTACTTTGTTCGTCACCCATTAATTCTTACATTGATTTTGCTATAAAACACAAACTGCATTCCTATCACAGCCCAAGAGAAAAAAAAAAAGCGCATTGATTATATTGGAACAAGGTATGTTGTAAAAGTGAAATGCCTAAAACATTTAAATGTAGTAAGCTCTGCTAAAGTCCATAAATCACGTTGTTTAATGCTGTAAATGAGTGGTGCTGCCTTAAACAAGGGAAAAATATGGCGCCATAAAACAATTTTGACACAAAATAACGGTGTCGGTTTCCCTCTACCTGCCGTTTGAGAAATGCCATCAATAATGGTTACGGTTGTTTGCAGCCGGGAGGGGGGAAATGTTCTCAATCTCCCCTTTAAAAAGTTCCTTCAAAGTCACTTTGTAAAATTGACAACACTGGTGTTTTACCTGGCTATAAATAAAAGGCTGATTATTACCGCGTCCTGTTTACTTTTATCATTCACTCACCAAAAAAACTTTTTGATGCATCGTTACTAATGATGGTTTCAGGAGCCAAAGTCAAGTCATGGGCTTGGCGGTTATTGGTGGGGAGGGAACTGCTGCTGTGTGCTTTCACCTCAGTGACCGTAATGCCTGCTCAAGAGCACGGACACCACTCCAGCAGCTGAAAGGGAAGATGGTTCAAAGGGAATTCATCTTTCTGCACCACTTAGAGTTAAATGCTGAGCAGAGAAGATTAGTGATCACATATAAAGCTGCACTGTGAGAGTGTCATGGCAGAGAAGAGTGCAAAAGGAGAATTTAAAGATCATTATAGAGTGATAGAATGTGTCGGGTTGGAAGGAATCATAGAATCACCAGGTTGGACGAGACCCACCGGGTCATTGAGTCCAACAGTTCCTATAAAAAATCTTAAAGATTACCCAGTTCCAACGCCTCTGCCATGGGCAGGGACACCTCCCACTGGATCAGGGGCTCCTAGCCTCATCCAGCCTGGCCTTGAACCCCTCCAGGGATGGGGCAGACACAACATCTCTGGGCAACCTGGGCCCGGACCTCCTCACCCTCACAACAAAACATTTCTTCCTTAAAAATATAGGTACTTTTTGTCACCCAAGTTATGATTGCAGAAATCTATTCTAGCTGAGATTCCCGGGGTGCTTTGGAGCCACGATCCACGACTCCCCTAAGCCCAATGCAGCCTCAAGAAATTGGCTTTAGAGGCCCTGCAGCCAACAACAAGACAAGTAGCAGCAGCCAGGCCAGGATGGATTTGGGTGAAGGAGGAAAGAAAAGGAGGATAGGAGGAAGAGGGATTGGGAGTGATCTCAGCAGCTTAAAATCTAAGCTGTTTCCAAGGTTTTCAGGATCCACAGAGATAGATTTGATGGGGAGGAAAAAAAAAAAAAAGGAAGGCAGGAAGAAAGCAAAACCGAGGGTGATTAAGTTGGGTATTGTGCATTCTCCTGATAGTTAAGCTGGTCAGAGCTGGGCCCTTGGCTTCCTGCTCGGTGTTTGGTCTGTGCACAAAACCATCACCTCTGCCAAAGCCTCTTCAATGAGCTTGGGAAGAAGGAGAAGAGGAATTAACTCATCTTGGATTAGAGATCATAAAGCAGGGATGGGACTGTTGTCTGCTCCCTAACCTTCAGACGTGCGCTTCTGTTCTTTTAGGCCTTCATCTTTTTTGATACGTTTTCCTCTTTGATTCAACTTCTCTTGTGTGTTTTTTCTCACCTGTGAATCAGAGCTGCTGCTGCAGACTCTAGGATGGCTCTGCCAAAGTTTCTCTGGCAGCCGAGACCTCTCTGCTTTCAGCTACCTCACTCTAAGCCCCAGTACAACTCAAGTGACTGTAAAGAGGTTGCCATAGACTTTATCTAGCAAAAGCAGGATTTGGCCTGTTCCTCTGGAAAGGAAAGAAGCAGAGAATTTGGTTTAGAGGATGTGAAAATTCGCTAAAGCTGCTGAGATTCTTCACACGTGTAGACTCCCCCAGGACAAGGCTGGTGGAATTGGAGGTGGGTAGTGACACGTACCTTTCTGTCAGAGCATTTTTTTATTTTTTGTTTATTTTCAAGGAAGGGCAGAGCATTTTTATTTCTTGTTTATTTTCAAGAGTGGGCTGCTGGCCTGGTACGGATTGGAGATAAGGCCTGTCTGCCCCAGACTCTGGGAGTGAAGAATAATGAAGGGGAGTTTCAGAAGACATCTCCCCTCAGGATGACCATAAATCCTTCTCCGAAGAAGAGAAGGTGGTGATTCTATGATTCTATGATTCTAAGGTCAGCTCCCAGGCTTTTCTGAGTTAATGGTTAAATCATCTAAGATTTCTCATCAAGGAAGGCTTAATTTTTCCTGATTGAAGCTCTTAATTTTTTATTGCATGGATCAATTCTGGAAGATCTTCAGGAGCTTGGGTAGGGTGTTTTGCCCTAATGATATCTCCTTCAGTGTTTGCTGCAAATAAAAGCAGCTGCAAAGCATCCCCCATCTCTGTGTGGGTGGTGGAGGTTTGGTCCCCATTAAAACAGTTGTGGAAACAGAAAAGCTGCTGACATGGATAGGAAAACGATAAAGGAAAGAGTTTATTTTTTATTTATATATTTTTTAATTTATTTTTTATTTTTTGGGGGGGTACCCTGAAGCATTTCCTGATGCTGGAGCCACCAGAGACTGAGCAAAACAGCCATTGCTGCTTCTTCCTAGAGCTTTACACGTTCTAAACCTCAGGGAGCTGGGGAGAACAGAAGCTGGGGAAGGGGCTGGAGAACAGGCCTTAAGAGGAGCAGCTGAGAGAGCTGGGGGTGTTTAGCCTGGAGAAGAGGAGGCTGAGAGGGGGCATCATTGCTCTCTACAACTCCCTGAAAGGAGGTTGTGGAGAGGAGGGAGCTGGGCTCTTCTCCCACGTGACAGGACAAGAGGAAATGGCCTCAAGCTCCACCAGGGGAGGGTCAGGCTGGACATCAGGAAAAAAATTTTCCCAGCAAGGGTCATTGGTCACTGGCAGAGGCTGCCCAGGTAGGGGGTTGACTCACCTTCCCTGGAGGTGTTTAAGGGACGGGTGGATGAGGTGCTGAGGGACATGGGTTAGTGTTTGATGGGAATGGTTGGACTCGATGATCCGGTGGGTCTCTTCCGGCCTGGTTGTTTTATGATTCTATGATTTTTTTTTTTATGAGCTTTAAGCCCATACAGCCCTCGTGCTCTGCCTGCAAGCAGCAGGTCTGAGAGCAGGTTGCTGCAGCTCCTTGGAGAAGTGCCTCTAGATGGGCAATTTGGTGCAAATTGCTTCTACAAAGCTCACAAGTGTGAGGAATTAGAAGCAATTGTCTTGCAAACACGGGGCAGCTGAGTGCCTGGGGCAGGCTTTTAGAGGCTCTGCTCAAGGCCCAGCTGGAGCTCCTCCACAGCAATTGCTTCTTTACTGACTTGTTGGGGACGCAGTAGAGACCAAGGTAGGATATGGGGTTCCTTGGGGCACAAAGTGAGGACTTCTGAGGCCAGCGAGCAGAGTTACAAAAGGGCAAGTTTAAACGCCAGTCCCCAAGCTTCTCTTTCCTCTTTTGTGGAGCTTTTTAACGAGCAGCTACTGCAGTCCCTGATAACTCCTCCACAGCCCATTGTGTGCCTGCAGGAGGTTAATGAGGGAGCCAGGCAAAGCTGGGGCTCCCTGCTCACACATTGGGAGCCACTGAGTGCTTTCTTCTGCTAAAGCTAATGTGCATTTACAAGCCTGCCTTGTATTTATCTAACGAGGATAATCATCCACCTCCAAAATGACATGATCCATTTGAGCCAAGGCAGCTCTTCTGGAGATGGGGGAGAAGCTTTCCTGATGGTTTCTTTGGAATTGTCCCTGCAGAGCAGCCTGATGATGAACTGTCCTGGGGCAGCAGAAGCACAGCTCACAGCCTTGGAGGGTCCAGCTCTGGGTAAGCTGAAAGGATTTTCTTTGTTTAAGCTGTTGGACATGCTTTGTTTAAGAGTTGAACATACTTATTTCTCCCAGAGGGAAAACTGAGCTTGCAATGCTGGGAGTGAGGGAAAGGTGCTGTGTGGTGGTTCAAGCTTGTCTGCTGGTTTTCCTAGCATAGGTGTGGTAATTTTTTTTTTTTTTCTCTTGGTTTACTATTTTCCAGATTTCTGTAGGTCTGTGTCACGGCTGTGGTATTAATTAAACATTTACTTGCGCTTAACAAATGCTGTGGAAAGGATAAAGTAGCCCAAGTGCTGATGGGCTTTAGGAATGTGGTTACCAAGCAGGTTTTGCTCTTTCTCCAGGGAGTTTCTCTTTTAAGCAACTTAATATAAGTACTAGTTTGTGATGGCCTAGTCTGGCTTCTAAGAATCATAGAATCACCAGGTTGGAAGAGACCCATCGGATCATCAGGTCCAACCATTCCTATCAAAGAAGGTGTTGTGCCCTCAACTTAGAGTGTTTCCTCTCTAGAACTATTCAGATTGTTATTTTCTGCCTTAGACGCAGGTAATTGTTATTGCTGCCAAATGCTTTCTTGGATGATTATCAGTTGATTTCTATTAATATTCACAATAACTCTTTCGTTAGTAATTTTTTTTTTTTGCTACAACAGGAAATGAAATGCAAATTAACAACTGTAAAGATTAAAACATAATGAAATAGGACATGAACTCCAGAGAGCTAATGAATATAGTGGCTCGAAGGCAGAAAAATATGTCCTTCAAAAACAAACATAGAGATAAATAATAAGATAAATAGTTTTGAGGCATTAAGCTAACAAAGAGAAAGAAATACCAAGTATGGGATAAATCGTTGCATGCCAAAGTTATAATTGTGTTTCTTGTTGTTAATAAAAAGATGATGTTTGTCCCTAAAGTTAACTAACAGTGTAGCTGCTGCATTGTAGATATTTATTCTTTACTTACAAATCAGCATATCAAAATGTCTCTTTGTTTACCTTCACTGTCCTTATCTCGATATAGAACAAAAAAAAATTGGTCTAATGGATGGAAAGAAGTTGTTTCTAAATTGTATTTGCCTCCCATGCTTTCTGTTTTCTAAAGCAGAAATGCGCATCTGAAGCTGCTGGGTGCTTTTACAAGGTTTGCGAAGCTCATGTGAGTTGACAGATATTAGTTCATTGTTTCAGCAATGCTTCCAACCCCTGACACCTCTCGTCCTTCCTGAGACTCACTTTTGTAGTTGGCTTTAAGACAGACATATGTTGTGGTGCAAACATATATACACCTCAAGTGGGTTTTGGTATGAGTCCAAGATCCCATTAAAATCAAAGGAGATATTCAATATAATCAGGGCATTGCTCATGGCTGGGTCAATCCTTTAGACTATAAATATTGTCAGGTTGGGGGTCTCCCTTGTGCTCATGGTTAAAATGAGTGCAGTTCTGGCATTTCAGAGGAGGTGGAGAGGACTTGGTAAGATCAGATCAGTTACCCACTTGTAGCCTGAGATGTTTCTCCTCTCGCTCTGCCTTCCCTCACTACTGGTTGGAATCAGTGATCCGATGGGTCTCTTCCAACCTGGTGATTCTATGGTTCATTAGGGGTAAGGATGAAGATTTGGACTTCTGAAGTATCTGCATGCTCCCAGGTGAAGATACGTGCCCAGCTGGATTTTCAGGAGTGCTTGAACCTCCCTGGAAATAAATTGAAATTAACATTGAATCTGGTTTGAATTCTCAGGCTTTAAAAATAATCTTTTTGCTATTTCTGTTCACCTGTCTCTTGTGAATTGTCGTGACACCCTTTGCAGACTCAAGTGGGACCTCACAGTGGGTTACTTGATAAGGTGAAGTTTGTTTGCGTGTGAGAGTTGAGGCAGTCAGGCTCACCAGCAGCTTATTTCTGGAGCTTGTAAAGTTCTGTAAAGATTCAGTTCAGCTTTTGCTCAGATATATTTTTTAGCATCTCTCTTCTTTGTTCTTGATGACAAGGGATAGTGTCATAAAAATAAGAGCCTCATATTTTTTAAGAGAATTCATGCAAACATAGTTTCTATTTATTCTCAGCCTGATGTCAGAATAATTCTGTGTATGATGTCGCATTCATTATCATACATCTGTGAACTCTCAAAAAAGGAAAAAGGATCAGACCTCAAAAGTTAATTTTTAAAAAGAGCTTGCTGTAGAGAACAGTGTTTTTTTCTTTTCTCTTTTGTCATTTGCGCTTCAAATTCCCTTGGATAACCAAGCTCTGGTGCCGTAGATGTAGTAAAAAACTCTCTCCTGATTGATAAAAAGCTGAAAACATTTCAAGGAGGCTTTTTGCCTCTTAAACATTGTATTTAATCTCTAGTTCCAGCTTTGTATCATCCAGCAGTTTTTGGTGGCCTCAAGGCTGCAGCTTGATTGGTCAGAGTTCGTGCTTTCCAACTTGGTAGCACCTCATGATGTCTGAGCAATTAGAGTGCACGTAAAAATGATATCTTGTGCCCTATTACCTGTAGAAGATGATCTACTCTAGTAAATATATCTGGGTGGAAAAAAAATCCTATCAACATTGATATACATTCTCCTCTACCTTTCTGTAACCTTGGTGGCAAGTTACACAAATATTTCATCTGCTGAATGCAAGCTTGGCTTAAGGAATTGTGCATTTCAGCTCTCCATAAATAAAAATAATGGGCTTAATTTTCATTTCTTTTTGCTGGGGACCACTTGTATCTATTTGGGGATAGATCCTCAGCTAGTGTGAATGGCTCTAGCTAGAGGAGCTTGGATGCCTTGCACCTACTGAGGGTTTATTCCAGGGCGTTTCATGGCCCCATGGAGTAAGTGCAAATGATTCTATATTCTATGATTCTATACAGAAAGGGTCATTGGGCACTGGCAGAGGCTGCCCAGGGAGGTGGTTGATTCACATTCCCTGGAGGTGTTTAAGGGATGGGTGGACAAGGTCCCGAGGGGTATGGTTTAGTGTTCGATAGGAATGGTTGGACTCGATGATCCGATGGTCCTCTTCCAACCTGGTTGTTCTATGATTCAAATTTGTGCTGGAGTATTACACAGGGCTTGGACCGGCATGAGAAACAGGCCTAATAAAGTTTTGTAACTGAAATCATTATTAAGGTCTCGCTCATTTTCACTATACAAATATTCTAGTTGGAAAGATTATATTTATGTGAGCCGTTTATAATTAAGCATCTCACTTGATTTGCGGGCAAATAGAATGTAAATCATATATTGCTCTGCTAAAAGGTGGGGTAAAGGGGAAAGTATCGCCATGTAATTTATATTGCGTTTTGTAGTTGGCAAAACCACAAGTTTATGCAAATATAGATTTGTTAAAGCCTGAGTATGCGTATATTACATGTAAAGGTACTTTATTTCAAACAGAATTTGTTGGGAGGAGAGAGGAGGGGAAAAAGATCGACTTGTTCATCTTTGTGGCGCAGCTTAGCAAACTCTGGACTTGCCTGGGCAAGAGGGAATGGCCTCAAGCTCTGCCAGGGGAGATTTAGGCTAGAGATTAGGAGGAAGTTTTTCACGGAAAGGGTCATTGGGCACTGGAATAGGCTGCCCAGGGAGGTGGTTGATTCACCTTCCCTGGAGGTGTTTAAGGGACGGGTGGATGAGATGCTGAGGGACATGGTTTAGTGTTTGATAGGAATGGTTGGACTCGATGATCCGATGGGTCTCTTCCAACCTGGTGATTCTATGAATGTGTCCTCCTATCAATGGTGCATCATGCATTAACGTGGATGTCTCTCTTCTGCAGAAGAGCAGCTTGATGCCCTTCAAGGGTAAAACGGGGAATGGGGAAGGTTCAGACTCAAGCAAGGGCCACAACAAGGTGTTTGCAGGAGTATGACCCAGGGGCTCCATCCCCATATGTCTCTGATTTGAGTGGTGCTGGAACAACAAGAGAAAACATGCGCAGGTGTTAGTTTTGGGTAAACTTTCCCTGAATTCCATCTGTTTCTATCTGACACCAGCTAAATGGAGAAAGAAAAAAACAACCCCCAAGCCAACACGTGTTGGAGCCTTGGCTCTCTCTGCTTGTGTCTCCCTGGGCTGTGTTGCTCTTCCAGTTGCATTGCTCTTCCCCGATTCCTCAGGCTGTCTACTGTCCACTTGTTTTATCAGTGCTACAGCTTATGTGCAGCAAGGAACAGTAAAGCAAATTGGTGCTTTGGGGGAGAAGATGCTATATTCCTATCCCACAGTCTCTTTGTTAAGTTGTTTTCCGTATTTTAATTGCACTTTGAGAGTGCTTACTAAGGCGATTAAGTTGGAAAGGAACAGAGACAGGTCCCCATTTCTGCAGTGATACCAACTGGGAATAATTCCAGGTGCAGGTACAACCAGATCAGTGGGATTCAAGCCCACGGGGAGTCGGTGACTTGTTCAGCTGTAACCGTTGTTAAATAGAGATGATGTCCCTCCTTGGCACTTTCATTCTGCGCTCACTTAAGAAAATGAAGCTTAAAATAACTGCAGTGAATTGTGAGCAAATGTTGATGCCGTGTTTCCTTGTGGGTATTTAGTATTTTCTGCCAAGTAATAAATTGAAGACTACAACGTGTTGCACTCTGCAGTTCCTGAGAGGAGGTTGTTTTAAGGTGGGTGTTGGTCTCTTCTTCTAAGTAACAAATAACAGCACAAAATGAAATGGTCTCCAACTGCACCAGGAGAGGTTTAGATTGGGTAGTTGGAAAGATTTCTTTACCAAAAGAGTTGTGAAGAACTGGCAGAAGCTGCTTGGGGCAGCAGTTGTCTTTATTCCTGGAGGTGTTAAAAAAACATGTACACACGGCGCTTCAGGACATGGTTGAGTAGACATGGTGGTGTTGGGCTGACAGTTGGACTGGATGATCTTGGGGATCTTCTCCAATGTCAGTGATTCTATAATTCGATGGGTGACTTAACCTCCTGGGAGGTGCTGCAGGTGGCAGAAAAGATGTTTCTGACCTACCCTGGCATCCTGGCTTGTATCAGAAATGGTGTGACTGCTGAGGCCGCTCCTTGAATCCTGTGTTCAGTTGTGGGCCCCTCAGCACAAGAAGGATGTTGAGGCTCTGGAGCAAGTCCAGAGAAGAGCAACGAAGCTGGTGAAGGGGCTGGAGAACAGGCCCTATGAGGAGCGGCTGAGAGAACTGGGGGTGTTTAGCCTGGAGAAGAGGAGGCTGAGAGGAGACCTCATTATTCTCTCCAACTACCTGAAAGGGGGTTGTGGAGAGGAGGGAGCTGGGCTCTTCTCCCAAGGGATAGGGGAGAGGACAAGAGGGAATGGCCTCAAGCTCCACCAGGGGAGATTTAGGCTGGAGATTAGGAGGAAGTTTTTCATGGAAAGGGTCATTGGGCACTGGAATAGGCTGCCCAGGGAGGTGGTTGATTCCCCTTCCCTGGAGGTGTTTAAGGTGCAAGTAGATGAGGTCCTGAGGGACATGGTTTAATGTTTGATAGGAATGGTTGGACATGATGATCCGATGGGTCTCTTCCAACCTGGTTGTTCTATGATTCTATACCCCTTTGCCTTGTTCTTTTCCTCTTGGAGCAAGGCAGGGGATCCCATCCGAGAATATTCATAAAGAGCTGGAAAAAAGGAAACAAAAGAAAATATTTCCAGTTGGATCTGTGAGCTTGAGCTTTTCCATGGCCATGCGGTCAATAGAGCTGACAAAATGAAGGGAGTGTGGCTTCATTCAATAATTTAATTTTATACAAAAGCTACAAGAGCATATTGTGTTCAGCTAAAATGATCTGCCTTTTAAACTGTATTTTTGCTATACTTTAGGTATTTATCCTTTCGCTAGCCCAGTTAATTGAGAAATCACTCTACAACTGAAAATGAAATATTTTTATTGCCTTGATGATTAGGAGCTCCAGCCATGGGTTAGACTCTGCTTGTGTTAGATACTGTACAATCATAGCTCAAAAAGATGATACCTGCCTTAAATACCTCATAATCCAACAGGACGACAAAGAAAATATATGTATCTAATTACAAGGGAAGGGTCTGATGAGCAGAGACCTGGAAAAAGCAATAACGAAGTGATGGCTCGTGCGTTGCTGTCGTCAAACCCTTCCCCACAGGGGGATGCGAGTCGTGGTGCCAGTTCTGCCTGAGCAGATCTCCAAAATTAAGAAAATTTAAAGGCCATCTGCTGGTAGATTAGGTAAATAAAAATATAATGTAATTGGATTGGGTGCTCATTTCAGCCTTCTGGGTTGTAAGAGATAGGGAAAAGGTCACATTTCTTCAGGCTGTCTGAAGTTGAGTGGATTTATTGTCTCAGCTTTTCGTAACCCCCAGTTTAAGATGTAATATCAATTCCATTGTTATCTTTTTTCAGATGTGGAAAAATCTCTCTTGCGATGCCGCGTGCAACACGGCACCGTTAACGCCAACTGGACCTGTGCCAGTGGGCTGCGTGTTTCTATCTCTCCTGACTGTGTTTGGAAACAAGTAGATTTTTTTTTTAAACGACAGGACAAATCACTTGGGCTGGAAGCTTCCAGCTCAAGTAATTACCGTTCTGTAATCTCTTGCTTCAAAATTTGGTGATGTAACTGCCAGCTTGCAGGCGTTACAGGAATAGCAGGAGCTCAGCTAGCACAGCCTGATCCTGACGGGAGAGATCCTACGGCACCTCCGTGGCACAGGCAGCAGGATTGGAGGAGGAGGAAAGGCAAATATGAGGGGAACACAGGGACAGCATCCTCCCTGCATTCCGTGTTCCAGGCTGAGCAACTAGAGGATGAAATGGAAGCATAACACAATGGTGTTTAGCGATAGTGTAGTGTTTGATAGGAATGGTTGGACTCGATGATCCAGTGGGTCTCTTCCAACCTGGTGATTCTATGATTCTATGAATGTCAAATCCAAACAAAGCAAGGCTGTTCTCAGCCTCAGATTTGCTGGGCTGCTCTAGGATCAATCTGGTCAGGATCCAGGACAGGAAAAGTGGAGAAAATGATGATCAGGTTTAATAAGGTAGAATGAAAACAAGCAGTATGGGGTGTGGATACACAAAAATGTAATTGAGGGGGGAAAAATGAGCTCCTTGGGCCTTTTAATTGAGATGTTAAGCAGCCCATTTCTCTTTAGCCTGTTTGATTTTCCTCTTGCCAACCTCTGGCAATGGCTCATTCAGGCTGTGCCTGCAGATGGAAGAGGAGCCCTGTGCCACGAAGCTTGGAGGGGTTGGAGCACTGAAGGGTTCTGGGGCAAAGCTGGTATCTCTGAGCTGGTCTCGCTGTGGGATGGCCCTGTCCTAGCTTCAATGTGGTGGGATTTTTCTTGGGTGCCCTAAGTACCCTGCTCGGGCAAGCATAATCATGCTTCTGGGCTGGGTGAAGCGAAGCTGAGTCTTTTCCTTGCCCATGGAAACAAATCCATGCGAACCAAGCATGTGTTCAAGAAAACAAAGCCCACGGAGATAAATAGGTCTAATCCCAGCACAGCCTGCAAACAAACACTACTGTTCAAACCCGAGACAGATAACACAAACAAACCCAGGAAAGCAGTTTGGAGAGTGTCAAATCACATGACAAAGCCAATATATTGCTCTGTGACTTCCAATTAGAGACTTGCTGCTGTATAATTAAGTTTCTGACGACACTGTATTTAAAGTCTTGTCAGGGCTTTCATTTATAAATACTACTCCGCAGGTGCCTGAGCTCCCAGCTGGAATGTGGCATTTGGGATCTAATCCTAGCAATCATTTTTATTTTTTATTTTTTTTCCCCTCATTTCAATTTTGAATGGAAAAAAATCCCTCTGTGCATTTGAGGTACAGGAGGGAAAAGAATTAAGTATTTTCTGTATGTTTTAGCTCTGATTAAGGTCTCGGCTGTGGATATATATGTTCTATTATTGGCATAGAAGAGTGTGTGTGCCTGTGTTTGCACATTTTTGTAAATTAACAGTAATCAGAGCAGAAACCTGTGCTCTCTGGCGTATTTTATGTTTTACATAAATTGCAAAAGGCATTAGTTCATCTATTATGTTTTTCTTCTTTATTTTCACTCTTTCACTTGTAAGATTCATGCATGCAGGACAAAATGTCATTGTTTTTCCTGCATCATTTGAGGAATCGTAGAATGGTTTGAACTGGAAGGGACTTGAAAGCCCATCCAGTTCCACCCCTGCCATAGGCAGGGACACCTCCCACTGCATCCTGTTGCTCCAAGCCCCATCCAACCTGGCCTTGAACCCTTCCAGGGATGCTGCATCACCAGCTTCTCTGGGCAACCTGGGCCAGGACCTCCCCACCCTCACCGCAAAACATTTCCACCTAGGATCTCATCTCAATCTCCCCTGTTTCAGCTTAAAGCCATCCCCCCTCGACCTGTCCCTGCACTCCCTGATCCAGAGCCCCTCCCCAGCTTTCCTCTGATATCTCCTCAGAGCCTCCAGGGTGAACAACGCCAGCTCTCCCCCAAACCCAGCACGATCACTGCTCTCATCGGGCTCTGCAGGCAGTCGTCTGTTGTGATGTGGATACCTCTGTCCCTACTCCATCTCCTCCGGGGCAGTCACTGCTTGTGGCAGGGAAAACAGTCTAATGAGTCGATTTTCTTCTTAGAATCATAGAATCACGAGGTTGGAAGAGACCCACTGGATCGAGTCCAACCATTCCTATCAAACACTAAATCATGTCCCTTAGCACTTCATCTACCCACACCTTAAAACCTCCAGGGAAGGTGAATCAACCACCTCCCTGGGCAGCCTGTTCCAATGCCCAATGACCCTTTCTGTGAAGAATTTTTAACTTAGGTCAAGCCTGAATCTCCCCTGGTGGAGCTTGAGGCCATTCCATCTTGTCCTGTCCCCTGTCACTTGGGAGAAGAACCCAGCTCCCTCCTCTCCACAACCTCCTTTCAGGTAGTTGGAGAGAGCAATAAGGTCTCCCCTCAGCCTCATCTTTTCCAGGCTAACCCCCCCCAGCTCTCTCAGCCGTTCCTCTTCTTCTCCAGCCCCTTGACCGGCTTCGTGGCTCTTCCCTGGACTCGCTCCAGAGCCTCAACATCCCTCTTGTGGTGAGGGGCCCAGAACTGAACACAGGATTCGAGGTGCAACACAGTATTCTTGAACATCTTGAAAAAATACTGGTACTGTTGGTCATCACAGTACTTTTAAAACCAGATGCAGACACCCTCTGGTCCTTTTGAATACTAAAGTTCCTGTTTTCATTGAAATGATGTGGAGCCCTGGTGGATGGGGAGTCTGCAGGCTCCCTTGGCATGAGGAGGGCTACCAGAGCCTTTCTGCCAGAGGGGTGGGGAAGGCAGGTGCTCCTTTGTTTCAAAAGGCCTTTGCTCCATCAAATTCCACAGACATAAATAATGATACCCGCAGAGGTACCAAACCGTGTGTGTGCACTTCCTGAGGACGAAACCATTTGATTCGGTCTCGCTTAAAGGTCTGAAATTCCCTAATGGATAACTGAATTCCTGAGTCCATTAAGCAAGGCAATTTACAGCGTTCTCGAGCTTTGCCCATGGAAACACATTAATGTCGTTTTCTGTTTGGCTTGTTGAGAAGCCATTATTCTAAATACAAAAAGGGAAGAAAAATAATTTAGCTTTTTCAAAGTTTATTTGCTGTGTTTGCGCCAGCACAGTGGAGTTGAGTGGTGAAGCCTTAGGTGACATAGGAAGGAACTGAGGAGGAACATGGGATTGCTGGGTTAGGAGTGCTCTCAGCAACCCACGTCTACCCAGGTAACACCTGCTGCTGCCATAGAAATCTACATTTTTCTGCTTTAGACGTGATCCAGCAAATGAAGACTGAGGGCAGTCCTTGGGGTGGATCAGAAAGATGTATCTTGATGTACTACTTAACCACTTCTGAAATCACCAAAATATACACGAGGGGAAGTGGTAAAGACAAGGTGCTGAGGGACATGGTTTAGTGTTTGATAAGAATGGTTGGACTCGATGATCTGGTGGGTCTCTTCCAACCTGGTGATTCTATGATTCCATGATTCTAAGTCAGAGCTGTATAAAAACAGCTAAGTCAGGCAGTAAAGAGGGTCTCCTTTAGATGGACTTAATTGCTGCTGGTCTCCGAATTCCTTGTGCTAATCCATCTCTGACATTTTTATTTATTAGTTAGTAACATGCCTTTAAGGGGGAGATATGGGTTGGCCTGAGTAACTGTCTTCCCTTGTTGACTTGGGAAGATGTTTCAAAGGTGCCTTTGATTGGAGTTCACATCTCGCTAATAGAAAGTTGTTCTTTCTGTTGACTCCAGTGGTCAATTGCTCCTTCAGTTTGCTGCTTTATCAGTCAGATTGCAATAATCTGCCCTGTTACTTTTGCTTTTTGTAATAGTCTCTAGAAGCTTGCTCTATCCGCAGCTATAAGCCTTAAGGGTGGTCAGTAAGAGGGTAGTCTCACAGCTTTCACCGAAAATGGTCTTATAAATATATATTTTAGATATCGGCTTCACTTAAAGTATCTTTCTATTGACTTTCCTGCCTATGGCACAGCATCAAGCAGTGGTAGTTTGTTTTGCTTTTGTATTCTAATTGCTATCCGTTGGCTGAAATTTTGGCAGGCAGTTTATTTGAATAAGACGATGAGCACAAGGGTTGGGGAAAAAAAAGAGAATATAGATAGGATATTGCTGTGAATAGAGATGCATTTGTGGGAGAAACTCACTTCAAGCCTCTTTAGAGGGATGACAGCTGAAAGATGACATATTCATACACAAAGAGGAAGAAATGGCATTTAGGAGGTAAGTGGGGACTCTATTATTATTACTACTGTCAACACAGGTGAAAGAAAAACTTTCTTTAAAGGTAGTTCTGGGTAACAGGAGCTCAGCACCAGGAGGCAGAGTGGTAGTTGAATGCTTGAGAACACTTAAGATTAAGCAGGACAGAAAACTGCAAAGCAACAGAAAAGAGAATTGCAGAAGATCTGGAGATGCTAGTAAATTGTATTGTGAAAGAAGAAGCATAGAAACAAGCCAGTTGTTTCAAATCAGAATGCCCAGACCAGGCATTTCATCATGACTGGTAAACCATCACTGTGTGGGCACAAGTGTGCTCACGCTCATCTACGTACGTGTGATCTTTGTGCTGACAGGGATAATTTAAGCAGAAGTACCTCAATGTATGTTTTTTCCTTGTTCTTTCATTCTTTCTGTCACACTTTTTCGACTCTTAAAAGACCTCAGTTTTAGAAAGGTGGGAAACAGAGATCCTTCATGTTGTTTCCCTTGCCCAAGGTGCACTCTCAGAATAATCAGTGGTGGTGCCTCAGGCTCAACCTGGATCCTAGTAGACTTGCAAACTTGATAGAATTGTCCATTTCTACCTGTTGAAGAGGTAGATGTGAGGTAGTGTGAAAACCCCTTGTTCCCAAATAAATTCACTCTGCAGACTTCACTGGAGTCCCTCTTTGGGACTGAATCTCCCCTGGCTTCCTGGTGAGGTTTAGTTTGCCAGTTGCAAGGCTTGCGACTTGTCATGGGCTTAACAGTGCTTTGAGGCTTGCAATGCAAGGTGAAGCTTGCAAGATCACCCTCTCCGGAGGTCACAGCTTGAAGGTCTGGCAAGCTCCTTGCTGTGCTGTGCTTTAAATAAAGCAAGATGTTATTTTCTAGATTATCTTGTAAGACTTGCCGCCGGGCTGCGGAGTTTGTCCATGGTTGAACCGCTGCAGCAAGCTATAACTGCTGTGATGTGAAGGCTCTACGATTCCAGCTGATGATTCACAGCAGATCATTTGATATTTAGGACTCTGTTCATTAATAAGTTATGCTCCATTTACCTTGTTTTCTGTGGAATTTATGAGTCGAAAGTGCAGAGTGCACCAAAAATGATCCATTCATCACATTCCTCTTCTCTGGGTATAATTGGCTAACCCATCATCGCAGCCCCCAGGGGCACATTGCACAAAAAGGTGTGTCCCGCATGAGAGAGCAAGGCAGCTGTGGGAGGGGAAAACAAGGATTCAGCTTTTGTTTGAGTCTGCAGGTTGCTCCAGTTGGTGTCTTTGAGCTGTGTAGGCAAGAACGTTCCCCAACAGATTTGTTTCCTTGTTTGTTCAGCCCGGGCGCTGCAACAGCAAAGGAGACGTCCTCCTTCTCCATGGGTCCTACCGAGTGCTTGGAGGCCAGTGTTGCAACTGCCAGAGACAGAGCGGGAGTGGAAGGAGGAAAAAGCTGTTTTGATAAACTAGACCCATCTTCATTTCTCTTGCATGTATGTTAGTGTAATCAGGCCTGTGACGCAGAATATAGAGCAACAGAAAATTCCCAGTGAGCCAGAAGTCCTAGCAATAAGGGACTGTCAGTTGTGGGAACGCAGGGATGTGAGGGGAAGGCTGTTGAAAAAGAAGAAACGTGGTGCTTCTGCTTGTAAATAGCAGGACGATGTCTGCAGAGCGCAGCCTCTCTCACTGGACAAGAAATAACCAGAATTGTTTCTTTTTAAAAATATTATTTTTAGTTAAAAAACATGAATACTTACAAGTTGGCATAATTACCCAGACGCTGGCCATATGCTAGAGAAGCAATTTGGTAGCAGTGGAGGTGGAAGAGCAGATATTGTGTATATTCTTTTGACTTTCCACTGCTTAATGGGTAAAACCCTAAACAGGAGACAAAGCAAATAATAATTAGAACGTGCTGCTTTACAGGATGAATTGTGAAAATGTCTCTGCTGTTGTCTGCAGTGTAGCATAAAGATATTTGCAACTGCTTTAATTGACCTGTCTAGCTGGTAACGCAGGGAGGCTTACATAGATTAATTCACCATTTCTCGCACTTGGTGTCTTGTTTAAAGCTGGTTTGGACAACTACAGCATCTTGCAATAACCGCCCCCCCCCCCCCCCCCCCAAGTGCTGAATGGTTAATCATCAAGTAACCCTGGGAAGGAACGGAGTCACGTAGGGCATCTGGAACATGATCTTGGCTGACTCCAGGAGAATGGAGGTGGAGGAAAAAAGGGTTTAGAAATGCAGAACAAAGTTTAATTTCCTATGCAAAAGCTGAATAATTCTGCATTGCTGGGTGGCTGAATTCCATTCTTTTCCAGGTCTGATCTTAGTGTGGATCAGATGTAACCTCAGAATAACAGACCAGAAGCTTTGTTTTATAGTAAAAGGAGTTACCGATGCTTTCCAAGAGGGTCTAGGATTCATCTAGGGGTAACAGTTCTTAAGGAAAACATTTGCATTTAAAAAATACCTCACCCAAACCTACTTGCTCCCTACCCTGAGAGGGATGGGTCAGTGCTTTACCAGGCAGAATCAGAGAGATGGGAGATGATCCTGGAAGATCTTGATCATGATTCCCGACTTCCTCTATTGGATAAACCTGTCGTTCCACCCAGTTAAATACATTTTTAAGTGTCTTTCAGCTTTGAAGCTCAGTCAGGAGAGGCTAGACATGCTCCTTGGTCTACTGAAACCTGTGTGTGTTTGGTTTCAAAAGAAAGCTTCTTGTGCTGACAATGAGGTGTATTGGATGGTGGCTTAGACAGAAGGTAGCGTGGGTGGCTCTTGCCCTGGCCAAGTCCTGGCTGCCACATTCAAAGTGTTTGATCTTGTGTGGTTTGTATGATGTAGAAGCTCACACTGATTTATAGGTGGCCTCAAACCCCATGTTTGCTCAATCTCTGGTTTCCCATGCTACCTGCAATTAGGATGCAGCCAGGGCACTGAGTTTGGGATGGGAAATTTGGTCTTCCTGGCATGCCTGAAGTATAATTTATTATTAACTTCAGCTGTGTGCACAAAGCACACCTTTTAGTGCTTTTCAGGAAGCAGGAGCTAACTTCACTTGATATCAAGCCAGCTGATGATGTGCTCAGCAGCTTCCAAGAAGCTTCATTCAGCTCCAGGCTGAATCTGGCCTCTCCAGTCCATCTGTGGGACTGGTCTGGTGGGCTGATGTATCCATGCACCTTACTTGTACCAGAGCCTACGTCTGGAGGTGCCAAGTCTGGAAATATCAAAGATTCGCTTTTAAAATAGACCTGCTGTATGCAACTTGATGTAAGCCTAAGAGAAGAAAAATTAATCTCAATTTGTCTTAATTGCTAGAGCACTTACATTGTTGTTGTTTTTTTTTTTTTCCTCTTATGTGTGAGTGGAAACAAGAAGAAAATATTTGGAAGCGTTTTGGAGGTCATAAGTATTGGATTGGAGCTTGTATGAATGTAATTTCTATTGGGAATCCAGTCTAATAGCAATGTAATTTATATGAAATATATAGCCGGGGGCTATGTCTCAGTTCCACGGAAGTTAATGGTAAAGCTCCAGTGTCCTCAATAGGGGCAAGATTTGATGCCTAGAGAAATATTTTATTATTAAAAGTTTATTAACACTCGATATGGAAGGGCTAACTTCCCTTGCTGTGTTATTTCTTCTGTGTAGGCATAAGAATTGAAGAACTGCACAATAGAAAAAGTCCGCAAACCTTCCCTTTGGTCTGAAATTCTCAGCACAACGTTGTATTAAAGGAGTGTATCGAAAGCAGTTGGCAATTAGATTAAAATACAGTTTCTTCAGATGGGGAATCCTTGGAGCAGGCTATTCAGAAGAGCTGTAGCGGATTTTTATTCCCTCAGATTTTGCAGTAGAACAACTCACTCTATTACAACAGGCAACCTACTCAAACAATGAGCAATTTGGTGTGTTAATGTTTTCTGCGCTTCTGTTGCTGCTCCTGTAGGATTACCTCTTCACACCTGATAAGTCCCTCTCTTTTCTTGGTTCTGGCTGTCTGGGATTAATCTTTCTCCATTTTTTACTTATTTATTTACACATTTTGGAATATCTCTTATTTTAGAATTTAAGAAAAGTTTTTGATCCATACAAAGAGCTTGATGACTGTATTGTTCCAGGAGCATCACGTGTGATTTTATTTTCCTTCCTATGCGCTTGAATAGCACTTTTTTATGACCTTATAGTCCTCTCAAACTCCTACTGCGGTTATGGGTATTGCTCTGTCATATCACTTTAGGGGATTGTTAATCTTATAATTAATTCCCACCATAATCTCAATTAAATGTGCCGACACCTAAGCTTTGTGCTCTTGTCTATGGAAAATGGATGGTCTCTATTATTGCATGCTGATGACTGAAGGTGCGTTGCCTGCATATGGAGCCTGCTGGCTGCTTTTTTAACCTTGAAAAAAAGGTGCCCTGCAGGACGAAGGTAACGCTTGGCACAAATAGAAATGTTCTTTCTTTGCTGGGTTTTCAGACCAGCTCCATCACCAGATGTGCAGGGTTTTTTTTGGGGGGTTGCTTATGCAGGCAGACAACAGAGCGAATTGGAGTTAGTCACTTAAGGATTTCAGCTGCTCTTCCTGAGTGCTTTTCTGCGTCTTTAGGCAGCTAAATGCATTTATCAGCCTGATTGCTCATCTTTGAGAAGTGGCTGACTGCTTAAACTAAAGCTAGGGTATCCCTGGCTGCTGGGATGGAGGATGTGACTCATGATGCCTGTGAGGCTCTGGTCATCCTGTTGCCTCCAGCAGGTCATAGAATCATAGAATAACAGGTTGGAAGTACCCATCGGATCATTGAGTCCAACCATCCCCCCAGTCTCTAAACCATGTCCCTCAGCACCTCATCCACCTGCAAAGGTCAGTGTGATGGGACCAGTGGCTTGGGGATGATGCTCTTACCGACCAGCATCCCACAGACCTGCAGGACCAAAAGAACTTGGAAAATTTGCTGCACAGCTCTTGATCTCTGGTAGCGGCTGGAGAAAGACAAATTTATTAGTACTCCGTAACATTTTTTCCTGTTAATATTTCATACAAGTAAGTGCCTGAAAGGCTTGAAAAGAGGTCTGAAAAATTACTGAGTATTAGTTGTTAACAGTATTGATAGCAGCGGAAAATTCAGGCTGCTGAGCACTTGGGTAGGACCTGCCAAGATAAAAAGGCTGTGATGATAGGGGTAGATTTTCTTGGATGTATCTCCAGAGCTACCCAAAGGGTTTCGTGAGAAAGTGTTTCTCCTTATAAGCATTTGCGGAAGCAAAGCCTGTTCCTAATCAGTTTTGAATTCTGAAAGCAGATATTACAAAATCAAATCTGAAATGACAGCTGTGTCCACAGGTTGTAACCTTTGCTGATGTCTTGAGAAAACAGACCAGGAGCTGATTCTTAGCTGTCAGTTCTGCTTTTCTCCTTACGGCTGCACTTTGAGATTTCCATCCACGGTGCTATTTTCCTTTCAAAACAGCCAAAGTGGAAGATGTCTTATTTCTGAGTTTCTACTGTTGTGTTACTGGCCCCAGCAGTGAAGCTCTGCTGAAATGATTTTAATTGGAAACCGTCCTTATTAACTTGACATCTGGTAGAGCTCGCAGGATCCGGGCCAGGGAAGATGATTTACCTTCTTGGGCTTTGTGGGGCACCACAAGCGTGAAGGTGAAGACCGGGCAGGGCTGGTTCTTGGGAGCAGTGCTGCAACTCCCAGCCTGAGCATCACTTATCTCCAAGAAAAGCAAGCTGGAGCTGCTAAATCAGCCTCCACCGGAGAGGGACAAGCATTTGGGAAATGGGATTTGGGAAGAGAACATTTGGAGCCTAGAAATCACTTGAGGTCTGCTCCATCCATAGTTAAGTGTCTTAAATATTTGCATTTGAAAAAGCAGCCATCCCAGGTAAGGCCTCTAGCCAGAGTCTGTTTTTAACAGCTTTGAAGTGCAATTCGTATGTTCTCTTGCAAATTTTCCTCTTTTTTAATCTCCTGAGCTCCATTGTGAAGGCCTCAAAGCAAACAAATATCATCTGCAGTGTTTCATTTTAATTCAAATTAGTCCAAAAGCCTTCCTGCTTATATAGCTACAAACTGAGCGTTACTGGCAAGTCCAGTAAATAAATAATTAAAAAAAAGGGAAAGTGTCTGAGTGTTGAAAATAAAAAAAACCAAAAAAACCCCAAACCAACCTAGTTAAAAATAACTCAACAACACTTTCTATCCGCCCTCCAAAAATTCCAAAAGCCAAAACTCAACAACAATAAAAAAAGGTAAAACCAGTGGACGTGTTGAAGGGCAGATGGGATGGGACATGGAACTGGATGGGCTTAAAGGTCCCTTCCAACCCATTCCATGATTCTATGACCTAGAGATGCACTCGAGGTATTTGATAGGAATGGTTGGGCTTTAATAGGAATGGTTGGACTCGATGATCCAGTGGGTATCGTCCAACCTGGTGATTCTGTGATTCTAAGGCGGGTGAGGATCAGGCTGCCTCAACAGCACTTCTGCTGAATTGTTGTGTCCAACGGAGATTTGTGATTTGGGATACTGGCCGCAGGGACGGACTAAGATTTTTTTGTTCCCCAATTTCACTTTTAAAGAAAACCTATAAACTTTATAGCTTTACCCAGCATTTAATGAGCTTGGCTGGAACAATAAACTGTGGCTTATGAGACGTCATAAATTAAACCTGCTTTCCTTATTTTGATCCTTTTCTTCCTACAGTACTGCTTAAGAAGGAGCAATTCTCGATAGCAAGAGAGAATTGCATATAAATTGCGAGGTTTAAAGTAGCAGCAATAGATAGCTATTTATTAATCAAGCATTAGTTATGGTAGTTAAGCATTTAGGGGTAATAAAATGTAAATGTGCTTTCAGCACAAGTTGTGGTTCTTAAAAAAAAATATATATATTCCTTAAGAAAAATTATTGCAGTAAGGTTATGGCTAATATTAATTGCTGAATTTACTTGCTGTACCAGACACTTATTCTAAACAGCAACTTAAGGAATTGCTTTTATTAACATATACAACATGACTTAAATTGCCACATCTTCTGCAAGGTGAAAGATGAAGCTTCTCATTTTAGCCTCCTTGCTAGTGCATCTGTTTTAAAAGGTGGTAGAACAAGTTGACCCTATTCTTCATCTGGAGAATAGATGAGCACAGAATGTGCTTTGCTGGGCTCTAAAGATTGCTCTGCTGTGAAATGGGAAGTCGGATCACAAACGTGCCCTTTGGGTCGGGATTTGGTGTCTGTCTTTCACCAGAAGCCGTGTGCCATCTGTTAGCATTAGCAGGCTTTCTGGATGGAGGAGGTGATTTCTGAAATATTGATGTAGGCGAGTTAACCCTCACCTGTTCTTCCATCTATCTCCCTTGCATGCTTAATGCGCGTTGGCATTTTGTCTAGTTAAAGCCAGAGTGGAATTATATTTTTGTAGGTAAACAAGTAAATAAAATTGAATTAGGGAATATTGTAAATAAAAATGTCTGGCATGGCGGATAAGCGTGAAGGACTTCTATGAAAAGCAGAAGCTTGGGGAAGGGGCTGGAGAACAAGTCTTAGGAGAAGCGACTGAGAGAGCTGGGTAGGGTTTAGCCTGGAGAAGAGGTGGCTGAGGGGAGACCTCATTGCTCTCTCCAACTACCTGAAGGGAGGTTGTGGAGAGGAGGGAGCTGGGCCCTTCTCCCAAGGGACAGGACAAGAGGGAATGGCCTCAAGCTCCACCAGGGGAGATTTAGGCTAGAGATTAGGAGGAAGTTTTTTACACAGAGGGTCATTGTGCACTGGCAGAGGCTGCCCAGGGAGGTGGTTGATTCACCTTCCCCGGAGGTGTTTGAGGTGCGGGTGGACGAGGTGCTGAGGGACATGGTTTAGAGATTGGTGGGAATGGTTAGACTGGATGATCCTGTGGGTCTCTTCCAACCTGGCGATTCTGTGATTCTATTCTGCGATTCTATGGAAAAAATTGCACTGATAACCCAAGCTGTGGAAGCAAACCTCGAAGGTGGAGATGCTGAAACGCCAGCGTTGCTGCTGAGCGCCTGCGTCCGCTTGCTGGCTGGAGTTACTCTCCCTGTGTATCAGAATATTGGAGACATTAAAGAGATTTTTATGGGCTAATCCATACTTTTGATTGGCTTTAATGATCTTTGCAGTCTGTTATTTATACATGGCATTATTACACAGCAAGCTTTAATGCATGAGGTCATTAATGCATTCGCTTTACAGCTTGTTGGTTTTGCTGCTGAGCTAACCCGTCGTGGGGGTTCCTGGGGATGTGCTCTGCTTCTAGATGAGTTTCCTTTATTGATCAAGGAATAAAAGGTAATAAAATGAGAAATCTGAAGTGGCTTAGAGGGTGGTGACCGTCTGATGCAGCCCTTTCCTTGGGACCTGCTGAGATGAGATCTCATTTAGAATCATCGAATCATCAGGTTGGAAGAGACCCACTGGATCCTCGAGTCCAACCATTCCTATCGAAATTCATCCTAGTCCTGGCAAAGTTGGAGCTTTATTGACTTGCTACTTGAGGGCATCGATTCCCTTGCACTGCGTAACAGGACCAGACAAAAGGAATTTCTCAGTTTTACCTCTAATTACTAAATAATATAATCCATGTAATATATAATTCATGGTAACGCACGTAGCAAAAAATTGTCCGAATTGTGTTTTATCATTAATTTTTGCAAGAAAGGTACAATTCGGAGGCTCCTACTTTGTCTTGTGCTGCAGAAAACCTCATAAATGTAAATAATCACTGGCTTGCGCCCTGCTTCTCTTTTCCCCCTGCCTTATAAACTAGCACAAGTTGAATTTTCTTGTCAAGGGTTGGAACCAGTCAGAAGCTGAAGTTTTCTTTCAGTGGAAAATTCTGTCATTTCAAGGCTTTTCACCTAGCGTTGGAATGAAAAGATAAAATTACGAGAAGAAAGAAAATTACTAAAGAAAACACGTGAATTATTCACAACCTTTTTATTATTCCAATAAGACCGAATTACTGCCTCCCTATAATTCTGAAGCTTTAATATGATAAAATATCTTATTTCAATTACTTGAAAACATTATAGTACAATAAACATATATAAGTGGAACACCATTGCTATTTCAGCGCGAGATAAAAATTGTAATGAAATTAATTGAAATAATGGGTAAAATGCAAGTTATTGCATTTCGGAACACAGCAAGAATTGTCTGTGTTTCTCTTTGATTTTTTTTTTTCCTCTTTGTTCAGGAGGGATGTATTGCTACAGATGCTTTTAGTTTTGTGTGCATGAGTCTTCTCCAGGAGAACAACTCCACCAAAGTGTGGCCAACAACCCTGCGGGTACCTACATCCCCAACCTGTACAAAATGGGGTGGGAAACCAGTATAGAATCATAGAACAACCAGGTTGGAGGAGACCCATCGGATCATCGAGTCCAACCATTCCTATCAAACACTAAACCATGTCCCTCAGCACCTTGTCCACCCGTCCCTTAAACCCCTCCAGGGAAGGTGAATCAACCGCCTCCCTGGGCAACCTATTCCAATGCCCAATGACCCTTTCTGTGAAAAACTTCCTCCTAATCTCTAGCCTAAATCTCCCCTGGTGGAGGTTGAGGCCATTCCCTCTTGTCCTGTCGCCTGTCCCTTGGGAGAAGAGCCCAGCTCCCTCCTCTCTACAACCTCCTTTCAGGTAGTTGTAGAGAGTAATGACGTCTCCTCTCAGCCTCCTCTTCTCCAGGCTAAACACCCCCAGCTCTCTCAGCCTTTCCTCATAAGGCCTGTTCTCCAACCGCTTCCCCAGCTTCGTGGCTCTTCTCTGGACTTGCTCCAGAGCCTCAACATCCTTCTTGTGCTGAGGGGCCCACAACTGAACGCAGGATTCAAGGAGCAGCCTCACCAGTGCTGAGTACAGTATCTGAAGAGTTGTACATTGGACACTGACTGGCTGATATAATATAACTTCGAATATATCAGATATAAACGATCTGCAGTTCAAAACCAGCTGGGATGTTCTTGCATGTTCTCCATCAACAGCTTGTAGGAATTCCATAAGTGGGTTCCAGGACTGTGCTGTTAGCTGTGTGTTGCTGCTCCGCTGAATCGTAGCGTGATTTTTGTAGTCTTTAATAGTAATTCACAGTGTTCAGGGAACCTCTGGCTGTGACTGGCAGAACCGCAGTGTTGTATGTGGTACCACAACACCGCATTTTGGTTCCAAGCGTATCTCCCTTCCTTTGAAGCAAGGGATGCTCCAGGGCTGCCTCGCAAACGTGTTATTCCGTTCATATATAGAGCAGCACCAGAATAAATGGAAAGGCTTTAACTCCTCAGTCGGCTTTTCAGTCTATACTGAGAAGAACAAGAAGGTTTTACCCTGTCCTCGCAGGGCAGCTCTCCAGTGCCAGTGACCCCGAGCACTGGGGTGCTCACGTTGCTTGCTCTTTGGAGCACAGAAAGATGGAACAGCTTGAATTTGAAGCAGGGACTGCCTGTCGTTTGGGCTGTGACATGCTGAGGTTTAAGATCTTGCTCTGAATTGTGTCTGGAGGAGAGCTCAGTGTGTGTGTGTGGGTGAAAGTGGAGGGAAGGAGCAGTTCTTGCTGGCTTGAAAATTGGTCCTTTCTGATAACATTTCCGTCAGAATAAATAAGCTTCAAAGAAAGCAAAGAGGCTTTCTCCCTCCTCTGTGTCTCCTTGTAGATAATGATGGTAGTTGTACTCAGCTGGGATGCTTTTGACAGCTCTCCTTGCCTTTGAATGTCTGGCAAACGGAGGCAAAGGGATCTTAAAGGAGAGCTGTTGGCTGTGGCATCGGCTGCCTGAGAGATCCAGGTTTTATTGGCCTTTGAGCCCTTGGTGAATGGCTCATCTACGTTGTCAGGACTCTGTCTGGGGATGGAAATGGGGAAAATGGACGGTATTTCCTTTTGAGGCAAGAGTCTTCTGGACTGATGTTATTTTTTTAACCATGCACCAAAGGCTTAATGTGTCATGTGGCTTCTGCAGTGATGATGTTGGTACCAAACAAGCTTCCTGATACAGTGCTTGTTCCTCATGGGTTATAATTGGTGCAGTGGGCACACACCAGCTGAACCATCTCTTTAGAGAGGTCTTCTAACCTTCTTTGTGCCAAGTGGAAAGCAGGTCTTGCAGCTCCTGGCTTGATGGGCTTGTGCCTTCACAGAAAGGGTCATTAGGCAATGGAACAGTCTGCCCAGGGAGGGGGTTGACTCGCCTTCCCTGGAGGAGTTTAAGGTATGGGTGGATGATGTACTGAGGGACATGGTTTAGAGATTGGTGGGAATGGTTGGACTCGATGATCCAGTGGGTCTCTTCCAAGCTGGTGATTCTATGAAGGAGGATGCTGGGGTCTGTGCTGACACTGTGTGCTGAGCCCGTTAAAGGGCAGCTTCTTCATGCTGGTGTTTGCTGGGGCTCTTCCCTGGGTGAGCCCCTTCCCAGAGGTATTGTCTGATTGCAAAACCCCCTCACAATATATTAAGGAAATACTTGTTGCAGTTGAAGTCGTGTGCTGCTCCAGCAGCCCCTGGAAGAACGGTCCCCTTCCCACCAGCAGCAGAGCCTCAGCATTGGTGCTCACCGATACAGCAGAGGCACAGATTCTGTGCTTGTGGATAAAATAAGGAGGGGAGATGGCTGGCATCTGACCAGCATGTAAAGCCTCAGAAAAGCCAGACGATTTAAGGAATCTCGTGGCAGACGCTTGGTTCAGCCAATCGCAGGTTTGTTGTTTTGTCAGTAAACCTTTTTGCTTGGGCCTTCTAATTCTTGCTAAGACTGCCAAATCCAGAACAGCAGAGCTATTGTGAGTTTAGTGCCATTGAACATCTCTGCAGCATGAATAACAGGGTGATGGGGTCCTTATTCCACTTCTTCTGGGTGTAGGGGGCTCAGACTGATGCTCCTGGCTGGCAGCAAGGAGGCAGCTCAGGCTTCTGTGTGCTACTTTTATTTACACTCCCTTCTTGCTAGAGCCTGTTGTGCACAGATAATAAACAATTCATAAGCTCCATGTGGAGTTGTGCACATCTCTTTGGTTAGGTCTGTGGTAACAGAGGCTTTGTGTCCTCTCGCTTGCTGTGCCGGTGTTATTCAAGAGGATCTCGGGATGAGATTGTTGCTGTGCTCTTAAGCTGCTCTGCAAAGAGATCGTTAGGCTCCACGCTGGGTCTGTGCTGGGGATCTTGCTGGTCCTGCAGGGATGAAAGAGATACGGAGCTAGGGCAGGAGTTGCAGGAGCTCTGTGCTGGTCTGTGTCCGCTTGCCGTGGCTGCGCTCCCAGATCTCCATGGAGGGTGTGACTGGAATGGGATGATGCTCTGTCCGCCTGTGCGATGCTGCAGACCTCTGTGTCTTGCTTCTTGCCTGTGACGAATGATAACGATAAACCATCTGTGAAACGAGAGATTTGCAAGGTTTACATCTATTAAAGTTTGTAAAGCTTTTTTTTTTTTTTGCTGCTTCAGATGGATGCTGGTGCTGCTACATGAGATTGTTTTACTTCTGCAACGCTTGGGAGAGCCGCTGTGATTTGCTCTTCTCTGGGCTCCTGGGGAATCTGTGAGGGCTCTTGACTGCTTTGCTGTCCCAAATGAGATTTTTCTGCATCCTTAATGTATTGAACTTACTGTAATATAAAGAACATCATGACACCCAGGAGGCTTTATATCAGATTTCATATGAATAGCATTATGGCCAAGCTCCATTTTTGATAAGGAACTGCAATCCCTGGCTCTTGGCTCTGTCAGTGTTTGGCTTTTATTGTTTTTATAATGAAGAGAAATAGGTTGGCACATATGCACACAGCACGTGATCGCCAGCCGGAAAAATATTGCCCTGTATCTCAAGTTCTGTCCAAGTTTTCTGGTCTAAATGTGGCTGTGTTCAGGTTTTGGTTCCTCAATAGGACCCAGACAGGAAGGAAGAGAAATCTGAAGTCTGATCATAGAATCATAGAACAGCCAGGTTGGAAGACACCCATCGGATCATCAAGTCCAACCATTCCTATCAAACACTAACCCATGTCCCTCAGCACCTCGTCTACCTGTTCCTTAAACCCCTCCAGGGAAGGTGAATCAACCACCTCCCTGGGCAGCCTGTTCCAATGACCCTTTCTGTGAAAAACCTCCTCCTGATCTCTAGCCTAAATCTCCCCTGGTGGAGCTTGAGGCCATTCCCTCTTGTCCTGTCCCCTGGCACTTGGGAGAAGAGCCCAGCTTGCTCCTCTCCACAACCTGCTTTCAGGTAGTTGTAGAGAGTAATGAGGTCTCCTCTCAGCCTCCTCTTCTCCAGCCTAAACACCCCCAGCTCTTTCAGCCGCTCCTCATAAGGCCTGTTCTCCAGCCCCTTCCCCAGTTTCCTTGCTCTTCTCTGGACTCTCTCCAGAGTCTCAACATCCTTCTTGTGCTGAGGGGCCCACAACTGAACACAGGATTCAAGGAGCAGCCTCATCAGTGCTGAGTCCAGAGGGAGAATCACCTCCCTGGCCCTGCTGGTCACACCATTTCTGATCCAAGCCAGGATGCCATTGGCCTTCCTGGCCACCTGGGCACACTGCTGGCTCATGTTCAGTCACTGTCAAGCAACACCCCCAGGTCCCTCTCGTCCTGGTAGTTTTCCAGCCAGGCTTCTCCCAGTCTGTAGCTCTGCATAGGGTTGTTGTGCCCCAAGTGCAGGACTCGGCATTTGGCCGTGTTAAACCTCATCCCATTGATTGAATATAGACACAGGACCAAGTGTTTACAACCTTTACTGGTCCCGGCTGGGGTGCTGCCTGCCGCTGCAACCCTGCAGCAAGCGAAGGGTGAGCATCCCTTCCCTTCAGGCTCTTGTCTGGAGGGAGGCATTTGGTCAGGAATCTTTAAAAGTTTCTATCTTAGGTTAATATGAATTTCCACTCACTGGCTGTTTCTAGAAAACTTCGTTTGTCTTGGTTACCAACACAGAGTTCATGAAACGTTTGGAATTCCAATTTTAGATATGGGGAATAACATCAAAATGGAACAGTATCGTCTCGTGTAAACGGCAACAGAAACTACTGTGCTTTAGAAAATGAAAAAGAAGTCATATGTTGGACTGAACCAGTGTCTACAGAGACAACTTGAAAGGCGGTAGCAGGAGGAGAAGTGCTGTTCCGCGTACAGCTAATGACTTGGCCAAATTGCTCAGAATTGCCATGCATGTGACCCAGAGCAGAATAAAGCCCAGATGTAAGCTGCTCAATTCAGGCCAGAAAGGTTGCAGGATGTTTTCTTTGGAATGAAGCTTTCATCTCTGGTGCGGTGTGTTTTCTCTTTTACGCAGCAGCTTTGATGTTCAATTGCGAGCCCGAGCGGCGCTGGGCAGAGCCTGCCCATGGCAGGAGAGCAGATCGGGTGGGCTGGAGCTCCCTCCCCACCGCGCTGGGGAAGAGGAACTCTATTTATTTATTTATTTGGGTTTTGCAGAATCTGCATTTTTGGTGGAAATGAGCTGAAATCTGCTGAGATAATTTTGCGCTTGGCAATTGATGAAGCCCATCCTGCTCCTCAGCAGGCGTTTGTTGTCCAAATGCTCCTTTTCTTCTCTCCTCGCTGATTATAATGGGGGAAATGTAATCCGTGCCCTTATCAGAAAAGAAAGGGCACTTCTTTATCTAGCCATTGATTTGAGACAGAGCGCTCCGTTCCAGCTGTGCCCTTCTTCTAACAGCTGCTGGTGGGTGCCCAGGATGGACACCACGGGCAGACGCGGAGGCTCGGTAGCAGCTGAGCGGTGGTTTGGATGTGTTTGTTGCTAATGAGCACGTTTCTGAGCTGATTGAAACGGATGTTAATATTGAAAGAGGTACTGGGATGCTGATCTGTGTGTAGACAGGTTGTATAGAGCTCGGCGATGCTGTTCCAGAGTGGAGTTAGTCTGGGATGCTATTATGAATTAATGCTGAAGTGGGGGATACTGGAATATTAAATACATAGTTTATACATATCATCATTTTTTTTTGATAGGAATGGTTGGACTCGATGATCTGGTGGGTCTCTTCCAACCTGGCAGTTCTATGATTATAACAATATAGGTCTAATTTTGATGTTTCCATAATGAAGTGTTTCTCATTTTGCCTCTAAAAGCACAATTTGAGAACAAAAGTTAGTCAGTATATAGTTTTTTTTGTTTTAAATCAGAGGAACTCGAAGAAGCATTCTGACTGCAAACAACATTTTTGTTTGTCCTCTGATGGAAGCGAAATCTGATAGATTATCACGAGGATGAAAAGTAAATACGTTTTTCAATCCCATTAGGGTGTTTCTGCCTGAAATCCTGCTTTTGCAGGTCTGCTTGGTCCCCGTTTCCTGAGTGTCCAGGGAAAGGTGCTGCAGCCAGAGAGAGGATGGAATAGGAAAGGACTCATCCTTTTCTGGGGTGCAGTGGTGGAGGCGAGAGGTCCTTAACGGGGCTGCTTTAAAATGCTGTCAAATTAATTTTCTCCCTGTTGTTAAAGTGCCAACCTCTGGCGATGCGATTGTCTTGAAAGGCAATAAACAGGGAAATTGCATATTCTATTGCCAGAGTATTAATTTCATCGTTTGGAACATGAACTCATTTTCTGCTGTTGCCCTGGGTGGTGTCTCCGGGAGTGTATGTGCAGGTACCTGGTGCCCAGGAAGATTGATTCCTCAACCCTTCAGAGAAGAGAAGACAAGAGAGATTTGCTCACTGGTGTTTTCATAGAACAACCGAGTTGGAAGAGACTCACTGGACTCGATGATCCGGTGGGTCTCTTCCAGCCTAGTTGTTCTATGATTAATACTCTGGAGAGTATTAATTTTGGCTGGAGACCATCGCTGGCCCCTCGGTGGGACATGAGGCGTGTGGCTTGGTGCCACAAGTTCCCACACTGGAGGGGACGGGAGGTGTCTGCACTTAGAGTCTCCTGCTATTTTCATATAAACCATCTCTCCAAAGTTTCTGACCTTAACCTGCTGCCTGCTCTGTGATTGACAGTTTAGATTTTTATTGCGAGTTCTTGGTTGAAAATGTCCTTTTCAGGAAGATAATCGCACCCAGGTGCAGGATTGTTTTTGCAGTGTTATCCCACCGAATTATCATTCATGAAAGAGACCGGAGATGGTTTTCAGGCTGAAATTTAAAAGTGCCTGAATTAGAATAGAGGTTAAAAATTATTTCTCGTAATACATGTTTAGTTTCACTGGAGAGCCAATTTCCTTCAGGTTTAATCAAGGTCGTTAGAACTACACTGGGGCTGAATTTATTCATAATTTCTGTGTCTGGAAGCAGAAATTGCTGCAGGTTCTTCACGTGAACGTGCAGCATGTGCTGAGTATCTGGGCTGACACGTCGCGGAGGTTAACTGATCTACTGCAATATAATAAATAACTGTCTGTAAGCACCAGGAAAACTCTGGCGCTGGACTGTAGCTGTGTTTGTAGGTAAAGTGACTGTAATTTGGTACAAATCAATCTATTAAGGGATTCTTTCCTTCCTGCCCCTTTTATTTTCCTGAACTGACTTATCATTTTCCCCGCGTTTCACTATTGTGGTGTGTTGGTACGCAGCGGTTTCCGTGCTGGAACTTAGATCCTGATCAAATGTATCTTTCAGAAATATCTATTAAAAACAGAATGATTTTAATAAAAAAAATAAAAATAAAATAATATAAATAAAATAAAAATATTTATTAAAACCGGGCTGATTGCAAGAGTGCATCCTCAGTGAACTTATTGGGTGTAGGAGAGATGCTGTTTGCCAAAGAGTAATAAAGAAAACATAATGATGATTTCGAGTGCTCCCAAATCCAATACTCCTTCAAGTTACATTTGGAACTGATGATTAAGCTTCTTTTAACTTTTTAATCTTGAACTGATATTGAGAAGTCTTTAAAAAGATGTTTGAGTAAAACAACGGACTTCCTAATCAATCACACAAAATTATAATATATTGGAAACTTATTATTAATAATGGACTATTATTCTTTAGGTATCACGTCTTACTATCTAATCTATCTATATTAGTTACTTTTAAAAGGAATCGGGTGATAAATTACTCCATTAAAACAGGACGAGGAGACTTAAGTTCTTCAAAGGGGAAAATTAAAAAGTGTGGGGTTTTTTTTTACAGTATCTTATTGGTTTTGCTAAGCGTGTTACGTGCCAGTGGCTTCTTTGGGGCTGAGGGATGCAGGGGATGTGGCTTAGGCTGAGGTATTTGTTTAAACGCTGTGTGGTGGCGAAGAGGTGAGCAACATGAAGTCCACCTCTGCTTCCCTTTCACAGAAAGGGTCATTGGGCAGTGTCATAGGCTACCCAGGGAGGGGGTTGATTCACCTTCCTTGGGGGAGTTTAAGGCACTGGTGGATGAGGTGCTGAGGGACATGGTTTAGTGTTTGCTAGGAATGGTTGGACTTGATGATCTGGTGGGTCTCTTCCAACCTGGTGACTCTGTGATTCTATGCAGATTTAGTTCTGGTTTTCTACTTGGTGATAAAATATGAGCTTAAGAAGTGTTGTTTGGCTGAGGCTTCTATCGGCTTCCATTGGGTGTTTGATATGATCAGCAAGAGCCTGTACAGACCCTAAGTTATGGAAACTTTTCTGCTTAATCCATGTAGGAGCTGGTAAAAAAAAGTAAACATCAGCCCATTCCTAAAGCTCTTCTGAGCCTGCAGAGAAAATATATAGGAGAATTTGGGCAAAGGACCGAGCCAGGACATTTATGTTCCACATTTTGCTTTGTAATTTGCCCATTTCTCTCTTATTTTCTATCACTTTGGGGTGACTTTTGAAAATCTGACTGAAAGAGTCTGCTCCTGCGCCGTTTGTTTCTGTGGGCACCTTTCCCTGACAGGTGTGGATTTATTACATCGCTTCCTTAATGCACTTATTTTTTTCCCCCCTCCAGCATGCCACGCAAGTCTCTCTTCTCATCATCTCTTGGGTACCTGCCAGGCTTGCAGAGATGAAAGTTGAGAGATAAGCACGTATGTGTTTGCATTGGTAATGGTGGAGGAAAAGGCTGCAAAATAACATTTTGTTATTTTCCTCCAGGCTGATAAAGAACAGATTTGTTGGGCTTGGGGGAAGAATTCCTTTCAACTTTTGGGGTAAATGCGTACCGAGGTGTTGAAGACCTGGACTGGGGATGCTACTAGGGGCACGGTCTGTGTTGGGGCTATTTGAACTCCATGGGTAGCCCGGATAGAGCTGTAATGCTGGAGCTGTTTGCTTCAGGTTTAAGTTCTGGAGTGAGTCCAGAGAAGAGCCACGAAGCTGGTGAAGGGGTCTGGAGAACAGACCTTATGAGGAACGGCTGAGAGAGCTGGGGGTGTTTAGCCTGGAGAAGAGGAGGCTGAGAGGAGACCTCATTGCTCTCTCCAACTACCTGAAAGGTGGTTGTAGAGAGGAGGGAGCTGGGCTCTTCTCCCAAGGGACAGGGGACAGGACAAGAGGGAATGGCCTCAAGCTCCACCAGGGGAGATTTAGGCTGGAGATTAGGAGAAGGTTTTTCACAGAAAGGGTGACTGGGCATTGGAATAGGCTGCCCAGGGAGGTGGTTGATTCACCTTCCCTGGAGGTGTTTAAGGCACAGGTAGATGAGGTACTCGGGGACATGGTTTAGTGTTTGATAGGAATGGTTGGACTCGGTGATCTGGTAGGTCTCTTCCAACCTGGTTTTTCTATGATTCTATGATTCATCCACCTTCCCTGTGCCTGCAACTTATTTGCCCAGAGCAGTGGTGTCTGCCCCATCCCTGGAGGGGTTCAAGGCCTGGTTGGAGCCCCTGATCCAGAGGGAGGTGTCCCTCCCCCTGGCAGGGGTGGGATTGGATGGGCTGTGAGCTCCCTTCCAACACAACCCGTTCTAGGATTCCACAATTACTATTGGAATAACACCTAAAAGACTGGGTTGGTGTTGCACAGCACCGGGGACTGCACACGCCCTATGGAGCAGAGCTGAAGAGCTGCCGGGTGCAGAGGGAGAACATAGAAACTCAAGTGAGTGGGGAGAGGAAATCAAACAAGTGAGCAGAATGGGATTCGTCTATTTGAATGTTTTAGCTGTGCAGTGAAGGCGTCAGGGAAAAATCAATTTACTGAAATCCTAAAGAAATAACTGATAAAAGAATACGTTCATCTCCGACTGAAAACAAAAAAAAAATGGAAATGGTAAATAAATGATTGTCTGAATGGGTAAAAGTGTTAAAAGCAGCAGTAGCAGAGTTAGAGGGCTAAAGGCAGTACATTTTCATATAAAAGCAGCATAAATTGAGGATAAAGGCCTACTAGTAAGAGGCCTTTGTTTGTTTACTTGATGCTTTAAAGAGCTCATTTTTTCTCATTATTTTGATTTAAAATAATCTGAAATGGTGGGGGAGGCACTTTCTGGGAAGAAGCACAGTGTGCAGCCTAATCTCCCATCCCACAGACTTACCAGCATTATCATAAAAACGCTGGAGGTTTTCTTGGGTTTGAACTCATTTGTGTGAAATTCTTGACAAATAAGCCCAAGTGCATTAATAATGGGACGGGAGTGATTTCCATGTGTGTAGGGGAACAGGCAAGTCTACTTGAGTTTTGTATTTTCATTGTCTCTGACGGCTTTTGTAACGTCCTACTGGCAATAACAAATCCTTCCTCTGGAGTTTGGGTTGGCTGGGCTGGAATTTCCCAGGACTCTGCATCATCCCAGTTCCAGCTGGCCTGGATTTAAACTTTGGTATTGGTGGCTGCAAACTTCCCTGCTGATTTTTTTGTGAGGAGTAAGCTGGGAATAAATGACAGCACAGCTGCTATTTGTACGACCCTCTGCACGGAGATATCCCATCTGATTCCTCAGTGCAGTCTCTCGGATTGATTCAGCTGTGCTAGTCATAACTGGCAGTAGTAAATCCATTGATTTGGGGGATGTCGATGGATTTACCTACTGCTGCTGCTGAATAACACAGTGGGATGCCTCAGCTGAGGATGCAGTTGCCTCGAGTTAAGCTGGATCTTCACACAGCCACATCCTGAATGCCAAGGATGCTGCAGCTGCAGGAGCCCTGTGTTCAGTGCTTTGAGTCCTCCCAGTGCTCCCTAGTGCACGTGTACTTGTTTGTGCAGCCTCAACATCGTTGTAATTGATACCTCGGCTGATAAGTTGAAGGAAAACCTGTTTTGCCTACTGCTGCTCTCCTCCTTTGGCAGTGAGGTGTGTAGATTTGGACACCAGCCTTAGAATCATGGAATCATAGAACAACCAGGTTGGAAGAGACCCATCGGATCATCGAGTCCAACCATTCCTATCAAACACTAAACCATGTCCCTCAGCACCTCGTCAGCCTGTTCCAATGCCCAATGACCCTCTGTGTGAAAAGAGGAGGGAGCTGGGCTCTTCTCCCAAGTGACAGGGGACAGGACAAGAGGGAATGGCCTCAAGCTCCACCAGGGGAGATTTAGGCTAGAGATTAGGAGGTTTTTCATGGAAAGGGTCATTGAACACTGGAACAGGCTGCCCAGGGAGGTGGTTGATTCACCTTCCCTGGAGGTGTTTAAGGGACGGGTAGATGAGGTCCCGAGGGACGTGGTCTAGTGTTTGATAGGAATGGTTGGACTTGATGACCCGATGGGTCTCTTCCAACCTGGTTGTTCTATGATTCTATAATTCTATTAAAAAAAAAAAAAGATTATGCAGTTTACAGTAGCTCTTTCTTTCTCAGGATGGAACTGAGAGCTGTAAAATAACTGCTACATATTTAAGAGTTGGTACCCTATGACCTGCCTTGCTTCTTAACCATCTTTCGCAGTCCAGTTTTAAGAACGTGATACAGGGAAGTCAGAAGCTTCCAATGTTAATTTTGGTTTTTGCCCTGCAAATGAGGGAGAAGGCTGGAGCTTCCAAGTTTTCAGAGATACTGCTTGTTACTAGGATAAAAACCGTGGCGCTGAATCTTCCTGATGCCACAGCTTCCAGTTAAACAGGGCTTTGTGCAAGAGCCATAAACCGCTTAATCCTACATCTTTTTAATGGAGTAGTTTGGCATCATTAGGGGAACGCGGAGGGGAGTTTATACCCAGCCAGTGACATCGGGAAGGAAGTTGTTTACTTAAAGGCTGTGTCCAGAGGGAGAGAAGGAAAATGGAGTCTAGAGAAAAATGTGGTGTTTTTTTTTTTTAGGTCAGGTGAGTTCATTTTGACACCGTGTGATACTTGCCTTCTCTAAACACCATATCCAGTACTATAGGAAAGCTGACATCTCTCCTCATTTTGCTAGATAAAGCAGAACCTCTTTGTCTCACTTGGCTTTTAACAATAACTGTATGTTGCAGTGGATTTTGCCCTCTAGAACAATAAATATCTTGCAGGACAGGTGGAATTTTAAGACCTTATTTTGCTGCTACTGCATGTTTGGAAGTTCTATTGAAATTAATGGCGACTGCACTCTTGTAACCGTGTTAGGAGAGAACCCGTGACCTTATAAACGCAGGCAATATCGGGAAGCTGCTGGCTGCCTTCAGGTGCTGAAAAGCAAACAAAACTGCACTTTATATTAGACATCACTCATCTGTCCTTTCTCTTCTTCTCTTGCACCCCAGGTCCTGATCCTATTAGCCACCGTGTCCTCCTGTAATTTACAAAAGTAATGCTTCGTGCGGGGAGGTGGGAGGTGATTTTTTTGCGTTGCCTCCATCAGCATCGCTCTTTTAGCCGGTGTGTCTGCCAATAGTCGAGCTGGGGAAAGCTTTTGCAGTTCCAGCGCGTGCCAGGGAGTCTATTTTATTTGCTGGCTCGGATATAAATCTGTTTTCAGTGGCCTCTCTTGCTTTCTCCAGCTCTGCAGATGCAAACTGCTGATGTTTGAGGAAGGAGGAGATACCGAGGGTGGCCAGAGGGCAGGAAACTGAGTAAATGGTCATGTAATTTATCCCCAGTTCTCCTCCTCTTGCCTGTTGTCTTGGTTAATTGAGGTTTTGCCCAAATGTGACCTCTCCACCTAATTCCTTTGTGCGTTATTTACAGAATGACCATTTACCTTCATTCCCTACAGTCTCCAACGTGTTTCAAATTAAAGGGGTTAGTGCAGAATGGTGAGCATCAGTGTTTCCTGAAGGCATCGCATCAGAGGCTGTTCGTTTTGACGCATGAATTTTCTGAAATTCGGATGTTTCTTGACTTTTGCAACAGGATCTGTTTGATTTTTAACCCTGTGACTCATGCTGGAGAAGAGGAGGCTGAGAGGAGACCTTATTGCTCTCTACAACTACCTGAAAGGAGGTTGTGGAGAGGAGGGAGCTGGGCTCTTCTCCCAAGGGACAGGGGACAGGACAAGAGGGAATGGCCTCAAGCTCCACCAGGGGAGATTTAGGCTAGAGATTAGGAGGAAGTTTTTCATGGAAAGGGTCATTGGGCATTGGAATAGGCTGCCCAGGGAGGTGGTTGATTCACCTTTCCTGGAGGTGTTTAAGGGATGGGTAGATGAGGTGCTGAGGGACATGGTTTAGTGTTTGATGGGAATGGTTGGACTCCATGATCCGATGGGTCTCTTCCAACCTGGTGATTCAATGATTCTATGCTCTGAAGTCACTTACTTGCTATTGAAAATGTCTCCATGCTTGGTTGTTGCTTTTTATTTATTTTTTTTAAATGCAGTTTTGTAGCATTTTCTATTTCCATAAGACTTAAAACCTTGTTGTTCTGCGTTACCAATAACAATGAAAATTTTCTGTCACTGAAGATTACTTTGGAGGCTCTCTCTTTTCCTAGGCAGAGCAAACAGTTTATATTTCCTTCCATCAACTTTAAGATGTATTTGAGTATTAGTTATTTTCCCCCTTAAATGCTTGTTAATGCAAATATTAGAGCATAGTATGCAACTTCTGAAAATAACATAGAACTTGTTGGTTGCTCTTAAAGGATTTGAGCACTAACGGTGCTCTCCCTCCTCAGTCCCCCGTCAATCAAAGGATGAAATCAAAGGCTGGATGGGATGAGCTGACCTTGCCCAGCCAGCACAGAAAGCTGGATTAGATTCCCCCAGCAGCTTCCCAACCCTGGCTTCATTGCAGGCAATATTTCTGGAAAACAAACCAGTCAACGCGTTTATAGCTCAGGTTCAAAACACTTGGGGGGGAAAAAAAAAAAAAAAGAGAACCCAAATAGAAATGCTGATTTGTTTCCCCTCCGTGTGCCCCTTCAGTCATCGTGTGTCAAAGATGCTGGTGCTGGAGTAGCTCTTCTCTTCCCAGCTACCGAGAGGGACGTTGGCTCTTACTGTAGCGCTAATTACTGCAAATGTCTTGGTGTCCTTTCTCTGAATCTTCAAAGGGTGAAACTATTATTACAGAGAAATATCATATCACATGAAATATCGCAATCGAGAGTGTGAGGCCATGGATCAGGAAGATTGCCTGAATTAAGTCGACTAGGTGATGAATGGGAAGGGTAATAACTTCTCAGAAGAACCCTAGGAGGCAGACAGCAGCTTGATTAGCAGTGATATATCATGGGTGTAAGGATCATGGGAAACATGGAGCCGGAAAAAGATGTCAAAATTCGACTGTTGGGGCTGTGGTCAGAGGAAGGAAGTGGTGGTGAAGGTAGAGGAGATGGAGCTTAACAGAAGGTGAGGTGTTGAGCTGCCAGGATGAGCAGCGTGTGGGGAGAACATGCACCTGACAAAGGAGGAGCTGGAGTAGGTGAGAATCTCCTGGAGAAGAGGAGGCTGAGAGGAGACCTTATTGCTTTCTACAACTCCCTGAAAGGAGGTTGTGGAGAGGAGGTAGCTGGGCTCTTCTCCCAAGGGACTAGACGAGGGGGAATGGCCTCAAGCTCCACCAGGGGAGATTTAGGCTGGAGATTAGGAGGAAGTTTTTCACGGAAAGGGTCATTGGGCATTGGAATAGACTGCCCAGGGAGGTGGTTGATTCCCCTTCCCTGGAGGTGTTTAAGGGACGGGTGGATGAGGTGCTGAGGGACATGGTTTAGTGTTTGATAGGAATGGTTGGACTTGATGATCCGATGGGTCTCTTCCAACCTGGTTGTTCTATGATTCTATGAATCACCTGTTCTGTGCAGATCATATTAAAATCTTCATCCTGGGCACAGCTTATTATGAATTATGAGGAGGTGATAATCCCTCTGAAAGAGAGTTCCCAGCTTTCCTCTAGCTTACCCAGAGGCAGATCAGTGACTTCACAGAAATCAGTGGAGTTTATTTTGATTTGCTGAGTTTAAATGAAAGGATTATGCCAAAAGGCCCAAGTCTTTAAGCTGCTGTACTTTATTGAAATCAATGAGACGGCATCACATTATACCAGCTAAGGACGTGGCCTGATTTATTTTGTTTCTGGGATGCAAATACAAAATCTCTTAATGGGGACAGATATTTCAAGATCCTTCTCCGTTTGCTATAAGTTATCTCTCTCCTAATTACTTAGTCCGGGAAGAAAATTCAGCTGTTGATTGCTGGATTTGGATCTCTCTCTATTTATTCATGACACAAATAGCTGGGATTCGGGAGATATTGTAATGTGTATCAACAAACAAATATTGGTCTGTTAAATATTGTTAATTCATTGCTTCCTTTCCATGTTCTTCTTTAAAATAGAGGAGGGAGACGAGGTCCTGAGGGATATGGTTTAGTGTTTGATGGGAATGGTTGGACTTGATGATCTGATGGGTCACTTCCAACCTGGTGATTCTATGAAAATAAGATAAAATTGTTTTTATTTTTATTTTAAATGTAGTTAAGTCTCAAGACCCTTGGGGCTGAGTTTTTGTATTTTCCACTAGTACCATGTCTGCTCACTGAAGCTGATGCGAAGTTTTTAGTAGATGTCAAACGTGTCCCTAGCACATTTGGTGCTTTCTGGGACGTCCACGAGGAGCTTGCCCTGATTAAGTCCTTATTTCTCAAGTCCTTATTTCTCAAGTTCTTACAAAACACTGTCAAATTAAAACTTCAGTGTTTTTAGAGATTGTAATAATGAGTTTTAGATCTTTTCCCAGTTTATAGATAATATAGAAGCCGTATTAAGTGTAAGCAGTATTATATTCGGTTATGCAATCCTGGAGAGCTTTCACTCAAAGATAAATCAAAGTAGACTAAAGGAGTATTTTTTTTTGTAATGTAGATTTATGGCAGCCTACAATAAAGTGCTGCTTCTCAGTTGCAGATATTTTTGGCATTCTACTTAAAAGTGTCAAAATAAATGATTAAATTTAAATTACCCACTAGCAGCTCTGCTACCCCCGTACCAGTGTAATAAAGGAAATACTAAAAACCGTAAGAGACAAATCCAACAAGCATCCTCCTGCTGTGTCATTAACTTTTCTTCGAATTGCGGAGATATTTGCAAGTCTTGCTCCGTGTCGACAATACAGAGGAGGGAAAACAAGGATGTTTTTAGGCTGAGAGCAGCAGCAGGAGAGAATGTGGGAATCATAGAATCATAGAACAAGCAGGTTGGAAGAGACCCATCGGATCATCGAGTCCAACCATCCCTGTCAAACACTAAACCATGTCCCTCAGGACCTCGTCTACCTGTGCCTTAAACACCTCCAGGGAAGGTGAATCAACCACCTCCCTGGGCAGCCTGTTTCAATGACCCTTTCTGTGAAAAAACTCCTCCTAATCTCTAGCCTAAATCTCCCCTTGTGGAGCTTGAGGCCATTCCCTCTTGTCCTGTCCCCTGTCATTTGGGAGAAGTTTGATGTGGAGATCCTGGCTATGAGGAGAGTAACCTGTGGTTCGTTCCTATTTACAATCTTTTGAGCGCAGCAGGGAGAGCACTGTGTAAGTTCCAAAGAGCAGACAGAAAAAAAAAATAATTTGAAATTGAAGGCAGTAACATAATTTGGAGGCCCTAACCTGCAACTTTCATTTATTTATTTATTTATTTTCCCCTCCCTCTCCCATTAATCTGAAAACCTTGGCAATACTGACTATGCAAAGCGATGCAGGGATAAATATAAAACTAGTTCTCCAGAGAAAGATTGCGACAGAGCTCAATTTGCAGCGAGAATTGCCATATACCCAGGCTGGCAAAGGAACGGAGATGAAGTTCTTCTGTTTGACTTGAAGAGGAGGCTGAGAGGAGACCTCATTACTCTCTACAACTACCTTAAAGGAGGTTGTGGAGAGGAGGGAGCTGGGCTCTTCTCCCAAGTGCCAGGAGACAGGACAAGAGGGAATGGCCTCAAGCTCCATCAGGGGAGATTTAGGCTGGAGATTAGGAGGAAGTTATTCATGGAAAGGGTCACTGGGCATTGGAATAGGCTGAAGAGGGAGGTGGTTAATTCACCTTCCCTGGTGGTGTTTAAGGGATAGGTAGATGAGGTGCTGAGGGACTTGGTTTAGTGTTTGATAGGAATGGTTGGACTCGATGATCCGATGGGTCTCTTCCAACCTGGTTGTTCTATGATTCTATGACGTCCCCATAGAAGCAGAACGTGCAGTTGAGCTGCGATGTCGCATCATCTGCAGTGGCAGGTGGCTTCCCGTGCAGTCCAGGTGTGGAGGGGGTGATCTCCTCTCTAAATTTTAAACTTGACACCGGAGAAAAACACGTCTCGGGTTCCCATTGCACGTGCGGAATGTAGAAGTTGATGATATTCTATGAAAATTCAATAAACCTTGAGAACAGCATCAGGGCTGATATCTGTAATTTAAAATAATGGATATCAAGAAATTGTTTCTCATTTATCTTTACTGCTGAGTTTCAGAGGCACCAAAGAGACTTCATTAGGCTTCTTTTTTTTTTTTTCCCTAAAATAGCTTCATTTATCTCAATCAATGATAGGTTCTAGAGGTGGCTGACTATTATGTTTAATAATACACAGCACACAAAAAAAATCCCCATCTTTTCACAATTTTTGACATATGTGGAAAGGATGTGTGAAATCTCTTCTCAGTGGGAGATAGAAATAGATTTTTTTTAAAAAGCTTCATTATGCAAGATAAATGTGGTTTTGTTGCACAATGTGATCCGTAGTCGGAATATTTAAATCTGTTTTGCACAGATTGAAGTTTCATTAAAAGGAATTACTTTAGAAACTCGGGTTTAAGTAAATATTGCCACCTGAACACGACTTGGTTTAATCCTGTCAACACCATCCCCGAGAGAGCTCCTCAGGAGATTCAGTGTAGCTGGAACCTTTAAACAGAAGTTTTATGGAACCCTGAAAATTGAAAGTAACTGTTTTTAATCCTCCTTAGTGCTTTCCATCCCTTGGTGGATGCCAGTTGCCTCAGCTGGGAGTTGCTTAAGGAATAAGGTTTAATGTAATCTCCAGGCTTAAGCTGGAAGAGGGGAGATTGAGATGAGATCTCGGCAAGAAATGCTCTTCTATGAGAGTGGGGAGGCTCTTGCTCAGGAATAACCAGGTTGGAAGAGACCCACCATTCCCACCAATCTTTAAACTATGTCCCTCAGTACCTCATCCATCCGCACCTTAAACACCTCCAGGGAAGGTGAGTCAACCACCTCCCTGGGCAACCCGTTCATTCCCTTGCCCAATGACCCTTTCTGTGGAAATTTTTTTTCCTAATGTCCAGCCTAAATCTCCCCTAGTGGAGCTTGAGGCTATTCCCTCTTTTCCTGTCCCCTGTCACTTGGGAGAAGAGCCCGGCTCCCTCCTCTCCACAACCTCCTTTCAGGTAGTTGTAGAGAGTAATGAGGTCTCCTCTCAGCCTCCTCTTCTCCAGGCTAAACACCCCCAGCTCTCTCAGCTGCTCCTCATCAGGCCTGTTCTCCAGCCCCTTCTCCAGCTTCATTACTCTTCTCTGGACTCTCTCCAGAGCCTCAACATCCTTCTTGACGTTGGGAGATGTTAACCTGTACTGATTCTGGGTGATCTGGGTATGCGGAAGAGGTTGCAGGAGTAGGGAAGCAGAGTGGGTGGGTGACAGTGAGACTGTGGCATGTAATGCTGCAGATTCTAGCTACAGTAAATACAAGTGTGAGGATTATTCAAATGCTTAGAGTATAAATATCCAGATCAAAAATAAGTCTGTGTTTTTAGGAGGTGGATATGTGCCTTGAGGCTTCCTGCATTACATCCTTAGCTATCCTTAGCTTTTGATAGGAATGGTTGGACTTGATGATCCGATGGGTCTCTTCCAACCTGGTTGTTCTATGATTATATGATCAGCAAAACCAATTTGAAGAGGGGAGAGGTTTAAGCTAGTGCGTAAATAAGATTAACACATTCACTGTCTGATTTAATCTTCTTTACGCACTAGCTTAAACCTCTCCCCTCTTCAAATTGGTTTTGCTGATCATAGAATCATAGAACAACCAGGTTGGAAGAGACCCATCGGATCATCATTCCTATCAAACACTAAGTAGGAGAGAGTAAAAAAAAAAAAAAGAGAGTAAGGTAGGGAGAGAAGAGTTAGTGCAATGGCAATTAATGAGTTACCTGGAGTGCAGAATCGAGGTGATGCATATTGCTTTGTGAGGTGTCATCAAGCACTGGTGCAGTTAACATCCAACAGTCAAGTTCTCCAAATAAATGCAAAAGATGAGAGTTACAAGTTCTTTGCGAGTTACAAGTTACTGAAATCGGGCATGATAATCCTTTCTAAAGATTTCTGGTTTTAATACAAATAAGAAGGAAACCCCAGAGAATCTGTTTTAAAGACATCTGAGATACAGTGTTTTCTATCAGAGTTTATTTCTTTCAATTCACTCCTAAGGAAAAAAACCCTCAATTTTGGTTATGTAGTTATTTCATCTCCTCCTTGCTACTCAAACGCAGATCTGCGCTGACTGTGCTTTTGACAGGCTGTGTGTAGTGTCGGTGCACAACTAGAGGTTTTTCCCATCGTATGTTGTGGAAGTGTCTAATTTAACTTCCTGGGCGTAAAATACATCTTCTATTCTTCTGCTTTGTTAAAAACAGGAGACTGATTCTACCTGATACACATACAAAACAGGAGTTCTTAAAGTTCTGCTTCAATTTGGGGCGGGACAGAGAAAGTAAAAAGCCAGAAGAGATTGCAGACTTGTTACTACTTTTTGGAAGCAGGTGGGACCAGTCTCTGTCCTCTGTTTGTGCTCCTTGAGACATTTACTCAAGTTTTACTTAGCTGTCTAATTGTTTTATTTTCCTATTTCTCCTCGGGCTTCCTGGGGAACCTTGGTTCTCTATCCCCTAAAGGTCACAAACTCTACAGCTCAGTAAGGCTGATTTTGTTAAACGGACTCTTGCTCCATTAACAAAGTCCATAAGTTATTTCTAATCCCCAGAATTGATTTATTTAATCCTTGTAGATGCCATTTGTTACACATTATTCTCAGCGTTTATTCACAGCACAAACAGATGGTCAACGAAACCAATTAACCTTTCCCAATCTCCCTTTTGGGCTTTCCACATTTTTTTTTTTGAGTCCATGGACAAATGAACAAAAACTATCAGGAGACTTCATGCCAGAGCATGATGAATAGGAAGGCTGACTGGCTCGCGTGCTGGGCTCAAATAAACCTCAGCTTCCCCAGGTCTGTGTGCTGGAGGAGGATGGTTGCTGACAAAACAGGTAGAAGTAAAGATTTGCCAAGAGAAGTGGCCTAAGTTGGGCTGTCTGCTCGTTTAATGATATGGAGGGTAGGGAAAGACGACAGCTTAGCCCTCATTCCTTGCATTGTTGGGGTTGTTTTGTTTGGGGTATTTTTAATTAGGATTTTCAAGATATGAGTAATGTGCATTTTGAGGTGAAATTACTGGTTAGAAAAGGTTCTTTCAGTCATCAAGAACCTCTCCGCTAAGTGCTGTGTCGGGGGGAAAAATGGAACCTGTTTTACTAGCAACGAACGCAATATATGAGGAATTATAAATTGCATCCTTGCCCTTCATGGATAAACTGGAGGATAGACCATGTAAATTTAGGACAGTGCTCATTGTTAACTTTTATGCTAAAACTATAAATAAGTATTGAGGTGGATTCCATCTCAATCTGTTTATCTGTGCAATAAAAACACAACCTCATTTGTGTTATACGAGCCATCCTTTGATTGCTCCAGGGTTGATTAGTTTATGATGAGAGCGCTTGTGGCATGTCGGCTGGACAAATCCGGTTTGTTGTTTTGTTGAATCCTGAAGGAAACAGACTGAAGGGACATGAGGGACACGTTCCTGAGGGACATGGTTTAGTATTTGATAGGAATGGTAGGACTCAATGATCCGATGGGTCTCTTCCAACCTGCTTGTTCTATGATTCTATGAAGGGACGTGGGAGGGCTCAGAGTGGGATTTTTGAGAGTTTCTTTAGTCCCCACAGGGCTTCCTGGCCCTACCTAGCAGATACAATGTTGTGTGGAGAGTTGCAGTTATTTTATCTGTAAGAGCTGTGTCTATCTGCGTAGCAACCATAGAACAACCAGGTTGGAAGAGACCCATTGGATCATCGAGTCCAACCATTCCTATCAAACACTAAACCATGTCCCTCAGGACCCCATCTACCCGTCCCTTAAACAACTCCAGGGAAGGTGACTCAACCACCTCCCTGGGCAGCCTATTCCAATGCCCAATGACCCTCTGTGTGAAAAACTTCCTCCTAATCTCCAGCCTAAATCTCCCCTGGTGGAGCTTGAGGCCATTCCCTCTTGTCTTGTCCCCGCTCACTTGGGAGAAGAGACCAGCTCCAGTGATGTTTCTTATCTACCTGATGCTATGTCCTGTGCAGATTTTGTATATGGTAAGAGGAGCCAGGACCGGACAAACCTACCAAAAAATCTCACTAAAACCCACACTACTTCTGGGTTTAGTGAAGGCAACGTAGTCTGTCCCAGCTGCTATAATGCCCCACACCAGCCCCTCGCTGCTGGACAGCCTTAGCCTGTCAGAAGGGTTTATTTGGGGTCCCAGGTGATGACTCTACACCAATAAATTCACGTGCTTACCTCTATAGCGATAGTTGCCATTCATCCTCCTTGTGCTCAGGGTGCCAGAGTTATTTAAGCTAGGAAATAGGAAGCCAACCCTTTTTCTTCTTGATTACACTGAGTGTGCCAAAATAAGTGTCTCTGCTTATCTTCTCGAGAGAGCGCAGACTTGGTTATTGATCCAGTCCACCAACTGGTCAGACTGTGCTCCGCTAGCAGGCAGGGGACAGAGGGCTGTAATTACTCATTTGGGTTAATCTTCTTGTATTAGTGCTGAGACAAGCGCACAAGCCTGGGGCTGCACCTCTCTGCATCATGACACCCACTGAAGATCTGCCCCTGCTTCCTCCTCTTGGATGAGGTGGGAAGTTGCATTTATTAGTTTCTCAGATTGTTTCCCCTTCTTTTCCTCCCTGTGGTGCAAAAGCTGGGTCTACACGGGGACAGCTGATACAGATGTTCCCTTCCTCCTCTGGCCCCATGTTTTGATACCTGGATGCACGTTGGTGCTCGGTGGCTTGGGCTCTGTCTGCAGCACGTCTGAGCCAGGAGGCTGGATCTGTCTCTGCTGAAACGCACAGCATGATAATTCGTATGAAGCCTCTGCATCCTTTGTCCCTCTCCAGTTACGGCAGGAAAGAATCATAGAATCACCAGGTTGGAAGAGACCCATCGGATCATCGAGTCCAACCATTCCTATCAAACACTAAACCATGTCCCTCAGGACCTTGTCTACCCATCCCTTAAACACCTCCAAGGAAGGTGAATCAACTACCTCCCTCTTCAGCCTATTCCAATGCCCAATGACTCTCTGTGTGGAAAAACTTCCTCCTAATCTCCAGCCTAAATCTCCCCTGGTGGAGCTTGAGGCCTGTCCCTCAACAGCAACTGGTGTGGCTGTTTATAAACTAACACAGAAAATGGTGACGTTGGGATTAGGGGTTTTTTTGTCGAAGGGGGTACTGATAACCCTCCCTGTTAGGTTTTTCCAGACCTCCTTTGCCCACTGCATGTGGGCAGACCTTATGAGCAACGTCTGAGAGAGCTGGGTGTGTTTATCCTGGAGAAGAGGAGGCTGAGGGGAGACCTCATTGCTCTCTACAACTACCTGAAAGGAGGTTGTAGAGTGAAGGGAGCTGGGCTCTTCTCCCAAGTGCCAGAGGACAGGACAAGAGGGAATCGCCTCAAGCTCTGCCAGGGGAGATTTAGGCTAGAGATTAGGAGGAAGTTTTTCATGGAAAGGGTCATTTGGCATTGGAATAGGCTGCCCAGGGAGGGGGTTGATTCACCTTCCCTGGAGGGGTTTAAGGGATGGGTAGATGAGGTCCTGAGGGACATGGTTTAGTGTTTGATAGGAATGGTTGGACTCGATGATCCGATGGTGTCATCCTCGCTGTGGCAAATGATATTATAGAATAGTTCGGTTGGAAAAGACCTTTGAGAAAATTAAGTCTAGCCGTTCCTGTCCACGACTAAACCAGATCTCTGAGCACTTTACCTGCCCGACTTTTAAATCCCTCCAGGGATGGTATGTTGAGCATCATTCTGGGCAGCCTCTGCCAGTGCCCGAGAACCCTTTTAGTGAAGAAACGTTTCCTGATGTCCAATCTGAACCTTTCCTGGTGGAACTCGATGCCATTCCCTCTTGTCCTGTCCCCTGTCACTTCAGAGACCACCCTGTTGTGACATGGCTGTGCAGGTAAATGACAGCAAAGGCAACTTTGAGGCAGTTATTTTTAATTGTTTTTTTTTCCTTCAATGTGGAGGCTACTTCTGGCTCAGGGAATGTCGAAAGGCAGTAATGTTTATTTGCCACCTCCTTTGCTGGTTCTCTCCCTTGGTTTTATTGTTATTTGCATGGTAAATGCCACAGTTCAGGCAGCTGCGAAACAACACTCGTGTTCAAAGCATACATCAAGGGCATTTTTAAGACTTCTTTAATAAAATCAAACAACTGGTGAATATTTATCTTTGAATTCCTGTTTAAATCATATGTCGGAGCATAATGGAAGCTGACAAGGATGCTGTCTGGTGGAAAAGAACTTCTTGTTGTGATTTATGTACCTGATTTGTCATGGACTTTATTTCTCTGAAAAAAAAAAAACCCAAACAAACCCAAACAGACTGAATTGGACCTCTGAGTTGGTTTTAGGAATCTGTGTATTTTGAACTTGATAAAGAATGAAGTTTGAAGTCCATTCACATGTAGAAAGGTGATATTCCTTGCAAATAGAGAAACTGGCTTGGTGTTTTATTGTTGAGGATGGGAAATGATTCCCAGTTTTCTGACTGGATGCTGCGGTGTCTCAAGTATGTGATGCAGGCAAAGGCTTTGTCAGGGAGCACTTGTGTCAGTTCTTGTATCTGGTGAGTATATGGATTGCTCTCTTCCAACCTGGTTATGGCCTCAAGCTCCACCAGGGGAGATTTAGGCTGGAGATTAGGAGGAAGTTTTTCATGGAAAGGGTCATTGGGCATTGGAATAGGCTGCCCAGGGAGGTGGTTGATTCACCTTCCCTGGAGGTGTTTAAGGCACAGGTGGACGAGGTGCTGAGGGACATGGTTTAGTGTTTGATAGGAATGGTTGGACTCGATGATCCAGTGGGTCTCTTCCAACCTGGTTGTTCTATGATTCTATGTTCTATGAACACTGGCAGAGCTAGAAGACAGTGTGCTAGTACTAGAATATTTCTGTAAGTAGAAGAAATCTATAAGTAACCCCAAATTTAGCTTCAGACAGTAAATTTCTTAATTCCCTTCATGAAGAATTTCTTGCAGGAGTTAATTACATTTTAAAGCGGTGATTGATTACCCTGATATGATTGAAGCCACTACAATTAAATGTAGGAGCAGTCGGAACAGTAAGAACAGTATTAATATGCAAAATGCTCACATAACTTCTTTCCCATCTTCCTCTTGAAGTGTTTCCACACTTACCTGTGCTTAGCTCTGCTTTTTATTTTTTTTTTTTATATATAGTAGCTAATTAGTAAGCAAGTTAACTTGACAGACACGGTCACTATTTTATTGGATGGCAGTTGTGGCCAATACTCTTTCGGTATTGATGTATTTCTGCTTGCAGCTCCTGATTCTGGGTTAAATCTGCACAACTCAAGTGTTTTAGTGGCTCTAAAGCAAACTGCTTTTTCTCTTGTAGTTTTATCCATTTGCATTTGTGGTTTTGATAAGGATGGTTGGACTCGATGATCTGGTGGGTCTCTTCCAACCTGGTTGTTCTATGATTCTATGATTCTGTAGCTATTTATTTGTTGGGGGGAAAAAGCATCTCGGGAAGTTCCTCCTTAAATTGAGAATTAGGTGTTGCAGTTCTCTCTGCTCTAAATCAGGCTTTGGAATGTTCTCCGCTCGCTCTCCTGACTCACAGCCCAAAGAGACTTAAAATCTTACAAAAGGTTGAAACCAGTTCATCTTTTGGCACAAGCAATCTATTCATAAGCAAATAGATTTTGTAGCATTAAGGATGAGAGAGGATAAATTGTCCCAGCCCCACTGAGCTCCATTAGTTTCTTCCAGCTGGGAATACAACTGGGATGTTTGGCAAAATCCTACCTAAAACTCAATTAAGGCACATGAGAGGTTTTTTTTTGAGGTAAAATCCAGCAGTGTAACCACAAACTGTTCTATTTTTATCTGTTGAAAGACTTGCTAATTGTTCTGCCTAATGGGGCTTTGTAGAGACTGGAAAAGTAGCTTAATTTCCTGCTTCACATGGGTTTTCAGGTTTATTTTTTTTTCTTTGCTGTCAAAACCTCCCCAAACCTCCATTAGTTTCATTTGTTATGTAGACAATGAGTTAATTCCCCATTTTTTTTCCTGTCATTGTTCTCACTGCAGATTTAATTAGCAATAACAATAAGCAATCTCCCTGAATTCTTGCTGCCTGTTACTTCTGGTTTATTATTTTTATTTATTTTACTATTATTATTTTTTCTCGCAGAGGACGCATCCCTTAAATCCTTTATTTGGTCCCCAAATAAACTTTGAGAGTAACAGAGCTTCACAACTGCTTCTCTGTCCCTTAGGAAGAGGTTGTATGTGCTGTGGGACACTCTAGTTGGATCGATAGTCATAGAATCATAGAATCACCAGGTTGGAAGAGACCCATCGGATCATCAAGTCCAACCATTCCTATCAAACACTAAACCATGTCCCTCAGCACCTCATCTACCTGTGCCTTAAACACCTCCAGGGAAAGGGAATCAACCACCTCCCTGGGCAGCCTATTCCAAAGCCCAGTCACTCTTTCCATGAAAAGCTTGCTCCTAATCTCTAGCCTAAATCTCCCCTGGAGGAGCTTGAGGCCATTCCCTCTTGTCCTGTCCCCTGTCACTTGGCAGAAGAGCCCAGCTCCCTCCTCTCTACAACCTCCTCTCTACTGACTGGAGACTCTCAAAAGCACCACAGCCAAGTGAGTGGTTCTGTTAGTTAACAGCTACTCCCCTAAGCACTGCCTCCCAAGAAAACTGTGCAACTGCCAGGATGATATATGGATTTCTCTTGCTAAGCTCCCACTTTAGATAATTTTTCAGTGTCCACTTTTCGGTGGCACCGCATAAAATAGAATTAAAATTTAGAATTCGGTTAGAGGGGGAACAACTTATTTTAGGGAATTACTGCTTTCTGAGAAGCGGACGGTGGAGGGTTGGCAGCCCTCGGGTAGTCCGTGCTTCGCAACTTGCGGACCCTGCGGCTGGTGGTGGGTCTGGTGGGTTTTAGGGAGCTGCTCCTTATACATCCAGCTCTTGCTAGGGCTCAGATAGAATCATAGAACAACCAGGTTGGAAGAGACCCATCGGATCATCGAGTCTAACCTTCCCTGGATGGAAGTGTTTAAGGGACTGGTGGACGAGGTGCGGAGGGACATGGTTTAGTGTTTGATAGGAATGGTTGGACTCAATGATCCGGTGGGTCTCTTCCAACCTGGTGATTCTATGATTTACTACTAATTATTTTGTGATAAAAGTGCAGAGCGTCTGCTAGCAGCCGGAGCTGGTTGGTGGCTGTTCTGAAGTGAAGTGCTGAGATTCTCCTGGTGGGAACTCTTCCAGCACGGCATGTGGTGATATTCCATCTTATGTGTTTCTCCTCACGCTCTGCTTCCTGAGCTTTTGTTTTAATCCCAGCCCTGACTTTTCTGAATATTTGATTGAGGAATATTGGCCTTTCGCATGGCTGCGTAGTGCAGTATTTCATCTTTCACATTAAGTGCTGTAGTGAACCCAGCAATTCCGCAGAGACAGAGATTATGCAGCACAATGATGAAGTGTGAAAGGTGATGTGAAGTTCACAAGAGAGGCAGGAACTAAAAAAAAATAGATACCACAGGCAAATGTGCCGGAGTTTTAGAGTTTCTTGATGTCGCAGCCGCATTGCATTGGGGTTGTTGGTCGACAGCCAACTGATCATGAGCCAGCAGTGTGCCCAGGTGGCCAAGAAGGCCAAAGGCATCTTGACTTGGATCAGAAATGGTGTGACCATCAGGTCCTGGGAGGTTATTCTCCCTCTGTACTCGGCACTGGTGAGGCTGCTCCTTGAATCCTGTGTTCAGTTGTGGGCCCCTCAGTACAAGAAGGATGTTGAGGCTCTGGAGCGAGTCCAGAGAAGAGCAATGAAGCTGGTGAAGGGACTGGAGAACAGGCCCTATGAGGAGCGGCTGAGAGAGCTGGGGGTGTTTATCCTGGAGAAGAGGAGGCTGAGAGGAGACCTCATTGCTCTCTGCAACTCCCTGAAAGGAGGTTGTGGAGAGGAGGGAGCTGGGCTCTTCTCCCAAGTGCCAGGGGACAGGACAAGAGGGAATGGCCTCAAACTCCACCAGGGGAGATTTAGGCTGGAGATTAGGAGGAAGTTTTTCACAGAAAGGGTCATTGGGCAGTGGAATAGGCTGCCCAGGGAGGGGGTTGATTCACGTTCCCTGGAGGTGTTTAAGGGATTGGGTAGATGAGGTGCTGAGGGACATGGTTTAGTGTTTGATAGGAATGGTTGGACTCGATGATCTGATGGGTCTCTTCCAACCTGGTTGTTCTATGATTCTATGATTGCAATTCCGCTATCCAAGTGCGGTAGGAAGACTGAAACATCAGATTGAATGAGACAAATTTGCCCTTAGGACAGATCTCCAATTTATTTACATTTATATAAGCATGTGGTGATCTACAGATAAAAAAACCCTGGAGAGCTGTCTGGCATTACTGAAATGGATGAGCAGAAAGTTCCTAAGGCAGCAGCAGCTGGGACAGATGAGTATCCTTTCGCTATCCTTCTCTCTCCTTAGAAAGCATGAAATGCCTGGTTTTGGATAAAATAAGTGTATAAATCACCGCAAATGTGTGTAGTATTTATGGTGCTAATTTATAACGTTGGATTTATCTCCTGCCTGCCGAGAGAGGGGAAGGTTTTTTTTTCTGATGCCCTCAATGTCTGCTGCTTTCCAGTTTATATCGCTTGTCATTTTTTGTATCACTTGAAAGGCTACGTGTGAAAGTGGAATTTGTACCGACGTGTTACAGTGCTGTTAAAAATAACTTTGGTGCTTGTCCAGGTTTCCTCCTGTTAGCTGGGGGAACAGAGGGCTTTCTCTCGAACGGCTGCTTAATTGGGACTCTGTCGAAAGGTATAAGTTTATTTCAAGATTTAAAACGAGTGTGGTGAAGGACTCGGCGAGGCAGAAGATGAAACAGGATAAAATGTAATCCCAAAACTTGAAGCTGTGCCCAGTTTTGAAACTGGGTCCTTCACCAGCTTGCCGAGATGAATAACCTTCCCCTAAGAAATGTGTTTTCCTTTGTGCTTGGGGGAATTGTGATCAAAACTCCTGCAATTTGTTTGTTCACCTTCGTGAGGATTTGTGGTCTGGGTTCTCTCGGAAGCAGAGCACCAGAAAGTTATGCTGGTGCAAACAGTGATGGGCACAGGGCAAGGTTGGAGGGCTGGGGTTGAAGGAAAGCCACTCGACCTACAGTGCTTGCACTGCAGTTTTTAGACAACTGCGAGCGAGCTTTGATTTTTAACTACCCCTGGACAAATTAACATCTAAAACCTGGGTTATGTTCAGCTCTTGTTCTTTGAGGTAATATTCCTGAGGCCAGCAAGACAGCGCAGCTCCTCAGGTATCAGGTTAAACTGTTTTACCTTGAACCCCCAGGATGAATTATTCAAAGTGTTCTCATTAGTATTCATTCATATAACCTCACTTGTCACTCATCAAAGGTTACATTTTCCATCTATGCCCCATTCTTCTTGTCCCTGTCTAGACTTCCCAAACCTTATATTTTTTAATAAGCACTGAATTACAGGGACTCAACTGATGGTACCTCTTTCCCCTCTCTAACTTCTGCCAGTGCTGGAGCTTTTTATTTTCATCCTGGCCTCCTAAATGCCTCCAGAGGCAACACAGTATTTTGTAAAGCAAACCCATGAAGAACTTGGACAAGCTCTTTGCTTGTCTTTTCCAAGGTTAGGCACTGCGACAGTGTTAGAAGGCAAATGGTGCAGGCTGGAGAGCCTTGGTCCCATAGGTATGGCACGAGGAGCATCAGCGAGGGACAGGCTGGTGGCAAGTGATTGAAGCAGGAGGTGATGTGCAAAGATAGGGACAGATGGAGAGTGCAGGTGTTCAGCTGCTGAGGGTTTGGCAGGAAGGTGGGAAGACTTGAGACCGTTTTACTAAGAACTTGCATGTATTCAGACACAGCACATTTTACTAGTTTGGGTTTTTTCCCTTCAGTATTTTGATAGGAATGGTTGGACTCGACGATCCGATGGGTCTCTTCCAACCTGGTTGTTCTATGATTATTTGGAAGCTGTGTTTCTATATGTGCTTTATTGGATGCATTGAGAGCCCCTTCTTGCAAAGCCATCAGGTGATCCAAAGGATGCTGCTGGGCTCCACGGGTACTTCCCAGGACTCCAGCTTGATGGTTGCTGGTGTTGGCGGTGATGGGTGGTGCCTGTCTGCCTTCTTTGCTCTTCGTTTGGGTGTTGTGTTCAAGGAGGAGGGACTCCTGCACAGCTTCACAGTCTCCCTAGAGACTCACCAAGGTCCCTAATGCAGTGGAGAAGGCAGCAAGGAAGGGAGAGAGTTTCAGGGAGGAGCAGGGAGACCCAGCATGGTGCAGAGAGCTTACCGACGGGATTAAGGAGGAATCTGTGCAGTGAAGAGCAGCAAGTTTTCATCATATCCTATACTCTTGATTATAAACCACCCTAATGGTTGGACTTGATGATCTGGTGGGTCTCTTCCAACCTGGTTGTTCTATAATTCTAAGGATGTGTCTTGGTGAGGGAGCAGGTAATGGATGGAAATGGTGCCCTGGGCAGCATTCCTGATAGGAATGGTTGGACTCAATGATCCAGTGGATCTCTTCCAACCTGGTTCTTCTATGATTCTATGAAATGGGACTTTCAGTTGGCTCTGCTGGGGATACTGATGGTGTTGGGTGGACCCACGAAAGGCCCTCAGGAAGACTAAGAAAAGCAAATTCAGACTCTTGTCTGCTACTCTGCCTCCACTTCCCCAGCAACTCTTGAACCTGTTTCAAGTGCATCCTCACAGAGAACTGCAGGATATAATATTCCCAGGCAAACTTTGTCAGAAGAAGCAGTTGACTGAAAAACTGAGAGACCTACAAACCTTCAAAAATTCCTCCAGAAAAGTGGTAGAGGCAATCAAGTGTCGTAAACTTTTGTTTCTCCTGGAACACATTTTCTCTGCCGGCACCAGGAGGGGAAAATTTGTGCAGATGTTTTGCCTCGTGGTCGTGCCTTTAGCACAGCTGGGAGCATGTCGTGACGGAGGGGAGCGTTGTTAATCCAGGTCGGGTCGTGCTCTGCCATGGCAGAGGCAGCAGGACTGCAGGCAGGGGGAAGTTTTTGGCAGTTGCAGGCACCTGGAGAAAACCCTTGTGTCTCACAGAGCCAAAATGATAAAGTGAGAAAACCAGTATTCTCCACCCATAATATTCACTTCAGCCCTGCTAAAACCACCACTCGATTTCCTTCTGAATCTAGATTAATGCAAGTAGTGCATTCAAGTTAATTATAAAATTAAAACGTTTTAGGAAATAATGAATTTACACATGACGACTACAACTTGTTTAAAGGTCAGTGGGTAAGGGCTGTTTAAAAATCTGTTAAACATCTTGCATCCACCAGACTGATCAAATTGTTTGCTTATTCAATAGCTGCCTTCTCCGAGTTATTCAGATTTATTCTTGGGTAAAAGGAGACGGAAAGGGCCTTTTCAATTATTTCTGTTTTAACATTTCACTTCACTTTTAAAGGGAAGTGGAAGCTGATGATTCGACCTTGATTGCTATTGCCATAGTGCCGCTGAATTTCTCCATTGGATGTTAGGGCTATATAACACTATGTATAACTATAGGATCATAGAATTATAGAACAATCAGGTTGGAAGAGACCCATCAGATCATCGAGTCCAACCATTCCTATCAAACACTAAACCATGTCCCTCAGGATCTCATCTACCCGTGCCTTAAACACCTCCAGGGAAAGGAGGTGCTTAGCTGCCTGGGGCCACAGTTTTGGGGGTTTTTTTTGCCTCTCCCTCCATCGATGCATCAGGTGAGGAGGAGAAGGCAGGGACCAGATGAAAGCTTGGGCACTGCTGCTCCCATTACGAGAGGTTCGAACTTGCGACATCTGATGACTTCCAATTCTGGGGGGAATCAGCTGCTATTGTCCTTGCTTCTCTAGCTGAATGAACCAAGAGAATTTTATTAAATTAGCCATTTGTTATGTCTCTTGTACACCATGGAAAGCAATTTCAGAGACTAATGACTGCAAGGCCCCTCACAATAGCTGCTCTGAACTCTCCTTGCTGCAGCCAGTCTGGCTGAGGACAGTGTCACCAGTGCTGGCGTTGAGTGGGTGGAGGTGACAGAGCACTGGTGACATGCAGCCTGTGTCCTTCAGACAGAAAGCGCCTGAATCCTGCTCACACATTAGTGGTAAGATGTCCCTTTATACTTAAGATCAGATCCTGAAATATTATGATATTTTTCTCCATCTCACTCCACAGTGCAGTGTCACTGAACCAGCTCTGACTATTACAGTAGATAAATGCACACTTTCTACTAGCTTCCATAAACCATGTTCACTCATAGAATCACCAGGTTGGAAGAGACTCACCAGATCATCAACTCCAACCATTCCCAACAATCTCTAAACCATGTCCCTCAGCACCTCATCCACCCACACCTTAAATCCCTCCAAGGAAGGTGAGTCAACCACCTCCCTGTTCAGCCTGTTCCAGTGCCTAATGACCCTTTCAGTGAAGAATTTTTTCCTCAGGTCAAGCCTGAACCTCCCCTGGTGGAGCTTGAGGCCATCCCCACTTGTCCTGTCCCCAATGGTTTGAGGAAAGTTTTCCCTGTCTACCTCTGTTATGAGAGAAAGATGCTCTTGAAGACAAGAAATTAGGGATTGAAACTAGGAAAATACCATTTCATAACAGCGATCCGTGGGAGGAAGGATGGCAAATCATCTAGTGGAGTCAGAACACATTGTCTTCCCTTGAAGGAGATAAGTACACGTGGGTCTGGAGGAGCTGGCAGCTGACAGGCAGCACTCGTGCTATGGAATCCCATTTGCTTTAATATGGAGCTTTGCTCCTCCCTGCTGCAGCAACCACCCCCTTGCCCAGCTTCTCAGAGCCAGAAGGAAGGAGGTGTGAGAGCTATGTGGCTGCCAGTTGCTGTGCAGTGCTATTATCCTCCTCCCGGCAAGCCACCACTTGTCATCCTTCTTCTGCAGCACCCATGAATCAGCTTTTGTATTCCCAGAAGCCTCTAGAGATGGTGGCTCTAAAAATGATGCTTTATCTTGGGTCTTATCTCTGCAAGTAGGAGGAGTTATGGATTGCGCCCCTTCCAGAAGGTCACAGAGTTCCCCATCTACAGAGGCACCAGGATATTTATGGGGCCCCTTGCAGCATTCCTGTCAGGATCCTTTCTCCTAATATATGCATTAGAGGTTTTGAGCTTGGTGTGCAAGAAAGATTATAAAACCTGCACGATAAATCTGCAGGTATTAATTCAATGGCTCTCTTGTGCAAAGCCTTTTTTTTTTACCGCTATCTCTGCCAAATAAACACAAAGCAAAGTCAAAGCACAGTGATATTTTGGAACAACTTATGGGTGATGCATAATGCTGAGGAAGCTCACACAGACAACATCAGCCAAATCACATGAGATGTTAAGCCCTAACAAATGTCTGGGTTTGTTGTTTTTTTTTTTTTTTCCTGTGAGCTAAGGCAGAGGATGTCTTAGCAGTGCTTCAGGTGGTCTAGTAAGCTGTTTCCAATAGAGGACAGTGTTGCACAGTCCTGCTGGCTGCTTATTAATTAGGATTTGGAATCCACAGTTAGAAAATCATCCAGTTGCAAAATCCCGGCCCAATTTCTTAATGGGCTTAGCTGTCGCGGTTTTGAACTTCTGGCTGTTGCAGTGGTTGACCCCAAACCTTGCCTGCAGTGGAACCACGCTGTGTGGGGATTTCGAGCAGCCCTGCCTGCTGCTGGTTATCTCCCGTTTCTGATGGGTCCCATCAAATGGGTCATCAAACTGGTGAGGCTGCTCCCTTCAATATTGTGTTCAGTTCTGGGCCCCTCACCACAAGAAGGATGTTGAAGCTCTGGAGCAAGTCTAGAGAAGAGCAACGAAGCTGGTGAAGGGGCTGGAGAACAGGCCTTATGAGGAACGGCTGAGAGAGCTGGGGGTGTTTCTCCTGGAGAAGAGGACGCTGAGGGGAGACCTCATTGCTCTCTCCAACTACCTGAAAAGAGGTTGTAGAGAGGAGGGAGCTGGGCTCTTCTCCCAAGGGACAGGGCACAGGACAAGAGGGGATGGCCTCAAGCTCCGCCAGGGGAGATTTAGGCTGGAGATTAGGAGGAAGTTTTTCACGGAAAGGGTCATTGGGCATTGGAATAGGCTGCCCAGGGAGGTGGTTGATTCACCTTCCCTGGAGGTGTTTAAGGGACAGGTGGATGAGGTCCTGAGGGACATGGTTTAGTGTTTGATAGGAATGGTTGGACTCGGTGATCCGACAGGTCTCTTCCAATTCTATGAAATCTCCCTCTCTGACAAGAGACCAAACTGAAAAGAAAGAGTCAGAGGAGGCGATGCTGCCCATGAAGTGCCTGAACAGGAATACCTGAATCCTCGAGCAGGGGGATAGGCAAGGCTCAGCAACAGCAAAGCCTGGTGAGAAGCTCAGGTTGAACGATTAATTTCCTTGAGGGTTCCTGGGCTGAAATCATTGTGTTTCCTGCTAGCATGGGTCACTGCTTGCTCCTTCAGATCGTCCAAATACTTTGCTTAACAGATTCTTTATTGTTGAAAGGACCTGAAGCGCTGATGCATTCTCTTTTTTCTTCAGGGGCATTTTGGCTGGTCTCTTCGTAAAGTCTTAGGTGTTCTTGTAGACTGTGGGGGAATGTTTTGCATCCTTGCCCAGGGAGGCAGGCTGTGGACTTTCAGCGGTTTTTTCCACTGCAAACACCCTTTACAAGGCTGTTTACAAGGCTATGTGCGATTGTCACAAATAGTGTTTGTTGAGCGAAGGCTCTTCTCCAGTTCTTGCATCTATAGAATGGTCTGAGGAGTTAATAAATTAGCACTAGGTTACTAATCGAGGAGCTAAATTAAGTGTTTGTGACTCTGTGGCATGAACAGAACCTCTATCCCTAGTGCTGGGGTTTCACACCTTTTAGGAGCATAGATTAATCCTGGTGTTGGGAGATTGCTTGTCCCTCGGAAAGTGCCGCGTTCTGAATTTTAAGCAGAAACTAACTGGTTTTCCTTCGGGGAAGAGATTCTTGCTGCATCCACTCACCCCTACCCTGGAAGGAAGGACACTTGTCAGTGCCCATCAGTCACTGCCAGGTACCCGTGGAGAAGCCGGTGACATCTGGCATGGATCACATGCTGCTTTCTCATCCTGTTTCCACACCAAAGTAGTTTTGACTGTAGTATCAGAAAATTAAGGAAAGCCACTTGATAAACCAGGCGAACAGGGGCTGCCAATAAACCCCATAAGCAACAAAGCCTTTTTTATCGTGTTGTGAGGCCACATTTTATTAGGGAATTAATAGGAACAACCAAACTATTTTAGTGGCTGACTGGGAATGGTATATTGATAGCAGGATTAATAAGTGTGGAGTGACAGGAGACTTGTAAGAGTGGAAAAACGAGAGCCAGTATTTATCCCTTGTGCAAAATCTCTTTTATTATTAAAGATACTGGGTTAACTAGGAATAGATTTAATACTTCAACTGTATTTTTATTGGATAATTAGGAGTGAGCAATCCCAACCCTGGGACAAGGACGGGAGATATCTGAAAACGAAGGAATTCGTGAAAGGAGGGGAAAGAAAGAGAAAAGAGAGAGCAGGTTTGGGGTTTGCCCTATATCTTTTACACGGGCAGTGATGCTGTAAAGCATATTCCAACAGGGGAAAGTTATGGAACTGTTGGAATAGGTCCAGGTTAGGGATAAAAAGATGATCTGAGGACTTTGCCTGGAGAAGAGGAGGCTGAGAGGAGACGTCATTACTCTCTACAACTCCCTGAAAGGAGGTTGTAGAGAAGAGGGAGCTGGGCTCTTCTCCCAAGGGACAGGGGACAGGACAAGAGGGAATGGCCTCAACCTCCACCAGGGGAGATTTAGGTGAGAGATTAGGAGGAAGTTTTTCACAGAAAGGGTCATTGGGCATTGGAATAAGCTGCCCAGGGAGATGGTTGATTCAACCATCTGGAGGTGTTTAAGGGATGGGTGGATGAGGTCTTGAGGGACTTGGTTTAGTGTTTGATAGGATTGGTTGGACTCAATGATCCGATGGGTCTCTTCCAACCTGCTTGTTCTATGATTTTGTGACTCAGGGAGGAAGGATGTGGGTGCCCCTGTGCAACCCTGGGTGCTCTACCTGCCCATGGGATAAAGTCTTGCAGGAGGGTTTGACTTTCCATTAAACATCTTGCCACCCACTAGCTTGTGTACAGCCACATTTCTTACAAGGAAGGATAAAAATACATATCAGTTGTGTAATGGCAAAGGTCTCACTTAGTTTTAGCTTCCTGGATAAAAGCACATATCAGGAATAATAAACATAAGACATGATTTTCGAAGAATTACAATAAGCTTGAAAAGCTGGGAGCTGAAGTTTTGAAACGCCCTGGAGACGCTAAGTCTTAATGAAGGGCACGTGAAATACCAGCATTTTGGGGGGCTTGGAATGCAAACCACCTTTCTTTAGGTTAATTGTGCAGAAAAAGAGCCGAGTGCTGCAGTTTTCTCTGCAAAATGGTGCGATGGTGCAGCAGTGTTAACATTTACTGACTATGGAGTCTGCTTCTTTCCCCCATTTTTTATTATCAGCAAAACTTTAATTACAGCTTACCTACCACCTTCTGCCTGCGTTTACAATGCAATAAATTTTCGGTCTCCCTATGCAATCTGCATCTCAAACAGAACAGTGCTCCAGCAATGGGCGTTATTGATTCCTTGAAGAAATTATAAGAGCGTTTGTTCCAGGGAAAACAGGGACACGGTGGCACGCACACACATGCATGGCAGGTATTAAACTGGCCCCTGTCTCCACCAGCACTCGCTTGTCTGTGCTTTATTGAGCAGCACAACTCCAGGTTAGAAACCCAGTATCATAGAATTACCAGGTTGGAAGAGACCCACTGGATCATCGAGTCCAACCGTTCCTATCAAAATTGGTTATTTTAAGGCGATTGATGGGAGTCAGGAGGAGCAGAAGCCGGAACAGGAATTTGGACTGAATTTGATTCCTGATTTTCCAAAACCAGAGGCAGTTTTTATATGGTTGTCTCCCACCCTGGGTTGTAAGACTATTTAAAACTGGCGTGAAAAAAAGAGAAAATAGTTGCTTAATGATTTAAAAAGTAAATATGAAATTACTCCAGTTTTTCCGTTTGGAACAGATGTGGTTGTGAACAGTGATTAAAAGTGGAATCCACGAGCTCTTAGCTGATGTCTTGAATAAATAGCTAGAAAAAGGAGTAAATGAAATATTTGTAAAATACGCTTTGGCAGATTACTGCTGGCTTGAAAATACATACGCTGGAATTAATTGAAGGAGTCTGAAGGTGAATACTTGCTTCTTGTCTATAGTTTGTGCTAATTTGTCATTAATATTCAATGACTCGACGAATGCTGTAACAGCTGCAGCATCTGGCTGACCTCAGACGGAGCTTTGTGTGCTGCAGTGAACTTTGTTGAGAAGCCTTCCTACATGCTTTCACGTAATAAATGCACCGTCTGGATTCTCATCTGATGGAAATTAGTTTACAGTGAAATCAGTGATTAACATCTCGTGGCAATTACCACGCGTTGGAAGTCGCTCGGTCCTCAGGCATAACCCAGCGGGGGCGGTGAGCGCACTGGGAGCTTTCTGCTACTGTCCAGGAGCAAAATAGCTAAAATGCTGCTAACAGGAGAAAAACTGAGCTGTTGGGGTGACAAGTGAAATGAAAAGCCTGCGATTTTGCTATTCTTAGCGCGGAGATGAAGAGATCAGTCAGAAGGGTTGATGTGACGCGTTCCATCACCCAGTGCCAAACGCTGCGCCACAGCTGGCTCGTGGCTCCCGCTGCTGCTGCTGCAAAAAAAAGGGAGTGGGACTCTGCACACGTGTAGAGCGAAGTGTAAAGCCACAGCCCATCTGCGGCTGCACGCCAGGGATCACACAGCAACTCTCCCGTGCTCCTCCTAAGAAAGAAAAATGTCCCTGCTCTTTTGTAGTGCCAGCTATCGAATGTCAATAATGATGATTTATCTCTGGACTTAAGCTGGGGGAATATTAAAAGGTTGTAATTGTTGGAGAATGTCTGATTTTGAACATGCTGCATCTGCCTCCCCTCTGTAAAAAGGAGGGGAAGAGAACCTACTCCTTTCTTTTGATAGGGGTATTTTGATAGGAATGGTTGGACTTGATGATCCGATGGGTCTCTTCCAACCTGGTTGTGGTTCTGAATCTCCTGTGTTTTCACAGAATCACCAGCTTGGAAGAGACCCACCGCATCATCGAGTCCAACCATTCCCACCAATCTCTAACCCATGTCCCTCAGCACCTCATCCACCCACACCTTAAACACCTCCAGGGAAGTTGAGTAAACCACCTCTCTGTCCCAAAACATCATCCAGCAGCCATACAATACAGCTTTGAAAAACTTTAAACAAAAAAAACCCCAGGAATGGGGCGGGTGTTGATTTCTTCTATAAAAATATCTCTTAAAATTGAGGGTATTATTGGTTAAGGTGCCTCCCTGACCAGAGCAGCACCGGCTGGTGTGATGCTGCCAGGGAAAGCCAGCTCAGGGAGTGCAGGGATAGGATGAAGGGGAATGGTTTTAAGCTGAAAGAGGGAAGACTGAGATGAGATATGAGGAAAAACTATTTTTCCTGTGAGGGTGAGAGGCCCTGGCCCAGGTTGCCCAGAGCAGTTGTGGCTGCCCCATCCCTGGAGCTGTTGAGTCCAGGTTGGATGGGGCTTTGAGCCTCTGATCCAGTGGGAGGTGTCCCATGGGGGTGGAACTGGATGGTCTTTCAGGTCCCTTCCACCTCAAACCATTCTATGATGCTTATCTGCTTTCCTTATGGATGAGCATCACATATGGATATGCCTGTTAGTCCCTATAAACTGCTGCTTCTATGGCTGAGAACATTATTGAATATTTACCAATACTCCTGCCTGGCCTTGTTGGCTGAAGGGGATTAAAAGCAGGCGCTGGAGAATGGTTTTGGCTGAAGATGTGCCCTAGTTTACAGAGAAATTAATTAAATTTCTCTTCAACCTATGATTCTTTTTTTTTTTCTCCCCTAATTCAGGAATCTTCTGCTTCAGTTCTGAGCCTGACTGGCACTGAGAGGGTCAATTTTAAGGCTTTGTCAGAAATCAGGCACTGCTGATATAAGAAGGACTATGTGTTTTGATTTTGTTAGGGTTTTTGTTTGTTTGTTGATGTAAGTTGTGGTTTTCAGTTGTGACACTAGATGGTGTTTAACCAAGCAGGAGTGAGCTGATAAACCGGAATCCCAAGCAGAAACTTGGTGGGGTTTAATTAAAAAAAAAAAAAAAAAAGAATTATGATTCAGGTGTTACCCAGGTGAACGACTACTCGTTCACCTGGGTAACACCTGAACCATTATTCTTGACTCCGAAATTAAAATAAAAACTATCAAGTTTTATTTTGAGGGGCATCGATTAGTGTTTGATAGGAACGGTGGGACTCGATGATCCAGTGGGTCTCCCTCAACCTGGTTGTTCTACGATTCTATGAAAATCAACATTAGTGCCATGTAACCTGCCATTAAAAAAAAAAGAAGAAAAAAATACAGGAGAAAAAAGCTTAGACTCCTGCTCAGCATCATCTCCAGCCATCATGTAATCACTAATAATATAAATAAATAATAATTAAGGAATATGCATAACAGTAAACTGTATGGATTCCAAGAGAATGGAAAGTACCGTGTTCCCTTGAGGGATTTCAGTTTATACTGACTTTTAAACAGGAGGAAGGTGTTTCTCAAAATGAATTATAGTGTCCTTGTCCCAAAGGTTCCCCTCAGCGCTCGTGGTATATATGTGAGCATAAACCCAGCTATAAAGCAGTGCCAGGTGGAGTGCAGTTACGCCAGGCAGGCTTTCCAGGGCACTCTCTTATCTTCTAGGTGAGACAGAAATTGGATGCTGTGTTTTTATAGCAATAACAGGACAGGGGAGGCTGCTAGATGAGTAGACTTGGCGGGGGTGGGGGGTGATAAACAAAATAATACCAAGAGAAAAAAAAGAAAGCAGAAACCTCCCTGTTAGCAGTCCCCAGGGAGCTTCAGGACGCTTAGGCAAATTGAGAGGCGTTAGCACAACACGCTTTGTGTACTCACTTGGTGTATAATATAAAATTAACCACCACAAGGTCTTGTCTAGAAAAGCCATTTACAAAAATCACACAGGAAGTGTTTAGCTTGGCAAACCATGTGTTTTCCGTGCGTCGATGCTGTTTAATACCTTGTGTTGCAACCTGAGCTCCAGAAAACTCTGGATTTCCACAATCGCAAATTAAGCTCCAAAGCTCTGACAAACAAAGCGTGTGTTGTATTAAGAGAAGGTTAGAAACAGATGAAGCGATCGTCCTCGGCTGCATCTCAGTTCTAAAAGATGTTTATAATGATAGAATTACCAGCTGGTTTATTTCTATTCAGGTTTAGCATTACTAAATGTTTTTACAGCATATAGGGGTGTGTGCACAGCTGAGATCAGTCATCTCAGTACCTAGAAGTAAGGTGATTCACCTCCAATCAGTGTGATAGAGAAGTGCTTTCAGTGCTTGACACAGCCCATTTTCCTTGTCATAGTGTGAAACAGCAGCAAATAGCTGAAAACTATTAGCGATATTAAAAAGAAAAAAAAATTGAACATCACTCGATGATCCGATGGGTCCCTTCCAACCTGGTTGTTCTATGATTCTGTGATCAACAGCGGTGAAACACGGGTGGCAGCTTGTGGTACTGGAGCTGTGGGGCCAACAACCCCCGTGTTGACTTTGGGATGTCTGCTCTGAATGTGCCACCATGACTGTGAGCAAGAGCTGCAACCTGATGGGTGCAGAGTGTCCAAAGCAGATTTGGTAATTCCCAGCCCCAGTTCTGGGCCCCTCAGCACAAGAAGGATGTTGAGGCTCTGGAGCGAGTCCAGAGAAGAGCAACAAAGCTGGGGAAGGGGCTGGAGAACAAGAGGAGTGGCTGAGAGAGCTGGGGGTGTTTATCCTGGAGAAGAGGAGGCTGAGAGGAGACCTCATTGCTCTCTACAACTACCTGAAAGGAGGTTGTAGAGAGGAGGGAGCTGGGCTCTTCTCCCAAGGGACAGGGGACAGGATGAGAGGGAATGGCCGCAAGCTCCACCAGAGGAGGTTCAGGCTGTACATTAGGAAAAAAATCTTCACAGAAAGGGTCGTTAGGCACTGGCAGAGGCTGCCCAGGGAGGTGGTTGATTCACCTTCCCTGGAGGTGTTTAAGGGACGGGTAGATAAGGTCCTGAGGGACATGGTTTAGTGTTTGATAGGAATGGTTGGACTCGATGATCCAGCGGGTCTCTTCCAACCTGGTATTTCTATGATTCTAATGCTCCACATACATGAATTATACCTGAGGTCGCTTCTGTGAGGAGCATCACCAGGTCACTCAGACACAAAGCCGGGAGCAGAGTACAGAGCTTCCAAGCCCAGCCTGTGGGCTGGCAGCCTTTGATGTGGTCAGTGGTTTAGGAAGATACTACTGAGTTTTGTGACCAAAAAAAAAGTGATGTAGAGTCATATTGGATCAGATCTTACCATTGATGGGGTTTTTGAATAGCCTAACTCCTTTTGTGCTGGAACAAAAGCTGAATCCTGGCTTCAAAAGCTCCTTTGTTTAATCAACTGAATTTCTCTTCTTTATTTCATTATTGGTTTACACATTTCTGTATGTTGTTTTGCATTACTTTTATCAAACCAGTATTTCTTCCCCCACAGCTAGGGCAATCAAGCGATGTATGAAATACATAATGCTCTTTGATTAATATTAAATGTGGAGAACAAATACATTTAGAATATCTTTGTCTCCTGACAGACTCGGTTGTTTGCACTGCTGAGGCTGGTGACAACTCCTTGGGAACATGTGGAGCGTCTTCCTTGTTTTCCAAGTGTTATTATGATTGTACAAAACGTGGACCTTCTACGTAGTCCTGTTTTTTTGTTGCGTTTCTAATATTTTAGATATTTCTTGTTTCTTTAACGTATCACATTTATATTAAGTTTTGTAATTGCTGCTTTCAGTTTACAATTTCCGGTTATTAAGGCTCTATCCACTGTTGCTCTGTCCTGCCTGATATAGCAGGAAAAAAAGGGCTCCTTTATGCTTCGGAAGTCAAGGTTTCCTTTATGTGCAATATTGGATTAGGTGAAGTTTTGGTAAAATCAGACACCTGTAACATAGAATCATAGAACAACCAGGTTGGAAGACACCCACCGGATCATCGAGCCCAACCATAACAGCTCTGCCTTATTGCATTTTAGATAATTTCATATTCCTTGGGGATGACAAATGATAAGGGGGAAAAAAGTTATTTTTGTGAATGAAAAATATATTAAGTATATATGAAAAAAACGTAATGCTTTTACGCAAATCTGTGTTTTTGCTGGTCAGAAATAGCTTTCTCCTGCCTACAAATTGCTTGGAATGTGATGAGTGGTATTAGCACCAGTTGTTACGTATTTCTCTTAAGTCTGTTCTGTCTTTCGTGGTTTTTCTTGGCATTTTGTGTCCAGCTGTTTGCTTAGTGAGGCAAGGAATGTGCCAAAGCTTTGAGTAAATACTCCAGACTTCCAGGAAACCCTGAAGAATGACACTGTGGGGAGTCTGGGAATAGAACACACTCCTGCCAGCGTTGAGCAGGGCCAGGGGTTATCAGAAAGGAAGGAGAGGATGCTCAGCGGTGAGAAGGACTAATACATGTTGACCTTCGAGTCAGTGATGAATCAATGGTATCTCCGAGGTGGGACTGACACTGGACGAGTTCATGTGGCGTTTGGTGCGTAACCTCATTCAAGGCAGGCGAGTGGGTTTATGCTTCCACTAAGCTGCGTTAGCAGTTAAAAGCAAACAAAACTAAAGACTGAGATAAAATTTACGCGTCTCAGAGGGATTTGGGGAGAGAAGACCTCGTGCCGTAGGACGGAGCTGAAGGCAAGAAGGAAAGGCAGTAATGCTCCCACCTGGGGAAGGGGCTGGAGAACAGACCTTATGAGGAGCGGCTGAGAGAGCTGGGGGAGATTATCCTGGAGAAGAGGAGGCTGAGAGGAGACCTCATTACTCTCTCCAACTACCTGAAAGGAGGTTGTGGAGAGGAGGGAGCTGGACTCTTCTCCCAAGGGACAGGGGACAGGATGAGAGGGAATGGCCTCAAGCTCCGCCAGGGGAGGTTCAGGCTGGACATTAAAGAAATTTTTTTCCCAGAAAGGGTCGTTAGGCACTGGCAGAGGCTGCTCAGGAAGGTGGTTGATTCCCCTTCCCTGGAGGTGTTTAAGGGACGGGTGGACATGGTGCTTAGGGACATGGTTTAGCGATTGATGGGAATGGTTGGACTCGATGATCCGATGGGTCTCTTCCAACCTGGTGATTCTATTCTATGATTCTATAGTTTCATCTAACATCCTATGTTAGACACTAGATTGGTGGAGCTTTCACTAGGGCATCGTAAGGCGAGTAGTATTATTTATTACAGCAAATCTTCTCTCGTTGCTCACCTTTAGAAGTTTTTTTTTTTTTGTAAATAGAAGAGATTTCTTTTTGCCTATAATAGAATTACACAGATAAACCAGTGCTCAACTCCTTCCCTTTGCTTGTAGCTTCCTGCAATTTTCTCTGTGAAGTTTTCACGTTTGGATGGCCTCTCCAGAGGCTTAAAATGAATCACAGAACAAAATGAAACCTGACCTGATGCTGTATGTATTTTTTATGACTAGAGCTTATCTTATCTGATGCAGTTGCTTACCTTGCACCGGAAAGAAATTCTGGCTGATGTTTCCTAGCAGAAAGAAAGAGATTCTTCAAGGGACACCATCAACTTCGTATATACGATTCACCCGAGGATGACCTTGATTAAGCATAAAGCAGTTTGAGCTCTAAGTGTGGCCTAGCAGAAGCCAGATTGCTCGGTGCCAGTTGAATGTGGAGCAAAAGGGTGTTGGGATGGGGGCCGTTGTTTCTGCTTTGGCATTGACGGTAATCAGGTTGGGCAGATGTCTCTGGCAGCTGCAGCTAATGGGCTGCCGCGCTGGGCAGGGACCAGACCTCCAAACTCTTTCTGCTCCACAGCAAATGCACGAGTCTGAGTGCGCAGAAAAAAATAAAAACCTGTTCTGCACTTAGCATTATTCTAAAATTCTGCCCTCGCTACTAAGTCAACAAATTGTTAGTGCTTTACACTGGCAGGTTGGCCTCTTCTGCCTAAGGTTGGGGATTTAGTGCGTATTTGTTTGTTTTCCTATCTTATTTGTTTGAAATGGCTCTTTAAATTATTGATAGGATATTAAAAGTGAGCTAATTCACTTCAATTTATCCAATAGACCAAACTATCTATAATTAACAGAGAAGCAGGGGTCACTTCGATATGTAAGAGCTGCCAAACCAAATGAATAACAATTAGGCAGTTTTTTATGCTTGGTGAAAAATTATGCAAGGGTTTCCTTCTGAATGGCCTTGGAATGATTAGCAGGAGGTTCAGGTGGAGGCTCGGGGGAAGGAGAAAAGAAATCCAGGGAGGGTCTCGAAACTGTGCACTTATTTATCGGGTTAGAGTGGCTGTGTTGGCACTGGAAACAAATGCTCTTTTAGAAGAAACCTTATCTTTAAATCATAGTGACAGCAGAAGCTATTGTAAGAACATGACCATGCATAATTGAAAAGGACACAGGGTGAGGGTTTTACATAAAAAGAATGGGAGCTGAGCGGTGGCTGCTTCATCTGTCAGGATTTGCCTGGGCAGCTCTTAGGACCACAGGTATGCTTAGTGCAGGTGAAGACCAGTGTTATCTTTGGACTCGGCACTGGGGAGGCCGCTCCTTGAATCCTGTGTTCAGTTGTGGGCCCCTCAGCACAAGAAGGATGTTGAGGCTCTGGAGTGAGTCCAGAGAAGAGCAACAAAGCTGGGGAGGGGGCTGGAGAGCAAGAGGAACGGCTGAGAGAGCTGGGGGTGTTTATCCTGGAGAAGAGGAGGCTGAGAGGAGACCTCATTGCTCTCTGCAGCTACCTGAAAGTGGAGAGGAGAGAGCTGGGCTCTTCTCCCAAGGGACAGGGGACAGGACGGGAGGGAATGGCCTCAGGCTTTACTGGGGGAGGTTCAGGTTGGAGATTAGGAAGAAATTTTTCATGGAAAGGGTCACTGGGCACTGGAACAGGCTGCCCAGGGAGGTGGTTGATTCACCTTCCCTGGAGGGGTTTAAGGCACCGGTGGACGAGGTGCTGAGGGACATGGTTTAGTGTTTGATAGGAATGGTTGGACTCGATGATCCACTGGGTCTCTTCTAGCCTGATGATTCTATGATTCTATGATCAGTTGCATAACCTTTGGAGTTTTTTTTCAACATTAAGACAGGGAGAAAATGTCCCCAAAATGTCCCCATCACCTTGCTACAGGTTCCTCTGGGGTTTGCTTGCTATTTGAGGAAGCAAGACACAAAGGGACAGATTTGCTCATCCACTCTCTGATTAATGTGTTTGCACGGCACATTTTATTGCTGGGGGATAATGAATGGTTAAAAGAAAAAGAATAAAGAAATTAATGTAGGCTACAATGCAGAGTTATTGCACCTAAGGTGAAACAAGTGTGAAAAGTAGCAACAATTGCATAATGGAACGATAAAAAGAGCCTCCTCACCTTTGCTTGCAGGACATAATACGAGCTCACAACACAATATAATTAGATTGCCACATTGCCCCTTGTAAAACTAGAAAAGAAATGTAGGGGTGCATTAAAACCCTTTTCATTTTCTAATGCCTTTGGAGAGCTATTGGACATAGAGGACTTGCTCTGGCAAAAAGCTCTAGTGAGCTGTTAGGTTTTTAACTATTTCATAGGGTTTTTTTATTGATGCCAGGCCTAGTTTTTCAGTACAATGACTTTGTTCTCTCTCCCCCTTCCAGCCTGTCACACGTTTATCAATCTTACAGATAACATCCATATAAAGATAAGGCTCTTGTGCAGCCCTGTGTCCTGCTGACAAATCCTTCCTTCCTCCTGCTTCTTTTTTTTTTAAAGAGTCTCACACGACTTCTTTTATCTGATGATCTTCTGATACAAATTTCTTGTGTCGGCTCCAGATCCCACAGACAACAGGAATAAAACCCAAGGGAGTGGACACCGTCACCTCTGGTCCAGCTTTAAGTGGAATATAGGAGAGACGAGCAGAGATCCTTCTGGGTCAGAAGTTGATCTTTTGGAAACAGTTAACCATGAGAAAGCCCCTCGCTCTTGTTCCCCATTAATTAATGTAATTTTTTCTGCCCCGCCCTCCATTCATACTATAATGCCGTATAGTATGTTATATTTATAGTATACATCAGAAAAGACGAACTGAATGTGGAGAAGCAACATCATTCCCTTGGTGGAGCCGATGAAATTTCCTTCTAGAAAAAGCCGGCTCTTGCCAAGGACAAATGGATTCAAAAAGCACTAGGCTGCCGTGGGTTGATTAGAACTGGGCCTTTTGAAAGAAAAACAATATTACTTATTAGTGGCCCTGCCAAATTTTATCCCGACTCAAATTTTTTAAATTCTGGGGAAATGTCAGAGCCGCTCTAAGCGCGCGGCTGACAATGATAAGTTGTGTGTATCCCTAACCATGAGTTTTAAAATGATGCATAGGGAGAGCAGCTGAACGAAAACTCGCAAACTGATACGAGCAAGAAAAATGTTCCTGATTAATGCAGTGGAAAACAAGAAAGTTGAAACTTCCTTGCGTTTATTGTTTTTATGGCAGTGGGAGACGTAGGCTTAGCTGGGAGTTAGGGATTGACGGTGATTATCACCAACTGCTCCAAACCCTTTGAGGCTTCCCAGGTGGCTTGGGAGTCTGCTCCCCAAAGAAATGGCTAGAATTATAGAATCATAGAATCACAGAACAACCAGGTTGGAAGGGACCCGTCGGATCATCGAGTCCAACCATTCCTATCAAACACTAAACCATGTCCCTCAGGACCCCATCTACCTGTGCCTTAAACACCTCCGGGGAAGGTGAATCAACCACCTCCCTGGGCAGCCTATTCCAATGCCCAGTGACCCTTTCTGTGAAAACCTTCCTCCTAATGTCCAGCCTAAATCTCCCCTGGATGCTGACCTGGTAAGTGAATGTATTTTAATATGTCCTGGTTCACCTCTTTCATGTTTAATAGACTGTGACTGGTCTCCAGAGTTCTTGGTTCAATGATAAACACATTCATATTGCCGTAGGAAGACCAGGACAAGCCTGTCTGGTTTCATAGAATCATAGAATCATATAATAACCAGGTTGGAAGAGACCCATTGGATCATCGAGTCCAACCATTCCTATCAAACACTGAGTTTCTTCCTCATCCAGCAATCCCTTCTGAAAGCTGGCCCTTGGGAGCTGAGATGGGTTTGCTTCCGAGCCACTGCTGGGGCTGAGGGTGGGCTGCCGTGTCTGCCAGCTGCTTGGAAAAGTTCCCCTCACTTATTCTTGGTCATTGTTTTGGCACTAACGGAGACCTGAGCTGAGCATTTCGGTTTAGATCTGAGAGATCTGGGGTGGTTTAACCTGGAGAAGTGGAGGCTGAGAGGGGACCTCATTGCTCTCTGCAACTACCTGAAAGTAGGTTGTGTTGAGGAGGGAGCTGGGCTCTTCTCCCAAGGGACAGGGGACAGGACAAGAGAGAATGGCCTCAAGATCCACCAGGGGAGATTTAGGCTAGAGATTAGGAGGAAGTTTTTCACGGAAAGGGTCATTGGGCATTGGAACAGGCTGCCCAGGGAGGTGGTTGATTCACCTTCCCTGGAGGTGTTTAAGGTACTGGTGGACAAGGTGCTGAGGGACATGGTTTAGTGTTTGATAGGAATGGTTGGACTCTATGATCCGGTGAGTCTCTTCCAACCTGGTTGTTCTATGATTCTATGGAAAACAGATCAAGAGGAATCTGTTCTTTACTCCATAAACTGAATTTCCTGCCTGAGTTACAGGACTTTTAGCAGGTTAAGTGTGCTGTGCTGAGGGAGTAAGGCTGGACCGCATGGTTCCAGCTGGCCCAGGCTGACATTGAATTGAGTTGAATTCAATACTATCTGACAAGACAGTGCAAGGCACCACTTGTAGACTTCTTAAACGTATGCAAGTCCTACATGTGTATGACTGTACATTCACTTATATGCATAGTTTTTATTTATTCCTATGCGCAATATTTCTATGTTGTTCAGTTATCTCTGCTATTGTTAAATTTTGCTTCAGTGTATTGTCTCTCACTGCCTGCCGTGCAGCAGCTGAACGGTATATTTGTAAGCATATAGAAGATAAGAAGAAGAAAAAATAATTAACAAGAAGTCCTTGCAAACCTGTGCAGTTCTCACCTATAGCAGCGACAACCCTTGTGGATAGTGAGCCTGTTTCCATAACATTACCATAAGCAAATGTTTGCAGGGGAAGTACAAAACTGTCTGGAAAATTGTACTCCAGAACTAGAATAAACCCTGCAAGAACAGCCTGCTCCACACAGAGAGAAGTGGGTGAGGGGAGAGCCAGGAAGGTAGTTCCCGAGCACAAAAAATCCGATGACAAACAAAAACTGAACAATGGGTTCTTAGAATAGAATATTTCGGTTGGGAGAGACCTTGCAACTGCGCAGTCTTCATGTGGGTAAGAATAGAATAAATGGAAATAAAGACAAATCAGGCTGGATAAGTAAGGAAAAAAAAAAACCCAAACAACAAACCATAAGAGCAAAAGCTGTTGGACGTCAGAGTGCCTTGTCCAGGAAGGTGGGGACTGTTAATGGGGGTAGGTGAAGAGGACACTTGTTCTTTTCTCTCTAAAGGGAGACATTGTTGCCCAACAAGTGGCTGGGGTCCTGCTGCCTTTTTTCTCTCTTTACCTCTCCTTTTCACTTGCTGAGGCCACCAAGGCCTGAGAGCGAGCAAGCAGCATGACCCGAGAGTGGCCGCAAGGTGCTGGCAGCTTGGTGGGCAGGAGGTGTGGGATTTGCCCTGGCTGCCTGCTGGTTCTGTCCAGCCACTGAGGTGAAGTGTTAAGATGCAACCTACTGACCGTGTAAATGCCTGGGAATGGAGCCAGGGCTTCTAGACACTTGACGCTAGAGGAAATACCAGAGAAAATCCAATGGAACTTTAAAAGTGAAATGTCTCTTAATTGTTCAGTGGTCACAACCTCTCTCCATCAAACTCCTGAATAATGAGTTTCCTTTCAGCCCTATTTGGCATTGTCTTTCCAAGGTATAGACTTGAGCTTTCAAGCATGAGTGATAAAATTGTCAGTGCATCCTAGAGTTGTGGGAACGGACAGGCTCTTGGTGCACACAGCAGCTCCTCCTGAAATGGTCTAAGGAAAACAACTGCAGAGCTACTGACTGGGAGAAGTCTGGCTGGAAAACTGCCAGGAGGAGAGGGACCTGGGGATGTTGGTTGACAGCTGACTGAACATGAGGCAACAGTGTGCCCAGGTGACCAAGAAGGCCAATGGCATCCTGGCTTGTAACAGAAATGGTGTGACCAGCAGGGCCAGGGAGGTTCTTTTCCCTCTGTACTCGGCACTGGTGAGGCCGCTCCTTGAATCCTGTGTTCAGTTGTGAGCCCCTCAGCACAAGAAGGATGTTGAGGCTCTGGAGCGAATCCAGAGAAGAGCAATGAAGCTGGTGAAGGGGCTGGAGAACAGGCCCTATGAGGAGCGTCTGAGAGAGCTGGGGGTGTTTATCCTGGAGAAGAGGAGGCTGAGAGGAGACCTCATTACTCTCTGCAACTACCTGAAAGGAGGTTGTAGAGAGGAGGGAGCTGGGCTTTTCTCCCAGAGGACAGGACAAGGGGGAATGGCCTCAAGCTCCGCCAGGGGAGATTTAGGCTAGAGATTAGGAGGAAGTTTTTCACGCAGAGGGTCACTGGGCATTGGAATAGGCTGCCCAGGGAGGTGGTTGAGTCACCTTCCCTGGAGATGTTTAAGGCATGGGTGGATGAGGTGCTGAGGGACATGGTTTAGTGTTTGATAGGAATGGTTGGACTCGATGATCTGATGGGTCTCTTCCAACCTGGTTGTTCTATGATTCTATGAACTTTAAAACCAGGCATTAACATGTTAATTCTTACAGTGTTTCTATAGTAAATCACAGAAGTTTACCCAGGACGTAAAGCCTATTGTTCAAGCGCTGCTGGGCGATCAGCTTCCAGAAACAACCAAAGATGACTTTTTTTATTTATGTTTGATGTTTCTTGCTAATTTAAATGTCACAGCTCATATCTATGTCTCTGTTACCTCAAGGGTAGACTACTCAAGTGTGAACTATAATAGAACTGCATCTCAAACAGACTTGAGAAGGTACTTCAATGTGGAATGCCTCTGTTTACATTTAAAATGATATATTATTATTTATTATTTATATTGCAGCCATACCCAGCAGCTCCAGACATCTATTAGGAAGCCTTTATGGTCAGTGCAAAGCAGACCATAAAGTAATGTCCCTCCCCCAATAGCTTTCACTTATAAGTAAATCCAACCATGAATATATCAGCATGTCTTCACAGAATCCAGATACTCTGTGTTGCAGCTTTGAGGGATTAGTTTTCAGTTATACAGCCACCAATGGACTGAGTTTTTACAATACAAAAGGCTCCATCTTCTTTTTTTTTTTTTCCATGACTCAAGTCACCTCAGGCATTCAGGCTTGAGGCTACGCAGGTAAATGAGAGGAACTGGAGTAGCTGAAAGAATATTTATGGTTTGGCTTTTAAATTGGCCTTATTTGGTGTAAATAACAATTTGAAAATACGTAAGTCACCCTGCAAATGTCCTGTGAGGCTTACCAGGACATTAATGGTGCAGGAATACAATTGGGATCTTGATAGGAATGGTTGGACTCAATGAGCCGGTGAGTCTCTTCCAACCTGGTGATTCTATGATTCTCTCTCCTCTTTGTTTCTTGGAGCTGAAAGGCTAGAAACCCACACTACACAGGAAACGTTTAGACCTATTTACCCAGAGATTTTTTTTTTCCCCCTACAGATGTGCTTATTGACTTTGATAGACAGCGAGAAAGGCCCTGTGCTAATAAGCTAATATTCTCAGTTGCACTCATAAATGATGCAGTGATCCTAACAGGCTTTTCAGCTGCTACCAAAGGTCCCTGATCCATACGTTTAAGTGCACTCATAAATGCTGCAGGAATAGGGAGCGTTTGCTGCTCGTGTGAGGGAGCAGGTGTGGTTGTTAACGTGTTGCTGCCCTTTTCCATTCTTCTCTACATCTTCTGTTAGATGAGCTGTGCTTGGCTTCTGCCCTGGGTTGTGGAAGAAAAGGCAATAGTAGTGAGTGTGGAAAGATGTATCAGTGTGTCTTGAATGAGATGGCATTCTGATCCCATACTGAATACTCAGTATTCCATTTGGTGAATGGAAGGTGGGTTCTTTAATAGGGATGCTGACAGGTCAGAGGATGTGGCATCTCAGTCTAGGTGGTACCGCCCAATGGCCTCCTGGCTTGTATCAGAAATGGTGTGACCAGCAGGTCCAGGGAGGTGATTCTCCCTCTGTACTCAGCACTGGTGAGGCTGCTCCTTGAATCCTGTGTTGAGTTGTGGGCCCCTCACCACAAGAAGGATGTTGAGGCTCTGGAGTGAGTCCAGAGAAGAGCAACGAAGCTGGTGAAGGGGCTGGAGAACAGGCCCTATGAGGATCGGCTGAGAGAGCTGGGGGTGTTTATCCTGGAGAAGAGGAGGCTGAGAGGAGACCTCATTACTCTCTCCAACTCCCTGAAAGGAGGTTGTAGAGAGTAGGGAGCTGGGCTCTTCTCTCAAGTGACAGGGGACAGGACAAGAGGGAGTGGCCTCAAGCTCCACCAGGGGAGATTTAGGCTAGAGATTAGGAGGAAGTTTTTCACGGAAAGGGTCATTGGTCATTGGAATAGGCTGCCCAGGGAGGTGGTTGATTCACCTTCCCTGGAGGTGTTTAAGGCACAGGTAGATGAGGTGCTGAGGGACATGGTTTAGTGTTTGATAGGAATAGTTGGACTCGATGATGTGATGAGTCTCTTCCAACCTGGTTGTTCTATGATTTTATGATAAGAGTTGAGCCAAAGTCCTGGAGACTTTGGGCTAGGACCCAAGATTAGCTCATGTTTTCTGAGAGCCACATATGGCTCCAAAACATATCATAAAAGATGTCTTGGGCACATTTCTTTATGTGGAGAAACCAAACTTGCCATCCCTCCTTATTGACCTGGGAAGTGCTTGGCGCTGTGGCCAGGCTGCTTGCCAAAGCAGCCAGTGACCTCTGTGGTTTGTGAAGTTAAGATTTTCCAGAAACTTTATAATTTATGAACTTGTCGCTGTCTCAATCAAGCTGCATTGTCTGCTGTCCAAGCTGGGCTCTTGCTCCTCCTTTGTATCATGTACTACTGTTATTTGAATTGCTTTTAAGAAAATAGATGATTTTCTGTTAAGAAAACAGCATGAGATTCTTTGCATCCACTAACTGTACTGAAAATTCGAGGAGAATAGTGTCCTCAAGTGTACATTCAACATGTGTATCCAATGCACACCCACACAAACCATCACAGCTGTAAAAAGATAAGCACAAAATCTGCCTTTCCTGACTTTTTTTCTGCCAAAATTATCTCCCACTCGAGTCTGCCCTTTCTACCTTGAAAGAAATCCCCACCTGCTAACCCGGAACAGGTGTTTTGTGTTTTTCCATTGACAAAAAGATATTTTGGGGCTAAATTGTTGCTTTGCTGCACTACTTCAGGAGCAGATCACGGCATGGCTTGTTCCTCTGTTCCCTTTCTGCCGCTTGAGTGAGTGCCTGTGTTTAAAAGCATTTGCCTGACTTGAACCCAGGAAATTCAGTCACAATATTTAAGAAGAGCTGCCAGTAGTGCTGTGTTCCTTGTACTTAATCCAAGAAGTATTATATATATGTTCGGAACTACAGAACTCAACGCGAGGTGTCTCTTTACGCATGTGAGTGTGCGTCTGGCTATATATCTTCTATTTTTCTAACTTCTTTTGCAGTAGCCTGGATGTTAATGTGACTGGAATTCCTTTGTCAAAGTATACTCATTAGAGCTGGGTTTGCTGTAGGGGCTCTGAGTACCTGGTTTATGCTTGACACTGGGTAATTAGCAGGGCAGAAGGATGAAATAGAATCATAGAATCACCAGGTTGGAAGAGACCCACCGGATCATCGAGTCCAACCATTCCTATCAAACACTAAACCATGTCCCTCAGCACCTTGTCTACCCACACCTTAAACACTTCCAGGGAAGGTGAATCAACCACCTCCCTGGGCAGTCTGTTCCACTGCCCAATGACCCTTTCTGTGAAAAACTTTTTCCTAATGTCCAGCGTAAATCTCCCCTGGTTGAGCTTGAGGCCATTCCCTCTTGTCCTGTCCCTTGAGAGAAGAGCCCAGCTCCCTCCTCTCCACAACGTCCTTTCAGGTAGTTGTAGAGAGCAATGAGGTCTCCTCTCAGCCTCCTCTTCTTCAGGCTAAACACCCCCAGAGATGCTGGAAGGTTGAACCAGGAATGGTTGATGGTGGTAGCCCCCAGGGCTTTCTCCCTGGACTGCAGAAAAGTCATTTAAGGTGCTGTTTGACCAAAGTGGTGTGGTTACCCGCTCCTTATAAGGGACAAAACCACCCAGGAGAGTCCTTCCAGTCTCCCATTTCTGACTTTTCCCCCTTTCTCTTACATGTGATCAAGTAATAAGTACCTTCACTTCCTATTTGGATGACTTTGTCACTGTTTGCAAAGTAATTTGATTCGGATACCTGTTCGAGAGCCGCGAAAATATTCATGAACCCTAATTGTTTTGTGGATTTCGGCGCCATAATCAGTCAAATGAGATGTGTTGCACCTCGGTGACTAGACAGTAAAACAATAGTTCTTTGCTGCACATACAGTGACAGGGATTTTAATTGCATGCTTGGAAGGTCTGGGGTTGTTTCTGAATGAATGAATCTATTAGTGCTGTTGTCTTTGACTAAAAATGCTCTCGCATAGTGATGAAGCAAAGCTATTACATTCACTTGTGCAGAGCTCTCTCACTCCCGTCTTGTTCAAATTGTCTTTAGTCCATGGTCAACGCTGTGCTGAATCATAGAATCATAGAATCACCATGTTGGAAGAGACCCATCGGATCATCAAGTCCTACCATTTGTATCAAACACTAAACCATGTCCCCCAGGACCTCTTCTAACCATCCTTTAAACACCTCCAGGGAAGGGGAATCAACCACCTCCCTGGGCAGCCTGTTCCAATGCCCAGTGACCCTTTGTGTGAAAAACTTCCTCCTAATCTCTCACCTAAATCTCCCCTGGCGGAGCTTGAGGCCATTTCCTCTTGTCCTGTCCCTTGTCACTTGGGAGAAGAGCCCAGCTCCCTCCTCTCTACAACCTCCTTTCAGGTAGTTGTAGAGAGTAATGAGAAATCATGAGCTCGGAAAGCAAAGTGGAAAACTAACGTAAAGTACCACTGACCCTTTCAAAATTCAAGCTGGTTTTGGGTTATTAGAGGAAGCATGCGCTCACCTTACCCGCATCAGGGACATGGTTTAGTGTTTGGTAGGAATGGTTGGACTCGATGATCCGATGGGTCTCTTCCAACCTGGTTGTTCTATGATTCTATGATCTTGCTCCCTGGCTGCAGAGTGTGTGTCTCACTTAATGCTGGTAGGTTAAATAAGTGCTGCTCACTTATTTATGCTGGTAGGTTTATTATGCTAGCAGGATCGGTCAGCTTAAGGGATCAAAGCCACTTTTTTTTTCCTCCTCGAAAATAAGGAATATATTCCGTTCGGCTCTATCTCGTATGGTAACTTTGCAGAAGGCAATCCCTAATGCCCAAATTACTAGTGGAGAAAACCACTGGGAAGAGATTTGTATCAAAAGCTGCTTTGTATGCTTTATTACTGACAAAATGCTGCGATGCCTGCTAGCTGCCGTGTTCAGAATCTTGCTTTAGCATCCGAAGTCTTTAAAGAGATTCCTCTGCAGGTGCAAACCCCTCTGATATGTGGAAATCCTAAGCGCTGCCTGTAGGATTTTCTGGTTGTGCTGGAGAGCTTTGTCAAAATAGCTGGAATGAACAAAGAGTTTATCTTTTCTGCTGGAAAAGGTGCATTTTCCATCTTACAAATGATTGTTTAATATGAAGTAATACACACGAGGACAGGACAAGAGGGAATGGCCTCAAGCTCCGCCAGGGGAGATTTAGACTGGAGATTAGGAGGAAGTTTTTCACACAGAGGGTCATTGGGCATTGGAATAGGCTGCCTAGGGAGGTGGTTGATTCCCCTTCCCTGGAGGTTTTTTAAGGGATGGGTAGATGAGGTCCTGGGGGACATGGTTTAATGTTTGATAGGAATGGTTTGACTTGATGATCCGATGGATCTCTTCCAACCTGGTTGTTCTATGGTTCTATGAATGACACCAACACAAAGATCACCCCAAGGCTGGATGCGTTAATTGCGATGCCTTGACTAACAGCAAGTTTCTCTGTGGTAAAACCGAAGTGGTTTGCTTTTCCTAAAGTCTGTGCATTGGGTATTTTTAGGCTAAAAAGATGCATCCTTTTTTGTTCAGACGTGACAAGCCCCTGCTGCAGCCACAGCTAATGTCAACCAAAGAGAGCTTTGGGCACTGTTATTATTTATATCAGTTCTGTAAACGTCTCTTGCTGGGGTAACTGGATCTCCAGTGGGTTTTTTATTGCTGCAAAATGTCATGCTTAGGATGTTATGCTTGATTGGAGCAGTTAGCTAGCCAGGAGTTAAGTGTCCCAGCACAAGCTGAGGTCTGCAGACTGGGTGAATTTACCCCAAGCCATGGTTACGGACAGGGGGACTCTCAGGCCAGGAAGAAACAGGCAACATGACTTCAACAAAGGTCGGTCCTCACTGCCCTACATCAGGGCTGGATTCTTGCTGCTGAATCCAAATGGTTTCCTCCTTTTCGTGCCAAATTCCATAAAACACACCAAAATATCTTAATTTGTTAGCACAAAACTCAGCAAGTGACTGTCAGGCAGAGCAGAGAATCATAGAATAACCAGGTTGGAAGAGACCCACTGGATCATCAAGTCCAACCATTCCCATCAAACACTAAACCATTTCCCTCAGTACTTCATCCACCTGTCCCTTAAACACCTCCAGGGAAGGCGAGTCACCCATCTCTCTGGGTAAAAAGAAGATATTTAGGGACATACAACTATTTGCCTGGAAAATCCTGTATCAGAATAATGGATCATTTCTTCCTTCGTGCTTTATATATATCCTGAGTAATAGCTAAGCCTGAAGTTGCATCTTTCATTTCTAGCTGCACAAAACCAGTGAGACTAAATGACTGAAATACAGCATTAAGGGACAAAAGCTTCCTCCTCCCTCATTTTCCTCCTACATGGCACAAGCGATGGCATGTCCTCAGAATTATTATATAGAAGGATATAATCTGTGAAAGAAGTCCTGAGCATCACTTCTTTCCTCTGTGACACGGGAAAGGAATGGCACAAAATCGGTGCAACCAGGCATAGAATCTGATTCCAAATGTGTGATGATGTCTTAGTGCAACAGGATAAATTAATTCTCGCAAAAGAAAGCCGCACGCTAGTCGTCCAGGGTGTCAATAAATCTCTGCTCGTGTTTCCTTTCGTGAGCAGAAAGCGGACAAGAGAACTAACAAATGGTTCGTCTTCTTCAGCGCCTCAGACATCACTATAATGACGGGAAAACAATGGCAACTTCTATAATCATCACGAAACTACGAATTTACTGTCATGTTTCTCCTGGGATCTAATTTAAAGCAGTGTTCTTGGAGAAACTCAGGTCAAGAGTAAAGAAGGAAAAGTTGACGGAGATCCGAGTTGACAGCTGGAATATCACAGAGCGTACCAGGTTAAACTCGGAGAGGCTTTATGGAAAGGAACTTCTTAGGAGGGATGTGTTTGAATCCCAGCTCACTGGAAACAAACAGCACAACTTTTTCTGTTGCTTTGGATGTGATTTCCTTTACATACATATACTGCGAGGGCAGGCAGATTGGCCAGAAAGGTTTTCACAGAGCGTTATCTTCTTGCAGCAGTCGTGTGACGTGAGCCTTGCCTTTCCTCAAGAAGAAAGCCCCGGGTTTAGCAGTGGGGTCAGTGAGCAGATATGGCTTTAGCTCTTTGAGGAGCATGCGATCGGAAGGCAGAGCATACCTCAGTCTGTTAGTATCTGCCTTTGCACAAGGAATTCTTACCTCTTGCTAGTTTGGGGATACTGTTGCTATGTTGAATTGCCATGTAATCCTTCTGACCGGTGAAGATGTGGGCAGCCAGAAATGTGTATTTCATCCATCTTTGAGATGTAAGCACTTCTCTACAGAAGTCAAACAAAATGTAGTAAATGTCTAAATTAAGCAAAATAGGACATAGAATCATAGAACAACCAGGTTGGAAGAGACCCACCGGATCATCGAGTCCAACCGTTTCTATCGAACACTAAACCATGTCCCTCAGCACCTTGTCCACCCGTCCCTTAAATCCCTCCAGGGAAGGTGAATCCACCACCTCCCTGGGCAGCCTGTTCCAGTGCCCAATCACCCTTTCTGTGGGAAATTTTTTCCTTATGTTGAGCCTGAACCTCCCCTGGTGGAGCTTGAGGCTATTCCCTCTCGTCCTGTCCCTTGGGAGAAGAGCCCAGCTCCCTCCTCTCTACAACCTCCTTTCAGGTAGTTGTAGAGAGCAATGAGGTCTCCCCTCAGCCTCCTCTTCTCCAGGCTAAACACGCCCAGCTCTCTCAGCCACTCCTCATAAGGCCTGTTTTATAGCCCATTCCCCAGCTTCATTGCTCTTCTCTGGACATCTTTACTTTAAGTTTCTCTACACTGTGTCATGTTCTTTCCACGCTTTCTCTGGGACTGAATCTGGCACAAACTTTTGTCAGAAGCCCAGTAGTTAGACAGTTTTTTTTCCCAACTCCTCTGAAACGATAGGAAAGGAACAAACCCTTTAGTTTTAGCTGGTATTCCCTATTTCAGAGAAGCAAAGTGGTGTCTTTAGGCTCTCAGTTCCTTATAGTTTGTTTTAAATGTTTGCAAAGGTCATGGAAGTGAAGGGATGGGGGTAACTGCAAAGAAATATCTTTTTTTTTCTTTACCATAAAAGCAGGAACCCACAGCTAAGGATATTTTGGTGGATTTTGCTAACAGAGTGGGGGTTTTAGCTGACTTTGTAGCCTGAAATATTTTTTAGGGTAGCAGACCACTCTAACCATATTTAAAAAAAAAAAAACCCCATAGGGTCTTTGAATTAAATGCCTCTTTTGCTTTAGAAGGCTCGAGACTTTGAAATAATGAATGGTGAGACTTTCTATATTTGAGGGCTTTCCTTTTTGAAGCATCACTTTTGTTTTACCATCCAAACCATCCTCTGAGAACCTGAAAACACTTTTAAAAAGCAGGAGTCCAGGAGTCACCTCCTCATGGCAAAACTCTCCAGAGGAGGGGAACAAGTGAAACTGAAGAAATTCACTTCAAATAAAGATAAAAAATAGACACACATTTTATCAAAATTTATTAAAAGATTAAATGTTGCCAGATTGGAGAGGAGGAAAACAGAGGATGAGAAAGTGAATGGGGATCATGAAAGAATAGACTGTCGTCCAGAGACTGATCCTCCGTTTATTGATATTTCTCCTTTTAAGGGTGAGCAGTGTCAGCTGTACAGGATGAGCCCTTTCTCTCCTGCATCACCACGTGTTCTACGCATAGAATCATAGAATAACCAAGTTGGAAGAGATCCACCGGATCATCGAGTCCAACCATTCCCATCAAACACTAACCCATATCCCACTTTAACCCACTTCCTGGCCAGGTTGGTAGCTTGAAGCAATGTGTCTAAGAGTTTTGCTGTCTTTATTCTCCTGATTTAAATAGAGAAGCAAAAGCCGCTTTGCGTGACCCAAATTTTCCTCGCCAAAGCGGAGCGACAGGAGATGGTTCTTCTCTACGAAGAAAATAGCTCAAGGCGGGACAGGGAGATATGTTCTCAGCCATTAATGAAACCAAGCTGCATCGCAGCTCTTCAGGTCTTTGATTTCAGTTCAAGCAAAGCGCTTGTGCTTTAACATGCATAGTTTAAAATTAGCTCGTTTGATCTGCATTGGGGGAGGGATCCAGACCTAGGGACATCGAGTACCCCAGAATATGTCTTCCCCTGGAGAGAGAGCCCTTTCTTGGGTCACCAAGTGTCCTTCGCTTTGACCTCCTCCCTGCACTCTGGTCTTACATCTCATTGTATATAAAGTGCATTTTTTCACATGAAGAAACCCATGTTGTAACATAAAAGTATATTTTTCCAAAAAGACATTTTTGGCAGCCTGACAAAGGTCATCTGCACATACCAGCTACTCTTTTAAAACCTCAGACTCTCCAGTGCAATAATGATGCTGAAATATGTTTTCATGCTTTGCTAACTTGTTTATTGGATCTTTTAGTTTGGCTGCTACAGGATGAAAAAGGGAGCTGGACTCTTCTCCAAAGTGACAGGGGACAGGACAAGAGGGAATGGCCTCAAGCTCCACCAGGGGAGATTTAGGCTAGAGATTAGGAGGAGGTTTTTCCCGGAAAGGGTCATTGGGCATTGGAACAGGCTGCCCAGGGAGGTGGTTGATTCCCCTTCCCTGGAGGGGTTTAAGGGACGGGTGATGAGGTCCTGAGGGACATGGTTTAGTGTTTGATAGGAATATTTGGACTCGATGATCCGGTGGGTCTCTTCCAACCTGGTTGTTCTATGATTCTGCGATTCTCTGATCTGACCTTCCTGCTGTAGGTCTCTTCTTGAGAAGCACCTGCATCCTTAGACCAAATTTCATTGTGATTTTCATAGAATCACCAGGTTGGAAAAGACCCACCGGCTCATCAAGTCCAACCATTTCACATGCTGATCAGCTAAGAGCAAGTTTAACCATAAAGTTAAAAATACTCAGGTCTGTTCAAGCAGCTGTAAACTCAGGTAGAGCACATTGACTTGGTCCTTCAGTAGATTTTGTCATCTACCTAGTGGCAAATCAGTTGGTAAGCGTTACAGCTCTTCACCCTCAAAGTTTTTTGTAAATTAACTTAATTAACAAATGACCTACCATGAAAGTACAATGCAGTTTTCCATCCAAAGAATTTCACTGACAGGTCTCAAGGTACCGGAACATTTTTATCGACAAATCAATAGCAAAGCTCCGTGACACTTGTACTATCAGACAATTAAAGCTCTGATAGCACAGCAATTGGTCAGAGCCACCACAGCACAATGCAGGCTTTTAATGGCGAGAGTGTTATCTGAGATTTGCAGGACCTCTTCAATTGAACGAGACAGTAGTTGACAATCAATAGTTTTCTCTCATTATGCTAACCCCATTCACGCTGTAGAGGAAGAGGTGTGTCAGCATTTCCATTTTGTGCATTTTTTTCTGGGATTTTATCCACCTAGATGTCTGAACTCGAGCTTGATTTTTACCAGATGTGTGCTTGGAAGCAGGCGTGGGACGGGTGGATGAGGTCCTGAGGGACTTGGTTTAGTGTTTGAAAGGAATGGTTGGACTGGAAGATTCGATGGGTCCCTTCCAACCTGGTTGTTCTATGATTCTACTCTTCCTAATGGATGCTGGGCTGAGCAAGAGGCTCCCCCACTCAAAACAGCCTGAGGCTCACCTCAGTTTACCAAAACGAAGGAGAGAGGGGTTTTTTTTATTGTCTTTAAGCAGACACTGGAGCAGGATTTTGGTTAATGACAACTGCTCTGCCAGGACTAGCTTCTCCATTCAATTTAGGGCGAGGAGATTGAATTCAATGAAGAGGAGATCAAACACTCTTGTGCCCGGGAACTGCTTTGTGCCTTTTCTTGCTGCTAGCTTGTTAGCTGAGGTCTTTTAACACGACCACTGGCCCAAAGTAACCCAAAACTTTCATCTGGGAGAGGAGGAGTGCTTGGGACTTGCTGCCTGGCAGAAATAATATGTTTTAGCAGAGAAGGAGGCTCAGGAGGGCGATTCTAGGGCCAGCAGGCGCCTGCAGGGCAAGATGGGACCCATAAGTTACCTTCAACTCCCAAGTGGCTTTCTTTGCTCCACACACAAACCATCGCCTATGTTTGATGGGAGTTAAAGTTCATGGTCTGCTTATCAGACCAATGGAAAAAAATGGTTCTTATTACCTAGGGTCATATACTTGTCCTTGCCTGTTAAAAAAAAAATAATGGGGGTTTAGGATTAGATTCCCACCTTTGGCTGGAATTTAAACTGCTGGCCGGGTGGAACGCTCCGCGCCCTCCTTTCATTCATTATTTTGTTGTGTAAATAATTCAGTTTAATATTTCTGTGTGATCTCTTGCCTTGGCTGCCGCTTGCTTATCCCCACAGCCATCAATTTAATCACATATTACGTCTGGATTTGGGTTTACCGGCTGGATATTATTTCTGGGCTCCCAGAAAGGCGTGCGTCTCTTTATAAATTCTTTATCATATTTGTAGAGAAATATACTATCTCATTTGAATGTAATTAACTTAGTCACCACACAATTAGTTTATAGGATTTATTAATGCAACTATTAAAGGCAGCTAACAAGCCCTGGCAATCCCTCTGTGGATTTTAAAGCACAACACAGACAGGCATAATAATAAAGGGGAAAGTTTTTAATATTCTCCTGTGGTGGGATCCTGGCTCCCCTGCATGTTTTACAGTGTCTTCAAATTAAAGTGCCTGCCAGCAGTTCAGACCCCGAGGTCCTCACTCAGTTCTCACTTTGGCTGCTTAAAGGCAAATTCCAATTACCCTCTGGGTGGGGGATGATTCTGTATGGATAGAAGGGAGGGATGAGACAAATATTTCTGACAGGACTTTCTCCTTTAAGCTGATGCCATCAAGGGAATTGTTTTGTTCCAGAAGATGATTCTTTGTGGAGTTCTCCGTTTTTTGGGGTTCGGTACTGCTGTTGCTTTGGCACAAGTCATTATACCCCGAAAGGAAAATTAGGATTGTGCTAATTTAATAAGAACCGACTCGGAGCGTGGAAACGTTTATAGTTCCAGTGCTACATTTGAAAGATTTGTTGTTGTTCTATGCTTATGTGTACATAGTGGTTTATATGTCGGGTAGATTCATAAAAAAGGAAAGAAAAAAAGAAAACCCTGAAGCAAAATTTTCTACTTAGCGCATTTTTTTATTTAGGAGGAAATTAGAAAACACTGGCCTTTTTATCTTTGAGATTCCTACTTGAGGTAAAATGGCAAAGATCAAATTTTCATTGCAAGGTTATTAGATTTGGCTTTGTGTGGATGCGGTTTGTAAGAATTAAAGGAAATCTTACCCGTGCACCTCGCCCTGCCCCTGTGGCTCTCGCGACACGGGAAGCCGTGTGATCTTTCTCCCGGAACAAACAAATATGCCCTTAAAGAAAACATGAAATGATGTAGTCCCAGGCCCTATGAGGAGCAGCTGAGAGAGCTGGGGGTGTTTAGCCTGGAGAAGAGGAGGCTGAGGGGAGACCTCATTGCTCTCTCTAACTACCTGAAAGGAGGTTGTAGAGAGGAGGGAGCTGGGCTCTTCTCCCAAGGGACAGGGGACAACGAGAGGGAATAGCCTCAAGCTCCACTAGGGGAGGTTCAGGCTGAACATTAGGAAAAAAATTTACACAGAAAGGGTCATTGGGCACTGGAACAGGCTGCCCAGGGAGGTGATTGATTCACCTTCCCTGGAGGTGTTTAAGATGCAGGTGGATGAGGTGCTGAGGAACATGGTTTAGTGTTTGATAGGAATGGTTGGACTCAATGATCCAGTGGGTCTCTTCCAACCTGATTATTCTATGATTTCATTATCCACTAAAACCCAGCTTTCCACCTGGCAACACAAAGACCAAGCTCTTTGCATCAGCCTCGCCACTCTACCCTCTCCGTTTCATACAGATCAGGCTGCTTTTCTTGCTCTGCTCTTGGACTCGATGAGAGGTTGTTCTAGGAGGCCGTGGATGTCTCTGATGGGCTCAGGTTTGCCTCTGAACCTCTCACAACTTTGTTTGCCTCTCTCCAACTACCTGAAAGGAGGTTGTAGAGAGGAGGGACTTGGGCTCTTCTCCCAAGTGCCAGGGGACAGGACAAGAGGGAATGGCCTCAAGCTCTACCAGGGGAGATTTAGGCTAGAGATTAGGAGGAAGTTTTTCACACAAAGGGTCATTCGTCATTGGAATAGGCTGCCCAGGGAGGTGGTTGATTCACCTTCCCTGGAGATGTTTAAGGGACGGGTGGATGAGGTCCTGAGGGACATGGTTTAGTGTTTGATAGGAATGGTTGGACTCGATGATTCGATGGGTCTCTTCCAACCTGCTTGTTCTATGATTCTATGAAAACAGAGCATATCTGTAGGGGTTATTGAGTTTATGGAGCTATGTGCCTTCTTCCAGGTCAGGAGCTGTGATTTCCCCGATTCAGATCCGTGTTTGCTCTCTTTCAAAGCTTGTTATGCAGATTTGTCATGTGAGAACGGGCGCTCCCAGCTGCATTGCAAGTGCTTTGCCATATGTCACAAAATGAGATTTCTGACTGTACTCCAGGTGAAACATCAAATTGATTTAAATTTTCTATGGAGAGATGGAGGTTATTTTCGGAGTAATATATTTCTTTCTGTTTTCTCTTTGCTGGATTTTTATTTCCTAGAAAAAGATATAGGAGAAGCTTTAACTGGAAAAATAAGTGGGGTCTTTGAATGGAAAAATGGAGGATTTATGTTTACATAAATAAACATAGAGGATAAGTAGGCTATTAGTTAGAAATTTCAGGGTTTGAATCAGCTTACGTTGAAGAAATGACTGAAGTTATAAACATTAAAAATAAATAAGAATAATTCATGTTTCAGAAGCCCAGAACCTTCTATGTGGTTTGGAGATTCAGACTTGGATAGAGAGGCTGAACCTCTGGCTATGCTGAACTTAAAAGAAACTTTGCTATAACCTTTTTTAACCTTTTTTAAACCATTTCTACCATAAACTTTTTTTTTTAATGGTTGGACTCGATGATCTGGTGGGTCTCTTCCAATCTGGTTGTTTTATGATTCTATGATACTATGATTCTATGAGTCTATGATTCTATGATTCATTTTTTGTGGCAAATTCAGATTTTCCTCTCATTGGGGTATTCAGTTCGAAGCAGAGAAATAAATGGGAATTTCACTTGTCTGCACACCTGAAAAGTGGTGAGAACAAGTTCCCTTGTCCCTGTCCTGCCGCCCAGTGGGGAAACATCAGCTGAATGAGGAGCAGAGAGGAAAATGATGCTGTAAAATCTTACTGGGAAATGTTTATCTAAAGCAACATTTAGATAGATGTGACAAAGCAGCTGAAGAAAATGCAGTACCTAAGAACATGAATCTTAATAGATAACATAATTTAAATCGTTATTATTATAGTGTCATGTTTTTCACAAGTTTGTCAGAGTTTCAGGTCTGATTCAGTATCAGTGCCACTAAAAGCTGGTTGTATTTCTCCTGCCTTTTCTCCTTTTACTGAATAATTGTATTTGCTCTTTGATGGAGACTTGTATTTCATATCAGTCATTGGTCCCTGAAAAAAAACCATTTCCCCTGGGAGTCAGTTAAGCATAATTAAATAGACTGAATTCTGAAAGTAACTGTCCACCTAGAGCCGTGATGCTTTTTAATTTAATCATTCTTATGATGTCCTTCAGTTAACTCAGGATCTTCCTTGAGAAGCTTATTCTGGTTCGGAAGGCAGAATTTCACTAAGTTATGCTCATGCAAGATGGTTTTTTTTTCACTCTGTATAACTTAGGAAAGGGATTAAAAGACTGCGTGGAGAATATAGAAAAAAATCATAGAAATCATAGAATCACTAGGTTGGAAAAGACCTTTGAGATCATCAAATCCAACCGTACCTGTCCACTACTCAATCACATCCCCAAGCACTTTATCCACACTTGTCTTTTAAATACTAGTCTTTAATTTTTAAATGACTAGAAACATTTGGATGTTCAGATGAATCTGTGGCTTTCAAGTGCAAACTCTCAAAGCCAAAAGAACCATCATCACAAAATCAGGGGATGGTGCTAAAGGCCAAGTCAAGGTATTGTCCAAAACTGTGGTAATATTCATAGTCCATTTATATGGATTTATTAGTCAGATAACATTGCTAGAAAAACAGAAGTTGCTCACACTCTCTTTCTTGGAACCAGTGACTTTGCCCCAGTGTGGGCTGCCCAGGACAATGCAGACGTGTTCAGTGCTGCCCCTTGAACTGTGTCCTCCCAGCTCCAGGCTCGTTGATGATGTCTGATGAAGGACATAAACCCAGAAACTAGCCTCAGCGGGACTGGGAACACCTTATTCATACCAAGCTGCTTAGGTGTGAAATTAATTGCTGGAGTAATTTGGATGGAGACAAATCCTATTAGGATCTGCCCATCTGTGAGGTGAGGAGACTCTCCCACAAATGAAAATGTGTTTTTTTAAAAAAAAGGCAAAGATTGAGAGACCTCCCTAGCCTCTGGAGTGAGGGAGGGTATCAAAGTGCTCTGCAGGCTTTTGCACCCCAGGGCTGGTGTTTCTGGAGATTGGGCTGATCTTCCTTTTATTCAGAGGTTACTGAGCTTTTTTTTAAAAAAAAAAAAAAAAAGCAGCTTGTCCAAAATGTAAGTCAAGAAACGAATCCACCTAATAGTGTTTGTGTTGTATGGACGGGGCAGGATGGCACTTGATCTTAGAATCATAGAATCACCAGGTTGGAAGAGACCCACCAGATCATCGAGTCCAACCATTCCTATCAAAATTCATTCACCCTTCCATGGTCATTTACCTTTACCTGCTCAATGCCTTTCTAAACCTCTAAAGAAAACAGTTGCTTCTCTAGATCGACACCTGTCACCATGTCCCTTAAACCACATTTCCACCTGGGTTATGCTGACATGCCCAATCTATCATTATTTCGTTTACTCGGCAAGCACTGAGCTGTCTTTGACATGTACTGTCCTTGGTCTTAAGTGATCCTATCAAATTTTAAATGATCCAAATTTATTACGGGTTTGGCAGCGTTTCCATGCGTTGTCTATGGTGAGTCTATCAACCCTCTCTAAATGCAGATATTTTCTCTTAATTTCCTGAGTCAAACATCACCACAAAATCACAGACGTGTGTGAAGTGAAGAGTCAGAAAAACCACTATATTTTTCCACATTGAATGATATTAGGAGAGATTTGTACTGCATTTGTGCTGACATTTACCTATACACTTCTGCCTCAATGAGCTGTACTCATTTGTGGGGTTTTTTTTTTTTTTTGTATTGAAACAAAAACCGCTGCAGGCGCTAATGCATTGGGAAAAAAAATCCTATTCCTTGACTTCTTTCCTGCTTATCTTACTTCTTTTTCAAACTGAAATCTTCTGAAGGAAACTCAAAATCCTGCCCTGCAAATGGCATGTACTGCAGCCAAATCCAATTTAATATGCACAAGTGAGCAGGTTCGTACGTGCTCGTGGAGGAACTGAGTTGAAGCCCCTTTGGAAAACATCCCGCTCCAAGGTAGAGAAGTGTAAAGGTTAGATTTTCCTGTTGTTTTCTTCAGATACATCTTCCGGAATTGAGACTCCGAGTACTTAAACATAAAAATATCACATTTTTTTCAAGCCTTGGGTTCTGACAGAGACTTTCCAGGCACAAATAAATGGCTGTTCAAGTAGTGGGGATATTGAGGCTGAGAGGAGACCTCATTACTCTCTACAACTACCTGAAAGGAGGTTGTGGAGAGGAGGGAGCTGGGCTCTTCTCCCAAGTGACAGGGGACAGGACAAGAGGGAATGGCCTCAAGCTCCGCCAGGGGAGATTTAGGCTAGAGATTAGGAGGAAGTTTTTCACACAAAGGGTCATTGGGCATTGGAATAGGCTGCCCAGGGAGGTGGTTGATTCACCTTCCCTGGAGGGGTTTAAGGGACGGATAGGTAAGGTGCTGAGGGACATGGTTTAGTGTTTGATAGGAATGGTTGGACCCGATGATCCGATGGGTCTCTTCCGGCTTGGTTGTTCTGTGATTCTATGATTGCTGACAGCCAGATGCTGTCTGTGTTAAGTAAGTAATTCCAATTTTAATATTGGAAGTTTATACCTCATTAGCCAGTACCTTGTTTAATGTATCTGTTGCTCACAAAGCAAGGCTTGTCCCTGTTTAGACTGACAGTACATGGAATCCAGGTAAGACAGGAACCACCTGGATTAAGAAGATATTGTTGACTCGATTTTGCAGAGAAAGAACTGAGACACAGAGCGAACAGTTGCCTTGTCTGAGAATAAAGTGAAAGGCCAGAGTTAGCGCTGGAATCGGTCCTTGGTCACTCAAAAGCTGAGAGAACTGGGGGTGTTTATCCTGGAGAAGAGGAGGCTGAAGGGAGACCTCATTGCTCTCTCCAACTACCTGAAAGGAGGTTGTGGAGAGGAGGGAACTGGGCTGACAAAAGTTCCTGTTGGTCTTCTACCTGGAAATCATATTCTGAATCTGAATTAGAATAATCCCCCCCATGAATAACCAGGAAGGAACTGAGGACCCACTCAGCATTTGCAGAGGCCAAATAAAATGCACTATATCAGCGCACAGAGGCGTGTGGCACCACACTCACACATCCAGAGCAGCGTGAGTACCCGCAGGTGCAGGAGTTCTACCGAGAAACTACAGTTTTTTTGTTAGAACTGCCAGTGAACTTCCAAAGGAAACTTCTGCTTCCAAGATTTAGAGGTGCTGAGTGCCACTGCGCTCGGCAACACTGACTGGCTTTGACAACTTAGCAAATCTCCAGGTTTGATCCTGCAGGGCTCGGTGATATTTTTAGCTCCCTTCAGAGGGGAGAACCTGCAGAGTCGCTCACCACCTGGCGAACGACACAGCGCGCCGGCGGCTGACAGAAGAGACAAAGGAAATTAAGGAAACTTTAAAACTCAGATCCTAATAGGCAGCTGATCACGTTTGCCTCTGCACAGTGATGTTCCGCCTCGCGATGCTGGTGGTGTTGGGGACAGGGTTTCTGTGATGAACCTAAAGACGCAGAGGAGCTGTAGGAGCACGGAGGTTGTGCAACTTGATGTCACACGGCAATCTGGCTCCCCTTCATCAACTCAGTTGTTTCCTTCTTATCAGATTAATTAAAGCCTGAAATTTGATTTCAGTTTCAGGTTTTAATTTTCAAGAACTATCAGACTCCCCGTATGTTCATTATATAAAATATGATTCTTTATTCCTGCAGTTCTATTATAAGCAGACAAGAAAGGAATATCCAGGAATCTGTTCTTACTTTTAAATTTAAGAGTTTGGAAAAACATGAAATAAAATAATAAACATGAAATAGTAGATAAAGCAAGAGCTCAGGAAGGAATATTAGAAGTTATATGTGTCTATATTCCCTAATCTAGTGATGAGCTGAGGAGATTTTCAATACAAGGACACAGAAAGGGGAGTTACATGCTAAATATCCTGTGGAGAATACACTACACTTATGCTCTAAGTAGAAAAGCTAGAAGGAAACGGAACATTATTGCACTAAGGGGCGTTTCCAGTGTGGAAAAACTAAACCTTTGCTTTGTGCCTTGGTGGTCAGAACAAATTAACTGTAAGCTGTCTTCATCTCATCATAAAAAACAATTCAGGTTCAGCAGCAAGTGTGGGTGAGGGGGAGCGAGGTGAAAGTCTTACAGCTGGAAGGCCAGATGCTAAGGGACCTCTGTGTGAGATGCTCAGCGCGAAACCACAGAGAAGTTCAACTACCCTGCACCAAACCCAGTGCCTCAGGATGACTTTGCAAATGTCGATGGTGAAACTACACAAAGCAGCTGCAACAGCCCAAGAGAGGCAGAAGGAAATACAGATGTGTGGTTAAGACTTCTGTATTGCTTATCATAGAATCACCAGGTTGGGAGAGACCCATCGGATCATCGAGTCCAACCATTCCTATAAAAAACCAAACCATGTGCCTTAGCACCTCATCCACCTGCACCTTAAACCCCTCCAGGGAAGGTAACTCAACCCCTCCCTGGGCAGGCTGTTCCAATGCCCAATGACTCTTTCTGTGAATTTTTTTTTCCTAATGTCCAGCCTGAATCTCCTCTGGCAGAGCTTGAGGCCATTCCCTCTTGTCCTGTCCCCTGTCCCTTGGGAGAAGAGCCCAGCTCCCTCCTCTCCACAACCTTCTTTCAGGTAGTTGGAGAGAGCAATGAGATCTCCCCTCAGCCTCCTTTTCTCCAGGCTAAACACCCCCAGCTCTCTCAGCTGCTCCTCTTGTTCTCCAGACCCTTCCCCAGCTTCGTTGCTCTCCTCTGGACTCACTCCAGAGCCTCAACATCCTTCTTGTGGTAAGGGACCCAGAACTGAACACAGGATTCAAGGAACAGTCTCACCAGTGCTGAGTCCAGAGGGAGAATAACCTCTCTGAACCTGCTGGTCACGCCATTTCTGTTACAGGCCAGGATGCCATTGGCCTTCTTGGCCACCTGGACCACCACTGGCTCATGTTCAGTCGGCTGTGATGGTTGGACTTGATCTTAGATGGCTTTTCCAACTTAATAATTCCATGACAGACATCACTCTTATCTGTAGTTCAAGGAGGACATGGCACTAATTTGTCCAGGGCAGCCTTGGGACAAAAAGGATTCCCAGTGAGAAAGCCAACGTCACCACTGATGTAAGACTGTGCAATTCTCTATGATTTGAGTTCTAGACATACGGATACTACTGGTACTACTACTATCCTGAAGCCACTGCACAAACATTTTGTCTGAGGTCAGATTTGGTAATCTCAGCTCTCAGGGAAAAAAGGGAATTGTGGACACTTCCATAAAGAAAGCATCACTGCCCAGATTTTCCTCCTCACTTTTAACTTTTAAAATAACTATTCCTCCTGCTGTGCAGTGGTGCACGTTTCCCCTGTTTGTGCTTGGCTGCTGACTCGACGTCTGGTTTTCCTGACTGTGCGTGGGTAGAAATGCGCAATTTTACCTTGTGTACACAGTCAGTATTGTTGTGTCCCCCCTCCCTGTGTGCGTGGGGGACACAGATTACTAACTCTTTACTCTTCCACACTCTGACAGCTCTTTTGGCCAAGCTACTCCCACTACACTAATGTGTTCGCTGTCTCTCCACCACGATTCATCCTTAAGGATTCAAATGACTTTATCTAGCAGCTCCAGGAAGAAAAAAAAGCAGGAGAATATGGCATTTTATTAGATTATTATTCAGTATCTTATGCGATTTGGCTGCTTTTCTTGGTGGAATTGAGTGGAGAAAGTGGAGAGGAATTGGATGTGGTATTTCCATGGGAAAACACACAGTCCATTTTCTTCACGTTATCTGCTCCGAGGTCATGAAAGAATGATGAAATAGGCCCCGTGGGATGTGTTTGAAGTAATTATATTCCTAGGTTATTTAGTGAACGGAGTCTTCTTTTACTTACAGGTCTGCTATTTAGAATTAAGTGAATAATTTGCGTGAATAGTTAGTCTCCAATCATTGTATGAACGATGTTTGCAGCATGTAATGAGAAAATTGCACTGTGCGGTTTTAATGTGTACGTTAGCATATGTTTATCATTGGACTAGGTTTATCTTTAAAGAGATGAGTAATGTTTAAAGATGAGTGTGTTTAAAGAGATGAGGAATCTAAAAATGTGTTAAAATGATATTTGATTTTTTTTTTTTTTTTTTGATAGCTTAGCTACTAAAACAAGACTCCAACCCCCTTCCCTCTCTGGTAAGAGAAGACCTGTAGTGGTTTGAGGAGGCTGAAGGTGGTGCTGGTATAGTTAGACTGGATTTTATCTGATCTGTTTAACCCTGAGTGTTTCGCTGTGAGTCAGTGCATGGTGAGAAAACTGAAGGGATAAGGAATAACATACAAAACCAGGTTTCAGTGATGATGCCCAGTGTGGAGGGAAGTTAACGCAGCAACAGGGCACTGAGGCACTCTGAGTGAGGAAACTTGGAGAGAAATAATTGATTTCATGGGTGTAGACCCAAGCTGCTTGTCCTCTAAATCTTTGTCTCCCAGGTTTGAGTGAGAAGGGATCAGGTCCTTTTCATGCAAGAGCTGTATGAGCAGAAGTGCTGCAGCCTAACTCACATCCTGGCTAAGTTTGACTCCCGAAAGGGAAAAAAAAAACATTACTGTTTGATGTCAATGGGAAAGAAATCCGAAGATGCAAATCTAAGATGGAGCCATCGTTTGGCTTTAAAGATCTCCCATCTCTGGTGTATTTGGATAAATGCAGACCTTACACGTGCACTAAGAAGGGCTTTACCAGCCTCATGGGAAATGTTTATGACATCTAAAAACGTCTCAATTCTGTGGCAATCCAATAGGACAGCATAGAAATGCCTTTTAAGCCCCCACTGAACTCAGAGAAGCTGATCCATTCGCTGGGGTGGGGGCTCTGCCCTCCCTATCCGATCCCAACATAAGGCTATAATTTTCTGCTCAGCTCTGCATTACAGACCCAAAGCTGCTATTTTCTATACACAGAACTGCTCTTTAAAAGCTGTCACTGAGGTTAATAATTGCACCTCTGGGGATCTAAGGTTAGGGATGTGATTTTCTGTCGATGTAATAGAGTCTGACTAAATTCAGGGATTTGATCCTGCACTGGGATCACCAGAGAATATTCCCAAATGTGTAATGAACACAAGCTGTGAACAGAGATCAATGTAATTTTCAACTTATGAGAGACAACTCTTCCACGTTTATATATTTTGTGTGGCTGTCACTCCCTCCTGTACACAGTGAATTTGCCTCTTTTTTTTCCATGTTACCAGGGTGGTTTTTTTATAGCACAGCAGAAGGAAAAACTCGATTGCTTAACCATGGACAGTCCAACAAGACCTTGCCCCATTCTGAGACAGGGAATTTTATGTGAAACCTGCATCTGTAAGCAAGGGCAATGTTTTTATATTATTGCTGTGCTTCTATGGCAAAGTGGGGGAAGAGAAAGAAGTTGTTGTTTTCCAGGATACACTTAGTTTCACTGTTTCTTCCTATAAAACTACTGGATCATTAAATGACCGGAGGAAGTTAGGAGGAAGTTTTTCACAGAAAGGGTCACTGGGCATTGGAATAGGCTGCCCAGGGAGGTGGTTGATTCACCTTCCCTGGAGGGGTTTAAGGGATGGGTAGATGAGGTCCTGAGGGACATGGTTTAGTGTTTGATAGGAAATCCAGAGCGTGACAATTTGTGCGTCTCTGAAATATTACGGATCTGTGGAAAAAAAAAACCAGTCAGAGATTAAAATAATCTTTACTTTTCTGCAAAGCAGCCTTGTGCGGTGGAGCCGGGAGTTATTGTGACCATTAGTACTATCGGCATGTCCACAATGCAAACACACAGAGTTGCTAAGCAACATCCAGAAACGTGTTCATGTCTGGGCACAAGAGGATCGATCCTGCATGTTTTTCCACGTGGACCCAAGCAGTTCAATTAGATTTGACCAGTCTACCCGTTTAGTGCCAGACACCAGCCCATTTGAAAAAAAAAATTCCTCGCAGAAAGGGTCATTAGGCACTGGAACATGCTGCTCAGGGAGGTGGTTGAGTCATCTTCCCTGGAGGGGTTTAAGGGATAGGTGGATGAGGTGCTGAGGGACATGGTTTAGTGTTTGATAGGAATGGTTGGACTTGATGATCTGGTGGGTCTCTTCCAACCTGATGATTCTGTGATTCTATGATTTAGAGGAACGGGGCTGTATCTGCTGCATTAACCAGTGCTTTAGGGATGGATGATGGGTGTTGCAGCCCATGACCCCTGAGACGTCATCTGGGTGTCCTCACGGTGCTCCTGAGGCACAGTTGTGCTCATCCTCCTCCCTGAAATCCTGTCATCAGCAAACGCTGATAAGTGGCTCGTGGCTTTTTGTTGTTCTCAGCTTGAGGGTAAAACGAGGGGTAGGCAAGTAGTGGAAACCAAATTACATTTCAGTGTTGGGTTCAGAGGTTCCCACCATAATCAGTTTGTACTCTTGTGATCTTTGGCTGAAAATTACTGACTAAATGTCAGTTTGTATCATCCTCTGCAGATCTTTGCAAATGCACAAATGTTGCTGTTTAACGTGTTGCTTATTCTGAACTCCATTAGAAGTTTCTATTTTTAAGGCTATTGAAATCAAACTAGATTAGCTAAAATTTAGACTACTGAGACAACTAAAAGAACATTTTATTATCAGTTATTACTGTAGCACCGAGCTTTTAAGATTCAATTATTGTTTTACTTGGCTGCTGACAGCTCCTACACCCTTCACCAGTTCTGATTTAACTTCTCATCGGTCCCTTTTGGTTCCCCTTGTCTGCCATGTATTGTTTCATAAATACTGAGCAGAAGAGCTTTCTATCAATGGAGAGACAATAGGTGGAAGGAAACCTTTGGGAATTTATCAGGTTAAAACCACTGAAACGTAAGTGACTTATTAGCATCTTGAGTATATACCTAGAAGGATAGACATTGGCACATTAGCAATTTGTTAATTAATGTGGGCAAAGAATAGGAATTGGGAAAGACTTCTGTGAGAATCCTAAGCCTGATTTATTACGTTTTCTGCTTTGCTTTTGCTCGAATCTCATGTACCAGCCACGAAAACTCTACTCCTGGTAGAGTTAATAGCATCTCTATATCTGCAACAAGAACAGAATTGTGCCTTTATCACACTATACACACATCTGAATGTTGTTATTGACTTGCCTGGGGCTCCCTGACCTTCCCTGAAGCTCTGTTCTATGTAAGGATAAATAGCTGGTTATGTTTAAACCAGCTGAAAGAGAAAAAAATCCATAATATGGCTTGTTCCGTATTCTGCTGAGTTGGTTTGGCAGCAATCAGGGTTACAATAAGTTTTGTACCGGCTCTTCTGGTAACGGAACTTTTTATGTAAATAAAAAACAAAGACACGAAGGTGCAGAGGTTATTCAAAGCTGCGTGACTTCATCCCTTAGCTGTGCCGGGATTCACGCTGGATGCATGCAGCAAGAACAAGAAAGGGAAGCGCATCCAGCGATAACCATCGCAGAAAATTCTCTAGGAGCTCCTAGTACCCATTCGTCATAACCGGTGGATTTCACCCCGGTTGAGTGTCACTACAATCCCTATTCATCATTTATGTCTCAAAACACTGTATGTGGAGAAGGTAAATAGTGTGTAGGTGTTTTGCTGGCTTGCTGCTCAGGTTGAATTTTGACCTACGTGCTCAGAGTTACTCTTAGTAAGCAGAGTAGAAAGCAAATGTTTCCAGTCCTGAGAAAGAAGCTCTCCTCCTCCTGATAAGAGTTTCAGAGGTTTCTGGAGTGAGTCCAGAGAAGAGCAATGAGGCTGGTGAGGGGTCTGGAGAACAGGCCTTATGAGGAACGGCTGAGAGAGCTGGGGGTGTTTATCCTGGAGAAGAGGAGGCTGAGAGGAGACCTCATTACTCTCTACAACTACCTGAAAGGAGGTTGTAGAGAGGAGGGAGCTGGGCTCTTCTCCCAAGGGACAGGGGACAGGACGGGAGGGAATGGCCTCAGACTTTACTGGGGGAGGTTCAGGTTGGAGATTAGGAAGAAATTTTTCATGGAAAGGGTCACTGGGTACTGGAACAGGCTGCCCAGGGAGGTGGTTGATTCACCTTCCCTGGAGGGGTTTAAGGCACCGGTGGACGAGGTGCTAAGGGACATGGTTTAGTTTTTGATAGGAATGGTTGGAGTTGATGATCCGATGGGTCTCTTCCAACCTGGTGATTCTATGATTCTATGACAGTTTGAAATGGTGAATGGTGTGAATCGCAAACGACCGAAGAGTAATTAAAAAGACAGAGTTAATGCGTCACACTATTTCATAATGATGACATTCTCCTTGAAATGTATACAACATCTGTGTGGTGAAGTTCAGCCAGACACAAGACATCAATAAATATCCTGCTTTGAAAAAATATAACTTCTTGATAAGTATTGCATTAAAGAAGGTGATGCTGGTGTCTGCTGCGTGTCTGTTGGGCAGCCTGGCAGGACAAACTGAAATTACGTGCTAAGCCCTCTGCATGTCTTGCAGCTGTTAGGGGTCAGTCCGTCTCCTGCTGAAGTCACCTCTTTGCTATTACCCTTCGCTTTACGCCTTCTCCTTCTCTCCTTCCCATCCTGAAAGCAGCCCACAACTGCCCTCAAGAAAAGAATGCTTTCTTGGCAATTCTGCGAGCGTTATTTCCATCAATATCAAACTAATTAAAACCTTGGCGATCGATATTCTAACCTTTGTATTAGTTTCTCTTATCTGTTTAAACACGTGTTCTTGCTCTGGCTCTTCCTTTTGCCCAAGAGGTCTTAATTAAAGATTAACAAATCAACTGCAATTGAATAAGAGCAACTGAACTAAAGGAAAAATATGAGCTTGTAGAAACCCTGGTGCAAGCCTGGAAAAATTATTTGGGTTGGAATTTTTTTTCTTTTTTTTCTTTTTTTTTTTTTTTTTCCTACTTGCAAAACATCCCTCCTTCATCTCCCCTTCGCAGTTGCCCTGCAGAGAGAGAAGCAGAAGCTCATCAATGCCATGAGAGAGACTGCTCCTGTGTGTTTTCTTCCGATGCAAATAACAGCGTCGAGAGTGCTGTGGCTACCAGTCTTCATACCAGGAAAATACTTCACTGTTTATTTCAGTGAAGTGGGTCTTTGAATGTAGGAAGTGATTTGTTTTGATTTAACGAGGCTGTCTAAAAGGTAACAAATTCAAGTATATCCCCAGCGCCTGTCAGCATCACAGGAGAAAGAACCAAAAACAGAGTTGAGTGTGGGAAGACAGCAAAGACAAGGAGATTGGCACTGGAAAGCTGTGGGTGTGGGTTGTGGCTTACGAGAGAAGTTATTCCAAGGGACTGCTAAGTTATCGTTAGTGTTAATTAGTGCATATGGAACAGGAGTGTTTGTTTTTGCTGAGGTTTCTTAGCCTGACTCAACAACACTTCCAAAGGCGTCTGAAAACTAGAAAAAAAAAAAATTCTTGTATCAGTTAGGTGATGGGAATGGCCTCAAGCTCCACCAGGGGAGGTTCAGGCTTGACACAAGAAAGGGAACATTAGGTAATGGAATGGTCTGCCCAGGGAGGTGGTTGACTCGCCTTCCCTGGAGGTGTTTAAAGTGTGGGTGGATGAGGTACTGAGGGACATGGTTTAGAGATTGGTGGGAATGGTTGGACTCGATGATCCAGAGGGTCTCTTCCAACCTGGTGATTCTATGGTTCTATGATCTCAAGGCAAAGCCTGGTGCTTCCAAACTGCCTGCCAGTAAAAACTACCTGGGATTTGAACCTAATTCCAGATTTTGCCAGTGGTTTCTTTGGTGCGTCACATTGCACAGATGTGAGGGGTTTAAGCTGCAGAGAGCATGAAGCAGCATCTTCCTGGGGCTGGAAGTTGTTCTCTCTTAGCCATGCAAGATCTCAGTGGTTTCCAAACCCCTGACTTAGATCTTGAAGTCCTGGAAACCTCTGCCCTGCAGAACAGCCCCTCCCTTTATAAAGGGATGTTCAATCATCCCCAGATGGAGCCTCGTGGGACGCGAGCAAAATCTGCATCTCAGCTTCACCCCACCCCAGCGTGAAGTCTCTTATTTATTTACCCCTTTAGTTGAAGAATCGGATCACTTGGCAGCTGATAACATTTCTTTCTTTAGTTGCACACACACACAGTGCCAAAAGCAAAGCTTCTCTCCCTGCTCCTTTTTTTGAACCTGTTTTTTTATAAACCTCTTTGGCTGCAAGCAGCAAACGGATAAATGTGTTGACAAGCAGTAGCTCAGCAAAGAACAAAAGCAGAAAAGAACAGCTTGAAAGAGGTAATCTTCTCCTGCGTGAGAAGTAAATGCACATGGGAGTGAGAGATGAGCAGGTAATAAAGGTACTTTTGCCTTTAATGCATCCAGCTCCGGGTATGCAAGAAGAAATGAAATGAGAGAAGCTGTTTCTTACCTGGACAGAACGAACGTCTGGCAACATGGGTTACACATGTGCAATGCTGTTGGGTCTACCATGGACTTATTACTTTCTCAGTATCAAGTCCATTCAGAATTATCAACAAGAGACAGATAGAAATCTTGGGGTTTTCCTCTCCTTTCTGGTACATATGGTCAGCTGCCCAGGGAGGGGGTGATTCGCCTTCCCTGGAGGTGTTTAAGGGACAGGTGGACGAGGTGCTGAGGGACATGGTTTAGTGTTTGATAGGAATGGTTGGACTCGATGATCCGATGGGTCTTTTCCAACCTGATTATTCTATGGTTCTATGGTATATGCAGTTGTGAATAATCTGCAAAGAATCTTGCAGCAATAAAGCCCAGAGAAGATTGGGCATTGAAATAGGCTGCCCAGGGAGGTGGTTGATTCACCTTCCGTGAAGGTGTTTAAGGCATGGGTGGATGAGGTCCTGAGGGACTTGGTTTAGTGTTTGATAAGAATGGTTGGAATTGATGATCTGATGGGTCTCTTCCAACCTGGTTGTTCTATGATTCTATGAATACTGATACGGGTTGTCACAGTGAGAATTATTTATTTAAAGAGGTTGATAAATAAAAAAGTATATAGCAAACTGATTTTTTTTTTCCTAATGTTTACTTAGATAGTGGACTTAAGCCCTTAATAATTTACAGGGGCTTAAATCTTTTCCCTACTACCCAGCAAAGCAAAGCTCTTGACTGTATATAAAATTTGACACTTGCTCTCCAGCCTGTGCACATTGACAGCAGATCTGTCTGTTTCAGGTAGCTTCTCTGTTAGGAACTGATATGAATCTTAAACTGATTGGGAGGGGTTGAACCAGCAAGGGTTTGCAGAAAGGATTTAACCAAAATCTTGAATGAGATCTGGAAATAATAAAAAAGTATTTATAGGCTTAAACAGGACCTTACGAAGAAGTGATAAGTGTCGTGCGGTTCCTGCTAGATCGAGGGGTGGGTTTGTGCCGGCTTAGAAAAAGATAGTATTCATCTTTATTTGTGCTACAGCTTTGATAGAACAGGCTTAAAAGGTAAGATATATATGAGTTGTGCTCAGCCTCTGGTAGCAATGACAGTTTGATTTTATCACTGCCAAATGCAATATGCAGCCTCGTGCTCACTAAACCCTCCAGAAATCGAGACGCTTTGGGCTAAAGGATTTTTTTTTTTCTTTTCCTGGCAAATACTGTGCCTCTTACCCAACCTGGTCATTACTTGTTGGTGCAGCTGCAGGTGGGATTTGTTTTGCTCTGTCTATATGACTTGGGATGATGCAGAAATACAGTTTCCAGTCAGCAGGCTACGGTAGCTGAAATCTAAGTTAGCAGAGCATATATCCTTGGGTTACTGTTGTACAGCCTTTTGGTGAGATCAGAGCAGCTGGAGTACAATAATAGTCGCTGTCATGAGTTTGAATGGAGTTATTGAATTGGTGCAAGCTGCTGGAAATTGAAGCGAGAGCAGCTTTTCAGGGATCCTGAGAGGGAAGGGAATAGCTCGGCTGAATTTCCTTGCTAGAAGAACACGTATCTTTTGGGCAGAAAGAAATATGTTCCCTTAAAAGTAAAATGTTCCTCTTGCCGGCTTTGAAAGAGGTAAAGGGACCACGTACTCCTGAGACAGAGGCGTTTGAATTGCCAAGAGAACTGCTCTGAGATAAAACATGGGGTTGTTTTTGAAACCTAACGTTGGAAATGAAGCAATTTGGATTCTGTTCTTGACTCTGGCCCAAACATTCAATTATAGGAAAGTTATTGGAAACCCAGTAAAATTTCCTTTATTTCAGTTTCATGATATATAAAATGGGAATAAGTGTGGAGGTTCTTTGATACGGTGTTAAATATTAAGTGACAACATTATCATAGTTAGTCATTGATATTTGTGAAGCGGATGGAAACCTTCGCCTGTGTCGCTGTGCTTCTGCTTCTGGGTAATGTTGGTGGTGTAAAGCACGAGGAAATGAGGACATAAATAAAGGGAAATAACAACTTCATAAGATGTTACTGGTATTTGCTTCTTATAGATGTTTTAGGTAATAGAGCTTAGGGTTTGGGTATCTGGGAGTAAATGTAGCTCAGCTCTGCAGCACCTGATTTGTGGGGGTATTTTGGGGAAGCAAATGAGATTTTGAATAGAGCCTGATAAAAACGGGAACTGTAACAAATAGTCCAAGACAACCACCATAGGTTAGGGTATAGATACACGATCTTGCTCAATAACGATCATCCCACTCACTTCCCCCAGCTCCCCCCACTATCATAGAATCATAGAACAACCAGGTTGGAAGGGACCCATTGGATCATCTAGTCCAACCATTCCTATCGGACACTAAACTATGTCCCTCAGCACCTCGTCCACCTGTGCCTTAAACCCCTCCAGGGACGGTGAATCAACCACCTCCCTGGGCAGCCTATTCCAATGCCCAATCACCCTCTGTGTGAAAAACTTCCGCCTAATCTCTAGCCTAAATCTCCCCTGGCGGAGCTTGAGGCCATTCCCTCTTGTCCTGTCCCCTGTCACTTGGGACACAATGTTTTCCACTATGTTTTATGGAATTATGACATGGCAGGTGGTGTAATATTTTCCATATTGCAGTAACATGAGAAAATTATGCTTCCCTTTTGCTACCAGGGAATACTTTACGTGCTTGACTGAGTGAGAGGTTTTCTTTAGGGAAGGCCAGATATGGGGTAGATGTCCGTGCTGGAGTGTCTGTTGAACTATGATTATATGCCTTTAGAGCACCGTTTAGGCAGAGAAATTTATTTACTGTGAAGGCCAAGGAAGTCCTGTTTAAGTATGATGTGGTTAAATACTATGGAAATGTGTAGAAAGAGCTTGAAGGAGCCTGTGGAGATCATTTACTGCCAGCTTTAGAGACAGACTTTTGTATGTTGCAGTTAAACAGAGTCAAAACAGTCTGTGTTTGTGAGGATGATTGCTCTTTGTGAATCTTCCTTCAAACAAACGGCAGCCTTTCCCATCGATCTTCACAGAATCATAGAATCACCAGGTTGGAAGAGACCCACCAGATCATCGAGTCCAACCATTCCTATCAAACACTAAACCATGTCCCTCAGGACCTCATCCACCCACACCTTAAACACCTCCAGGGAAGGCAACTCAACCCCATCCCTGGGCAGCCTGTTCCAGTGCCTAACAACCCTTTCTGTGAAGAATTTTTTCCTTATGTCCAACGTGAACCTCCTCCTAATCTCTAGCCTAAATCTCCCCTGGTGGAGCATGAGGCCATTCCCTCTCATCCTGTCCCCTGTCACTTGGGAGAAGAGCCCAACTCCCTCCTCTCCACAACCTCCTTTCAGGTAGTTGTAGAGAACAATGAGGTCTGCTCTCAGCCTTCTCTTCTCCAGGCTAAACACCCCCAGCTCTTTCAGCCGCTCCTCTTCTTCTCCAGCCTCTTCCCCATCTTCGTTGCTCTTCTCTGGACTCGCTCCAGAGCCTCAACATCCTTCTTGTGCTGAGGGGCCCAGAACTGAACACAGGATTTGAGGAGCAGTTTCACCAGTGCTAAGTACAGACACCTTCTCATCTTGGGACAATGTTGATGATGAACCCATAGAGTTTGCCTTTTTCTCTCTTGCCCTGGGTGGTCAAGCATGAGAAATGTAAGATTGCAGTCCCTGTAGCTGACTTCTCTACTCTCCTTCACCTCTCTTCTGGACTTTACTCTTTTTGGGGGAATCTCATTTACAAAAAAATACGCTTTTCTCATGGAACATGATTTGCAGGCCTCCTATTAAACTCTCAGTGCATTTATATTTTTTGACAGTGTGCACCAAATTGCTCGTAATTCCATTCTGCTCCGTATATCACTGAGTTGGGAAAGTAATTCTGGCATATGCTAATGCCTCCTGGTTTACACACATAAAATGCTATTCTGGTAACAAAGCGGCAAGTATGTTTTATAATGGGGTATATATCATTATAAATGGAACACCGGTTTTACAAAATATTTTAAGAGGAAGGTAAATTAGATCATGAAAAGTGCATAAGGGCTATAAATTATGCAGTAGCCTAAAGAATTATTATAAAGAGATTTGGTTGTGGCCTGATCCCATGAAACCTTTAACTGTGGCCATTAAAATAAACCATATCAACCGCTCAGAGCCACCGAAGATTTATTGCATCCTGTGGAATGGTCACCTGAAACTTCAAAACTGCGCATTGCATGAAAATAATGGTTGGGACCTAAATCTCAATGCAGATGATTTTAATGAGTCATATTATATGGAAATGGTAGTCGTTGAAACCACAGGTTTTGTAGTTCTTCACTTTCATAGAATCATAGAACAACCAGGTTGGAAGAGACCCTTCGGATCATCGATTCAAAACAGTTTTTTCCCTTAACAGGTGCCTGGAATTTTTAGGTAGGAAGAGTTTTAAGGTCTGATTTGGTTTGTGAAGGATGCTTGGGTGAAACCCTGAAGTACCATGAGACAGAATCATAGAATCGCCAGGTAGGAAAAGACCGATCAGATCAAGATGGGGCAGTGGAAACCATCATTTCATTGAAGTTCTTCCTTGAGTAGGTGTTTAAGGCACGGGTGGATGAGGTCTTGAGGAACTTGATTTAGTGTTTGATAGGAATGGTTGGACTCGATGATCCGATGGGTCTCTTCCAACCTGGTTGTTCTATGATTCTATGATTCTATTGCAGTAAAACCCTTCACTATTTCTCCAGTCTAAACCAGACATCTCTTCATCTTCCTCCCTCTTCCCCACAATTTTCCTGTTCTTTCCTTTACAACATCGCATTGTTTTTATTTTGACCTGCTTCAGTCTTATGCAGACGCTTTTTTTAAGAGGATTTCCTTCAGAGTCTGTTAACGGAGCTCCCTGAAAACTGCTTGGTCAGGTGTCACATCACGGCAGCTGGACAGGAATAGTCTCTAAAGGAAATTCTTGTAGAACTGGTAGCACTTTTGCACTCTGTGCCCTGCTGAAATGGGGAAGCAGGTCAGTCTGTCAAGCCTCACAAAGAGGTCTGAGTCCTCAGTAAGTAAGTTTGGGCCATGCAGGAAGGACTTTATCCTGGAGAAGAGGAGGCTGAGGGGAGACCTCACTGCTCTCTACAACTCCCTGAAAGGAGGTTGTGGAGAGGAGGGAACTGGCCTCTTCTTCCAAGTGACAGGGGACAGGACAAGAGGGAATGGCCTCAAGCTCCACCAGGGGAGATTTAGGCTGGACATTAGGAAAAAATTTTACACAGAAAGGGTCGTTGGGCACTGGCAGAGGCTGCCCGGGGAGGGGGTTGAGTCACCTTCCCTGGAGGTGCTTAAGGGACAGGTGGACGAGGTGCTGAGGGACATGGTTTAGAGTTTGATAGGAATGGTTGGACTCGATGATGTGGTGGGTCTCTTCCAACCTGGTTGTTCTATGACTCTATGATTCTATGATTCTATGATTTGGGAGACTCATCATGGTGTTTCAAACTTGCTTAGTTTTTATGCTGATGAGACATGAAAGCATAGATTAATCTTTAACTCTGTGAGGTGTTTAAGGGATGGGTGGACAAGGTCCTGAGGGACATGGTTTAGTGTTTGATAGGAATGATCAATGATCCGATAGGTCTCTTCCAACCTGATGATTCTATGATTCTATGATTCTGTCATGGAAAACCTCCTTCAGGAAATCTGCAGAAGACACTGCATTTATGGGCAGCAGTAGTTTTGAATCACAGCTTTTTATAAGACCTGAAAAGCCCTTCGCTGCTTCAGATGAATGCAGTGATCAAGTCCACGTTAGGGCTCTGGCACCAAGGCTGAAATTAGGAATAACTTCTCCGGATAGTGCAGTGAAGAAGCTCTGCTCATGAAAAAGCAGAGGAAGGGAAAAAATGAAGTATCTTTGAAAGAAATGAAATTAGGTAATGATTAGGCATTAACCAGGTCATTAATTTCTGGGCTATTTTAAGGAAGGAGAAACTCTGCAGAAATGTGTGGAAGAGCTGTGCTTCTCCCACAGTCCAGATCTCGCTGAGATTCCCACTTTTCTTATCCGTGTTCTCCAACCCAGGACCCACAGTCCCCCTCCCTCCAGGCATGTTGGGCTTCCCGTCTGAGTAGCTTAATCCGTAGGTCTCTATAATTTTCAATTGGTCACTAAAAATTGTCACTCTTTTGACTACACTATGTAGCTTTTTGTCAATGCAGAGTAGATTAATGTTGCTTCCTGATCACACAACAGCCTGAAAGCTCTATCACCTCAAGGAGGCAAACACCTCTTTCTATTCCTGTTATTATATTTCTTTTTTGCTGTTTTTCCTCCTGGTTACATGTAGTAAAATCCCGTTAATTTACAAATTTTTTTTTATACTGCTGCAAAACAGGAATGAGGGACAATCTGCCTTTCTCGACGGCCACTGAGCTTATTCATCTTTCTTTGACCCTCAGAAATCTATGGGGAGAATGATCAAAAATTAATGCTGCTGCCCATCTGCAGCTCTTCTTGGTGCATCAGTGTCAACAGGAAAGCAGTCGCCTCTTATGGAAAAAAAAAGGTTTCCTGCACGTTCTATACTCCGTGACAGGCTGCACAAACTTTCGTTTGAATGCATTTTGTTGTTTGTGCTCTGTGACAGTGTTGCCAGCTCCAGGGATTTTATCATTAGTCTCCTGTCAGGGTTTTTTTGCTTTGGTTTCGTTTTTGTTTTCTTTTAATTTCTTCCGACAAACGATGCTGTGTGGCTTTTGTCCGTTTAGCCTAGTCTTATGCTAGTTGATAATAATTACACTAGTAGTTAACCATACTCACGTAGAATGGCTGTAATTTGTCTGTAATTAGAGCTGGAGTGATTGAAACTTATCTCCATTTTTAAGGGAAAGTAAAATTCCAGCCTTCACAGTGTGGTGGGAGAAGAGCTTGAAAATGTTATTTTCAAAAAGAACTGAAGGGCTAAAATTAAGCCTTCAGTTACGTTAAAGCTTAATCCTGTGATACTAAATCCTTTTTTATATTTTTGGGGAATCTGACCTGTGATTTTTGTGCATCTCGTCTGACAGCATCAATTACTTAACAGAAACCCATAAGCCACCTCCTTTTGGGCTTTGACCTTTCCATCTCCTGCGTTGAAGGAGTTTCTGCAGGCAGAGCTAGAGATGAGGAGTTTTGTTTACCCTCTCATTTTTCACAAGCTGACGCTAACATCAATCGTTCGTGGTTTCTGGGTATCTTGCCTTGTGCTGATGGCACCTCGTGGCTTCTATGAGCCCTTCTCTAAGGTTGGTTTGCTGCTTTGCCGTGACACCAGGCAGGAACTCCGGAGTTTGTATTTCACTCTTCTCCCAAGTGACAGGGGACAGGATGAGAGGGAATGGCCTCAAGCTCCACCAGGGGAGATTTAGGCTGGAGATTCGGAGGAAGTTTTTCACACAGAGGGTCATTGGGCATTAGAATAGGCTGCCCAGGGAGGTGGTTGATTTACCTTCCCTGGAGGTGTTTAAGGGACGGGTAGATGAGGTCCTGAGGGACATGGTTTAATGTTTGATAGGAATGGTTGGACTCGATGATCCGATGGGTCTCTTCCAACCTGGTTGTTCTATGATTCTATGATTTTATTTTAACCACTGAGTCCTGTTGTGGCTTCAGATTCCTTATTTGGTATCTATCCTGTCTGAGTTGGGAAACGTGTTCCTTTTGTGGGTAATTTGTTTTCAGCCAATCCATTTAAGTTGAAAATGAGCTTAAATGCCTCAGAGGAGTCATTCTTTTCCTTATGTGTATATTGGACACCACGTATTTCTTTATCCTTTGGACATTTACCATCCAGACTTACACAGGGCAACGAGTAGAAAAATGTTTATAAACATACCACTGAGCAGCAGAAAAGCCTGCAGCCACTTCTAGTTGTGATTTAATTAATTATGAGCAGCACAAATACTATGTGCATTTAGTCATTCTTACATAGCAATTACATGTATTATGAGACTTTATCCCTGTTCCCTGCAAATGGACAGATCTCTGTGTAATTTAAGTTTAATTATGTACATATGAACCTTTAGTATATTCATAATTACACGTCAGCTAATGAGAGCTGTAGACAGAGTCTGAATACTCTTTGTTCCTTTTCTATCAGAACTGCCCTTTCATAGAACATAGAACCAGGTTGGAAGAGACCCATCGGATCATCGAGTCCAACCATCACTCGCATCTCCCTCTTGGAAGGCTGAAGCTGATCCAACCCCCAGCATTCCGCTCTGCAGAACGGAGCATCTTCACCATCAGATTTTCAGCAACTTCTCTTTCCCTCATCACAATCTTTCTCTTGCTAAGGGACATGGGTTAGTGTTTGATAGGAATGGTTGGACTCGATGATCCAGTGGGTCTCTTCCAACCTTGTTCTTCTATGATTCTATGGCTCTTCCTTTGTCCTGTGAACGCCTTGATGCTCATTTCTTTGAAGCCCTGGCAAGCCAGTGATTTGCCACCTGGCCACGTATCACCACATCGTACATTTGTGAGGTTTTCTATCATTTTTGTCTTCCTCCAGTTAGTGAATATATCTTGGTTTAGAAGCCCAGGGGTACAGACATGGAATGGAATCACCACCAGGTTGGAAGAGACCCATCAGATCATCGAGTCCAACCATTCCTATCAAACACTAAACCATGTCCAACTGTAGGGTTAACTGGCAACCAAGTTAACTAATGTGCTCAGCACATTTCCAGCCAGAGAGCCCACCTAGTCCCTGAGATCCTACCCCTGAAATTCCTGGTGGTGCCAGGAGAGGGCATGAAATCCCTAATTTCCCTTTTGTAATCCCTAATTTGCAGAGGCACTAGTTGGCCCCTTACCTAATTTTAGTTGCTGGCTACCCAGTCCAGGACCAAGCAGACGGCAACTCATCTTTATAAACTCATCTGTCCAGTAATTCCAGGGAAACAGCAGTTGCTGCTGGTGGAGGAGAAGCTGAGGAAAGTTGGAGTTAGGGAGTATGGCATAAACCACCCCTGACACTTGTCAAATCTAATTTTCTCCAACTGGTCAGCCAGTATCTGTGGAGTAGGTCACATATCTGGAAGGAAAAAACCGAATTATCTGGTTTCTGATCTCTGAGGGAGGCAGCAGCTCAACCGTAACATAAAGATTGCTCCTCAACCACCTTAAAAAAAAGTGCGTAGGAAAACGCCCGAGGTAAGATGCCAGAGCAGAGAGCTAGTCTGGCACATCTGGAGGAGAAGACAGAGTTGTATCATAGAAGGTGCAACTTAACCTCCCTTGATCTCCTCTAGAAGGAGAGAGGGAGCAGCTTGAATTGCAAGAGGGGACAGGAGAAAGGTCTCCTACTCCTACCAGAGCCTGGCAGCTCTTCACTTAGGCTTTAGCCAGATTTTTACAAGCCAGGGAGCAAAACCTGGTGCTGTGATAGAGGAAAGAGTGGAGCCCTTTGCAGCTTTGGTGAGGGGACAGTGTCTCTGCAGGTATTTTTGATGCGTCTGTTGGACTCTCACTGACACAACCACCTCACAGACTGAACACATTGCACACTTTTTATGGCAAATACCCATGAGGGTATCAGGGACCCAGACAACCTGGGTCTTTCTAACCAGGTACTCTAGACAAGAGGCAGCTCCAGACTGTCAGATGGCTTTGGGGTCCTCGTTAAACTGACTGAGGGTTTGGGGAGTTTCATTTCTACATACATGGACTGGACTTGAGCAAAACTTCTGGTGAATTTGAGATTTGTAAATTTATCCACTTCATCCCTCATAGAATCATAGAATCACCAGGTTGGAAGAGACCCATCGGACCATCGAGTCCAACCATTCCCATCAAACATTAAACCATGTCCCTCAGGACCTCATCTACCCCTCCCTTAAACACCTCCAGGGAAGGTGAATCAACTACCTCCCTGGGCAGCCTATTCCAGTGCCCAATGACCCTTTCCGTGAAAAACCTCTTCCTAATCTCTAGCCTAAATCTCTCCCCTGGTGGAGCTTGAGGCCATTCCCTCTTGTCCTGTCCCCTGTCACTTGGGAGAAGAGCCCAGCTCCCTCCTCTCCACAACCTCCTTTCAGGTAGTTGCAGAGAGCAATGAGATCTCCTCTCAGCCTCCTCTTCTCCAGCTAATGTGGGTATCTACCTCCTTCTGAGCAATCCTCTCATTATGGTAATGATTAGGATAAAGGAAATAGTGCTACTATGTGAGATGGAGGCTGCTTCGTGTACCTTCCAGGTCTGAGGGTGTATTGTTACGTCCAACATCGAGTAGGAGCTCTCAAAAGCAGTTTGGTAGAAAGGATTTGGGGCAGGACTCTGTCTCCGTCACTTCGTTTCTAGAACACTCTCTGGCACTGAGACTTTCCCCTCTTTATAGTTGTTTCTAAATCCTTAAAGACTGCTCTGAAAAGAAAATCACTGAGGAAAGGGGTAATTGAAGTTCCCCAGAGGGGATGCTTTGAGGTGGCAATGACTCAATGTTTGGCCAACTCTGCTTGGAGGCTTCCCATCCCCTTGTCAAAGCTCGTTAACTAAAAGGCTTTCACCCATCGAGGACTGTCAGGCTGAATTTATCGTGTGGCATGAGGGCGAATCAATGAACTGATTAGCAACTGTTGAGTGGGGCATTTTTGGAATTAGCACTGATATGATTTCTATGGCTTTGTGTGTGTTTTTGAACATAAAGGACCAAACATAAATAGGAATAACTCTTATAATCTCAATGACTTGATCTGTCCCAGGGGAGGTTTTGACCCACCATGCAGCAGAGGAGACATGGAAGTAGAAGGCTTTGAAATACAGTAAATCAATTGCCCTTCCTTCCCCTATTTCTTCCCCTTTTCTGTTTTAATATTATTGATGAAGTGACCAGAATGGTATCTGGGCATATCTGAAAAATCGATGAAAAAGTAAATCTTAAAAAAAAAAAATAAAAAAATCAATTGTCCTGCAGCGTGAATTTAAATGTGACCTGTTTTTGCTGTACAGTGTATATACACTCCATAAAGTACCTGCCTGTCAAGAGATGTATTTTACTTTATTTCTTTCGATTGGATTTTTGTAGGAGTTAATTGCTTAAGAGAGGAAGGGGCAGTTAATTTTAGTTTTTCCTGCAAAGGTCCCAGTTCCAAGCTCCCTGCACCAGAACTCCTCTGAACCTTCGAGTCCTCTGAGGACTTCAAAGAGCTTCCTAATTGCTTACAGTTAGGTAAAGGCTTAACCAGCTTTATTTAGGTTTCTTTCCTATCTGTCCTTCCCGAGCTTTATTCTCCTTTTTGACTGCACCGCACAGACCACTGTACAGCATTTTATATTTTATGAGATCGTTTTGGTTTGGCTTAATCTTCTAGTTTTTGTGTCTTTATAATTAATAAGCAGGTTCACCTCTGCTCTGCGCAGTCTGACTCTGGTTCCTGCCAGGCTTGTTTCTGCTTCTTCTGCCTATGCAAGGCTGCCAGTTCTGCTCATCTTCTCCCATCCTACACCACAGCTATTATTTCCGCACTCTCTGGCTGTTGCCTCTGAGCTCAGGTCATGAGGATTTACACAAACCACAAAGGGGACGTTCCATATAAAGCAAACCAAAATTTAAAAGCTATAAAAAACTGTTGTGACTATCATTGCTGATCTAATTCCGTCGGGGAGCTCTCAGAGCCCATGTGGAAATACGTATTTTCTGTGTTTATTATTGATGATACAGATGTGCGCAGAGCACACTTGTAAATCTGCTTCAGCATCACTGCTGAAAGAGCACAGAATCATAGAATCATAGAATAACCAGGTTGGAAGAGACCCACCGGATCATTGAGTCCAACCATTCCTATCAAACACTAAAGCATGTCCCTCAGCACCTCGTCCACCTGCCCCTTAAACACCTCCAGGGAAGGTGAATCAACCACCTCTCTGGGCAGCCTCTGACAGTGCCCAATGACACTTGCTGTGAAAAATTTTTTTCCTAATGTCCAGCCTGAACCTCCCCTAGTGGAACTTGAGGCCATTCCCTCTCATCCTGTCCCCTGTTCCTTGGGAAAAGAGGCCAGCTCCCTCCTCTCTACAACCTCCTTTAAGGTAGTTATAGAGAGCAATGAGGTCTCCCCTCAGCCTCCTCTTCTCCAGGATAAACACCCCCAGCTCTTTCAGCCGCTCCTCATAAGGCCTGTTCTCCAGCTCCTTCCCCAGCTTCGTTGCTCTTCTCTGGACTCACTCCAGCATGTTCTTCACACGCGGGTATTTAATGAATTGATATTGCTTTGACCAAACCTCTTTTTTATGAGTAACTGAGGGGTGTGTATCATGTCCTGGCTACAGCATTTTTAAATGCACAGGGGACATGGTCTCTGCTTGTCGAAAACAGGCTCTGTGCATGCAGAAAGGAGCTGACTCTGCCTGGTGACTCCACCAGAAGAGCTTTATGTTGGATTTAACAGAATGGCAAGTAATTTCACAAGAAATTCCAGTGCTGGCCATGCGCAGGGTTGGGATACTCACCAGTCATCATTGTTTCCTGATAGAATCATAGAATCATAGATTCATAGAATGTCCCGAGTTGGAAGGGACCCACGAGGATCATCAAGTCCAACTCCTGTCCCCGCACAGGATAACCCAAATATTCACCGTGTGTCTGAGAGTGTTGTCCAAATGCTTCTTACTCTTCACATAGGGAAGGCAAAGCACAGAAATAACTTGTCCTGAGTTGCGCAGTGCCAGGAGCCAGTGTCAGGTCTCCTGAGAGCAAGGGCAGTACTCTGTTCACCAGCCCTACTTTCTCTAGGGCTGTGAGAGCATCATTTAACTGTACAGTAATTTCCCAAGCCCTGCTCCGTGTCCCACATTGCAGCAAGGCCGACCAGGCTTGTAATCTTAGTGTAGGTGATCAACATTCCGCTCGTTTTTCCATTATCAGGGAAGTCCGTAACTCATCTCCCTCACTTTTGTTTCACACCCGAGCATTTCATTTCCATGCCTGTGAGTTATCAGCATCCAATCCTTGAAGGTATGATTGGAGATAATAGCCTAAAGTTTCCCGAGTGAATAATTACTTTGGCTGTCCCACTTGTGACACCTTTGAGGGCATTTTTTTTTGCCTGCGGAGGAAAGTGTTTAGCATTTTCCCAAGACCGTGACCTTCTACAGTGACTAAAGCATATTTTGTTTGAACTCTTATTTATACGAAGTCTGTTATTATGTGTCCTCGGTTTAGCTCTCCCACTCAGGCTCTAAAATGTTAATAAATACATGGCAGAATAATGAACAGTTCTTGCGTTAATAGCCATTTTTTTTTTCAGGTTACTGTCTGTAATGTATGTTTTGAAATCAGGTTTAGCAAAAGACCCAAATTACTCTGCAGCATAAGTTCCAGTGGAAGTTTATGGGATCTCAGCTTCGTCATTTGGGGTTGTTTGAAAATCCCGTTCTTGTTGCCTGGCAAGCACTATTTGCAGCAGTCAGAACAAACGGATCAATTTGATATTTTGAAGGTATAACGGCAATTAACATCTCATTTCACACTCAAAAGGAGACAGGTACTGTTGACAAAGTCCCGTTTCAATCTTTGAAACTCTCCTCTGGCATGGAAACAGGGCATTTGATGCAAATATTTGTCCCAGCTTGACTATGTCTGGTGTAATAAATACCTGAGGCAATCTGGATGCGAATCCAGTCTCTCCAGGGCTTTTGACACAGCGACATCCCCTAAGTACATGGTCAGTCTTAATCTCCTTGTCACAAATATTATTTATCCTGAGTGTAGAGCCCCAGGTGGTGCCTGCAGGACACTTGGTGACATGCGCATTGCAATACAGTGAACCTTGTTCTTAAATTGGACATTTGGGCATTGCAATAGGCTGCCCAGGGAGGTGGTTGATTCACCTTCCCTGGAGGGGTTTAAGGGATGGGTAGATGAGGTGCTGAGGGACATGGTTTAGTGTTTGATGGGAATGGTTGGACTTGATGATCGGATGGATCTCTTCCAACCTGGTTGTTCTATGATTCTATGATTCTGTTTCCATGCAAGGACAATTTGCATGGTTTATCATCTGTGGAAGTGAGAAGTTTCAAAATGCTCTGTTGTAAATGAGAGAAAAGCTCAGCCATCGGGGCTGTGGGGCTGTGGGGACTCGTGCAGGGCGTAACTGATCTCTTCAGTGTTTCACTTCTCTTCCTGGGTACATCTGTTCAAAATTCATTTCTTCTGACCGCGCAGCTTTGTTCCGTGACTTGTCACATTCACTAATGTTGATCACTTACTTCCATTAGTGTCGAGACAGCATCTGTTGACATAACTGGACAGACATGTCACTGTAATTGGTGAAATCATCTCAAATGCAGGCATTTTTCTGAAAATGGCTGTTGCTTGTTGTAATGATAAAAATATTATTCAGGTTTGTTTTAAGAAAGTAGAAACAAGAAAACCACTTACCTTGATCTTGCAGAGATTTTGACTAAGGGATACCATTAGCTTTAAGAAAAGCGGTTGACTACAAAGAGTAACTCACGTATAAATTATTAGAAAAATGTTGAGCTTTCAATATTTATTATTTTGAAGTACTTCCGCTTTTTATTTGTCTTCTATAAACGCAACGCAAAGTTAATTATTTTTGAGTGGTGTGTGTTTAGGATGAGAACCCTCAAGCTGAACCAGGCAGGTTCAGATTAGACGTCAGGAAAAATTTCTTCACTGATCGGTTTCTCAGGAACTGGAACGGTTGCCTGGGAAGATGGTTGAGTCGCTATCCCTAGATGGGTTTGAAAGATATCAGGTGGATGAGGCGCTCAGGGATGTGTTTTAGTAGTGGACAGGTACGGTTGGACCTGATCTCAAAGGTCTTTTCCAACCAAATGATTCTGTGATTTCCTTGATATCGTAAAATTTGCAAAACCCCATTTGCTGTGTCATAGTTAAGTGGTTTTATTGCTACTTAAAACAACATCCAAAACCCATAGATGTTCAATTGATCACAGGTCGTGTTTTAGGAAGCAGGGAGCAGCTCTGACCCCAGAGAGTGCTGTGGTTTGGGTGACTGGGTGCAGCTGGGTCTCAAGTCCAGCTAAAGGTTCATTGTTGGTCCTTCGCTGCTGAGGGCACGACCACAGGGAGCTGGATAGAGTCCACAGACTCCTCTTAATGATCATTAAATAGTCTTCGCTTGTACCAACTATTTATTACTCATCCATGGAGTAAAATTTTCAAGAGCGAGTCAGGCTCTTCAGCCTGTGCCCTCCTGAGTTGCTTTGACATAGCCTCGGTAATTCTCAAGGGTTATTGTTTTAGAGGTGTGAAGTCAGCACAGATCTGGTACATAAATGCTTGCAAAGGTCAGCCCCAGCATCGCTTTAAAAAACACTCAAGTGCTGGAGTGAATGACACTGATATAATGACAAGCAACGCAGCTCTCCCTCCCATCAACACCCAAGTAATAAAGAGAGCCATTAATTTTCCTATTCCAATTTGTGAACGGAGGTCTCTCCTGGGAGCTGCGAAACGTGGGAGCAGAAATCCGTGGGGCGTGCGGGGTCGAGGATGAGTCGTTGGCTCAACCCTTGCAGTAAAATCAGCCCTGATAACCGAACCCACACCAGTGCATCGAGCCAGGTAACTTCAGAGAATCATAGAATAACTAGGTTGGAAGAGACCCATCGGATCATCGAATCCAACCATTCCTATCAAACACTAAACCAAGTCCCTCAGGACCTTATCACTCTGTCCCTTAAACCCCTCCAGGGAAGGTGAATCAACCACCTCCCTGGGCAGCCTGTTCCAATGCCCAATGACTTGGCCTATATGAGCACCATGGACTCTAAAAGAATGTGAGAGTTCTCCAGTTGTACCCTGAAGTGCTCCATTCCCTAGCTGATTTAGTTCTTGATGTTGTTTTTTTAATTTCCTCGCAGTTTCCTTCTTTTCCAAACAGCCACAGCATCGTAATTGCAATAAATGGAAACAAGCATCCCCAAAGCTCTGTGCTTTTTAATCAATATTTGGAGTCACATCTACTTAGAATTACAAGGAGAGTCACAAAAATGTATTAAAAAAAATACATTTTTCATCAAGAGCTAAGCCAACAACACATGATTATAACAGAGTGACTAACGATGGTAATTGGCTGTTGTATCACGTTGTATGGCTTTAATTTAAGAGAACAAGAAGCAATTCGGGGACAAAGATGTGCTATTTGCTTTTGTGCCTGAAGGATAAGTAAATATCTTAAAAGAATTGTGGATGATTCCTCTTACGTTACTTACAACAAAAGAAGAGGCAGAAATGACTGGTTTTTTTTAAAAAACCCAAACAGTTCTTGGTCAGGGAAGGTGTCCTGCATCCCGCATGGCCTGGGGGGAGTTGGGAGTGACTCAACTTCCCTGGAGGTGTTTAAGGTGTGAGTGGATTAGGTACTGAGGGACATGGTTTAGAGATTGATGGGAATAGTTGGGCTCAATGGTCCAGTGGATCTCTTCCAACCTGATGATTCTGTGATTCTATGTGATTCTGTGAACCATAACTGTCTGTCAAGGGACAACCTCTACTGGCATTTCTTTCTTCTCACGTGATAAGAATATTTGCACCATGTAGTGGGGGGATGAGGTGAAACTCTAGCACGTATTTGAACGGTTGCCACATGCATAATAGAATCGTAGAATAACCAGGTTGGAAGAGACCCACTAGATCATCGAGTCCAACCATTCAGACTCCGCCACGACACTCAGCTAATTCTATCAAGTTTCAGTCTTGGGAAAACATTTCAAGAAGTTTCATCACCACCCCCAGTTAATCAAATATGGAAACATTCAAAAATATAAAGATTTTCTATAAATAAGGCTAAACAACCCCTATGATCAATACTGCAATGTCAGGTTAAGTGATGTTAATGCCCCAAGACAAAGCCTGCACTAACCTTAAAAGCTTTACTAAAGACGTAGCCCAAAAGTCTTTTTTGTCCACTCTGAGACAGGCAGTTTGTCACCTTTTCATAGAATCATAGAACAACCAGGTTGGAAGAGAGCCACCGGATCATTGAGTCCAACCATAATTTCTTGTGATTGCACCAAACTTTCAATCTGGATTTTTTTTTTTTTTGTTAACATGTCAAACTAGTATTTTATTTGTTAATTACTACTAGTTATAGGAGTATTCACTTGCTCCATAGTCAGTCAGCCCATAATTACTTGGGTCAGATTCTTTAACGAAAGCAGTTAATCACACATAGAAACCCACCAACACCGCCTGCCTGTAGCACATAGACCATATCACACTTTCTATCCCCAAAACCTCTTCCAAAACCATTCAAGTAGTTGTGTTCCCTGAACTCGACCACTACTTGGATAACTGACAGACTACACAACTCTGGAAACCAAAACTGAGCAACAAATGCCTTTCAATAAACTAGTACTGTTAGTTCATGCCTGACCAGCAGCTGGTAGCTGGCTCAGTAATTTAGAGCAAAGGCATTTAGTGGTTCAAAGGACTAGAGCTGTCCTCCAAAAAACAGTTACTGAAGACTGGGAAGAGACAAAATTCAAGTGAAAGAAACTTCTATGGCCATATTCTTCAGAAGACAGAATGAGGGAGTAAAGGGAAGGAGTTGGGTTTTTTTTTAAGGGTATTTATACCACCAATGGGTACCAGCAGATGAAAACGGAGACTGAAATCTGGGAAGGTGCAGCTTAGCTGGCAGATTACACAGACTCCCCTAACAAATGTGCCTCAGCCCCGCGGGTGACACGCACTCCCATCACTGTCACTGCTGGTTTCTGCTGCACTGCATCACTCCCTTCCCCGCGTGTCCATCATCTCCCGCGCCCCTGAGAGCCGTGTGCTCTCAACTCCACCGCTCCCTCCCTGCGCCTGACGTGAGGGTGATAGGCTGTGAGGCTCTAAGTGATGCACTGGCTGAACAAAGCTCGATAGAAATAAATTAGCCCTCGTGTTGCTTAAATTAATGATGCTGTTGGTGGTGACAAGCCAAGGTAAACTGGGAAGGCTCACCTTTCCTGAAAAAGAGCTCGCATCGTGCTTTTTAGGTCTATGAACTGGAAAATTAATAGGAGGGTTTACAGCCTCCTGTTGTGCTTGGGAAAGGAGGGCTGCGATAAGCTTATCAGAAATACATATATTTAAAATTATACTTTTAAAACATTGATTTTTTTTCTCCTAAAGAACTTTTTACGGTGTATTAATGATTTTTTTTGGCCTACGTTTTATTCGAGTGCATAAAAAATGTTTACAGGGTGAGATGATGTTTTATAATGTTCCATTTAGGCCAGTGCTCCCTGAAAGCATCTTCAGACCAGTGCGAAAACCATTATTGCTCTAGGAGCTGTTCGCTTGCACATACGAATCTACTTTCCAGGTTGGGTTTGGGTACCCTGGTGGGTAGCATTTAATTTCTTTCTCGCTCTCAATGTACCTTAATTTTAATTGGAGCTAGTAAATTATCACAGTAATTTGAGCTATTCTCAGGTAGAGATTTACAAATAGCAGGAGGTGATCCTCACTGTTTGCGAGTCGCTGCTGGGAAAGAGACCAGGGAAGAGGATGGTAGGAGGAAAGCTGAAGAAAAGCAAATTATATGTTGCATGTGAATTAGAAATGTAGAAACTAGGCAAACAACTTCTGAAAGTATCTGCTTCTTCCAAGGAAGGGGAACACAACACAGACGCACAAAGCAAAGAGAAAAATAACAAGCACAGGCTCGTCCTCATCCTCCACTGATTACCAGTGCTTTCTCTAATGGTTTCCTGCATTTCTTTCACCAGTGATTATTTCAGCAACTACCGTGCCTAAACCTAAAGACATTCTGTTTTCAGTGAGAAAAAGCCGAGAGTCTTGCTTTCTGATGTGTGCTTCACTCTGAATTTCTAACATTATTAATCTTTTTTTACCCTGCAAACCCATCTATAGTTCATGGTACGGTGTGGAAAAGAAGGGTCCAACAGCCTGTTAATCACACATAGTCTGTTTTTCCATTTCTCCCTAACTGGTTCGTGTCTCTGAGTATCTGGCTCGGGCTGTTCTCTCTTCCTTACTGTTCTTATTGTGAGGAATTTGTTTAAGGCACATGTAGATGAGGTGCTGAGGGACGTGGGTTAGTGTTTGATAGGAATGGTTGGACTCGATGATCCAGTGGGTCTCTTCCAACCTGGTGATGCTATGAATGTCTATGAATGTCTCCGCTTGCTTCTGCTACTCTCGCTTTTATTTATTCTGTTGTGAGGCTAGAAGGGGAATTACGCCTTTCAGCATTTTCCATTGTCTTTTGAATAACAGTTATGTTGGATTTGTTTGTCATTCTTACTGTTATACCTGTTTTCATAGAATCATAGAACAACCAGGTTGGAAGGGACCCATCGGATCTTCTAGTCTAACCATTCCTATCAAACACTAAACCAAGTCCCCCAAGACCTCATCCACCTGTGCCTTAAACCCCTCCAGGGAAGGTGAATCAACCACCTCCCTGGGCAGCCTATTCCAATGCCCAATGACCCTCTGTGTGAAAAACTTCCTCCTAATCTCTAGCCTAAATCTCCCCTGGCAGAGCTTGAGGCCATTCCCTCTTGTCCTGTCCCCTGTCCCTTGGGAGAAGAGCCCAGCTCCCTCCTCTCCACAACCTCCTTTCAGCTAGTTCTAGAGAGTAATGAGGTCTCCTCTCAGCCTCCTCTTCTCCAGGCTAAACAACCCCAGCTCTCTCAGACGCTCCTCATAGGGCCTTTCCCACGTCTTTTCAGTCCTCTCCTAAATCACCTGACATTTGCTATCCACCTGCTTCTTGTGTGCAGAAAATGAGCAATTTGCTGTCTGCAAAATCGTGGGTTGGTGGCTTCCTCCTTCTAGTAACTTTCTAACAGATGGAAGCTGGAAAAGCTTCGCTTGAATCCACCTGCTGTTGTGAGGCTCTTACACCAGTCAGGTTCTCCATAAAGGTCTGCTCCTCTCGCTATCTCCTGCGATAATCCACATTTAGCCTTTATCTTCTGGGAAACGTTATTCTCAAGGCTATCAAAGGCTTTCTCAGTCAATAAAGTTAATGATGATGGGTGCCCAAGTCTCCTCCGAAACGCCTCTTGTTTCCCTTTTAGCTGCTTGTGTGTCACTGATCTCATCTGTGATAAAATTATCCTCTCCCGAAGTTTTCTCGGATGCTGACAGTAAGTCTATGCCTCACCGATTGGTACAATCTGTCAGATCACAGCAGTTTGGCAATTAAAGGCCTTTTTTTCCAGTTGCTCGTTACTTTCTTGTCTCTCTGGGTTCGCTTGTGCTTGTTTAACAGCCATGGGGTTACTTACATCCTCCCTTCGAGCACTATTTTCCCAGCCCCAGGTGAATTCTGCTGCAGCCTCTGCCTCTCTGGAGACCTTTCCTGTGCTGCCACCAGTGCTGGTGTTAGGGCTGAGGGCGGATCTGTGTGCACATCATTATCCATAGAACTAATCTTTGGGTTTGGTCTGTGAAGATGCTCTTGAAAACACTCCCTACTTCATAGAATCATAGAATCATAGAACAGCCAGGTTGGAAGAGACCCATCGGATCATCAAGTCCAACCATTCCTATCAAACGTTAACCCATGTCCCTCAGGATCTCATCCACCTGTGCCTTAAACCCCTCCAGGGAAGGTGAATCAACCACCTCCCTGGGCAGCCTGTTCCAATGCCCAGTGACCCTTTCTGTGAAAAACTTCCTCCTAATCTCTAGCCTAAATCTCCCCTGGTGGAGCTTGAGGCCATTCCCTCTTGTCCTGTCCCCTGTCACTTGAGAGAAGAGCCCAGCTCCCTCCTCTCTACTCCTTTCAGGTAGTTGTAGAGAGCAATGAGGTCTCCTCTCAGCCTCCTCTTCTTCAGGCTAAACCTCCCCAGCACTCTCAGCCGCTCCTCGTAAGACTTGTTCTCCAGCCCCTTCACCAGCTTTACAGTCCACTCAAAGATGAATTTTCCTCCAATTCTGTGGGTGAACCTTCCCTCCCCCAAATAATGTGCACAGTGCCCAGGAGGCTGCTGAGCAATTCTGCTTTTTCCTCTCCCTGGCAGGCAGTGGCAGTGGTGGAGTCTCTCCTCTGGGTGGCTATGCTGCAGCACAGTTTCTTTTCCCATTAATCTGAGATTCAGGCAACTCGTTACAGTTCTTTCTCGCCAGGGTCAATGGTATAGATTTCTTTTTGTGTGATTTTTTTTTTTATTGATGTAAATAAACACTTGTAAGTAGGATCCACATTTATCTGTTCGCTGACTGTAAAACGGAGGCCGGGATCTTATCTCATTCTGTTGAATTCAGCACATGCTTGAGGCTTCAAATGGTCAAAACCAACTCATAAAAAAATCCGGTTGGAATTTCTTCCCTACTTTAAGCTTTTACTAATCGTTCCTTGATTGCTATTCTGGGTCCCTGTGAATGCAAATGGGCAGTTAGACATTTTGATGCTCTTTAGCATATGCTGGTCTGCTAATTTCATGCAAATTGTTAAACCTGCGTGGGAAGATTAGAGAAATAGTAGCAGATGCGGTTTTATATGCTGTTATGTGCTTCTTTTTTTTTTTTTTTTGAAAACAAATATTCCTACTGTGAGAACTGCATTATTGGAGTTCCTTTTTCATCCTTTTTTTTGAATATTTGGGAAGTAAAGTTTTGTTACATCACTCAGAGTAACTAGATCAGGGTTGACCTGAAGAAATAGGAAGAAATCCAGACTGGGTTGAATGCAGTTAAACTTGATGGGATCCTGCTCTAACGTAGCCACAGGGGATATTTATTCTGAGATGAACAGTGAAAAAAGAAGAAGAAATGCATCTGAACACTGCTTGATATGGTCAAGAGAGGCAATTTGGAAACAGTAATGATGGGAATGATGTAGAAATCCCAAGTGACAGGGGACAGGACGAGAGGGAATGGCCTCAAGCTCCGCCAGGGGAGATTTAGGCTAGAGATTAGGAGGAAGTTTTTCACGGAAAGGGTCATTGGGCATTGGAACAGGCTGCCCAGGGAGGTGGTTGATTCACCTTTCCTGGAGGTGTTTAAGGCACGAGTGGACGAGGTGCTGAGGGACATGGTTTAGTGTTTGATAGGAATGGTTGGACTAGAAGATCCAATGGGTCTCTTCCAACCTGGTTGTTCTATGATTCTATGATTAAATCTGTGCAGAAGAGTTTTAATAAGAAAAAGGGTTGGTGGCAGGACTGTGCTGGGTGCCCTGGTCCTGTGGAAGTCATTGTGCTTTTGACTAATCTTTTGCTCTTGTTACTATTTTGTTCATTTCTAAACCAAGTTCTTTGTTTCCTGTCACATTTTGATCTTGTAGTAGTAAGGTGACTTAGCCTGCAAGGAATCCTGCAGTTAATGGTCACCTGAAATCGGTTTCCAAGCTATAGATCCAGACACACAGGCACAAGGACACATAAACATCACTTTTCCTGCTGCTGAAGCTCATCCTCAGAGTGAGTTTCAGTAGCTTCATAAAAATTCTGGCAGAAATTGTTCAAAGCAAGCAAAACTGACATTTTTCTCCTGAAAAACATGAAACATGCTGGTATCTAGACAGATGCCTCTTTAGTTTAAAATCAGCTAACCTACTAAAAAAATACAGAAGGTGAGTCCTGAGAGGATTTGAAGCCCTGACTTGAGACTGTTGATGTGCAAGCAGGAACAGGAGCTGTTCATTTCATAGAATCATAGAATCACCAGGTTGGAAGAGACCCACGGGATCATTGAGTCCAACCATTCCCATCAATCACTAACCCACATCCCTCAGCGCCTCATCCACCTGCACCTTAAACCCCTCCAGGGAAGAACACAAACGTTTGTCCTTTGACACAAATGTGCCGAAAGTGATGAGGGTTTAAATGTGACTGAGGATGAGGTTTTGTCCAAAGTAGGTCAAGGGAAGAAAACCTTCCCTGGCTTCCTCCTGCCCCAGGAGAGACCAATGAGAAGCACCAGCTTGTGGCCCAACAAACACGATTATTGTGCACTGTGTCTTCATTTGGACGCCACGCTCAGTTAATAACCAGGTCTCCACCATACTTCTTTATTGCTTAGGCTGAAGGAGAAAGTAATTAAACTTAATAGGTATTGCCCTTGCTTTAAGGCCACTATACATCTGAAGTTGCCAGCAAAAGTAATTAATACTAATAGAAGTCATGAGCCCTAAACAAAGCCATTTGTGTGCCAGGTAATCGACAATGTGTACTTTTTTGGAATAAATAGTTTATATTCTTAAACATGCCCACGAACGTAAACTTCCTGCTTTGTGGTTCATTCTCTCTTCCTGAAGTTTGTAGTGAATTTGCAGTTTTGGTGGCTACGAATGCCACTCAAGATTTCTTAAGAAAAGGTGTTCACCATAAATTTGATTTTTAAAAATAACTTTCCGTTTGAGTGCAAACAAGAATTCAAAATACATATTTCATTGTTGCAAGTTCTAATAATGCTGGGCAAGCACTGGGCTAATTGACCATATGGCTCTTCGATATTCACCAAGGGGGGAACATTAATTTTGTCATTAAAAATATGATGATGTCAACATCCTAACGCAGCATTAATAGCAGCTCAGCAGGGGCAAGAGAACATCTTGCTGAACTCCTCGAGAAAGCCGTTTGTACCATGTTCTGGTGTAGCTATATGATCTTTGAATTATGATAGACAAGGTTTTGCTTGGAATTAGTGTCATGTTTTCCTGCTGTAAATCATTTTCTACTTACCTGCCAGTCAAGCTTGGCTTGGTTGGCTGCTGCATGGGAAGAGATCAATTTCTGCGCAGAAGTAAGACAGAAACCGCTTCTAATTGTTTTCCGGGGGAGCCATTAGATCATCCATGTGAAACCTAAGCCTGTACAACCTTGGTGTATTTCCATGAATAACCCATTTCAATACTTTAGTGACCCAATTATTTTAGTTCTTGAAAAAAAACGAAGCAGCAACTTCGACTCTCGCCAACTTCTTAAGTCAAAGAGCCAAGTACCTACATGTATTCTCTCTGTTCTCAGAATGATGTCAAAATACTGCTCTGCCGAGTGCAGAACTCCCTCCTCAGCTTGGCTCGCGAGTGCTGAGCAGAGGACAAACAGCAAAAGTCAAATTGTGCAGCAAGAGGAGAGGAAAACTCTTCTCTGCAGCTCTGAAGCACAGCTTATAGGTAGCAAAAAGAGAAACATCTGCCTTGGGTTACAAACTTCAATCAGTGCTGCAAAGCTGTATGTTTTCTTTCGAGGTTGTATTTGTCTGACTTCCAGCACTAAATTGTCATTATACCTTTTCCTTAATGTCAAATGTTCCCTAATACCAAACACCCTCATGGTAGAGTGTGTTTGCTGTTCTTGCCTGTTGCCCTTAGGCCAACTCAACAAGTCGAGCTCAATGAGCTTTACACATCAATAAAGCATGTTTGCTTTTTCAGGCACTGGGTACGTCCTGGGTCCTTCTGGTAGCCTCTTCCCAGTGCTTCCATGTCCTTCTTGAAGTGTGAGCCCAGAGACTGCATGAAATAACTACCTGAGAGGAGGTTGTAGAGAGGAGGGAGCTGGGCTCTTCTCCCAAGCGGCAGGGGACAGGACAAGAGGGAATGGCCTCAAGCTCCACCAGGGGAGGACATCAGGAGGAAGTTTTTCCCAGAAAGGGTCATTGGGCATTGGAATAGGCTGCCCAGGGAGGTGGTTGATTCACCTTCCCTGGAGGTGTTTAAGGCACAGGTAGATGAGGTCCTGAGGGACATGCTTTAGTGTTTGATGGGAATGGTTGGACTCGGTGATCCAGTGGGTCTCTTCCAACCTGGTGATTCTGTGATTCTATGATTCTATGGTAAAACCAGTCTTGCTGACGTTACTTTAGGAGGCAGTATTACCAGCCAGTGATGCTTCCAGCCTGTTGAGGTTCTGGGGGAAGTGGGTAAGAACAGTCAAGCCCTCACTGGAGAAAACTTAGTGACAGATGCCCTTAATATTATTTTTGGTAATATGTTCTCTCTGTACAGATATCGACTAAAAGGCCATTAAAAATTACGAGGTATCAAGAAGGTTACTGAAGGAAAGCAAAGATCTATTGATTTCTCGCTTTACAAATATGCAATTTATACTATTTAGCAGTTGAAGTTTTGCCGCAATATCTCTTGCAAGGGCAATTATCCATCCAGTGGAATTAACTACGTGCCTGGGAAGATCCTATGAAGATTTGTATCGGGAGAGGGAAAGAAGGAGGGGAGCAGTGCTGCTGAGGGGCATCTTTTCCTCTCAGCTGTGTGGAAGCCATGCAGGAGCAGTTGGTGGTGCTGAGCTCCACTGCTTTTCGCTGATGTCCAAGTGCCTGATTTAGACCTGGCGCTGTGAAGGGGCTGGAGAACAGGCCTTATGAGGAACGGCTGAGAGAGCTGGGGGTGTTTATCCTGGAGAAGAGGAGGCTGAGAGGAGACCTCATTGCTCTCTACAACTACCTGAAAGGAGATTGTGGAGAGGAGGGAGCTGGGCTCTTCTCGCAAGGGACAGGGGACAGGACAAGAGGGAATGGCCTCAAGCTCCACCAGGGGAGGTTCAGACTAGAGATTAGGAGGAAGTTTTTCATGGAAAGGATCATTGGGCATTGGAATAGGCTGCCCAGGGAGGTGGTTGATTCCCCTTCCCTGGATGTGTTTAAGGGACAGGTAGACGAGGTCCTGAGGGACATGGTTTAGTGTTTGATAGGAATGGTTGGACTCGATGATCCGGTGGATCTCTTCCAATCTGGTTATTCTATGATTCTATGAATTCAAACTATGCTATACTATGATTCTATGACTTTTAAGAAATACCCTGTCAAACAGGATGTGATATCTTTGTTTCGTGCTTTTTATTTGACTTCACCACAGTGGATTCTGTTCCTGGTCTTTTCTTCCATTTGCTTTCCCCCATAGCTTACCACAGAGACTCATTTTAGAATCGTCTTTGTAGCATGTTTTGTGTTCTTTCTTTCTCTTGTTCAAAGAAGCTGATGATCTTCTGTACCACTAGGATTTGAAGACTGAAATAAGCATTGCAGAGGGTTAATATGACTTCTTGTTTCTCTTTTTTCATTTGAATTGAGCAAGTGGGTTGAATCAAAATAGAATCTCTAACGTCACAATTCAATGAAATATGTAAAGGGATCTCTCAGAGGCTGCTCTAAACAAAGTCTTAAGGAAAACTCTCCCGGTCTGTTTTCCAAAGACTACAGAATCAAAGAACATGGTGACAGTGGATTTGTACTCTGACTCTTTCCTTCCTGCTTCTCTCATTTTGCCTTCTTTTAGAGCAACAGGGATGGAAAGGATGTTGAATTACTCTTTACCAGACTGCTAGTGTATCTATCAGCCTAAAACAAATCAAAAGCATCAGATGTGATCTTAATTTGTCAGGGAGGCGAGAAAGTAAATGAAACATGAATCTCATTCTCTTGGGAGGGATCCACCAGCTCTACTCCACGGCTGCCCCTGTGCTCTCTAACCCCATCTCCAGCTCTGGGGGGATCTGCCTCATCATTGCTCTCTTGCACTTAACTTTCTCCTTAGGTGACCAAAACTTCCTTTTTAACCTAGTCTAATCCTTTCATTTTTAAAGACTCATGTCTTCATTAAGTTGCTAATTGGCTTTAATAATTCAGACCTTTGTTCTGTCTCTTTGCCTGATGTCTGACAGGTTGTTTCATCAGCTCTTCTCCACTTTCATCCTCTTCTGGGGTCTTCATCTCTCTGCCCTACCTCCTCCACTTTTCCTCACAGCCTGAAAAACTTGACCTTGCTTTTAATATTTGTGCTGGCTTCTCACTTAATGATCCTATTACACATTCTTGAAGCCCTTTTTACTCAAGATTCTCAGGGCTCTCTCAGTGTCAATTAATTTCCAAACACCTCCATTTTCTCATGCAGATTTTACACGTGGGTAAGCTGAGGCATGGAAAGCGCTCAGCATCACAGACAGAAGCAGCACAGCTCAACAAAAAACGAGATCTTCAGTGCTGCTGAACATCTCCAGCTCCTCTAGGCTTCATTTGCAGCTCTAAGTGGTAAAATTCAAAGCAGAGTAGATTTAATAGCCGTGCACTCATCCATCTCCAATGCGTGTGTGAGTGACGCAGCTCTGTTGGTTTGTGCATTTACCCAATTCACAGCTGAACTTAACATACGATTAAACTCAGTGCTTCAAAGAGGAGCTAAAGAATCCAGGAGAATATTCAAGCTCCTCACATAAACTTCCAGTGTTCCCAGCACCCGGTGACATACACACTTCTTATTGTATCATTATGGCCTCTTCCGCTTTATCTTCATAGAATCATAGAACAACCAGGTTGGAAGAGACCTATCAAATCATTGAGTCCAACCATTCCTATCAAACACTAAACCATGTCCCTCAGGACCTAGTCCACCTGCCCCTTAAACACCTCCAGGGAAAGTGAATCAACCACCTCCCTGGGCAGCCTATTCCAATGCCCAATGACCCTTCCCGTGAAAAACTTCCTCCTGATGTGCAGCCTGAACCTCCCTTGGTGGAGCTTGAGGCCATTCCCTCTTGTCCTGTCCCCTGTCCCTTGGGAGAAGAGCCCAGCTCCCTCCTTTCCACAATCTCCTTTCAGGTAGTTGTAGAGAGCAATGAGGTCTCCCCTCCTCCTCCTCTTCTCCAGGATAAACACCCCCAGCTCTCTCAACCACTCCTCATAAGGCCTGCTCTCCAGCCCCTTCCCCAGCTTTGTTGCTCTTCTCTGGACTCGCTCCAGAGCCTCAACATCCTTCTTGTGCTGAGGGGCCCACAACTGAACACAGGATTCAAGGAGTGGCCCCACCAGTGCTGAGTACAGAGGGAGAATAATCTCCCTGGACCTGCAGGTCACACCATTTCTTATCACGATGAAGCTGAAATTTGCCACTTCAGTCCCCAGTCCTTTAATGGCTTTTTTCATGTGACCAGCACTGCAGGGGTCTTGTTTTGGTGTTCATCAGGCAGGACACATAAACATAAAGGCCTTGCTCCTGAATCTTTACATTTTCTTTTAAATCGAATTCATGAGTTGTCATGTCAATACAAATTAGATAAATAGCTGGAAGGACTTGTTAGCTTGTTTCTGGTGTTGTGAGTTTGTTGCTTTTTTTTTAGTTTACTAGACTTGATTATGCATTTGTTGACCAAGGGAAGGGAAAGAAAAAAAATCCATCACAATTATGCACATTTTGCTGCAAGGCTTGAAAGGGCAATTTGGAAATCAGATGATAAAGTCGTTAAGCAGCTATATTAACAAATGGCAAGGAAACAACATTCCTGCTTTTAAACTGTCAGGCAAGCGGTCACCACCTTGCTCTATGCATGTCATCAAATCAAAGAGTGAAAGAATCTTCGTCTACTGAAACGTCCAGCTGATATCCAGAGGTTGTTGAGGCTCTGGAGGGATTCCAGAGAAGAGCCACGAAGCTGGTGAAGGGGCTGGAGAACAGGCCCTATCAGGAGCGTCTGAGAGAGCTGGGGGTGTTTAGCCTGGAGAAGAGGAGGCTGAGAGGAGACCTCATTACTCTCTACAACTCCCTGAATGGAGGTTGTGGAGAGGAGGGAGCTGGGCTCTTCTCCCAAGTGACAGGGGACAGGACAAGAGGAAATGGCCTCAAGCTCCACCAGGGGAGGTTTAGGCTGGATATTAGGAGGAAGTTTTTCACAGAAAGGGTCACTGGGCATTGGAACATACCCCTCAGTCAAAGATGCATGAAGACAGCTTAAGATAGCTTAAAACAGCTGTGTCATCTGATTTATTTCTGACTTAAACCGGGAAACACATCGTTCTTGGATAAAAACTTCCCGTTATTTTTAGAAATGACGTATCAAATATGCATGAATGGGCACAAGTCTTTTCCACTGAGTGATTTCAAGCGTAGGGTCTGGCTCAGCCACTGCCAACCCTCCTCGTTAGAACTTGAAAACAAGCTTTGAAGCAAGGGGGAAAGTTCCACAGAAGGAGCTAGAGAAAGCTCAGGAGGACAATCTACCAGCAGTAGGATTGTCGTGCGCTGTAAGTGGTCAGAAGGGGTAAAGATCAGAGAGACAAATTAATTTTCATGAACTTCATCGTCTTCCTGAAGAAAAAGTCCTAATTGGGGAGCGTTTTCCCTGACCACAACATGAAACCTCTGGTGAATGAGCTCATTATCCAAGTGCCACACTGGGATAAGATTTGCCGCATGTTACTTTTTAATAGGCAAGTGTTGACTATTTGCAAATAAGCAGTTATCTGAAAGAGTGAAAATAAAGCTGGCTGGACACGGGAGAGACACCGAGCTGCTGGAGCAGGTCCAGAGGAGGCCACGAAAATGATCCAAGGGCTGGAGAACCTCTCCTATGAAGAAGGGCTGAGACAGCTGGGGTTGTTCAGCTTGGAGAAGGCTGCAGGGAGACCTTAGAGCAGCCTTTCCAACAGGGCTCGTGGGAACGATAGTGACATAGTGACAGACTTTTTAGTGGTGATAGGAAAAGGGATAATGTTTTGAAACTAAAAGAGAAGAGATTTAGACTAGAAATAACAATGATGCTTTTTATGATGAGGACAGTGAAACATTGGCCCAAGTTGCCCAGACTGGTGGTTGATGCCTCCTCCATGGTGGTGTTCAAGGCCAGGTTGGACGGGACTCCGAGCAACATGACGTAGTGGAAGACACTCCTGATCATTGAATCATAGAATCATCAGGTTGGAAGAGACCCATCGGATCATCGAGTCCAACCATTCCTATCAAACACTAAACCATGTCCCTCAGGACCTCATCTACTCGTGCCTTAAACACCTCCAGGGAAGGTGAATCAACCCCCTCCCTGGGCAGCCTATTCCAATGCCCAATGATCCTTTCTGTGAAAAACTTCCTCCTAATGTCCAGCCTAAATCTCCCCTGGTGGAGCTTGAGGCCATTCCCTCTCATCCTGTCCCCTGTCCCTTGAGAGAAGAGCGCAGCTCCTTCCTCTCCACAACCTCCATTCAGGTAGCCACGGCTCCTGCTTTCTTAATAAGAGACCAATACACGCAAGGGCTTCCATGCACTGAGAGAAAGAGAGGAGGCAGCAGAAGCATCATCCTTCTCCTTCGTACCCTCTCTGTTAGCGTAACTTCTAGTTCTAAGTTCCCTTCACCTTCACAATGGCAAAGGGCTGAGCCTTTGTGTGCACAGACAATGAATGCAGATATTTCTGCTCACAATAGCTATTATTATTATTATTATTATTATTATTATTATCATCATCATCATCATCATCATCATTGTCATCGTCACCGTCACCGTCATCATCATCCTTTTTGGCCTTTTGGCATATTGTGTCTGAAATCTTAGTGAAGTCTCTATTTTTAGTTATTTCACTGCAGGTTTCTATAGACCAAAGGGATAAAAAAAAATAGTTTATAGGAGCTGAGCAGAGCAGCTGAGTGGGGAGAGTGTGATCCTGGAATGACTGGTGTGCAGTTTAGAAGGTTGCTGGAGAAGGTTGTAAATTATGTCATGTGTGGTTCATCAATTATAGAGATAAAACTGTGAAGGAGAGTGGTTTGTCAGAAAAGATAAGAAAAGAGGGACCGAACCTAGATATATATTCTGTGCTGATGATCTGGTCGTTTTTAGAAGTGAGAGTCACTTGTAGGAGCCACTTAATAAATTTAATGACTATTGGAAGGGACAGGATAAAAAAAGAGCAAGGATAAAATGTTAAGTACGCTTGCGATTGCAAAATCAGAGCCTCTTCTCTTTAACTTCACTAACGACTGTAGGTGGGGTCTGGAAACAAAGCCCAGGTTTGGACAGGGTTACCTTCCTCTGGGCACAAGGGGAAGGGTCCTGTGTCAGGGCTGGATCCGAGTAGGACCTGGGGCATCACCCGAAGGGCTCCTGGGCTCATCACGACCTCTTTCCTGCAGTGATTAGACTGCAGATGTGGCAAGGTCAAGCCCTTGGTCCTAGGGCTACCTGTGCTTCCAGATGGGAGACAACACAAGAAAAAAGTGGCTTTTTTTTCTATTATTTCTTCCCTGTTCCGCATCAAAGGAGGAAGGAATCATAGAATAGAATCATAGAACAACCAGGTTGGAAGAGACCCATCGGATCATCAAGTCCAACCATTCCTATCAAACACTAAACCATGTCCCTCAGCACCTCATCTACCTGTGCCTTAAACCCCTCCAGGGAAGGTGATTTAACCACCTCCCTGGGCAGCCTATTCCAGTGCCCAATGACCCTTTGTGTGAAAAACTTACTCCTAATGTCTAGCCTAAACCTCCCCTGGTGGAGCTTGAGGCCATTCCCTCTTGTCCTGTCCCCTGTCACTTGGGAGAAGAGCCCAGCTCCCTCCTCTCCACAGCCTCCTTCCAGGTAGTTGTAGAGAGCAATGAGGTCTCCTCTCAGCCCCTCTTCTCCATGATAAACACCCCAAGCTCTCTCAGCCACTCCTCTTGTTCTCCAGCCCCCTCACCAGCCTTGTTGCTCTTCTCCGGACTCGCTCCAGAGCCTCAACATCCTTCTTGTGCTGAGGGGCCCAGAACTGAACATAGGATTTCAAGGAGTGGTCTCACCAGTGCTGAGTACAGAGGGAGAAGAACCTCCCTGGCCCTGCTGGTCACACCATTTCTGATCCAAGCCAGGATGCCATTGGCCTTCTTGGCCACCTGGGCACACTGCTGGCTCATAAGAAGGAAGAAGGGAAGAATGATTTGCACAGCCAAGGAAATGCTCATAAATTGTCTTGGGTATCAAAATAAGCTTGGGCTGGATTTATTGACAATTTTCCCTCTACCCTTACCTGGGTGTTTCTTTTACCCTGTGCCCCCTAGCAATAAGGACGTGTGGGGCAGAGCCCCTGCTCCTCGAAGGCAGCTGCAGAGTAAGTTTTAAAGAAATCCCATCTCCAGCTGTTGTCCCGCTGGCATTTTTCTAGAGCAGAAGACAAAATGCCTTCTTATATGTCAATGACAGAAAGTTCTGCGAGCTGTATTAGAGAAGGGCCCTGTGCAGGGGACAGTGACAGGGGTAGTTTTTCTTCGCTGCGTTCCTCTGTGCCTTTCACTGGAGGGAAGGTCCTTTGGGAAAAAAAATAAAGGAGAACTCACTTAAAAAAAAAAAAGAAGGTAGGGGGATGGATTTGGAGGAGGAGAAGGGGAAGAGACATGTGCATTTCTCTTTTTGGTTTTAATAGGCTACCCATTCGGTCGTTTAATGGTCTCATTTCTGTGGGTAATAAATTGTAATACTCGAAGCCCATGGATGGGATTGATGGGGTGTTTTATCAAGGCCCTGAGCATTAAAAAGTAAGACAACCTCCCTCCAAAACCAGCCTGAACATCAGATGTTATCAACGCACACAATTATTGGCTTCGTTTGCCAAGAGATGGCAATATTTGATATATAAAATTTTCCAAAGGGTGAAAAAGTAGAGGTTGCCGCTGTACCAAACCCCCTGCCACCTCTGCTCTGTCCAAGCTGGAGGAGACCATCATCGCCCTGAGCTGAATTCCATCCTCATCACCTCTTGATGATTATCCATTTTTGCTCCATGGTGCAAGAGCTGCTGAGACGTTGCATCATCTTGCAGAGGCAGGAGAGGAGCTCTTGGTAGTGAGAAACGGGTGACCAAGGCCAGGGCTGGGAGCTGAGGGGGAAAGCAGTACAATGTACTTAAGCAGATAGGAGGTTGGTTGGGTTAAGAAATCCTCACCACAAGAAGGATGTTGAGGCTCTGGAGGGAGTCCAGAGAAGAGCCACGAAGCTGGTGAAGGGGCTGGAGAACAGGCCTTATGAGGAACGGCTGAGAGAGCTGGGGGTGTTTATCCTGGAGAAGAGGAGGCTGAGGGAAGACCTCATTACTCTCTACAACTACCTGAAAGGAGGTCGTAGAGAGGAAGGAGCTGGGCTCTTCTCCCAAGGGACAGGGGACAGGACAAGAGGGAATGGCCTCAAGCTCTGCCAGGGGAGGTTCAGGCTAAACATTAGGAAAAAAAAAATTCACAGGAAAGGTTATTGGGCATTGGAACAGGCTGCCCAGGGAGGTGGTTGATTCACCTTCCCTGGAGGTGTTTAAGGGATGGGTGGACAAGGTGCTGAGGGACATGGTTTAGTGTTTGATAGGAATGGTTGGACTTGATCCGATGGGTCTTTTCCAACCTGGTGATTCTCCGATTCTCCAATTCTATGATAATCTGTAGAGCTCAGGAAGCCGAACACTTAACTGCTCCTGGTGGGTGACTGCGTTTCGGAGCAGATGTCGGTGTCCTGTGCCACCTCTCAAGTACCAGGGAGTGACTTTACAGCAGAGATGCCGACATGCTTACCGAGGCCACCTGACACGCAGAGCCTTGCCAGCTCGCGAGCCGCACGGAATAATTCAATGGGCAGTTTTCCATTAACAGCAAATATGTTTGAGAAAATTGCCCTCTGCTATAAATCTGCCTGGATCTGCTGAAATTATTTCAAGTTACCTCCTCAGTCACTTTGGGCTATTATTTGATTTTATGAGTTGTAACACGGCTGTATTTTTTTTTTTTTTTAAATTAAACCAGATCATTTCCCTTTTCTGTACCCGACAGAACTCCCTCACGCAGCAGAGTTTACCTTTCATTTGTTCCCGTGTAATAACCCATTAGGTCTGCTGAGAAATACCGTGTTTCTTATGCAATGTCAACACCTACTTCCATTTACTCTTTCTCTTCAGAAAACACAGCGTGAATCCCAGATGCTGCAGCAAGCTGGTGTCCTTGACCCACTGGAGTGCTAAGAGAAAGTAATTAAAGGAAACAAATTGATGAGGACTTAAGGCTGCTAAAACGCGGAGCTTTTTCTTCTCTTTTCCCTGTTGCAGTAAAGAAGTTCACGAGGCAAAATGAGGTTGAAGGGTTTGCAGCAGGGTCAGAGGCTCCGTGTGGGTGCTTCCCGAAGGCCAGAGGGCTGAATAATTCCAGGGATGCTTCATTTCGTTTATCAGATTTAACTTTTTAGAGTTTGCAGCAGACAGACCTCTGAGATTTCCCCCATTTCTCTGGGAAATAATGGGAAGATCTCATCTAACGTTTTTATCTGATACATTTACCAGCAGAATCTACCAGAAATTTGTTTTCATCTCCAACTCCTATCTTCAGATAAAAACCTCTTGTATTTTTTTTTTGTGGAATGTATCACAGTCATGAGATGCATTTCAGGTATTTGAATAATTCAAGTCCTGACGTATCCTACAGCTCATATTTCCCTACTGTAGCCTCACAGACGTTATGCTGTTAGTTTTAAATGATTTATTCCCGTCTGTTAATAAAACAGCGATTCCGAAAGACTCTTCCAGTGTCCCTTAGTTAAGTCCTGAGTACTCCATCAGGTTTTCACAGTACATCTGCAAATAAGTCCAACGCAAACACATTCTTTGGAGGTTTCTTTAAAAAGGTACTTTTAGTCAAAGGGTTTCTTAAGTGATGATCGCTGCCAGATAACTTCCAGAAGCTGCAAAACACGCAGCTTCATGTAGAACTAATGTTTCTTCCCTATTTTTTTTTTTACATGCTTAATTGGGTTTATGCTTTTCAGATTTTTTTTTTTTTTCTACCTACCGGCTGAGTGCTTTCTGCTGCTATTGCTCTGGCTTGATGGGCACCAGCTGAACAGGCAGCTCAGGGGTGGAGGCCTTGGGGCAGCTGCTGCTGGGCAGGTCATCAGGGGTGGGAGCAGTGGGAAGAGACCAGCCTCCTTGATAAAAGGTGAGATGGTTCAGGGCTTTGCGCTGCGGTGAAAAAATCCTTTGTAGCGACTGTTAAGCAAGGGGAAAGAAGGTTGGCTGGGGTAGCCTGGTGGAGAACTACAATATGCTGTGCTGGAATGCTCGGGAAGTGGAGCGGGGGAGTGATTTCTGGAGTTAAGGTGAGTCCCAAGTGTTTTTATGTAGCTAGAGGCTGTGTAGGTTGAGGCTTTGGAGAAGGCTTGCAGACAATTCATAGAATCATAGAATCACCAGGTTGGAAGAGACCCACTGGATCATCGAGTCCAACCATTCCTATCCAACACTAAACCATGTCCCTCAGCACTTCATCCACCCACACCTTAAACACCTCCAGGGAAGGCGACTCAACCACCTCCCTGGGCAGCCTGTTTCAGTGCCTAATGACCTTTTCTGTGAAAACTTTTTTCCTAATGTCCAGCCTAAATCTCCCCTGGTGGAGCTTGAGGCCATTCCCTCTTGTTCTGTCCCCTGTCACTTGGGAGAAGAGCCCAGCTCCCTCCTCTCCACAACCTCCTTTCAGGTAGTTGGAGAGAGCAATGAAGTCTCTCCTCCAGCCCCTTCACCAGCTTCGTGACTCTTCTCTGGACTCGCTCCAGAGCCTCAACATCCTTCTTATGGTGAGGGGCCCAGAACTGCACACAGTATTCAAGGAGTGGTCTCGTGAGTGCTGAGTCGTCTCACTATTGACTTGATGTAGAACAGCACCTATTATTGCAACCCCCAAACTCTGTAGAGGTGCTTCTGACCCTGAGCACCTGTGTGCCGAGAGGGTCTTGGAGCTGAACAAGAACTGAGACAATAAGTGATTTGTCAGAAGAGGTGACGGAAGAAGGATGGAGACTTTCAGCTGTAAATATTTTTGGTAGGGAATAAATATTACAGACTTGCCTGTTATAAAAATGCTTTATTGTTATTAATAAGACTCTCACTACCCTGTGGAGGAGCCAATGGCTCTAGCTAAATGATAGGTGTTCAAATTGGAATAATATTCATCAATAGGGGTTTTTACAGTTTGAGGTATGAGGTTGGTGTATAGGCTCTTGAATAAGAAGGTTTGTGTACCTCATTTGAGTCACTTTGGATGCTGATGTTCAAGGAGGGCTGTGTGTACAACTTGCTCCAAAGTCAATCTGTAAGTCAGTGAAGCAATTCGGAACAGATCCCAGGAGTCTTCTCCGCTTGGCCTGAGCAATGTCATCTCTACCCCGTTCGGGACTTGTTCTAAATTAAGTGTTAGAAATGTTATATTTATAATGTATAATTTATGTTTTTATTATGATTTAAAAGCCGAAATGTTATTCCTACCGAAGTCTAGGGTCGAGAAGTCCCTTGAGCACATAAGCAGTTAACTTTGAACAGAATGTGTGTCATCAAGAAGTACTGAATTACGTCAATTCGATTCCCAGGTCACTGGATTTCTCCCGGTTCAACCCAAGTATCACATAGTGTGTTTTGTAGAATTTTCTCCGGTTCATTTGTTCATTAGTTTTTTTGTTGGCTTTGAGCCCACAAAAAATCCCTCTGGAGCTTGGGTTGCACAACTCTATATATTGAATTTCTGCTCTTTTTAGAGCAGGTAAAATGAAGCTATGACTCGCGTAGCTTAAGACGCAGCAGTAAGTTTAATATAAGATACACTTCTTCCTATGCAATTACATCAAATAGGATGTGTACTTAAAGGCCATCATAATATTGGGGAGTTAAGAGCTGCTTTATCATAGAATTACCAGGTTGGAAGAGACCTATCGGATCACCGAGTCCAACCATTCCTATCAAACACTAAACCATGTCCCTCAGCACCTCATCTACCCATCCCCTAAACACCTGCAGGGAAGGTGAATCAACCACCTCCCTGGGCAGCCTGTTCCAATGCCCAATGACCCTTTCCGTGAAAAACTTCCTCCTAATCTCTAGCCTAAATCTCCCCTGGCAGAGCTTGAGGCCATTCCCTCTTGTCCTGTCCCCTGTCACTTGGGAGAAGAGCCCAGCTCCCTCCTCTCCACAACCTCCTTATGCAAGTAGGACATAGAAAGGCAAAAATATCTTGGAGTGAAAGCACAAATAGAGCATGGATGTAGTATAATGTGCACATTTCACTGGAGGACTGGTGGCTGTTAACTCCAATTGCAGTGTTTGCTCTGTATTGCCCAGAGTATTAAGTGGGTGAGAAGGTATTTTTTATAAGAATTGCTATTTTTCCCCGACCTCAGACCAGGATCACTGGCCTGGCTGAGGGAGCTTCAGTAGTGGAGCTTGCAGCTTTTGGGTTGTGTTCTCATGTTTCTCCTGGTATTGGCTGGGAGGAGCAGGATTTGTCCTTCAGCTGCTTCATAGTACTTCATAGAATCACTAGGTTGGAAAAGACCTCCAGGATCATCAAGTCCAACCATTCCTATCTGCCACTAAACTGTATCCATCAACATCACAGAAAGGGTTATTGGGCATTGGAATAGGCTGCCCAGGGAGGTGGTTGATTCACCTTCCCTGGAGGTGTTTAAGGTGTGGGTAGATGAGGTGCTGAGGGCCATGGTTTAGTGTTTGATAGGAATGGTTGGACTTGATGATCCAATGGGTCTCTTCCAACCTGGTTGTTCTATGATACTATGATTCTATCCAGTCTACTCGTCTTTTAAACCCCTCCAGGGTTGCATCAGGCACTGTGTGCTTACAGGAGTCCTTGCCTATAAAGCACCATCAAATACACACATGCATTCATTTATCTCCTGTTTTTTTTCCACGTGGCTCGAAATTTCCAAGCCCTCATTTGTGTGGAGCAAGGATAGCGAAGGTTTTCTGTTTTAGAGATGTTTAAATGGATATTTGAAAGCCAGATGGGATTTTCATCTCCTCCTTGCACTTGGTACTTCTACTCTTTTCCCCTCTTCACCTCCCACAGTAACAGAAATATGAGACAAAGCAAAGACTCCTCCTCATCCTAACCCTCTGTATCCCACCTGGGTATCCCCCACTGTCCAGATCCCCCAAAACCTGTACAGATTATGGTTGTTTCTAGTGGGTGGATGCATTTCAGGCAGCTCTGGTCAAGATCTGGAGACCAGTATGTGGGATCTTATTGCTACTTTCGCTGTCAACGGAAAACTTAACGAGCATTAAGTTGTTTTTATTTTCTTTAACCAATACCTTTTTTTAAAATATAAATAGGAATGGTTGGGCACGATAATCTGGTGGGTCTCTTCCAACCTGGTGATTCTATGATTCTATGATATATTTGAAAGAAATGCAGCTTGGATTAAACATTAAAGGAGCTAAAAAAACCCTTTTAAATACAATTCCCTTGCATCATTTTGAAGAAGTCTGAAGTCAAACCTTAGGTGTTTTCCCAGCAATGAAATCTTATGAAAGCCTTGCCCCTTTCATTAATATTTTACTTTAATGCCAAACGCTGAAATGTTAAGGAATTATTCAATTTACGTGCTCAGCCTGTGCGTTTGAGTTTTGTGGCATTTTGGCAGTAACTCAGTGAAGTGACCTGGGGGTTTAGCAGGTGTTGCATGATGGAACAAGCGATCAAAGCATCTGACAGACGGGTCTTCATGAATTTTACAGGATGTACTTGTGGCCAAGGACAGACCTGATAAAAATAGGAAGAATGGTTGTAATCAAGGTCTCGGAGGCGAACAGAGAACCGCAGCTCTAATAAGCACTGAAATTCTTGCTCTGGCTTCCGGACAGCATTGAGGGTATAGAATTTCAGATTCTGAAGTTACCCGAGAGTGCTTGGGGAACACTGGGATCCAGAGGGCGGCTTTATTATGGATTAAATGCTATAGACCCGAACAGAGCCTGTGAAAGGATGATTTGACAGAAGAGGCCTTGGATTAGGATTTTTACACGACATTTTTAGCTCAGCCACACACCTCATGGCTGGTCAGTCTGTACCCTTTCTGTAAAATAAGATGGATGTTTCTCTTTGTCAGGTGTTAAGAGAATAAAATGCAATAACTGAGTTTCTCAGATGCTTATGATACAAACTGCCCAGAGGGATTGGGGTTGGTGAACTAGAACAGTGGTTACCTTCTGCTCTGTGGCTTCTTTTCCTTCCGTTTCATCGTATGCAAAGAAAAGGAATACCTGAATGACATCCTGGACAGGAAAACAATTATATTGCTTGCTCTTTTCACATCTCATTTATTTATTTATTTTACTTTCTCTTTGCTTGCGTGTGTGTGTCCAAATTGTTCTAAGAATCTGCACCAGATGATGAATGTGACCAGTTGGAGAAAAAAAATAGAAATGATTTCATGCTGAGGCCTTAGAAATAAGGAATGTATCGACTTGGGAAGGTTCTTGGCAGCTATCATGGTGATCTTCACCTGTGTTGGAAGAAAGATTTCAGACATATCTAGGCTCCCATTGAGTGATTGTCTCAATTTATATGTGTTTACGCACATCCAAGCTGCTTGAGTTTTAAAGACTTCCAAAGAACTGGCAGCTTATAGTAATCTTGGTTGTTAGGAATAGCTATAAGCCAAGTAAATATTTTTTTGAAGTGTCTGAATCACAAAGATAAATATCACAGAACTGAATATTTTAAGTTAGTCTTATAACTTTTTGCGATAGTCTTGTGATTTTTGGAAAAGGGGGCTGGGGGGTAGCAGATACAGGATATTTTCACTTCTGATGCTCTCGGTACTGGAAGACAGGGACATATTTTCTCATGGGCAGTAATATCTCATAGAATCGTAGAACAACCAGATTGGAAGAGACCAACCGGATCATCGAGTCCAACCATTCCTATCAAACGCTAACCCATGTCCCTCAGCACCTCGTCCACCCACACCTTAAACACCTCCAGGGAAGGTGACTCAACCCCCTCCCTGGGTAGCTTGTTCCAGTGCCCAATGACCCTCTGTCATGGAAGAGAGTTCAAATCCAGGATCTCTGCCTGTTTCAGGCTGAGCTGCTTGCAGGCTGCACTGAAGCTCCTTCCCCAACGCTGGGAGAGCTTTGCCCGCAGTAGGTTTTGATACTTCCACAACTTGGGAGCTGGAAGTAAGAAATTCCTCACTGAATACCCTAAGGACTGCAATATACTGGGCACTTGCCAAAGTGTGGACAACCACATCCATGTGGATCCCAATAGTACAGAGAAAAAACAAAGCAGACTGTGCAATGCCTGTGCACCTGCCAGTTCCTTTGGGGCAGGTGCTTCTGGTTTGGCAGGTCCATGTGAATGTTTGAGCTCTGAAGGTGTAATAATGACTTTCTCTGCCTGGGGTGGCTGGTGCTGCCCACCTAGCTGAGCTACACTGGAGTGGCAACATTGAGGGAAGGAACCAGCCGCATTCCCCATTCAGCTGGGGAGAGAATTCATAGAATCATAGAAAAACCAGGTTGGAAGAGACCTACTTGATCATTGAGTCCAATCATTCCCATCAATCACTAACCCATGTCCCTGTACATCAAGTCCACCTGTCCCTTAAACCCTCCAGGGAAGGTGAATCAATCCCCAACCTGTTCAGCCTGTTCCAGTGCCCGATGACCCTTTCTGTGAAAATTTTTTTCCTAACATCTAGCCTAAATCTCCCCTTCATCCCCAAAGAAGGAAAAACCAACTTTCTTGGCTGGCTCTGTGGCAGGAGCAGATCTGTGGCTCCCCCATCCCTTTGCTACTTGCTGCTGAGACCTTTGAAGGGTCAAGTGAGCGTCTAGTTTGACTTCACAAAACCTCAGTGGTTCTGATAAAGTCTTAACACAATTTAAATTGTGTTGTGAGTAGAAGACAACACTGTTTTATTGTTTAGTATTTAAGGTTTGTAGGTTTTTTTTTTTCCTTTCCCATGAGGCTCTTATTTTTCAGTGATACTTTTAGTCCTGAAGTACCTCTTGCGTGTTCAACTCTGCTACCTTATTTTCCATATGCTAATGAAATCTGGGATGTTTGTTACAGTTCCCTAATCAAACTTTAAAACATCTGTGTATTTAATGAGTAGTACTGGCAGTCTTAACTATTCGGTATGGCTGGATGATAAAAACATTTAATTTTCTCAGTAAGATGTATATAAGTCAGAGCTTTCGCTTCAGAATGATGCAATTAAATCCAAGTGGTCTGTAGTTTTCCCAGACAACAAACCACTTTTTTTTTTCCCCCTCAGTTTTTAAATATACATCTTCAACAGAGAAAGCTGAGGAGACCAAAAACTAATCACAGCTGAGGAACTGGCTTTAAAAATCACGTACACAAGACTTTTCACTAGGGCAGATGAGAAGATGCAGATTTAATGAAGGGAAGGGGCTGGTTCTTGTGACCACCTTCCTGTTTCTTTTGCATCATTTATCATAGAATCATCAGGTTGGAAGAGACCCATCGGATCATCGAGTCCAACCATTCCTATCAAACACTAAACCATGTCCCTCAGGACCTCATCTACCTGTGCCTTAAACACCTCTAGGGAAGGTGAATGAACCACCTCCCTGGGCAGCCTGTTCCAGTGCCCAATGACCCTTTCCATGAAAAACTTCCTCCTAATGCCCAGCCTAAATCTCCCCTGGCGGAGCTTGAGGCCATTCCCTCTTGTCCTGTCCCCTGTCCCTTGGGAGAAGAGCCCAGCTCCCTCCTCTCCACAACCTCGTTTCGGGTAGTTGTAGAGAGCAATGAGGTCTCCCCTCAGCCTCCTCTTCTCCAGGATAAACACCCCCAGCTCTCTCAGCTGTTCCTTATAAGACCTGTTCTCCAGCCCCTTCACCAGCTTCATTGCTCTTCTATGGACTCGCTCCAGAACCTCAACATCCTTCTTGTGCTGAGGGGCCCACAACTGAACACAGGATTTGAGGAGTGGCCTTACCAGTGCTGAATACAGAGGGAGAATCACCTCCCTGGCCCTGCTGGTCACACCATTTCTGATCCAAGCCAGGATGCCCTTGGCCTTCTTGGCCACCTGGGCACACTGCTGGCTCATGTTCAGTCGGCTGTCGACCAACACCCCCAGGTCCCTCTCCTCCTGGCAGTTTTCCAGCCAAACTTCTCCCAGTCTGTAGCTCTGCATAGGGTTGTTGTGCCCCAAGTGCAGGACCCAGCATTTGGCCGTGTTAAACCTCATCCCATTGGACTCAGCCCATGGATCCAGCCTGTTTAGGTCCCTTTGCCGAGCCTCCCTACCCTCCAGCAGATCCACACTTCCAGACTTCTGCTTTCAGGCAGTGCCATTTCTCAACCAACTACATCATTTTTGAACATGAGATGCTCCAGATGGTCCTGAGCCTGTGTCCCAGCTGTGAATGACTTGGGGTTGATGAGACAATCTAATAGTGTAATAAAGATGAGATAATCTCATAGTGTCATTCCTGAGAAATCCCAGAAAAATGGAAGCAAGAAAAGATGAAATAACTGATGAGAGGCAGTTCAGGAAAGGGAATGGAAAGGAGCAGGATGGGTGCGTTTTTGTTTGGGTTTTCCATCTCCTGAAATGTACTGCAGGCTTCTCAAGCTCATTAAATGAGTTTTAAAATGCGAGTCTCTTCACGCAAGGCAAGTAGATGGTTGAGGTTTCTCAGTGACTGTAAATGGAGCTGGTGTCAGGAGCAGCAGTCACTGGCAGGTCCTTGGGAGATCAGATCTGTTGAGTAGGAGCTGAATTTCCCTTTGGAGCCCAACTTCAAGCGCCAAGGGATGGATTCAAAGGGCCGGATTGCAGCTGCGCTCCTGAGATTTGGGCCTTTGAAGATGTCCTTTCTAAATTTCAGTCCAATCTCCCTGCTCCTGGCGGCTCACGTGACGCTTTATAGTCTCCTTTTATGCTTCCCCCTAGGTAAATGTGGGGGAGAAACACCTTTCATTGCTGGAGATTAGCGTGAAATGAGGCCATGGGGTACTTAAGGCTTAAAACTCGGATCTTTTAGCTATTGAGTTGAAAGGGTTTCATTAATAGGATGAGGCTATCGTCCTCAACTGATGAGACACATGCATGGGCTGAGCAGGTCACAGGTGGCATCCAGGTTCAACCCACTCCGCATCCCATAGCATCCCTGAGCCCCTGGGACACCGAATGGATCTGGGAAACTACTGCTGGTGACCCTCACTAGGAAGCATTAGGGTAGATTAGTTTATTCCATCTAAATCTGAGCTTGTTTATTATTTATTCAACCCAAACAGCATTTTGATCCCATTGAAATAATTAAATATCCATTTTAAACATTAATGAAATGAACTTGCTGTATTTAGAGGGGTTTTTTTTTCCTTCTGGAAATGAAACTCTAGAGAAATTTCAATGAATTTATTCAACAGTTTTACATTATGAAAACATACTGAAGAACTTTCAGCCCCCGAACGGGCAAATTTCCAAGCCAAAGAAGACAAAATGGACCCAAAGGAATTTATTAATAGCCAGTGAATATGTAGGTTTGCCTGTTAGATAGTGAATGTCTGCAATTATTTGATGTGTATTTTTCTTATCAAGTACTCGCACTACTTCTATCATAACGTTGAACTCCTCGACCTTAATTGCATTTTCCAGCTAGATGTTTGTAGTAATCTATATGAGATGTTGAAAACTCCAAAATATATATATTTTCACAGAAAGGGTGATTGGGCAGTGGCAGAGGCTGCCCAGGGAGGTGGTTGATTCACCTTCCCTGGAGGGGTTTAAGGGACAGGTGGACAAGGTGCTGAGGGACATGGTTTAGTGTTTAATAGGAATGGTTGGACTTGATGATCCGATGGGTCTCTTCCAACCTGGTGATTCTAAGATAAAAGAAAATGCAAATTAAATTCTGAAAAGAAAGTGCATTTTTATTAAAATGTGGAGCCTTCTAGATGGGAAGAAAATCCCCCACAGCTGATGTTTTCTGGAGCGTCTTGTTCCTCCAGAGAAATCTGAATTTTCCCACATCCATGACCCAGTGTCCTCCGCAAAAAAGCTGTGCGTTGAGATTGATAACAACAAGCACAAAGGTTTTTGTTTTGTTTTGAGCTCTTTGTATTAACACTAAGAAAAACGCAATTAGCAAATGATGCAGTTAGAGTCCAACATGATGCAGGATTCGTGGCCAGTGGAGTCTCAAACCTGCACTTTGTTTTCAAGACTAATAGAATCATAGAATCACCAGGTTGGAACAGACCTACTGGATCATCGAGTCCAACCATTCCCATCAAATATATAATAGTGCTGTTCCCTCTGCAGCTGATACAGCTCAGCACTGCTGCCAACAGGCGGTAATTCCAGGTTTGAAGGACTGTTGTCTCTATAAAAGATGGAATATTACTGTGGAATGTCGATGGGCTTTAAATCAAGGAAGTTAAGACAGATTTTCTTGCAAAACCAACTGGCAGGAAGGAATAGACAGTCTTGGAGTTGTCAATAAGAGGCACCCGAGCTCTCTTTTGGGAATATTCTGAGAAGCTACTAGTTGCTGATGAGAAGTGGTCGGTCTTTTGATTAAAGTGATTAAAGTAATGTTCTGAGAGAGAAATTGTGCATTTGATATGAGTCCTTCAGGCTTTGTCCCGTGTCTGTGATTACTGTAATCGCAGCTGTTTATTCTGCTGACGGGAGGGGTTGGTTCAAGGGCTCAAATCCATAAAGCACCAAGACCAAGCAAGCGCTGTAGTCACTGGGCAGCAGTGTGGTTATTTCACCCTTTTCTGCCTTTATTCCTCCTTCTGCTTCTCTTGAAGCCTCTTGTTTTCATTTTAATGCAAATTAAAGACTATTTCAAAGACCTTGAAATAATTTTGCCGAATGAATCGTCGTTTTCCAGCCAGTCTTTATCAAAGCCCCAAGTCAGGCTCTGTCTCTCTAGTTTTCTTTTTGGGGCTGATTTTAGTTGTCTCTAAGGCAACTTTCTGCCATTGCAAAGAACCCTCAAAGTGCTGGGGGCTTCAAACGCTATTTACACTTGCTGGAAGACCAAAGCCTTTGAAAGGGTTTAGCAATTTTATCCAATCCTTCTGCTGGTGAATTATGTGCCCTTGATTTACAAACATTTACCACAGGCTCTGGCTGAAAACGAGATGCTGCTTGGATTTTCTGTGGAGACTTCAAGTCACGAGGAATGCTTGAATTTTCATGTGAATTCCTCGGCGTTTTCTCTTCTGTCTTCCCTAAAGTTTCACCCTTATCTGCATTTTTTCCACTTCTAAGTTCCTGTTGGCTGCTGACACCACAATTTTCCCAGGTTTAAGACCACAGCGGTTTTGGTTTCCTACCATTTTGATGCCCAATCGAGCAGATTTAAAACTGGAAGTTATTTCCGAGATACGTGTTAGAAAACGCAGCAGAAAGAGGCTGCTGAGCCTGCCAGTTCCCTCCAACCAAGGAGTGACAGTTTCAGCCGCGACGTTAATCCATGTTTAATCCAATCTTCCCAAGTTAAATATTTCTTTTGATATTTAAATAGAAAAAATATGTCATTTCCTCTAATTCTTTTTTTTGCCAGAGGAATATATCATCAGGAGACGAAACCCTCTGCATGTCAGAACACCTCCATCACTTATTGTTGTAGCATTTCACATCTTTTTTTTTTTTTTTCCTTTGGCCACTTTTATCACCCTTTTCCTTGTGTCGGTGCCTGCTGGAAGACGCTGCTGCACGAGGGCCGTGATAAACTGGCCCCAGGATGGCACATAATTAGTTGTCGTGTGAAAAGAACCCCCGTGTTTACCACAACCGACCGAACTGTCGTGGCACTAAGGTTTTGAGCTCAGCCTGCGGCTTGGTTTTTGTTATTTAGAGGCTTGTCAGTGCGGTGACATTTAGATTTGACTCGCTTTGCTTGCTGGTTTGCTCTTTATTGATCAAACCTGCTGTACTGTGGATAGGTTAGTCTCCTAAGCTATATATTGTGTTATTACTAGTGATAAGAGAGCATCCATTGGTGCTATTACTGATATACATCTTTAGCCCATTAAAATGCAAATTCGAAGGTGTGCGGCAGATAGAAATCTTTGCGCCTTAAAGCGCCGAACGGGCTGGCTAATTATGACTCCAACTATTTGTCAGATAAGTGAGCGGTAAGTCATTATAAAATTCGTAATGTGAATCCTTTTATTTCTCTGTCCCCCCTGACTATTGAGCTGCAAATAATCTCAGAAGGCGGCCTTTTGTTTCCAGAATTAGTGCCCAAGAGTTTATTCAGTATTCGAAATTTGAAAGCAAATAGAGCTATGAAAACCAACCTCTGGTGCCTATTATTTGTCTAAAGCTACATGAATATATGCAGCCCAAAGATGTATTATTTATGTCAACAAGACCAAAGATCAAGGCTTTTCTTATCATGCAACCACTTCTGTTTGCAGAAAGGATTTTTTTGGGTTGTCTTGTTTCTGGTGTCTTCTGTCTCGAGGCTCAGTGTGAACCTGGTGATTTATCCCATTAAATATGCATTCATAGAATCATAGAATCACCAGGTTGGAAGAGACCCATCAGATCATTGAGTCCAACCATTCTTATCAAACACTAACCCATGTCCCTCAGCACCTCGTCCACCTGTCCCTTAAACACCTCCAGGGAAGGTGACTCAACCCAGTCTCCTCTCAGCCTTCTCTTCTCTAGGCTAAACAACTCCAGCTCTCTCAGCCACTCCTCATAGGGCTTGTTCTACAGCCCCTTCACCAGCTTCGATGCTCTTCTCTGGACTCTCTCCAGAGCCTCAACATCCCTCTTGTGCTGAGGAGCCCACAACTGAACACAGGATTCAAGGAGCAGCCTCACCAGTGCCGAGTACAGAGGGAACAGTACAGACCTAATCTCTTTACCAGCAGAGAACTTCCCTCTGAGGACAGACCCTCTGGGATGTTGCCTAACATAGGAATTTTTGATAGGAATGGTTGGACTCGATGATCCGGTGGGTCTCTTCCAACCTGGTGATTCTATGATTCTAAAACCCTTTCAAGCACCAGCGCCCCGTGGTCTCCCACGCTGCAATATTCCTCAGGAGATTCCTGCTCCGAGCGTTTAACTCTGCTGAACTCTTGCACCAGCATCTGTGAATACGTCAGCAAAAGAATAATTTCTTATCATATTTTAGTAAGAAATTGCCAGGATCGTTTGTGTGATGGTGCTTACGCATGGTTGAGCCGAAATGTTGGGTTTTGTACGTGTGAACACTCAGCAGGCAACGTGTGCTATAGATTTCGTTCCATCTGAATTTACTTTTACCGCAGCATCTCTTGATCTGGCCAGTCTGATATTTTTATAGCTTTTCCTTTTTGAACGTGGATGTTCCCGTTGTGTTGCAGTCTACGGCACGAATGCAGTTGCTGTGATAAAATAAAGATACCGGGAAAAATCCGATCGTCTACCTTGCAACTCGTGATCTTCTGATTTAATATGACATTTATGATGATCATTTTTTCTCTCTCCCAGGTTTCCACTTTTTTTTTTTTTTTTTTTTGGCCCAGAGATTAACTGTGTATGTGTTAAGCCAGAAATAAGCCCTAGGCAATATGGCAGAGTCGCTTTGTAATAAAGCAGGTCTCAATATTTGTTCCAAAGCGAAGAGGAAACTTTTCTTTGAGTTAAAGTTTAGTTAACTTTCCCCATGTCGATTTTTTTCTTTGACTCTATTTGAAGAATCCACCTCCAGCTGGCTTTTGAGAAACAACCAAGATCTTTTGAAAGATCAGCAGCTGCATTAAAGGAAGAACAGAGAGCAGCTCCAATACAGCAGGTTAAATAGGAAAGTCTATGTCAGGAGCTTTAATTACAAAAATGACGCCGTGTGGCTACCCTGATGTACTTTGTGCTACCCGTACGCAGAGGCAGAGAGAGGGAAAAGCTGATAACCTCTGCACACGGTACAAGAGGGGGTGACAGGTAAATGGCAATTCTTGTTTTGGCTCCCACTGAATCTGGGATGCAGGAGGAGGAGATCCTGAACCCCTCTTTCCAGTGGGGATTGGGTGTCACTGCATTTGGGGCACAACAACCCTGTGCAGAGCTACAGACTGGGAGAAGTCTGGCTGGAATACTGCCAGGAGGAGAGGGACCTGGGGGTGTTGGTCGACAGCCGACTGACCATGAGCCAGCAGTGTGCCCAGGTGGCCAAGAAGGCCAATGGCATCCTGGCTTGGATCAAAAATGGTGTGACCAGCAGGTCCAGGGAGGTGATTCTGCCTCTGTACTCAGCACTGGTGAGGCCGCTCCTTGAATCCTGTGTTCAGTTGTGGGCCCCTCACCACAAGAAGGATGTTGAGGCTCTGCAGCGAGTCCAGAGAAGAGCAACAAAGCTGGTGAAGGGGCTGGAGAACAGGCCCTATGAGGAGCGTCTGAGAGAGCTGGGGGTGTTTAGCCTAGAGAAGAGGAGGCTGAGAGGAGACCTCATTACTCTCTCCAACTACCTGAAAGGAGGTTGTGGAGAGGAGGGAGCTGGGCTCTTCTCCCAAGTGACAGGGGACAGGACAAGAGGGAATGGCCTCAAGCTCTGCCAGGTGAGGTTTAGGCTAGAGATTAGGAGGAAGTTCTTCACACAGAGGGTCATTGGGCATTGGAACAGGCTGCCCAGGGAGGTGGTTGATTCACCTTCCCTAGAGGTGTTTAAGGGAAGTGTGGACGAGGTCCTGAGGGTCACGGTTTAATGTTTGATAGGAATGGTTGGACTTGATGATCCGACAGGTCTCTTCCACCCTGGTTGTTCTATGATTCTATAAAGGCAAATTCAGTTCCGTGATCCTGGAAAAGGGCCCTTCAGCATCTTTGAGGGAGGGAGGGATGAAGGAGAGGTTCTCTGTTAAAAAAAAAAAAAAAATGTTCTGGTTTTGAGGCATTTTCTAAATGTAATTGGACAAGTGCAAGTCCCTCAGCAGCTGCTGCCGGAGACTTTACAAGAAGAGAACTAAGCACTTTTATGCAAGATCTCCTATACGCTCGTAGCTGCTGGCTTGCCTGCAGGGCCCTGTGTCCAAGCATTCCTGTGTCTCTTATATAATGTGGATTTTTATTCTCAAGTTCCCTACCAAATGCTGGAATTGTAGTCAGGATGGTGAGGGGAAATAAATGACTTTGCGGATTCAAAAAAGAGAGGCAGGAGTAGGGGGGAAAAAGCATAGAAGGTGAATTCAACACCATCTATGAATGGATGAACTGCTGTTCAGTGGTTGCACACGGGCACTCACTAGCACGTAGGCTGCTACTGGTTCAGGATCTCTCCCTCTGCTGGGTTTGGGAGCATTTGACTTCCAGATTTGAAGAGCCTGGCTCGGATCCTGCTTTGCAAAACAAGTCTTGAGTATGGATTCATTGGAGGGTGCAGGTGGCATTTCTCTTTGTGTTAAGCTATAGTGGAAGGGAGACAGGATAATGCAGCCAAAATTGGCTTTTTCTGCCCCCGGCCACTTCAGATCAATGAGAAGATCTATGGAAACGCTCAGCCCGGAGAAAATAAAGAAAAACAAAGGGGGAAAAAAAGAAAACTCTTCTCTTGAGTGATCGTTTAAAGCCCTCTGACAGCCCTGGAAATGGAATTTCGCTTTCTCCTCCACAAGTCCAGCCCAGATTGTTTACTTTTATCTGTAGACTTGTCTTCGCTAGTTTTTCACCTTGAGTTAATTGATTGATTGCCACAAGGTAGTTAGTTAAGACAATTGCAAAGCTGTCTGGGTTCTCCTCCAGTGTTTGTTGGTGCTGGTTGCCCTGAGCCAAGTTCCAGTGTTAACGCTGGGAACGTGTTTGAATAGAAGAACCTGTAGCCTCTTTCTGCTTGTGGGTCTGCGTCAGTGTAATATCCACAAATGATATTTAGTTATCGCAACTATTAAGGTTCAGATTTGTGGCAGGAGAAGTAAAGGTGATCTTTCCTGTTAGATGAATTCGTTGTAATTTTAGTAGCTGAGGTAAACCTTAGCAGGACACAAATAAGATGATAAATACCGATTCCCACAGTGGAGATGCTTTGAAAGCACAAACCGTAACTGTGTGCAGCACAAACAACAAACCGGCGGAGCATCTGTAAATTAAAACTGTAAGTTTAACTATGTCTGAGCAGAACACAATTACCCAGCCTGAAATTTGATGTAGCCTTCGGGATTAATACACCATCAGTCTTGAAGAAAAGGCCTTTGGATATTTAGATTTCATAAGCAGATAGAGGACTGGCTTTATATCTTGACGGAAGGAGACAAGTAGTAAACAGCAGCCGCTCTAGCAGTTGGCTTATTACAGAAAACTATCAAGATGTCATCCTCGTTCTCCTGGAGAAGAGGAGGCTGAGAGGAGACCTCATTGCTCTCTCCAACTACCTGAAAGGAGGTTGTGGAGAGGAGGGAGCTGGGCTCTTCTCCCATGGGACGGGACAAGAGGGAATGGCCTCAAGCTCCACCAGGGGAGATTTAGGCTAGAGATTAGGAGGAAGTTTTTCACAGAAAGGATCATTGGGCATTGGAATAGGCTGCCCAGGGAGGTGGTTGATTCACCTTCCCTGGAGGTGTTTAAGGGACAGGTGGATGAGGTGCTGAGGGACATGGTTTAGTGTTTGATAGGAGTGGTTGGACTTGATGTTCCGATGGGTCTCTTCCAACCTGGTGATTCTATGATTCTCTGTATGGCTAGTGCCACGGTTCCCATCACCTCTCTGGCAACTGAGAGCTCAGCTGCAGGTGTGGTGAACACCTTTGCCGCTCTGGCTGTGATGTTTTCATGCCTAATATAGAATCATAGAACAACCAGGTTGGAAGAGACCCATCGGATCATCGAGTATATATAAACGAGTTATATATAAACGTATAAACCATCTTGCCCACAGACCAATTTTTTCTCTTGCGTAATTTGTGGTGCCTGCATAATAGTATATATTTTTGTTCAATCTTTTACATATAAATGAGTTTTATTGAATCAATGTTGCCATTGTCCATTCCGCACACCATATTTTAGCTCTGTAACTCTAGCGAGTTTATGGTTCCTCTTCGATTCTGTTGCAGTAACAAGTTTGTTTATTGCTTTTTAAATCTCCTGCACTGACACTCTGTAAAATTAAGGATGTGGTTAAGTGCTTTACGGCTTGGAAGTGTTTTCAGAATTTCACATTTCCATAACCTTGGATGGATGCTCGGCATCGCAAATCAAACTGGAGATGATGAGGCTGGCTGGGTCTGAGCTTGTGACAAGTCCCCCCAGAGCTTGTGAGGTCCCCTATGCAAAGACAATGCTCTGCTCGGTCTTCATGAGGAGAACTGGAATAGCATATAAACATTTTCTTCTAGTTTTATTGCTTCTCCTTTTGTTTGACAGATCCGTGTAAATCCAGGCTGGGAATGGGCTGCCTATATTTGAAGATTTTCTGAGCAAGCCAACTTTTTTTTTTATTTTTTCCTTTTGGATGTCAAAGGATGTTTGTGCCTGTGTGAAACATTAACACCACTGCAGTGTGGATTTGAACAGGCTCGTCAGCTCCTATTATTGACAGAAGCTAATTACACAGCCAGTCTCAGGGCTAATACATGCACAAATAGTGTAACTCTAACCAGAGATGTCTGCAAACATTCAAAATAAAATGAAAAAACCACACATCCTAATCCTTCTCTTCCTTAAGTCAACAGGAGTTTCGCCTTCCAGTGTGATAGGTTGTGCCTGTTTGTTCGGTAGGACGTAAGGCGGCAGCAGCTCTGAAAGATCTCAGTGGGTTGGGGGCAAAATTGGAAAAGGAGTGGGGGTTACTCTGTTCTGACTGGAGCTCAGGATGACACTGGCATAAACTGGGGTAGAATGGGGCTGGACAAAGCCCTCGTGTGCTCTTGGGGTCAGTCCAATGTGACACTAAGGGCAAGAGAAGACAAGTGTTGCATTGGCTTCAGGTGTCCTGTACCGGAGACTAACAGGGTTCATGGACCATTTCAAGGATATTTGTCATTAAATTTTAATATGAAGTTAATTAAAACGTGACTTATCAGAGGTTTTCTAGTGCAGAAGGGAATTTTAATAATAATGCTGTAGTGGCTAGAATTGTATGTGCAAGCACACGAATGGATTTCTGTTCCGTGGGTAGCTCAAGCTTTAACGTGGAGCCTCATAATAGCTGAAATGTTAATTAAAAATGGAAACCCAGAAATTTGGGGAAATGGGAGGCTGTCAGTAATGCAATGAAAGCCTTTTTCTTCTCTTTTTTGGTCTAATAATTGGGGGATATTCCCATCCATTTAACTGCAGCACTTGAAATGGGGGATACTTTTCATCTTCGGAAAAGATCTTTGGGGCTATTTGGCTCTATTTCATTTGTGCACTCTCCTCTTCCAAGTGCAGAAATGCTCTTCCCCATTATAAAGGTGCTTATTGAACTCCTCTTTTGCAGCGTAGCCTTTTCCACAAAGCATTATATTATGGGGTGAAGCGAGAGGACATCAGATAACAAATGAATCATAGCCCCGATGTTCGCAGATAATTCAGTGTATTAAAGAAACGGAGGAATTTCCATGGGAGTGAAATGGCAACTAAACACCTGTGGAAGGGAACGGCAGGACTCCCACAGCCTCGCACGGTGTGTCTGGCCATAATTCAGTTGCCACTAAATTACTGCTGCTATTTGAGAGAAGGTTAGCGAGGCTGGTTTATTACAAGCCCAGTAAGAGGGAGGAATTCAGGGGAAGAGGGTGAGTTTCAGGGTGAGATGAAATAGCAGAGTGAGTCGGTGTCTCTCCCTCAAGCCAGGGAGAGAATGAACAACATGGGGGCTGAGTTCCGATTCCTGGAGAGGGGAAACCAAATTTACTCCCACGACAAAGTAGAAGCAAGTTTCTTCTTAGGTCTTTGAAGAGCTGAGAGGAATTTGGAGCCATGTGACAGCTTCTCTGCTCCCTGGGTTGAATCCTAATTTTATCCAAGCAGGGATTTGGATGTTGAACTTGGTTTTGGTTTTTATGTGCCTATGGTTTCGATAGGAACGGTTGGACTCGATGATCCGGTGGGTCTCTTCCAACCTGGTTGTTCTATGATTCTATGAAATAATGGTTTTAGCCTCAAAATGGTTTATGGTTTAGTGTTTGATGGGAATGGTTGGACCTGATGATCCGATGGGTCTCTTCCAACCTGGTTGTTCTATGATTCTATGAAAAGTGAGGATTCTACATTGTACAGTTATAAGTTGGATTCAGGTCTTAAAAATGAAACAAAGTGCATTTAAAAGCTTTTTTTTTTCTGATCTGAAAAATATAGACGCTAGTCTAGTCTTCTTTTATATCCCTTTCCTTGCTGCACTAACTGCATTCCTTCCAGTAGCGTTTTAAGTGTCGTGGCTAACATCTGACTCACGTTTCCTTCTTCCTATCGCACAGTAGTTCAAAAAAAAAAACCAATAGTAAATTCTTTGCATAATGTATGGGATGCTTTCCTTGGAGTAAAATTGTGCTACGCTTCAGGGAACAGCCTCTGCCTGCCGCTCGGTGATACTGCCCTGCTCACAAACCCGCTCTTGTCGCTCCCCGATGAAGTGTTTCATGTCTATAAACGTGGGGATGTTTTATGTGGTCCACACTCAGCCTGTGATCTCGACGGCTCCCCAGCTGCTTCTTCTGCTGTCATTCCTACAGATAAAGGTGTGACTGAAGCCTTTGCAGACAGATCCCAGTGAGCTGTGAGGTTGCTCAGCTTGACTGGTAGTGACTGCAGGTTGCTCGGTGAGGACTGGGAAACTTTTCCCAGCAAATCTGCTGGGAATATAGTTTGGTGATGAGTCCGAGCTGAGTAGCATGGTGCGACAGTCAGCCTAGTTTAACTAATTAGGTTATCTTAAGCGGAAAGGGTCATTGGGCATTGGAACAGGCTGCCCAGGGAGGTGGTTGATTCACCTTCCCTGGAGGTGTTTAAGGGATGGGTGGATGAGGTCCTGAGGGACTTAGTGTTTGATATGAATGGTTGGACTTGGTGATCCGGTGGGTTTCTTCCAACCTGGTGATTCTATGAGTTTAACCACAACTTTAGTTAGGGATGTAGGGATGTGGACAGACAGGAGTCTGGGGCTGCAGCAGCATCCCAGGGACTCCTGCCCTTGGCAGAAGAGGAGAACAACACTGCAATTAGCCATACAGAGGCTACAACTCTTAGGAGGATACTCATTTACAGTGTGGATGTAACCATATTTTGGAGCCGGTGAACGATGTTAAGTCAAATACTCCAGGGGTCAGGCCTAATTAAGACGTTGGTATCAGATTCTGAACTAATTATGCAGGGAAAGTGAGCTCCGCATCATTATGTGCAAGTCGTCGCACACAATGGTAACACACACCGATTCGTGTGGTGGAAGGAGACGTGGTCTGTAATGCACACCTTGTGCTGAAATCAGAGCAGCCACCCAGCTCCAGCAGCAAGGGGCAAAGGGGCTGTGGCCGTCCCAGGCTTTTGGAGTCATGGAAACTGATGGAATTGTCTTGCTATTACCACTCCTCTGGCTCTGTGGCTTTACCTGTCCCACCCTTAAAAGCCTCATATCCCTAAATGTATTTATCATAGAATCACCAGGTTGGAAGAGACCCATTGGATCATCGAGTCTCACAGATAATCTTTGTACGTAAATAAGTATTTTTTTAAGAAAGCCTGTTCTGTATGGGTGGTACAGAATAACTACTGAAATGGCCATTTTACAAGAGACTCTTCAAATCCTGCAGACGTCATTTCTGCAAAAAATTTCTCCTTAAATCATAGAATCACCAGATTGGAAGAAACCCACTGGATCATCAAGTCCAACCATTCCTATCAATCTCTAAACCATGTCCCACACCTTAAACACCTCCAGGGAAGAAGAGTCAACCACCTCCCTGAGCAGACTGTTCCAGTGGCTAATGAGTCTTTCAGTGATGAATTTTTTCCTTAGGTCGAGCCTGACCCTCCCCTGGTGGAGCTTGAGGCCATTCCCTCTCATCCTGTCCCCTGGGAGAAGAGCCCAGTTCTCTCCTCTCCACAACCTCCCTTCAGGTAGCTGTAGAGAGCAATGAGGTCACCCCTCAGCCTCCTCTTCTCCAGGATAAAATCAAATTTTGGAGTTACTGAATAATTTCTACTCTCTGTGCTTCAGGGATTCCTGGTAGACAAGACAGCTACATAGAAATGGAGAGTAGGACACTGTGTCCTGGTTTCATAGCCCATGTCACTCCGTGCGCTGTCCCTGTTGGTTTTCATCAGGGCATTAAAATGACCCAATTGTCTCCTACTTTCCTGTTCTCCCTCACTATTGGTGATGTTTAAGGTCATCCTTCTTTGCAAAATGTCAACTGCAAAGACATCAGGGCAGGTAGTGGAAATTGCCAATAGAGAAAAGCATCCAAAAAAGGGCTTCTGAGCCAAGTGATGCTGTAGGTAGCCAACCTGCCTGCCTTATAGAATCGTAGAACAACCAGGTTGGAAGGGACCCATCGGATCATCTAGTCCAACCATTCCTATCAAATTATTATGTCGGTTCCGTGATGCGTTGGGCTCACTCCTTTCCAGGCAGAGAGAGTGCATGAGCAGGTAAACGGCTTTGGGAGGCAGTAGCTGAAATAAAGATGTGGGTAACAACAGAGGTTGTCATCGTCACATTTTCGGATCTCATCCAAGACAGGGAAAAAAAACCCAACCCTGATACTAGCAGTGCATAATAAATGCAACATAATCAGAACCTATTATAGTCTAGTTCTGCTTGAAATTCAAGTGCTTTGGGCTGGAGTTCATTTTATATATGGCTCTAAATAAAGTTAATGTGTTCCCTGCTTCCCCCCCTCCCCCTTAGTCTATACTGCATCTTGGTGAATAACAGGCTTAATCACTCTGGTATCAAGATGGCCTTTTCACAGCCGTGCAAATGCTCTTTGGTATATAATTTGTACATGCTCCACTCATCTATTATCATTGTTCTTCCTAAATGAGAAAATGCAAATATTACACCAAGGGCTCCATCTTCATAGCTTCCCGAATATAATTCCTGACAGCAACGTGAAGATATTTAGCATAATTTCCCTGTTAATAAACTGCCAATTAGAGTAACTTAGTTCTTGGCTTCCAAAGACTGGAAGTTATACGATGGTTTCCAGCACCGTCCCAATTAATGTCTCTGTTTATTATTTTGGTGTGACTGAGAAAACAGAAAAACGGGGCGGACCCAGTTGCTTAAAGATAATAGTAATGCAATTTCCTTTCACGAATTCACAAGCTTTTCTTATCTGAGAAGCAAAACGCAATTTTGTGGGTATGTTTTCCGCTTGCACATACACACTGGTGCGTGTAAAACGCCAGGAACAGCATCAGAGATATCTATATTACACGCGAATGGGAGTCAGCTTGAAAAACTACCAAATTAAACTTTGTAAAAGCTTTTAGAAACACCTGCCGGCAATGAAAACTTTTTTTTTTCCCCCCCTCCCAGTAACTTCTGTTTGTTGTTCAAAAGCTTCCAAAACTCAGATGGTTACGCGGCAGTTTATTAAAGTCAGTGGGAAATACTGCAAGGGGAGGAGAAAATATTTAAGGAGCCGTTTATAGTTGCTGGAAAAGATTCAGAAGTGTTGTATTTAAAAGCAATTATGTTTTGAGCAGCTCTTCGCATACTGTTTGCTGTTCAGTTCTCTTCTCAACTTTTCTTATTAAAGGGAATTTGCATGAAAAGAGAATCCTTGTTTCTTAAGAGTTTATCTGATCTCCCTGCTTAACTTCCCCCTCCCTGCTCCATCTGCTCCCGAAATCATCCTTCGCTCTGATATAACCAAACAATTTCTGAGGCAAGATTTTAATTGAGGAGTTAAGCAATAGGGAGGATCTTGGGAATTGAAGGTTCAATGCAAAAATCTCCAGTGGGTAAATGTAGTAAACAGAGAAATGGGTTTGAGTTGGGGAGAGGCTGGAGAAAAGAACCTTGCTAGATGGAGCCTTTCGCATGGTTTGTTTTGGACGCTGCCTTTTTGCCCTCCTAGTTGGAATCATAGAACAACCAGGTTGGAAGAGACCCATCGGATCATCAAGTCCAACCATAAGTAGCTCAAGAACCTTTCCTGTGTCTTTTGATCTATTATTTTTGTCAAGAATATACCCACTGATCCTGTGAACAAATTTTGTCTCAGTTAATTAAATCTCAGGTTAAAGAAACCCGCAAATGAGTTCCCATCCTTCCCACAGCTGCGTGGAAGAGCCTCAGCTGAACCTCCCATCGCCTGCTGGAGGAGAGTGGCAGCCTGCAAGTACAGACCCTGACTGTAATATTTATTAGACGTTTGGGAGGCAGGTTTGGCAGAAAAACTTCCATTACCGGTAGAGATATTTGAGTCAAAGCCTGCTCTGGCTTCTGTGAACACCTGGAGCAGGCTGGTCCAGAGGAGCTGGTGGTGGTGTCGCTGGTTTTGATAATGAAAATGAATTGACTTTTGTGGAAGGATGGTTTGATCAATGCTAAGAGGTTGCTTAATTCCACCTTTCTGCCAGTTGTGGTTAGAACACAATAGCACATGTAGAGCCATCACCATGTATTATTTATGCAGTTGCCTCTAGGTGCTAGTGTATGCATCACTGAGGAGCTCCAGCACCTGAACGCAAGCATCTCCTGAGCATCATGTCCGCCTGGTTTTGGTAGCCAGCAGAGCAGCTTGCTTGCCCAGCTGGCTTGATGCACAGAGAGAGAGCTGAGGCCTCATTGCTCTCTATAACTGAAAGGAGGTTGTGGAGAGGAGGGAACTGGGCTCTTTTCCCAAGTGACAGGGGACAGGACGAGAGGGAATGGCCTCAAGCTCCACCAGGGGAGGTTCAGACTGGACATTATGAAAAAAATTTTCACAGAAAGGGTCATTGGAACAGGCTGAACAGGGAGGTGGTTGATTCACCTTCCATGGAGGGGTTTAAGGTGCAGGTGGATGAGGTGCTGAGGGACATGGGTTAGTGTTTGATAGGAATGGTTGGACTCAATGATCCGGTGGGTCTCTTCCAACCTGGTGATTCTGTGATTCTGTAGACAAAAGGTCCATTTCATCCAGAGGCTATGGCTGGATCCAGGATCTACCTGCATGAGCACCATGATTACCACTGGAATCAGCCCAGTGTGGGTCAGTTGCTACCACAAGGCATGTTCTTTGCAGAGAAATTGCAATAACTTTAATGAAAAAAAATTCAAGTGAGCTTGTTTGGGGACTTTATTCACACAGAGCACCCTGTCAGGCCGCTTGCGTGTGTCTTTGATGCTGTTGATGGTGTTCACCCGCTCGGCCAACTCCTCCCTAGTGCGATGCCTCAGGCATGGGCTCAATTGTGAGAGGTTCCTCCAGTGCTTTGAAAGTTAAATTGAATAAAACTTATTGAAGTTATTAAATTTTAAGAAGGTGCAAGCGCGTGTGCCAGCTAGTTACTTTTTGATAAGTATATGCTATAAATAGCACTTTAAGAAACCCAACTCGAGGTCTGCAGGGTAGGTGTTCTTCAAGGTACTTTGGACTGTTAGGAGATTATTGGATATGAGGCAGCTTGGAACCGATGCCTTCATTTTAATCATTTAGCTCAGTCTGTATTAATGAGAGAATTGGGTAAATCCTATAGAAAGACAGGAGAATTCATACCTTAAAGGCATAGGAGGTGATTATGCATTTTGTGTTAGAAAATCATAGCTAAGCACTGAAAACAACTGATTGCTGGATTTACCTGATGGCCACGTCCTGCACACAGGGCACTGCAGCTGTTTATACAGCAGAAGCCAGGCCACTTTTTTCTTGGGTCAAGCAAATTTTGAAATAAATCTAAGGACTGAACTGATTTTGATAGGAATGGTTGGTCTAGAAGATCCGATGGGTCCCTTCCAACCTGGTTGTTCTATGATTCTATGATTCTAATTGTATTTCTTCCCACAGAAGACCTTCATATGTGCTTATCGGTAGATATTTGCCTGTGCTTGTACTGCGAACATGGGCTTATTGCCCATGTTCGCAGTACAAGCACAGGCAAATATCTGTAAACTATAACATGGGCTTATTGCCCATGTTATGGTGTTTTATGTACTTCAGAACTTGGTTGGAGCTGAATTACTCAAATTAATCATCTAACTTTTCAAGTGCCGTTGGTGTCATTTTTCTTTTTATTTATAGACCATAAATTTAGGGCTCTAGAGTGTTTCCTCGCTGGCCTCCAAGCTAGCAAGTGCTCTTCTTGTCTAGCCTGACCTCTCTCCCCAGCTCTCACTGTAAGCTCATTGCAGTAGCCTGAGGCTGGAGAAGCCTGGCAAGGGGCTGCCCTGGAACTGGTGTCAGGTTATTAAACGGAACAAGGGAAGAGCTTTGCATGGGAGTGACACCCCTGCGAATCTGCCCAGGGGCACCACCTCTTTGCCTACGCTCATCGTATCTATTCGTCACCAGCCCGAGGAGCTGGAGCCCTGGGTTGGATGAAGCCAACATTGCCCCTTGGGTAGACCAGGCTGAAGTGCTGCTGCCACCCTGCTGGCTTTGTGCTTCGCTCATCAGACAGCCTGGAAGTGATTTAACGGGATGGGATGAGCTTTTATCACCAGGAAGCCTACAAATGTTTGTAGTTATAATTAGGAAATGTGCTAACGCTCCTATTAACCTGATTGATGGGAAATCTTGGGTAGGCAGAAAACTGATTTTTTCCCCCCCCCCCCCCCCCAGTGGCAATAATAGAACATCCGTTCAGGTTGAAACAGGAGTGCAAATTTCTAATGCTCCTTTTAACCAATGAACAAACGGTTAAGTGCATCTTTGGAGGTTTGTAGTGATAGAGGAAACCCCAAAATGAGGGCGAGTGTGTTATAGATGGGCAGCGTGAGAACTTTTTAACAGGGTCTTTAGCAATAGGACAAAGCTTGATGGTTTTAACTAGGAGAGAAGTTTAGATGAGATCTTAGGAAGATTTTCATGCTGAAGGTGGTGAGTCTCTTCCAACCTGGTTGTTCTCTGATTCTATGCAACACCAGCCCAAGTTACCCAGAGAGGTGGTGGATGCCCCATCTCTAGAGATATTCAAAGTTAGAATCATAGAATCATAGAACAACCAGGTTGGAAGGGACCCATCGGATCATTGAGTCCAACCATTCCTATCAAACACTAAACCATGTCCCTCAGGACCTCCTCTACCCATTAGGTTGGATGGCGCTCTGAGTAACTGATAGTGTTGAAGGATGACCTTGCTTACTGCAGGAGAGGTTGGACTGGATGCCCTGTAAAGTTCCCTTCCAACCCAAACTATTCTATGATTCTTTTTTCCAGTCCCATAGATATGACCACTGCACAGAATCTGGGTAGACAGCCCCTATGCAACCGCTGGACGTTATCCCATTGTGTTGCTGACACTGCGTCGTCATCACCACCTATCAAATTTAGGACTTGTCTGTCCTTCTGAAAGGACAAGGTCATTTTAAAACCGGGCGCAGAAGAATCCCATAAAAAGCTTGGGTGATTATACTGGTGCACCAATACAGACATATAATTCGGGGCCTGCGCTGATATTTGCACAGTGTCGAGCTGTCCTTGCCACCTTGGGTCAATGCTATTTCCGACATCTCCGTACGGTCCTTCTGTGGCGCCACAAAGATTGTGCCCTCGCTGACCCATTAGAGCGATAAAGAAATCTGCTCTCTTTTTAATGCAATTCTGGGAGAAAATGGCTGCTTTTCAGAAATGAAATGGTTTCTGCGCAAGGTTTACCGCAGGACAAATGGACCAGGGATGCAGCCGCAGCTAAGCTATGTGGCTCTTCACAATGCAAAGTTTCTGATCTAAAGAGGCCCTTGTGTGCCCGAAAGCTTTCTTGTTATCCTACTACATTCACTGGTTTAATAAAAGATCGTAGCTCTCCATGCAAACCTCCCTGTCCATACCATGAATTAAACCCCTCTGTTCAAAAGGTCCTGATGTTGACCTTAAAACCTGTGAAAACCTGTTAATATTAAGCTGGATAAAGACAAAATGCAGAATCGGGTTGGATCGCGGTTTACTTACACACAGGCAATCAAAGTTTCGCAATACAATCAAGACTAAAAATTAGATGAATAAGTAGATGAATCGAGCCACAATGACACTTATTGGACAGCACTTTGTTGCATTATTATTTTGATAACAATGGTTGGACTCGATGATCCGATGGGTCCCTTCCAACCTGGTTGTTCTATGATTCTATGATGTATTAGTTGAGGCCACAATAATATTAAAGTCACCCTCACTAAACATACAACCCTTTGGATTTTGACAGCACTTCATAAACATTAATGAGTTAAGCTGATGTAAACACTTCTTTAATATCAACCTTTCCTGAACTGAGCTGCAAAGGCAGATTAAAGGCAATGAGGAGCACGTTGCAGTTCAAGCACATAAAAACCCCTCATTGCCCGTTCGGAGCTGGAGGAGAGGGAAAAAAAATAAAAAAATTGGCCCTTCCATCTGCTGCAGACCCATTAACAAAGTATCACGAGCGACTTTTATATGCCCTGTCATTAGGTCGTTATACTAATAAGGGGCCAGGATAAAAATACAGTTCAGCAAGACCTTGCAAAGCTCAATGAGTCTGGACTTAGACTAATTGGGAGGATCTCTGCTTATGAAAAGGATAAAGAAAATTGTGTGCCAGTCTTCTCTCTGGCTGGTTAGCTGTCAAAATGGGGGTGATACTACCTTCAGGGGTTAGATTAGTGTAAAAAATGACCTAAGCTGTGAACTGATAGGTAATGCAAAGTGATGTAGTGACCGTCAGCAAAGTGTCTGATGAGAGAGGGAGTGTTGATGTCTGTAAGAAAAGTGCAGAAATGTTTACTGCGCCCACAGGTTTTGACAGTGGCTGGTTTGGGGGTGAGCTCTTCTGTCACCCTACTTCTAGCACAAGTGACATGCCCTTCATGGTAGCCGGTGGTCCCAGACCTGTGGCACAGGCAGCTTCGTGAGCCAGATGGTGCCTTCAGCAGAGAATCATAGAATCACCAGGTTGATCACCAGAATCACTTGGCCTCAAGCTCCTCCAGGGGAGGTTTAGGCTGGAGAGTAGGAGGAAGTTTTTCACACAGAGGGTCGTTGGGCATTGGAATAGGCTGCCCAGGGAGGTGGTTGATTCACCTTCCCTGGAGGGGTTTAAGGCACAGGTGGATGAGGTCCTGAGGGACTTGGTTTAGTGTTTGATAGGAATGGTTGGCCTAGATGATCCAATGGGTCCCTTCCAACCTAGTTGTTCTGTGATTCTATGACTGGAAGAGACCTGCTGGATCATCAAGTCCAACCATTCCCATCAAACACTAACCTATGTCCCAAGTACTTACAGGCCAATTGTCTAACGAGCCTTTCACAAAAGATTGCTCCAGCTTTATTTGTCTGAGTTTTGGACAAGAAGAACTTAAATGCCTAAGTTTTGGGTTTTTTTTGCTGAGCCTGCAGGAACTTTTGAATACAGACTTAATTCCCCCAAAAATACAGACCAAAAACTTGCTTAGCATCTTAATAGTCCCTTTGGGAAAGCTGGCCAAGTCGGCTGGTAACGTTCAGTAAATCCTTGTTATCTATGCTTGCTTTACTAATGAGCCTGAGTATCATATTTAAATCCCTGTAGCTACATCTCATATATTGGCTGACGTGAAAATAAACTACATCTCTTTGGCGTTTGGTGTATATCATGGGCAGCTCCGCTGTGCTCCCAAAATGCCTTTCAACCACCTGCAACCTACCAAAATCTCCAAAAAGCAGCTTCCGAGACTTCTGAGACAGGGAGGTGGTTGATTCACCTTCCCTGGAGGTGTTTAAGGGATGGGTAGATGACGTCCTGAGGGACATGGTTTAGCGTTTGATAGGAATGGTTGGACTCAGTGATCTGATGGGTCTCTTCCAACCTGGTGGTTCTATGATTTTATGATTCTCTTTCTTGGGGAGTGAAGGGATAGGATGAGTGCTAATGGTTTTAAGCCAAGAGAGGGGAGATCTAGGTAAGATCTTAGGAAGAAATATCTTCCTGTGCGAGTGGTGAGGCACTGGCACAGGTTGTCCAGAGAAGTCATGGATACCCCTTCCCTTGAAGTGTTCCAGGCCAGGTTAGAAGGGGTTTGAGCAACCAGATCCAGTGGGTGGTGTCTCTCCTCATGGCAAGGGTTTCACATGGATGAGCTCTGAGGTCCCTTCTGACCCAAACCATTCCTTGATTCTGTGTATAAGAATTGATTGAGCAAGGCTTTCCTTCCTTATGTGTTTTGCTGCTTTTCCAAGATGAATTAAGACAAACAGATTATTATTTGTAGGTTTATGGACGACTGTGTCTCCTTAGGTCATTCAGAAAATCAACAGGCTTGACCCTCTCCTGAGGTCTAGTTGAGGAACTATAGAATCACCAGGTTGGAAGAGACCCACCGGCTCATTGAGTCCAACCATTCCTATCAAAACTATGTTTGGTCCCCCCTGTCCTGAGCAGGAGCTGGAGTTGCTGTGGGGAAAGCAATAGAATCTTAGAGGAAGAACATCCAGACAGCTTAGGGGATAATAATGTTTTTCCCTTCCAGTCTCTGGGAATACTGCTAAATGAGATGGAGGAAATGGCACGAGCAGTTCTGAAGAGCTGCTCCCCAGCGCTTGCAGGGAAGGTGTGCTTCAGAATGAGTTGTTGGTTCTGAGAACCAGGCTCTCTTTGTATGCAGGAATTTTTATGTCCTGCTGCCTCATTATCTCAGTAACTTATTATAGTTTTATGTCTGTGTTGTGCTGCAAACGAACTGCCCATAATCCCCTTTTTATAGACTTAATCTGGCTGGTGATAAACGCCAACGGAGTCAGCACAGCGTCTTCCTCTTGGTGGTGGGAGCACAGTGTGAGCCAGTCCTGGGCAAGCTGAAAACATCCCTCCTCTGTATTGTCAAACGCCTTCTATGCCAATCTGACTTTAAAGAGGTGACGGTGCTGACATTTCTGGGTGAAATACAGCTGTGTGTTTACTTTTGGAAAGATCACCGCCAGCTGGCACGGCTGCCGCCTTCCGTACGCACACAGGCTAATTAACATCCCCTTTGGTAGCCGGAGGTTAACAGCAGACAAGTCATAGAATCATAGAACAACCAGGTTGGAAGAGACCCACAGGATCATCGAGTCCAACCATTCCTATCAAACACTAAACCATGTGCCTCAGGACCTCGTCTACCCGTCCCTTAAACACCTCCAGGGAAGGTGAATCAACCACCTCCCTGTCTCGGAAGTCTCGGAAGCTGCTTTTTGGAGATTCTGGTAGTTTAGGTGCTTATTGGGATGGGCTGGGGTGAATTTTCGAAACCGCCTTCTCAACCATTCCGCGAAAGAACTGCTATGATTTCACAGCACCTGTACACACCAGTCAGTTAATTTGTTTTCAGTGAACATTTGTACGAGTGAATTATTCACCCATCTGCAGTATTTATCTTTAAAACGACTAGACAATTCAGCTCTGTGTGGAGATGTGCCTCCGTATGAATTCATAAATCCATGATCACTGGCAGGACATTTCTGCAGGGGCTGATGATCTATTTATTCTCCCTTTTCCTCCCTCCGAGGGCTGGCCCAGACCCTCTTGCTTTGACACCAACTGCAAGTAAACAACTTGTACAATATTTTACTGCTTCCTAGTTTGAATATAAAGCTCTGACGATGCTCTCCACAGCGGCAACTTGTCAGCTTGGCGGCTCTCTCAGGTGATTATAAGGCAGGAGTTTTGGGTGATTTTTCTTCCTTGCACACAGCAGACATAATGAGCAGAAGGGATTACGTGATGAGCTGAAATTACTGAGCTAAATGAGGAATCATAAGTGCAGATTTGGAGCCTTTGCAGCTATTAGTGGTCAGCTCTGAGCCTGCTAGCAGGGAGAGAAGTTTTGGGAAAGGGCGTTAATCTTTCTGTTGGGATCACTCACGCTCTGAACCAACACAAAAAGGACACAGAGGAGGGGCTCTTGACCAGAGAGCGCAGGGATAGCATGATGGGTAATAATTTTAAACTGAAATAAGGGAGATTGAGATTAGATATTAGGAATAAATTCTTTGCTGTGAGGGTGGGGAGGCCCTGGACCAGGTTGCCCAGAGCAGTGGTGGCTGCCCCATCCCTGGAGGGGTTCAAGGCCAGGCTGGATGGGGCTTGGAGCCCCTGATCCAGTGGGAGGTGTCCCTGCCCGTGGCAGGGGGTGGAACAGATGGGCTTTGAGGTCCTTTTCAACCCAAACCTATTGGATGATTCCATGGTCATTAATAAAGCTGTTCTTTGTCAGGGAAAGATCCAATCTGATGAGCACCGGAGACTCCGTTTGACTAGTCTGGAGATGTGCCGCTTGATCTCTGCTTGCATCAACTGCAGCCCCTCCAGTCGTCTGAGCAGTGATTTCCATAACCTTAGGAAGTAATTCTGAATATCCATGTCTTTTAAGAGCGGATTTACTGAAACATTTACTCGAGAAAACGCATTATTTGAGTAGATCAACATTTACTGAAGTGCTAAGGACTGAGTAGTGCACTGAAAGATGCTGGGGGAGGGCCAGCTCGTACCAGCCAGTACTAGATTTTACAGTCACATTTTCTCTAATTGCTGGTACTTGGCATACAAAGAACGATACGTGGTTTTCTCTTTCTTCACATGTCTCCTTCAATGCTTTCCAGAAAAAGAGAAGTGTGTTTCTCTGCAACAAGAGAGTTTTCCTCATCTGCAAAGAAAAGAAAAGGTTGTGTTTGCTCTGCCTTTAGATTATTCTGAAATTACTCACAAATCTCACCTTGAAATTGAAGTAGCTTCCTACGTTAAAGAGGCTTGTGATGAAAGCTGCTAAAATACTGTAACCTATTTCCACTGATTTTGGGATTTAAGTCCTGCTAATGCGTGTGTAGCCTTTGTTAATGTTTACCTGGAGAACAGAATATTCGATGCCTGAGCTTTAGTACCTGAAAGGGAGAACAGTGCAGCTGCAGCTGTAGTGACAGACCCAACATCATAGAACAACCAGGTTGGAAGAGACCTGTTGGATCATGGAGTCCAACCATTCCTATCAAACACTAAACCATGTCCCTCAGCACCTCGTCCACTCGTCCCTTAAACCCCTCCAGGGAAGGTGACTCAACCCCCTCCCTGTTCAGCCTGTTCCAGTGCCCAGTGACCCTTTCTGTGAAAAATTTTTTCCTAATAATCATTCTTGCCTCGGCTCTAGCTGTTAAGTACCCAAAACCCAAACTGATCAAGAGAAGATTGAGCCTTCTCCTGGTACAGGGATGATTTGCCGGGTAAAGAAGGAGTCTAAATCAAATTTCTCCTGGATTGACTCGACTCCAGCTCTCTAACCTGTGTAATTTTGTTATCTGAGCTTTTATCTGTGGAGTGCCCCTGTCCGTGCTGTTCTAATTAGAAGGATAACTAGCAGAGCCGTGTGACACTGCTAACAGGCAGAGGGAAGTTTTAGTTGAATGCACAAATTAGCTTTGAAGTTTCCCGCAGTCCTAAAGATTTTATGGTAATTTTCCATTTCTGCATAGGCAGATTTGCATATTGCATGACAGTTTAGCTCTAATCATTTGTCAGATATTGCCAATCTGTTGTCAGTAGGGTAGAACCACCAGCTTAGGGAGCTTTTAATGCTGCTGTGCCCATTGGCTTTAATGGGCATCTGGGAACTGGCTCCTGGGGTCTGAGCATGGATATGCCAGAGCAGAAGGGACATTGAGGCATCAATCTGACCTGGTGAATCACCCCAACCAACTCTGCAAAACGCTGTAGGCAGCCGAACAGGCATATAGAATCTGACCAGTAAAGTATTGCACAGGATTTGTTATCTCCCACTCTTGTTTTCCCACTTCCCTTTACTGGGCAGAATATGCTGCTCTGCTCAAGCATAAGGGATTGTGTCACCCCTTGTTTTGGCAACAGTTAGAGTCACCTATAGGTGCTTACCAGAAATATGAGTTGTAGGAACAGCTTTTCCTTTGGTTACTGCTATTGGAAAATGAAGGAGCAAACTGAGAACAACTTCGGAGCATGAATTCTCTGGATATCCCCTCTTTCCTCGGAAAGGAGGTTGTAGAGAGGAGGGAACTGGGCTCTTCTCCCAAGTGACAGGGGACAGGACAAGAGGGAATGGCCTCAAGCTCTGCCCAGGGAGATTTAGGCTGGAGATTAGGAGGAAGTTTTTCATGGAAAGGGTCATCAGGCATTGGAATAGGCTGCCCAGGGAGGTGATTGATGCACCTTCCCCGGAGTTGTTTAAGGGACGGGTGGATGAGGTGCTGAGGGACATGGTTTAGTGTTTGATAGGAATGGTTGGACTCGATGATCCTGTGCGTCTCTTCCAACCTGGTGATTCTATGATTCTATGATTCCTGATAGGTGTGAGCTTGCTTTAGATTTCTTGTAGGTGTAACTTGGATGCTGAAAGTGCCTTGTTCTTCTCCTACTTGCTAAAGACTGTGGCGAGGGGGGAAGTAATGAATTCAGGCGTAAAGAAAAGGAACAAGGAAGTTTAATGCAGTTGAATCTGCTTGGAGGATTTGAACGGAAGAAAGTCAAAGTGATCTGTAAAACTATGCTTTGATCTGATTTACAACCACAGCAGAGAGATCACATCTGAGCCGCGGCGAGACAGGCAATCTCACTATATGCCTCGTGAAGGTAATCAGGGATAAATCAAGGGAAAATAGAAGGGTAGGAAAAATGAAAAATAGAAGAGGAATATAGGATGAGAAGAAGTGGGTACTCAAAGAGAGGACAAAGAACACAACCAGGATGAAAATTGCACCTGTAAAGAAAAAAGGCCTCAGAGTACCATGTCTGTTGTGAAATTAGTTCTTTCAGTGTAGATTGCAGGGCAGCTCCCTTGGATGGATCCAGCTACTTGGATTTACAAAGGCTCTGCTGGATGCACTTGTGGTGTGTTGGGTTTGATGCTCTCGTAGGCTACACCCGACTTTGATGTGGTTTCTGCAGGTGTGTGTGTGAGGGAAGGAGCTGCACTCTGAGAGCAATTGTCAACTAATAGCAGGACATGAGAAAAATAGGGCTAAAAAGACGGAAAGCTACCTAATCTAGAGATCTGTCACTATACTTCAAACATTAGATCTTGCCAGGAGAAAAAGCCACTCTTACCCAAGTTGTTTGTTTTTGTTTTTGTTTTTTTTTTTCATGAACTTTGAAGATGCTTTGGTGTGTTTACCAGTATCTGCCGATCTTCAAGTTAAGTGTATCCCCCACTAGATTTATGAGCTGCTGAAAGAAAGAGAAGCAAGGTTGTATTTCTACCACACTCCAGAGAAACTAGTGATGCTGCCGACTTCTAAATCATTATTGCTTATTAGGAAAGCTTTCATTTTCACTGCTGCTGGATGACAGTTCATTTTAATTTTGCTTTCTGAGGGTCCTCTCTATCAATGACCTGCAGGCTGTATAAGTGGGAATATGAAGCAATTGACATGAAATCAATATTAATTCAGGAGTGTGTCATGTTTTTTTTTTCCTCCTTTTGTAACAGATACTTATCAGGGTGTTACAACCAGGCAGTGCACAGCTGTTGAGCTTCCAAACGCAGGACTCTGAAGCTCTTGGAGAGATGCTCCTGAATGAGCACAGGCAGCATCCTTTGGATCGTGATTTCGTTGTGTGCTCGACTATGTACCAAAATGATAGGAATGGTTTGATGGGAATGGTTGGACTCGATGATCCAATGGGTCCCTTCCAACCTGGTTGTTCTGTAATTCTGTGATTCTATGAAAATTATTTTTTTTGTTGGTGGTTTTGAAATACATTTAAGATAGAGTTTGTCGCTTGTGAATCTAGGATCAGGACTGGACTTTCCAACCATCACAGCAGAGATTGGAGCAAATTTTAAAGGAAGCTCAAGTCGGCGTTGCTGGGAATTTATCAAGGTTTCTCCCAATAAGTGGAAGGAAACCTGAAAGGAGGTTGTGGAGAAGAGGGTGCTGGCCTCTTCTCCCAAGTGACAGGGGACAGGACAAGAGGGAATGGCCTCAAGCTCCACCAGGGGAGATTTAGGCTAGAGATTAGGAGGAGGTTTTTCACGGAAAGGGTCATTGGGCATTGGAATAGGCTGCCCAGGGAGGTGATTGATTCCCCTTCCCTGGAGGTGTTTAAGGCACAGGTAGATGAGGTCCTGAGGGACATGGTTTAGTGTTTGATAGGAGTGGTTGGACTCGATGATCCGATGGTTCTCTTCCAACCTGGTTGTTCTATGATTCTATGATGGAGGAGTTTGGTTTCCAGGGCTGTTAGTCTGGCACCTTTAACCAGGTATCTATAAAAAGTGGGGAAAATGATGAATCATCAGTCTCGGGTGCTTGTTAAGTGTTCTTGTTAGAGACTGTTTCCAATGGTCCGTAGCTTTAGTCTGCTCAGAGAAATTCCGTTCACCCTCCTGGCTGCCCAGCAGACGAGCAAAATGACTGACAGCAAAACTATTCCGAAACGGGGGATATTAAGCAAGCATATTGATGACTGATGGCTGCTGTTCTCCCAGTGGACTTATCACTCAGGTGATTTAAGTTGACTTCAGTGACATATTTGCCCTTGAGGATTTCTCTCCTCCTTTGAAGAACTATGTGCAATTTACTTGAAGTTTGGCGAAGAGCCGTGCAGGGAGGATCTTTCTCCCGGAGAGGCTGCGTTTCCATCAGTGTCACAGGCACCCGCCAAGCAGGGCTATTCCAGTGACAGCAAATGTCATAAGCATTCCAGGACTGGAACTACTGCTGGCCACATCATTACACTGAAGATCCTAATGTCGAGCTGACCTTGGGTTGCCCTGTCTGAGAGTCAATGCAGCATCACAAAGCTGGTGAAGAGGCTCAAGAAAAAGTCTTACAAGGAGTGACTGAGAGTGCTGGGGGGGTTTAGCCTAGAGAAGAGGAGGCTGAGAGGAGACCTCATTGCTCTCTACAACTACCTGAAAGGAGGTTGTGGAGAGGAGGGAGCTGGGCTCTTCTCCCAAGGGACAGGGGACAGGACAAGAGGGAATGGCCTCAAGCTCCACCAGGGGAGGTTCAGGCTGAACATTAGGAAAGAATTTTTCACAGAAAGGGTCATTGGGCATTGGCAGAGGCTGCCCAGGGAGGGGGTTGATTCACCTTCCCTGGGGAGGTTTAAGGTGTGGGTGGATGAGGTGCTGAGGGACATGGGTTAGAGATTGGTGGGAATGGTTGGACTTGATGATCCGATGGGTCTCTTCCAACCTGGTGATTCTATGATCCTATCATGAAACAGACAATTTAGGCGAAGGGGAGTCAGCCTGAATTCCCAGCTTAAGGCAGTGGTAGAGACTGGGGAGAATCTCTACTCTGAACTGGGTTCCCTCAAAAACCTTGCTGACTTTCAGGACACACTGACCAGAGTGGCATTTGTGGAGGCAACCTATAGCGTGGCTGCTGGGAACATGTGGAAAAGGCAGGGAAGCAATTCCTGCTTTACTGGCCAAGGCGAAGCATAAATGCATCTTCCTACACCAACATATTTATCAAAGCATATAAATAGATGAGTAAAGTAAGTTAATACGGTATCAAATTAGAAGGTTGTGATGTAACAGCTTCATTACCATATTTATGTCTTCCTAATTGCACTCTACTGACATCACTTGCAAGCCTATGATGGATTTCTGTATAATAAGATCAAGTTGTATTTGATCTCAAGCTTTTTTTCCAGAGGAAGCCAAAATGTAAGGTGGGAGTGAACAAAGATCATGACAATTATCATCTAAATTTAACACCAAAAGGATTTTATGCTAATGGACTCTTTTCTTGTAAACGTGTGACCCATTTTCCAGAGTCCATCTGTGTATTTAAAACATGGTTGGACTCGATGATCTGGTGGGTCTTTTCCGACCTGGTTGTTCTATGATTCTATGATTCTGTGCTGTGGGAGCAGGAATGGATCACCAAGGACTTCACAGGCTGGGTTGACCCAAGCAGCAGTTGTACACAGGGTGATTGATGATTTGTAGCAGGGAATAAGAGGAAGAAATACGCCTCCTGTGTAGATATAATATTGACTTATATCATATTAGTATCTGGTCTCAGATGTCATCTCCAGTGTTGGATCATAGAATCATAGAATGGTTTGGGTTGGAAGAGACCTTAAAGCTCCTCTGGCTCCATTTCCCACTGGATCATGGGGCTCACAGCATTCTCTGCTCAGTGTTGGTTTTCAGCACTGGTGATTCTGAGTGACAGTTGTCAGAAAAAAAAAAAAATATGTAGTGTTCCTTGTTTGGGGATGATCAGCTGTTGTAGCAAACCACCAAGGAAAAGGAGCTGGTCTTTATCATAACATGTTAGACCATGACACAGAGTTCTGGGAAGGATTGTTTTAAAGTTCTCCTTGCCCTACTGCACTTGTCAGAGACTGACAGGCAAGTCTTGCTGCCTCAAAGTGCTGCTGACAAGAACTGAAGGTGCGTTTGGAAAAGTGCTTTCTCCTGGGCATGAAATTATTCCGACAGTCGCTAAATGTATTCCAGTGATCTACTGCCACTTCATGTGCGCTGCAGAGAACTGGAGGTTGCTTCAGCGAGAAATACCACCTGCATTAACATGGTGTGAAATCATCAAAAATCAACAGCAGTCAGATAAGTGCAATGCTGTAGTTGATGCCTATATGGGTCCATATTATTATTTTATGCATTTTACAGGTGCAGACATTGAGTCCACAAAGACAGACATCTAAAGAAATCATGAGTTCAGCTGTATCCTCTCACTTTGGTTTGCACTGTGGGCTCTAACAGGGACAGAATCATAGACTCATAGAATAGTTTCGGTTGGAAGGGACCTTAAAGATCATCTAGTTCCACCTCCCCTGCCATCCAGGCTTCCACTGGATCAGGCTGCCCAAGCCCCATCCAACCTGGCCTTGGACACCTCCAGGGATGGGGCAGCCACCACTTCCCTTGGCAACCTGTTCCAGTGTCTCATCATGAGGAAATTCTCCCTGATATCAAGCCTGAATCTGCCCCTCTCTAGTTTATACCCACTACCCCTCATCTTATCACCACAAGCTTTTATGAATAGTCCCTCTCCAGCTTTCTTATAGGCCCCTTTCAAGTACTGGAAGGCTGTAGTTGGACCCATTCCAACAGTTCCCTATCCTTCTTACGTTGAGGATTCCAGAACTGGACACAGTTCCAGATGAATCAAACCTACCTGAGTCTCAGGAATCACCTGATTATTAGTCACTCTCCTTCCTCGTGAAGAAGTTGGTTTTGACAAACTGGCTACTGTAGAGGACTGTGACCCTATAATGATATAGTGTTTGATAGGAATGGTTGGACTAGAAGATCTGATGGGTCACTTCCAACCTGGTTGTTCTATGATTCTATGACATTGCAATAGAAGTGTCCCACATGGAAATGCACAATAGCTACCGTGGGAGGTCATTGCCAAAGAGGTTTGGTTTGGGGACAATGGGCAGTGGCAGAAGAAAACAAATAGGAAAAGTTAGGGAAATATACTGAAGATTCTTACTGAAGCCTTATTGACTATTTCATTCAATATTCATCTTATTCATGGCTGCTGAAAGTGTGCTAATTGCCAGAAAGACATGCAGGGTCCCTGCTTTGGGAACCATCACCCAAAGTCAGTCAGTAGCCCATCAGCTGGATCGGTTGCCGCTCACTCCCAGGGCTGTGTCTGCAAGGTCTACCTGGGGTGATGAAGGACTTAATGCTGAACTGTGCGGTCTGCGCTCCCCATGCAGCATCTCCAAGTGCTTCCAGGGTGGCTAGCAAAGTTAAAACCGCCTTGCCATAAAACCGCCAAGCTTTATCCTCCCCATAAATTTGTCCAAGGACTAGGAGTGTTTTAAGGCACATCAACCTAAAGAAATTTTAGAGTGCGCCGGGAAAGAGCTATAGTGCCGCGATTTACAGCCAGGAATGTTCACCTGGACAATAAGAATCCTGGTGCATTGAGCTGAAAAAATATGCTGCAGTGTATGGTATTGGCTTGTTTGTAATAAAACACTAGCCTAGTACATTTTATTGGTTTTACAGCCATTTATTGTTTTGTTTTCAGAAATACAGTATGTAAGCAAAACCGATGAAATAGTTTATTAGGTAGTAATTGTTCAAGAAGAGAAAGACCTATCAGAAGAGGTATCTCTTAAAAAATAGTCACTGGGTCTTGTGTACTAGGAGGCAAAATGGAGGAGATGGTTGAAGACAGTCCCAAGTTCTCCACTGTCATTAGGGGAGCTGAATAGAGAGTTTTTCACAAGGCCTGGGACCGTCACCCATGAGCTTTATCAGTGGGAGCCCAAATGAGCCAAGAATGCAAAGCAGAAAGACAGAATTCACCGTTGGTTATTTATCTGGCTGTTATTAAAAGCTTTCATCTACCTTTTGAGAGAGAATCATAGAATAGAATCATAGAACAACCAGGTTGGAAGAGACCCACCGGATCATGGAGTCCAACCATTCCCATCAATCACTAACCCATGTCCCTCAGCCCTTTGTACATCTGTCCCCTAAACCCCTCCAGGGAAGGTGAATCAACCCCCTCCCTGGGCAACCTCTGACAATCCGATGACGTCTCTGAGACCAGGCACAGAGAGAGTAGCAATTTGACAAATATTGCATTCTCCTACCTCTTCATGTGAATTTTTCTCAGGTAATATTATCTATGCTTGCTTAAATTTGAGGCTAAGCTCTGCAAAAAGTTATTTACTTGCTCACCACTCCTTGCCTCAGCAACCCTGTTACCATAGTGCATATGATAAAATTACAAATTTGTGTGTATGTAAGATGGGGACCCTGGATTTCAGAATTTGTACAGTGAAATTTGTACAGGGGACAGGACAAGAGGGAATGGCCTCAAGCTCCACCAGGGGAGGTTTAGGCTGAACGTTAGGAAAAAATATTTCACGGAAAGGGTCATTGGGCACTGGAACAGGCTGAACAGGGAGGAGGTTGAGTCATCTTCCCTGAAGGGGTTTAAGGGACAGGTGGATGAGGTGCTGAGGGACATGGTTTAGTGATTAATGGGAATAGTTTGACTCCATGATCTAGTGGGTCTCTTCCAACCTGGTTATTCTATGATTCTATGGACCATGATCGCTGGCTTGGACTATCAAAGAAAGAAGGACTATTCCCTAAAGGATGCCTTTGGGAAGCTAAATTCCTTCAACACGTCAAGTATTCTAACTTTCATCCTCACCTGAATCTGCGAGGAGGAGTGTTCAGTGCATACTTGGTTCCACCTGCAGCTTTTCAGCAGCTTGAAATGTTTGCTGTATCCCGTGTCCTATTTAGCCTTTCTATTCAGCTGCCTGTAATTGAGCAGCTCTTTCCAGCACACCCACTCCAGCTCCATCCTTCTACTGCAGGAACCAATTCCAAGCTATTATTGCACTGCTTAATGATCCCGTTCAGGCTGTTTTGGAAGAGTAGTCCTTAGCGTCTCACCCCAGGGATTTAAATAGGCTCGTACATCAAGGCCAAGCCTTGATAATTCCTTTATTTCTGGTGGCATTTTAAATCACACAGAAACCAGGAGCTTCTTCCGAGCAGGGAAATGACTTCCTGCCATTAGGCAGCACCTAAACCAGCCCAGGAACGCTCTTGAAATTTATATTCTTAGCTCTAGCGCTCGCTCAGATCGAACGAATTGGCCTGGGACAAACAGATCACTGTTTGAAATGTTAAATTTCTCGTGCAGTTGGGGCACAACAACCCTATGCAGAGCTACAGACTGGGAGAAGTCTGTCTAGAAAGCTGCCAGGAGGAGAGGGACCTGGGGGTGTTGGTTGACAGCAACTGAACACGAGCCAGCAGTGTGCCCAGGTGGCCAAGAAGGCCAAGGGCATCCTGGCTTGCATCAGAAATGGTGTGACCAGCAGGGCCAGGGAGGTTCTTCTCCCTCTGTACTCAGCACTGGTGAGGCCGCTCCTTGAATCCTGTGCTGAGTTGTGGGCCCCTCAGCATGAGAAGGATGTTGAGGCTCTGGAGCGAGTCCAGAGAAGAGCAACAAAGCTGGTGAAGGGGCTGGAGAACAGGCCCTATGAGGAGCGTCTGAGAGAGCTGGGGGTGTTTAGCCTTGAGAAGAGGAGGCTGAGGGGAGACCTCATTGCTCTCTCCAACTACCTGAAAGGAGGTTGTGGAGAGGAGGGAGCTGGGCTCTTCTCCCAAGGGACAGGGGACAGGATGAGAGGGAATGGCCTCAAGCTCCACCAGGGGAGGGTCAGGCTCAGCATAAGGAAAAAATTCTTCACAGAAAGGGTTGTTAGGCACTGGCAGAGTCTGCCCAGGGAGGTGGTTGACTCGCCTTCCCTGGAGGTGTTTAAAGTGTGGATGGAGGAAGTGCTGAGGGACATGGTTTAGTGTTTGATAGGAATGGGTGGACTCGATGATCCGATGGGTCCCTTCCAACCTGGTTGTTCTATGATTCTGTGATTCTCAGCCTGTGACTTAAGGACTTGTGATAGTGCAGAGGGAGCAAAACACTTCGAATCTTTCAAATCAAAATGAGGATTTTTCGTTTGAAGAAATAATCTGCATCATGATAATACTTGTAAGAAGTTGGTAGTGTTTTAATAATTTTACTCCTGTTGCTTTCTTCATTCGCTGTTTTGAGAACTCCTTTACGTACTACTAAGATCATCCTTGTAAAATGACAAATTTCCTGACCTTTTTCCTTCTCAAAGGATTTTCGCTGAGCACATTTGTTCTACAGAATAGCTGTTGGTAGCATTCCTGAACTCTGGGTACTTTCAGCTGAACTTCTAGCAGCATGAAGTTCTTTCTTTCCAGATTGTGAAATGCTCTTGACCCTTGTTGAATGCCAACAGGAATTATTATAGACGGATTTATTTGTGAATATTGTTGTATAAATAGAAGTTTATCAGAAAGGCAGGAGAGGTTGACACAGCTCTTTCCTTGGAGATGTATTTATAGGGTTCAGAGCTTTTCTGGCATGAGGGCAGGAGGATTGTGCCTGGAGGTTAAAACTATCTTCTAAGAAAACACAGAAGTTGAAAGCAGTAGAAAGAAGGCCTAATGTCCAACAGTTCTTATTCAATCAAAAAATCAAATCTAAATATTATTTAGAATGCAACCAAAAGCTTAAATATATATGAAACTTTAACATGAGATTTGTTCCACAAGGCAAACCTTCTGATGTATTTGTTCCTCAGTATGTTTAACTCACTGATGTAACTTGTTTGTGAAGGTCTGTGAAAAACACTCAGTATCAGCTTTCTGACTACCGAGGTTCAGTTCTCAATTGGATCACGCCTCTCTTCTCCCAAGTGATGGGTAGTAGATGAGAGGAAAGGAGGTTGTGGAGAGGAGGGAGCTAGGCTCTTCTCCCAAATGACAGGGGACAGGACGAGAGGGAATGGCCTCAGGCTCCACCAGGGGAGCGTCGGGCTGAACATTAGGAAAAAATTCTTCACAGAAAGAGTCATTGGGCACTGGAACAGGCTGAACAGAGAGGTGGTTGACTCGTCTTCCCTGGAGGTGTTTACAGTGCAGGTGGGTGAGGTGCTGAGGGACTTGGTTTAGAGATTGATAGGAATGGTTGGACTCGATGATCCAGTGGGTTTCTTCCAACCTGGTGATTCTATGATTCTTCTGCTACACTATATCACTCCTCAGCTGTGTTCTGCAGGCTGAGTCTTCTCCATTGTACCTGTTTCCTCCTGACCAGCCAAGAAGTGGTCAGGGTTGCTGTGTGTCCCTCTGAGTGTTTGTCACACAATTACGCAGAGAAGAATAATGCACCAAACTCGTTTAACTGCACTTCCATTTCTGATGCCAGCTCTTGAATTCAAGTAAATGTTGGGTCTTTCTTTGTATCCAAGTTGATTGAGAGGCTTTAGCCACATACAATATTCAAATTTCTTTTATGCGTGAAGGAATTTTCAAGAAATCAATGCAGTTTTCGAGTGAAATAATTAATATGTGAACTGACTGCCCTTTAAAGACAGTAGTAATGCTCCTTACTAAGACCAATGCACTAATATTACCTTCAGTAATGTGCTTTTTAAAAGTTAAATTCTTCATCGTTAGCATTTGAGCAGGACACAGAATTAGGCCTGCCGAGCTGTATTTATTAGCAGGAAACTGATTATTATTACTGACCAATCTGCTTTTTAATGATTCAGCGAGCGTGTTGGTTTTTATAGTAATGAATACGGGGCTTTTAATCAGGTGATCTGACAAGTGTGCAATTTGCCCGGAAAATTATCCTGGCCTGAAAGTGGGTTTTTGGTGATGAATGAAAAAGGGAAAAGTACCTATAAAATGTTGGCATTTAGAAGAGGAAGAGAAAGGAAAAGCTGAAGAACAACATTGCAATTCTTTACGTGTATCATCTATATGTAGATATTCAGCCAAGATTCCCAGTGGCTACCAGGGTTCTCCTGTGCCCGACTCAAGGTATATTTAAGGTCTGTGAGGTAAAAAGTGCAAAAGTGTGATGGGCTTTATGAGCAGGGGGTGATGTTGGCACTTGTAGGAGCTACAAGAAAGGGAATTGGAGATATAATAATTCCGCTTATGTAGAGTTGGGAACCAGGAAGATTAAGGGTATTAATACTTCACGCTGGTGAGAGAGCATCTCGAATCCTGTGTTCAGTTCTGGCCCCTCAGCACTAGCAGGATGTTGAGGTTCTGGAGCGAGTCCAGAGAAGAGCAAAGAAGCTGGGGAAGGGGCTGGAGAAGAAGAGGAACGGCTGAGAGAGCTGGGGGGTGTTTAGCCTGGAGAAGAGGAGGCTGAGGGGGAGACCTCATTGCTCTCTGCAAGTACCTGAAAGGAGGTTGTGGAGAGGAGGGAGCTGGGCTCTTCTCCCAAGGGACAGGGGACAGGATGAGAGGGAATGGCCTCAAGCTCCACCAGGGGAGGTTCAGACTGAACATTAGGAAAAAATTCTTCACAGAAAGGGTTGTTAGGCACTGGCAGTGGCTGCCCAGGGAGGTGGTTGACTCACCTTCCCTGGTGGTGTTTAAGGTGTAGACGGATGAGGTGCTGAGGGACGTGGTTTAGAGATTGTTGGGAATGGTTGGACTCGATGATCTGGTGGGACTCTTCCAACCTGGTGATTCTATGATTCTATGAATAGATTGTAACAAGAGGTTTTTGTTGCTTTCCCTGTGGAAGACATGGAAATCTAGAATTGCAGGCACCGCAACTGTCTAGTCTATATTTTTTTCCTTGTTTCAGTGGTACTTTGAAAACTTTTCTCTGTAGTTAATGGGTTTGTCACAAAGTAATCATTCACTGCACTTTGCAAGCCTAACAGCTTCTCACTGCGTAAGAGTCTATTATGGCAATTGAGAGTCCCTGGTAGCCATGGAAATAATCCCTTTTCTTGACCCAACAAAGGTGGTGTTCTCCTCTCCTGCAAGAACTGCCTGCCTCAGCTTTTTGGATAATTTACATGTTTCTGATTTAAATGATGCAATGCGGTCATTGCATTTTTGCAAATACAGAGCGTAAATCAGAGAGAGTGGCTGTCCCATGCAGAACGAAGCGTAGTCCTTGGATGTACACATACATCACTCGCTGACTGAAATCGATGCCCTTTTGCTCACTTACGAACAGAATTTGTCCCACACACCAACTGGAAAAACTAAGCTGATGGCGAAACGATGAGACATGCCCAAATCATAGAATCATAGAACAACCAGGTTGGAAGAGATCCATCAGATCTTCTAGTCCAAACGTTCCTATCAAACACTAAACCAAGTCCCTCAAGACCTCATCCACCTGTGCCTTAAACCCCTCCAGGGAAGATGAATCAACCACCTCCCTGGGCAGCCTATTCCAATGCCCAATGACCCTTTCCGTGAAAAACTTCCTCCTAATCTCTAGCCTAAATCTCCCCTGGCAGAGCTTGAGGCCATTCCCTCTTGTCCTGTCCCCTGTCCCTTGGGAGAAGAGACCAAATAGAAGAAGAAGCTTGATATCCTCTGCCATGAAAATCAAATGAAAAAAAAGTTCATAATTTAAAGCTGCCCCAGGTCATAATAAATAATTCAGCCCTCAATTATATGCAGTTTCTCCTTAACATAGAACCGTCTCCCCATTTTTTTTTCCTTAAAAATCAGTCAATGGACCCTTATCTATTGATAAATACGTAAATATAAGTATTTAAGCATATATATGTAAATAGACTGATAGATACACATATATAAAATTTCATGTGATTATAGCTGGGGAGTTGGTGGGTGCTGTGGCAATTCCCTCCTCTCCTTCATTTAGAGATTGCTGGGAATGGTTGGACTTGATGATCTCTTGGGTCTCTTCCAACCTGGTGATTCTATGATTCTATGATTTACTTTGATGTAGCCAGACTTGCTTTTTGCCCACGAATGGTTATAGGGTTGTGTTCTCTGTATTATGTGATCTACAATAACCCAAGCACTAAAATAATGGTTTCCAAGTGTGACTTCGTTGGATTTGCTCCCGTGCTCTCTATGTAAAGCACAAGGGCATGAAGCATTGCCAGCAGGAGATTTAACTAAAACAATAAAGCTGAACGCCTGCTTTGCCAATAGCCTTAATTCACTCTCGCTTTCTCCTCCTAGGGTTGTCACTAATAGGCAGTGACTACTTCTTAATTATTATTTAAGTTTAATAGCTGATTATTACTGCTTAATGATATGAATACTTTCAGCTGCAGCTGGTCAGAGAATCACTTTGCGTTCCAGGTTCCCGAATGGGTTTGCAAACATTTTGCCAGGCACATTGATTTAGGAAGAGTTGGAATCCATATTTCTGTGTCCCTTAAATTCCTTTTCCCCAAACGTGGGGAAACATGTTTGGACTCGATGATCCGGTGGGTCCCGTCCAACCTGGTTGTTCTATGATTCTGTGTTCTATGTCAATTACTCTGGGAAAGGCAGTGAACTTTTCTTGCATATGAGCAAAAAATAATTTAAAACTCGGATGAATATAGGCTTATTTCTTTGCTTCATTGCTCGTTCGGTTCTGTTTGAAATAGAAAATGTATATTGAATTAGGTAATGGGAGCAGTGTTGGAAAGTCTTTGTCATGCAGCAGATGTAGAAAAGCAAGCGGAGTCAGTGCCTCTTGGCTCATTCTACCTAATTTTGGGAGTTTCGCTGAGGGACACGATGGAACCTTGGGTTTGGTGGTGGCCAGAATTGCCCCGTGTCATGTGTCTCCCTCCTAGGGCAGAAAGGGGCCTATTACTGTCTGAGGAAAATCATCTAGTCATGACCTAAAATGTTCATTTTCCTTTCCCACAAGCTGGAAAACTTGGCTCTGTGGAACAAAACTCATACATTAGCCAACCTGCAGTCTTGCGTGAAGAAGTAGGTAAATTCTGCTCCTACCGAGAGGCTCGAGCAATTAAATTTGTGAGCTCTTCCACGGAAGAGTTATAATGCTCATAGATTTGCTTCTGGGTTTTTTTTTTCCCCCCTCCCCATATCGGCTTCTCTTGAGCCCAGACAGGCAGGATTGACTCCCAGCAGTCCCTGGTGCCGCTGGGACTGCCAACGGACTTGTTAAATTGTGATAATAATTTTTAGGCTGTTGGCCACACATTTGTTATGAAATGAAGTAACTCTCTTCACATGAGCTGTCAGGCAGAAATTACTTTTAGTCACAATCAATCTAAATTTCAACTGGAGACTTCAAGGTGAAGGCTGTGAACTTTGTTACCTATTAAAGGCCCGTGAAGCCATCCAAGCTTTTTCATTTTTAGCCAGAACAGTGCTTCTTCGCTCCTGTTCTGCAGAAAGTGTTGTTTATATGCCAAAACTCCATAGCACTAAATGCAATAAATCCTGTATTTCATTGAACTACACCCGTCGGAGCTGAGATTTAATTTCTTTGGTCCAAATTCTGCTCTGCCCTCCTCCTATTATTCAAAGCAGTAAATGCTTTAAATAAACTCTGGGGGAAGTTTCTGACCCCGTGGCAGTAAAACCCAAAAGAGTGATCAGAAGATTATGTATTTATAACATTTCATTAGGCTTCAAATTACCTCTGTTCTTCTCATGCAAACGTTTAGGATTTATCAAGCAAATGGCAGTCTCATTACGCTCGTTATGACATATTCACCCATAAAGTGTTGGAGTATGGAGCCCGTGAGCTGAGGCTTTGTGGTCTTTAAAGACTTGTGGAAGCAGCTGGGATGAGGGAGAGGGAGTGCGCGTATGCTCTGTAGGGTTGTGTACACGAGAATCTACATTGCACTCAGCGTTTGAATATTTCTCTTGAATGCTTTTTGCTTACACTTCGTTTTTAATCGAGCGAGTTGAGCGCAACCCAAAACAAGACCTTTACCTAATGCTGAGCTTAATGACCCTTTTAATACCGGTAGAGTTGGCCGCCTTCTCTCTCTCTCTGCTGTTCCCTCGCAGCTTTAGAGCATTAACCATGTCATAAAAATGACTTTTTGGGATGGTCCACAAATTAAGCGAAGGGTGCGTGGAAGCAGTTATACTCACCTAGCATGAAATCAAAATCTAATCAATGCAGATTATGTTAGATTAGCTAGGCGAGTAAACAATTAGACAAGTTAATGTTACCTACTCTGTCCTTCAGTGGCGAACAGTTGAGGAATGTGTCTTCTCGGGTGTGTTTAGTTCCATATCACATGGATGACATTGCAGAGGAATTTTTCAAACCGGAACTCCCGCTGGCATCTTATGTTCTTTCTCTTGTTCCGAATGAAGGAGATGATGTGGGAAGAGGGTGTCATCTTCTCAGGAGTGAATGTGGATTCTGGCATGAATCCATGACGCAGACTCAGGAATTATCCCCGGGTTTGAGTGGTCACATAAAGCAGCCTCACACCAGGCTGGATTACGTGGGATTATGCAGGATTGCGATGCTCCTCTCTTCTGATGGAGCCAAGGAGCTGGGTCCCCAGGCCACCAGCACCTCGTTATCTCAGAGGCTCTGACAGAGTCAGGAAGACAAATCTTCTCAGAGCCAATATTAAAGTAATTTGGCAAATATGAAAATTAAATAAGTAGTTGGCTTAGCTTTTAATTTAGTCAGTGGGTGGATTCTATTATTATTTTTTCTGATGAATGCAACCAAGAGTCTGATCCCTTCCTCTGATTTCCCTGTACTGTTGGCATTGACTTTTTACTCGTTAAGGTCGCAGTAAAAATAAAATTAGCTTGTCTTCGCAGCAGAAAAATGTAGAAGGTCAAATACAATTTTGTTAACAGATATTTTGGGTATTTCTCCACTTCAACAAATTAATTCTATTTCTTTTTGATCTTCAAAGGCTCTGCTGCATCATTGTTTGTTCCCTTTTATTTTTGGCAAGGAAACTTCTTAGCCATTCTGAGAAATAAATTGCAAACGCTTCCTAACCTGAGGCCAAAACCTGCTGGCGTTTAGGTGTTTCCAGATGGCAAATATACGAGGGGTTTGGGCAAAGGAAATAAACACCAACATCTATAAAATATTTTTTTTTTTTGTTTTATCAAAATCAAACAGGGAATGTGTACAGAAAGTCTTCATCCAGATACCAGCTACAACTTGTGAAGGTAGGTTCTTAACATTGAGATTAAAGGCTTTGGTGCTGTCTGACTGGCTTCATAAAATCAGAGAGCACCAGGCTGGAAGGGACCTCTAGGATGACCTGGTGTGACTTTTTCAGGTGTTATATAGTTTAAATGAGATGGCCCAGAGCCCTGTCAAGCTGAGCCTTAAAAACACCCAGTGTAGAGGAATCTACCACTCCCCTGGGGAGATTCTTCCAATGTTTAACTGCTCTCATTGTGAAAAATGCTCTTCTGAAATCCAATCAGTATCTCCCCGGGAGCAACGTATACCCATTACCCCTGGTTTTTTTCCATATGACTCCTTGTAAAAAGGGATTCTCCATCTTCACAGCACAGGGGAATGACCGGGGATTCATCAAGGATGGAGGTTTTTATCTTCACACAGCAACTCACATGCATAATGTGCTGTTTCAAAAAGACTTTCCCCATCTACAGACTCTTTTTACATATCTTATAATTTGCTTTCCATATTTGATAGGAATGGTTGGACTCGATGATCCGATGGGTCTCTTCCAACCTGGTTGTTCTATATGATTCTATATGATTCTATGATTCTTCTAAGGAATATTTTATTAGAAACAATAATGTTTCCAAAGCTGTCTGTCTGTGGGTGGAGCTGAGGAGGAGTTATACCTGGAGTAACCCCAGCCCCATCCCATGTGGCACCAGCAAATCTTGCCCTTTTGCTAAAGCATCATCACCTCCCAGGATGGTTCTCCTCCCTGCTCCAGCCCATCACGATCCCACTGGCTCTGGGCCCCATTCTGCTCTCCCTACTCACGTTGTCAGTTCTTATTCAGTGAACAGTCAGTTTGAAATACGAGTCTAATCCTAGGGTTTTTCTCTTAGATTTAACTTTAGCCGATCCTTACAATATGAATTTTTTAGCAGGTCGGCGCAATCTGTCTGCGAGATCTTGGCAACAGAGTCTGTGAGGAAAATAGAAGCTCCTAAAACTTGTGATTTAAATGCAAACCCATGAGGATGAGCTGGTCTGAGAGGTTGTGGAGAGGAGGGAGCTGGGCTCTTCTCCCAAGTGACAGGGGACAGGACGAGAGGGAATGACCTCAAGCTCCACCAGGGGAGGTATAGACTGAACATTAGGAAAAAATATTTCACAGAAAGGGTCACTGGGCACTGGAACAGGCTGAACAGGGAGGTGGTTGAGTCACCTTCCCTGGAGGGGTTTAAGGGATGGGTAGACAATGTGCTGAGGGACATGGGTTAGTGTTTGGTAGGAATGGTTGGACTCGATGAGCCGGTGGGTCTCTTCTAACCTGGTGATTCTATGATAATTCTAAGTCTCCAACTGGATTCTTGCCAAGCAGATCCTTGTGGCGACGTGGATTTCCATTTATCTGACTGCTTGACATCTGAAGGTGGTTGGAACTGATTGTTACATGAGTGGTACTAGGGGTGTTCGTTCCGTGACACAGGTCTCTGGATGCCACAACGACATAAATAATCCAAGGAACAACACAGGAAAAAGTTGTGTGCTGCAGCCCAATGCAAGAAGAATTCTAAGGCAAAGGAGCTAAATATGAAAGCAGATAAAAGTTTTAATTTATTCGTGAAGAAAACTGATTGATATAAAAGGATTAAGCTTTATTAAGTAACAGTCAGAGGCTGATTTTGCTATCTGACGGTCTGAGTTAACTCAAGTGTTACAGACAGTCGCTTTTTAAGTTTGAATTTCAGAAGAAAGCATCTTTGAGCAACTGGATTTGTAAGGAAATTGGACTGTGGTTCATTAAGGAAATTTTGTATTCCCAGCACTTCTTAAAAAGAAGAAAACAATCAAGATTTTTGCAATTTTTGCAACTGTAAAGCTTTCAGATTATTTAAGTGCCTTGATAATGTTAAAAAGTCTCCATTAGAAAAATGGGGGGAAAATTAATTTCTCGGTCGTTTCCCGATATTTCCTCAAACACATATTTCATCATTTCACTCCAGGCAAGAAATCCAGGTTATGAGATCAGTTCAATTTTAACAAATGTGAAAGCCATAAAAGTGTAACTCAAAGTGTGCAAATTAAGAGAACGGTTCCTAGGCTCAAGGGCAGCAAGGTTAGGGTGAACTTCATACTATTCTGGCAAGAACATAGCTTTTGAGGCTTTGATGTTTTCAATGATATTCTATTTATTTGTGGTTTTTTTTCATATTTCTGCACTTCTGCAGCTTGATCCTGGTCTTACCGCCCCATTCGTACTTATTTATTTTCATAGAATCATAGAACAACCAGGTTGAACGAGACCCATCGGATCATCAAGTCCAAGCCCATTTTGATGGGCTCCGTTCTTATTTACGGAATTACTGCGGTGGAATGCTAGCCTACCCCAAACTAGACGGTTTTCAGGATTAATGGATGAAAGAATAACCACCATCTGGGATTTACAGATGCTTCCTCTCTCTGTAATGTTTGTATGATGTTTCCTGCCTCGTATTATGGAACAAAAAAAGGATCAGATTATCTCCTGATGCTTTTTGTGCCCTGAAAGCCAGAGACGACTGCTGGCGGATTGTCACGACCCGTCCAAACTCCAGTAAGTAATTGTGAAAGTTTGTGAGCTCTGATTCACTGGAAACAATGTGTTGTACAACGACAATAAAGAACAAAAGCCTATCAATAATCAAGGGGTCGCGGTTAAAAAAATTAATGGCTCTCGATATAAAATTGGATCTCTAGGTCTTCACTCATCCGCTTCGGAACTAGTTCAAAGCTATCCGGGGTAATAAAAGACCTTGCTAAAATAAAAGACCTATCCAAGCTAATAAAAAACTTGACAGAGTTACTGTGTGTCATTTTCCAGGGAGCTGTAACTACTGCCTTAGAGCCAGTTCACTGAGAACTGAGTACGGAGCCCAAACATTGATGAAGCTTCGGGAGCGAAATGAATCACGGCTGGATCAGATACAGACACAAAAGTGCCGCGGTAGAGGGTAAAACCATTGCGGGAGCTGAATGCCTCTGCTGCCTAGCAAAGGATGTGACAATGAGTTTCATTTAAAGACCGAATTCATTTGCCACGGGAACAATGAGGTTTTGCTTTTTTAATCAAAATGCAGACAAGTAATTTCTTAGGCAAGCAAAGCGCTGAATTATGCCAGGGAAGACACAGCGTGAGTAAACAGTCTTTGCGGTAATACAGCTATAAAATATCGTGCTATACATATACATGAAATAAAGAAGTGATTGAACTTGTCATTTAATTGTATTATCAGATTTGTAGCTTGTGAAAATGTCACGGAAAATAACACAGTATGTAGGATGGGTCAATTTATTAATTGTGGTTAATTTTTGAGCCAACACCAGTCAGTGCTATTGTATTTCTTATTTGTATTTCTGGTGTGACCAGCAGGTCCAGGGAGGTTGTTCTCCCTCCGTACTCCGCACTGGTGAGACTGCTCCTTGAATCCTGTGTTCAGTTCTGGGCCCCTCACCACAAGAAGGATGTTGAGGCTCTGGAGTGAGTCCAGAGAAGAGCAACGAAGCTGGTGAAGGGGCTGGAGAACAGGCCTGATGAGGAGCGGCTGAGAGTGCTGGGGGTGTTTAGCCTAGAGAAGAGGAGGCTGAGAGGAGACCTCATTGCTCTCTCCAGCTACCTGAAAGGAGGTTGTGGAGAGGAGGGAGCTGGGCTGGGCTTTTCTCCCAAGGGACAGGGGACAGGACGAGAGGGAATGGCCTCAAGCTCCACCAGGGGAGATTTAGGTTAGAGATTAGGAGGAAGTTTTTCACGGAAAGGGTCATTGGGCATTGGAACAGGCTGCCCAGGGAGGTGGTTGATTCACCTTCCCTGGAGGTGTTTAAGGGACGGGTGGATGATCTGGTGGGTCTCTTCCAGTCTGGTGATTCTATGATTCTATGATTTATAAATACTCACTAAGTTGCTTGGATAAGTAATTTTCAGGCAGCAGGTTTGGGGTTTTTTTATAGTCTTCCCACCTTATGGCTTTCTGGTCGTCTTACCAGGATCAGGGGCTGGTCTCTGAAGTCACACAGCGTCACTTCTACTTGGATGGCTCTAAGTTTTCCCAAGGGAGACTAAAATTTAGGACTTGGCCAATATGAAATGCCGATGATCACTCTAATATCAATAACTTTCCAGCGGGAGAAAGGATTGATTTATTCCTGTGCATCTTTGTAGTTTTGCCCACTTTCCCTTTCTCCACACCGACCTTATTACAGCTGTCTTCACACTCTTCTTAAAATCACACACATCTCCAGTTAGACCAGTCCAGCCGTTTGCCAAATCTTGGTTTATTTATTAGTTTTCACTCCAAAAAAAAAATGGATTTTGTCTGAATAAGAAGTTAGGACTTAAATTTATCAACTAGCAAAGTAAAAACCACCAGTTAGTGACTGAAATGATCTGTCAATACGTGCTCCAAGGATGCACTATTGTTGTTATTTTCAATAGAACAGGCACAAAGACTTGAAGGTTTCTACTTATGTGAGAGTTGATGCTCACGGCCCTGCTCTCAGCAAGAGTTTGGAGGATCTGCCCCCACAGCAGCACCAGTAAAACCAGGAGCCCCAAACAAAGCCTCACCCGTGCAAGCTGAGCTGCTCAGGCTATTTCTTTGCTTTCTCAGTGATGCAGGAATGATACAAATGGCTAGAAACCAGCTGCAGATAGTGTAGAGATCGAATGCTGCTGGCACAGGGGGTTGTGCATCTCCAAAGAGGTTTTCAGACCTGGATTCAAGGTTGTCTTTAGAGCACAGAGGCTCTGGGTTTTCAAAATAGTTCAAGGCCAGCTGTGCTTTTCATAATCTCGTAATTTCTTTAAGTCGGTGAGAGTAACGTGGGAGCTAATCTAACGCTCTTCCTTCCTTCTTTTCTTCCTTCCCAGAAGAGCCACTCTCCACCTGGAGCAAACACAGCTCCGTATTTGTGGGCAGGGAGAGCAGGGCAGCAAGAAAAAGAGATATTTCATCCGCTTCACGTGGGAGTACTGCTGTAAAAATAGGTCTTGTCCTGGTTGTAGAAGTCTCTTATTTCAAGTTTCATCAGGTTCATGCCTTGACTTCAGCATTCCTAGAAGGGCAAAGACCTCTGAGTTTGGTTGTATTTCCTTTTTATTCCGTGGCTCTTTTTAGGTTTAAAGCTCTACTTAGAATCATAGAACAACCAGGTTGGAAGAGACCTGCCAGATCATCGAGTCCAACCGTTAAATCAGTCGATATATTTTACTATACATGCTAGTAGCAAATATCTGTATTTATGTATAAATACTTAAAAAATATTGTCACATACTTCCCATGTACAAACACTTAGACCAATTCCAGCTAATAATGACTAAGCAAAAGTAAATACAAAATTTATAACTTCATACTATTACTTTCATTTATAACTACTTATTTGCAGACGCTTGTTTGTCTGTTGCTCAGGAAGCGCGGAACAAACTATTGCCTGGTTTTCAGATTTCACTTTGGGGTTTGACGCAGGGAGAGAGAATATTTAAATGCAGATAATGGATGGTACCCGTGTGGCCCCAGGGAGACAGGACTGCAAAATCTTTATTAAGGCCACGTGCGAGGGAAAAAATGAGAAGAAAAAGGATTCAGCTCTTCATAGTATTCATAGTCAGGAATACATTGTCTTGAATATTAGCTGTGGGTCTTGTCCCTTGAGGTCTGGCCATGCTGACAATGAGGTCTGTTGAACAGGTTTCCAGCCATCAGGGAATTACACAATACATGAAGAAGGTGAGATGAGAATAGGGACTAGGCATGCCCCCATTCTCTAGTTCTTCCTGCTTAAAATGCACCAATTTTAAAAAAGAAAGAGAGAAAGGAAGAAAGAAAGATAGAAAGAAGTAGAATAGTGGCATATTTTTTTACCGTGTCAAAGAAAAAGGAGAAACAAGATAGAGAGAGCCTGCAGTTGATAACTTTCTCCTTTCTTTTCCACCTGAATCTGAGCTAATAGGAATAGTAACTATTCTGCCTGCCCACTCCCCCAAAAGATGTGTGTTATTGCGCTAATTCACTTCTACCGGTATTGACTGCTGGTCTCAATGGGTTTGCCTTGCAGACTCGGAAATAAATTGCCCATCAGAATCAATGAAACTCATGGCTGCCGTTTACACAGATGCAGCTCTGTCACCCACACTTGCAAGTGATAAGTGCTTGCAGATTACTTCCACGCTGCATCGTTTGAGTGTGTAAGGACATGGAAGCCACCCTCGGGAGAAACCCGCTCATCAGCCTCTGGTCACTTTTGAATCATTGCTATTGCTTTATGGTACCATTGGGTTAGACAGGTTAAAGCGTCTTCCAAATTGGCACTGCTTTTGCTCCTTGGAATGGGAAGGAAACAGTAAGTTAATTGAGGGTGGGGATGCTGAGGTCTCAGTGACGCTAAAGGTCATTGCACTCCCTCAAAGCTCAAACTAAATGGAGAAAGCACAACCACGTCACAGCCCACGTTGTGCCTGGTGCACTTTGACTTTCACTCAGTTTAGTTCATTGGTTACAAGCTGCCAGATGTTCACTGACTGCAGGATTGGTGCTGAGAGTGAAGGGGCTGGAGAACAGGCCCTATGAGGAGCGGCTGAGAGAGCTGGGGTTGTTTAACCTGGAGAAGAGGAGGCTGAGAGGAGACCTCATTGCTCTCTACAGCTACCTGAAGGAAGGTTGTGGAGAGGAGGGAGCTGGGCTCTTCTCCCAAGTGACAGGGTCAGGACAAGAGGGAATGGCCTCAAGCTCCACCAGGGGAGATTTAGGCTGGACATTAGGAGGAAGTTTTTCCCACAGAGGGTCATTGGGCATTGGAATAGGCTGCCCAGGGAGGTGGTTGATTCCCTTCCCTGGAGGTGTTTAAGGGACGGGTGGATGAGGTCTTGAGGGACTTTGTTTAGTGTTTGATAGGAATGGTTGGACTAGAAGATCCAACGGGTCCCTTCCAACCTGGTTGTTCTATGATTCTATGAAAATTGTAGTTTATCCTTTTCAGGAGGCATGTGAAGGCTGCTTTCAATTGAAAAGATGCTGAAAGAAGTAGTCTCTGTGTCAGTATTTCACCAGAAGCAGTCAAGCACGTGTTGCTCTGGGTGGTGCATCCGAGAAGCGAAGCGTCTCTAGTGGTGATTGCTTAAAGCTGTGAGTAGGTTCATAGAGCAAATAAAGAGCCAGGGCTAGGATGGGTTCTGCAGCCCTCGGCTCTCTTCCGCAGTGCTGCGGCTTTCAGCATCTCCTTTACACCAGCTTAAGTATCTCCCTGTGAGTTGTAGTGGCATATTTGCATCGTGGCACAGATGTACCCAGCGTAATACCACATATAACTCTGCAAAGCCAACATCTGGCCCCATTAAATGCGATAGAAATATTGTTATTGGTTCCACTGGGCCTGGTAGCTCATTTATCTATTTTTGCATTTTTTTCCAACCGAAAATAAAAGCCGCTCGTATGATTGAATAACCTGTTTGAACGAGTCATAGCTCTGACCCAACAGTTCGGTCGGCATAAGCAATTACGTGGCTGCTCGTGTGACTTTCAGAGATTTTATGCTTTCTTCCAGGTCACTATCCATTATTTTCAGAATGGAAAATTCAAAGAACTTGAAAGCCCCTAATAGGTTGAGAGAGACAATGCCTTATAAAAATGTTATTGCTATTGACTTTGCGGAAGATTTGATTACAAGGAATTGGCAGGGACATGATTTAATACTAAACATTGACGACTGTAATATCCAAGAGTAATTCTGGACAATAAGAGACAAGAGAAAAAATGCATTTTCTTTTACTGCTGGAGAGGCTTTCTCAAAGGATAACAGAGACTCAGTATAGGAACTACTAAGAGTGATGTGCTTTTAATAGCAACACAAGCACAACCAAGACTGTTTGTGTTGGAAGAGTTACAGTAGAAATTTAGCCCAACACACACACACACACACACAAATATACAAAGAAAAGCAATTCCAGCTGAAATAAATGTAAAAATGTTCTTTTAATCCTTAAAAGAATTTAGAACTGTTAAAAGTGAATGACCATAAACAAGGAAAAACAACCAAAAAGAGGAGGCTGAGAGGAGACCTCATTGCTCTCTACAACTACCTGAAAGGAGGTTGTGGAGAGGAGGGAGCTGGGCTCTTCTCCCAAGAGACAGGACAAGAGGGAATGGCCTCAAGCTCCACCAGGGGAGATTTAGGCTGGAGATTAGGAGGAAGTTTTTCACGGAAAGGGTCATTGGGCATTGGAATAGGCTGCCCAGGGAGGTGGTTGATTCACCTTCCCTGGAGGTGTTTAAGGGACGGGTAGATGAGTTGCTGAGGGACATGGTTTAGTGTTTGATAGGAATGGTTGGACTCGATGATCCGATGGGTCTCTTCCAGCCTAGTGATCCTATGATTCTAAAAAATCAATGACTACACAGGGTCCCAAGGTAGATCCAACACTTGTCTTCTCACTGGTGGGTATTTGAGAATTAAGCATGAGAAATTTCAACTCCCGGCTCAAACGATAGTCCCCAAAATTCTCTGTGAAGCTCAATTATTTCCCCACTTTCTCTGTCCTGCATATCACCCCAGCAAGGGTTTTATCACCCATTGTTTCAGTTCAGCTAGAGGTTGCGTTACAGCGCAGCCCAAGAGCTGTCTGCAAGAAAGTAAAAAACCAGAGACTCTTTAACTTTAAAATACAGCATTAGGAAGCCTAATGTCCTCTGGTTTTATTAGCTATTCTTGAGGGGTGCTTAGCTGGCAAGTGCAGCATCTGCCACCAGCTCGTCGCGGCTCTAACAGCCTGAGTGCAAACTTCCCAGCCTGTGCACAAATAACATTTTACGGTGGTGTTGGCTTTGGTTGTTCCCAGGCTGCTGGATCCTTCGAGACCCAAGCAGCAGAGAGCAGGATGCAGCATTTTTCTAGGCAAAGGAGAAGATGGGACCTCAGTCCCTGCGGAGAGCGGCAGCCCCTGCCTGTCGCCAGAAAACCATCCAGGAGCTGGTGCTGTGCTCCAGAGACAATTCTTCATGCGTGTCCAGCAGGTATAAACACCGCGCTGGAGCCTGCTCGTGCGGAGGGGACTCTGCACAGCACTGACATTAATTTACCATGAGGGTAAAATTTCAGCGAGGTGGTTTCCACTGTGTGTAAAACACTCAGTACCGGTGACATTTGCCTCTTCTCTTAGTGATAAAACATGTTTATTTGTGAAGTAGATCTTAATCTATCTCAGAGAAGTGGTTTTAGTCTTTTACGGTAGCATTTATAATGATTGAAAGCGTGGGCTAGAGAGGACATCTTTGTGTAGCAAGGAACAAAAATAAGAATAACTTTTCAGCATTACTGTATATCAATAGCCAATTATTTTTGTATGGATGGGTTCTGGCTGGCTGCTAATGGACTGACAACGAGATAAGTCTTCCAGGAGAGAAAAAAACATCATTTCAAAGATGGAGTGGCTGGCCTTTTAATTTTAAGGTATTACCAAAATCACACCTTTCACCTTTAAAAATTGTAAATGATCACTGCCTTGTTCTAAATCATTTAATTGCCGTTTGAGCTGAGCCTGGATAATGCCTCGTAGGGGTTTGTCTTTCTTAGCACTGATGGTGCCATTTACATTTCCTAATTTTACTTGAAGAACGTCCTCCTTCCTCGCGGTCTGCCTCCCGCCTGCTCTCGGCCAGCTGTCTGCAGAGGCACTTTAAGGAACCTGGAGCCAATTCACCTTTGCTCACGTGGATTTCTTGAACCTGATATACAGCGTGGACATGCGCAGGCGGAAAGTCAAACCTATTATCATAGAATCATAGAACAACCAGGTTGGAAGAGACCCATCGGATCATCGAGTCCAACTATTCCTATCAAACACTAACCCATGTCCCTCAGGACCTCATCTACCCGTCCCTTAAACACCTCCAGGGAAGGTGAATCAACCACCTCCCTGGGCAGCCTATTCCAATGCCCAATGACCCTTTCCGTGAAAAACTTCCTCCTAATCCTTAGCCTAAATCTCCCCTGGTGGAGCTTGAGGCCATAAAGTGATGAGATGAAATACAAAGATGCTTTAGAAAACTTCTCATGTCTCAGATGAGGCAAACACACCTTTCTTGCTGGTTTTTCTTCTGCTTTGGTGGTTTAGTGTTTGATAGGAATGGTTGGACTCGATGATCTGACGGGTCTCTTCCAACCTGGTTGTTCTATGATTCTATGATTCTATATTCTTTCATCTCCACCTGTTCCGTCCATCCACCTCTTTGTCTCTGACATGGAGAGTTTTGCTGAGGTGGGTTAGGAAACGTGTGCTTCTGACCGATTCCTACTTCTCTGCTATACAGTTTGCATCGTAGCAGCTCTGCTTAACTCACTTCACTTTAAAAAACAAGCTTGAAAGGAAGATCTCCATATGCTTCACAGTATGCACCAACACTTGCCTAGGACTCGACTGTATGTATGAACAGCCAAGAAAAAAAAAATATCTAAACACCTTATTCACCGTGTCTGTGGCTCAAAGTGCTTTCTTGTCTTCAGATAAACTGCACCCACTGGCTTTGATGATCTCTGCTGTGCATCTGGCAGAAGAGACCAACAAAATATTCAGAGATGGGTAAACTGAGGAAAACCGAGGCCATTCCCAAGGCCACAAGTTTGGTTAATGGCCACGGAACCTGCTCACGCTGCAGCTGCTGTTGGCCCTGCAGCTAACCTTGCAGTTAGTCTTGTGTGTTTGGCTTCCCAGAGCAAGGGGGACGGAGGGAGCTGCTGAAAGCTGCCACGTCAACTTTTATTCAGGTATCTCGGGCTATTTATTTGAACCTTCGGCATGTCCCTCCGCAGCAACAAACCAGCTGCTCTGACAACTCCTAAGAAGTACGAAATGTGCCTTGAGTTCCTGCGACATTTTATATTCCAAACTTTGCCCAGTGGCTGATGGTTCCTTCCTCAAAGTGACATATTGATTGTGGGTACACGTAGGGCGAGTATGATTGTGTTCAGTATTTTGAGCTCATCATCCGTTATCCCATTCTCATTGTCAACCCAGGCCCAGACAGTATCAAATTGGAAGCAGTAGTGTAGAAAATTATGAACAAATCAAAAAAGACTACAGCTGTGAAATGAATCAAACCACTGTTTCCCCATTTAGGATTTCCATTGGTACAAAACATCTTTAACAATGTATTTTTACTATTATTTTGGGCTTACAGGCATGAAGGCAGCGACAAAACGCTGCAATCCAGCATCCAGCGCTCGTGCGCACCTACCAAACAAAGCAATCGTTCACTAATCATGATGAAGATGGAGAAAGATGGGTCAGCAAGGGCAGCACCTCCCTAGATCTGGGTCTCAATCCATTTAGATCACCCAAAAGACATCCCACTGCTTCAGAGGTTCATCCATGTATGTCCTGGCTCGTAATGCAATGGGAGAACCGTGTCCACAAAACACTCTGGCGTGTTTGCAGCTCTTGACCTCGGTCCTCTCCATTTGCTGCCTCTTAAATGGAGTGATGCAGGCAGGAAATTTGGGCATTGGAATAGGCTGCCCAGGGAGGTGGTTGATTCACCTTCCCTGGAGGTGTTTAATAGATGAGGTGCTGAGGGACATGGTTTAGTGTTTGATAGGAATGGTTGGACTCGATCTGATGGGGCTCTTCCAACCTGGTTGTTCTATGATTCTATGAAAGTTCAAGTCTGAGCTCCATGTCAGCTTTTCAGGGCAGCCCCTTGATGTGCTGACGCTGTTCCCCGAGAGCAGGTTTCAAATATGTGTGTGTTTGTATGAAGATGACCACATTAAATTTAAGCAGGAATAAATGGTAATGGAACTGGCACAGATACACAAGGCTGACATAATCTCTAAAGGATTGAGGCTGCTATTAAATTTCTTCCTCTTTATTAATTTGTGACCAAGAGGATAATGAAGAACTGGCAACTTTAAAGTTGACATAAAAAGTAAGAGATATACAGTTGGCTTGGATGATTTTATGCACTGTCGAAGTGAAAAGGCTTTCGCTAAACGTATGTAAGCAAAGATACACACTGTCATCTTAATGAGCAATTAAAAGGTGGACTCCTAATAATTGAATCCCGACTCTTGTCACATTTGTATTTGTTTAATATCTTCAGTTTTGTTTGAGACTAGTTTTGAGTTCTTATTTTAATCAGGTCTGATTTAGGCTCTTGGTTCAAATAACTAAAAGTGATGAGCGTGCATCTTGTTCTCCTATTACCTTCTCAGCTTCTTGTTTCCAGTGAACACAATGTTCTCGTAAAAAACCTCATGTTTAATTACCGCATTTAGCTAGCAGGACCGGACAAGGAGGGGTGGCTGGGTGATGCACTGTCATTCAAAGCTAGAATTTTCAAAGAGGAAACCTTACCCTCCTCTTCTGAAGATTGCTTGAAGATTTTGGAAACACTTCAAATGGCTCAGACGGCTACCAGTTAATTCCTTTGCTGGTAGAAACCAGGGAGTCTTGGCTGTCTGCATCGCTCTGTGGCGGGTTTGCTTGGGTTTTTAAAATTTTATTTTATTTTTTAAAATGCCCACTAAGAGCAGCCCATCTGTTCTTCAAAACTCTTTCCCTTCAACTAATCGCCGTGGTCACCCTTGGATGCTATCGTACCTTCAGTGACACGCGGCTCTGCCTCGCCAAGCTGTCGTTTGAAATTTCTCATCAAATCCCTGATGTCGCATCAGTCAAAACTGACAACAGGTTGCACATTTCCAGCTCCTCTCACCACACTACGAGAGACCAGCTGGCCCAGGTCTCTCCTTCTTCACAGTCCTCGTATTTGTCCACGTCAGATTAAAGAAATTGTCGCTTGCAGCTTCAGCTCCTCTGAACTTCCAGAGGGCTTTTACTTGCTGTCTTGTTTTCATTTTCTTGTTTTTAACGGGGTGGAAAGGAGGATGCTTAATTCTCATTTCAGTGAATGGGTTATCCTGTAGTTTAAGAGAAACAAAAAAAAAAAAAAAAGATTAAAACATTGAAAACTTGTTTATTCCCTTTTTCTCTGCATAGGAATCTTCCCCTTCTCAAGTCTGTTTTTAAAATAATCCATTTTCCTCCCCCTCCTCCTCACTCCAGTCACTGGTTTGGGGGCCTCTCCAATTCCCAGTTCAAAGGAAAGCAGCAACAATTATTTTGCTTCAAACTCATCCAGACCTGAAGATGAGGAATTAATCAGTTTTTCATCGCCAGCCTCCTCTGGAGCAAGCAGTTCTATTTCTCCAGGTCTAGAGCAGAGCTCAGCCTTTTCTCAGCCTTTGCGGGTGGGTGAACCAGCCTGGGGGGACAGCAGAACACCCTCCTCTCCCCAGCAAAGCTCCTTTTCAAAAACACCCCTTGGGACACAGTCACGGGGCTTTTCTAAGGTCTCAGGATAGACTGAAAGCATTTGAGAAGGTGGGAGATGGAGCTGGCTGAAGGGTGAGGGTGCAGGGAGGGAGCGGAGTACCTAGTCAATGCTTTTTATAAAAAAAAAAAAAATCATCAGATCAGTGACAATCATCCCAAGTCTGCTGTAGAAATAGTAATGTTAATAGTATTTTCATAAAGTGGGAAGACATCAGAAGATCTTGAACCGAAGTATCAGAGAATTTGCATAGGAGCTACGTGTGCAAGAGAAGACGTGAAAAATCAGTGATGAGCGCCTGACTGTGCCAGCAGTGGGAAAGGGAAATCTGGACATCCCTCGATTAGGAGCGTGGTCATATTTATCATAGAATCACCAGGTTGGAAGAGACCCACCGGATCATCGAGTCCAACCATTCCTATCAGACACTAAACCATGACCCTCAGCATCAAGTCCACCTGTCCCTTAAACACCTCCAGGGAAGGTGAATGAACCCCTTCCCTGCGCAGCCTCTGACATTGCTCAATGACCCTTTCTGTGAAAAACTTTCTCCTGGTGCACAAGAAGTGATGGAGGAGCAGATGGATGCTTCACATTCATCCTTCAGCCACCAGCTGGTGAAGGGGCTGGGGAACAAGTCTTACGAGGAGCAGCTGAGGGGACAGGGGTGGTTTATCCTGGAGAAGAGGAGGCTGAGGGGAGACCTCATTACTCTCTGCAACTACCTGAAAGGAGGTTGTGGAGAGGAGGGAGCTGGGCTCTTCTCCCAAGGGACAGGGGACAGGACGAGAGGGAATGGCCTCAAGCTCCACCAGGGGAGATTTAGGCTAGAGATTAGGAGGAGGTTTTTCCCGGAAAGGGTCATTGGGCATTGGAATAGGCTGCCCAGGGAGGTGGTTGATTCCCCTTCCCTGGAGGTGTTTAAGGCACAGGTGGACGAGGTGCTGAGGGACATGGGTTAGTGTTTGATAGGAATGGTTGGACTCGATGATCCGGTGGGTCTCTTCCAGCCTGGTTGTTCTGTGACTCTCTGCTTCTCCCCCTCTCTCGGTGCCTCGTTGAGTCTCTCCCTCTTCTGCCCCCCCCGCCCCCCCCGCCCCAGCCTCCTTCCCGCCCAGGTGCCGCCGATTGGGTGGAACATGCAAATGCGGCGCTGACGTCATGCGGCTCCGGCCCCCGAGAGCACAAATAGGCCCTGGGCGGCCGCGCCGAGGACTCGCTCCGGCCGCTCCCGCCCCGCGCCCCGCGCAGGTGAGCGCCTCGCACGGCTCCTCCGCCACGGCCGGACCCCTCCCCCGGCACACACACGGCTCCCCCCGCGGGGTGAGGGGACACGGCGGGCAGAGCGCTCGGGGGGCTGCTGGGGACTGCCGAGCGCTCCGGGCTGGGATGGCGAGCGCTCGGGGGTCCGGGGCGAGTATCCGTCCGCGGGGCGAGTGTTCGTCCGCGGGGCGAGAGCTGCGCCGGTGCCAACCGAGTGTTTCGCGCTTGGAGTCGGCGAGTCCGCAGAGCAGGGAGAGCGCTCGGGTGTCCGGCGGTGCCTGCCGGGGAGCACTCGGGTTGGGGTCCGCCCGGTGCTGGAAGAGGGGGGGGGGGGTGGGGGGGGTGGGCTAGTGCTGCGGGAGGGGCTGGCGAGCGCTCGGGGGCTGGGGGCGAGCGAGCCCGCGCTAACAGGTGGGTCTGGCAGCGGGAGCGGGATCCGCTCGGAGGGTGTCGCCCCCCCTTCTCCTCTCCTCCCACCCCGACCCCGCGTTCCGGAGCGTGGGGAGGACGAGGAGGTGGAAGCCCTCGGGGGCTGCCGGTGCCGCCGCTGGGGCGCAGGGTCCCGGCCGCGATCGCCGCCGCTCACGGCGCTTCCCCCACGCGGCCCCTGGGGGGCGCCCTGGCGCCGGCGGCCGGACAGACCGAGCGCCCCGTCGGGGCTGCCCCCCCCCGCTGCCCCCCCAGCCTCCTCTCCTGCCCCTTCTTCCCCCTCCAGGCTCTTTTCCTGCCCCTTCTTCCCCCTCCAGGCTCTTTTCCTGCCCCTTCTTCCCCCTCCAGGCTCTTCACCTGCCCCTGCTGCCCCCCCCCCCCAGCCTCGTCTCCTGCTCCTCCCAGCCTCTTCTCCTACCCCTGCTGGCCCCCCCAACCTCCTCTCCTGCCCCTGCTGTGTCCCCCCCCGGCTCTTCACCTGCCCCTGCTGCCCCCTCCAGGCTCTTCCCCTCTACCACACAACCCCCCAGCCTCCTCTCCTGCCCCTGCTGCCCCGTCCAGGCTCTTCACCTGCCCCTCCTGCACCCCCCAGCCTCGTCTCCTGCTCCCCCCAGGCTCTTCTCCTGCCCCTGCTGCCCCTCAGCCTTTTCTTCTGCCCCTGCTGCCTCCCCTAGCTTCTTCTCCTGCCCCTGCTGTCCCCCCCAGCTTCTTCTCCTGCCCCTGCTGTCCCTCCAGTCTCTTCTCCTGCCCCTACTGCTGTCCCCATTCCAGTTCTTTTTCTCCTGCCCCTGCTGCCCCTGAGTCTCTGCCCCTGCTCCCCCCCTTCAGTCTCTGTGTCTGCTGCTCTTGTTGCCCCCCCACTCTTTCCACTGCTCCTGCTGCCTCCCCAGCTTCTCCCATCCCAAGCTCTCTGCTTTGCTCCCTCTCAACCTCCTGTGCCCTCTGCCCCTGCTGTGCATGCTGACCCCCTCCCAGCCTTCTGCCCCTTCTGCTCCTGTTTCCCCCCCTGCCCCGCTGCCCCCCAGTTTCTGTGGGGCAGGAGCTGCTCGCATTGGCACGAGCTGCCCAGGTTGGTGGATGAATCCCCATCCCTGGAGGGATTTAAGAGATGGGCAGATGAGATGCCCAGAGATATGGTTTAATAGTGGACAGGTACGGTTGGACTTGATGATCTCAAAGGTCTTTCCCAACCAAACAGTTCTATGATTCAGCCTCCAGAGCCTGTGTTTGCATCAGCGCCTCGAGTGTGCAGCCGGCAGCAGAGAGAGAGACGGGGTTTTTATCTCTAAGGGATGCTGGGCTGTCTTCCCAGCTTGTCCAAAATGCTTCTGCGAGGTGGAAATAAATGGCTTTGCGGTGCTGCAGGGGCTGCCAGGTGCCCAGCTCGGTGATGGAAGGGACGATGCAGGTCTTGTCTGAGCAGAACCTCAGAGCAAAGCGCTGACTGAAAGGTTCTCCAGTGTCACAGAGGCAGCCTTGGAAATGAAGGTGAAATGCTTATGAGGCTTAGGAGCATCTGGCAACCCTTCATCCCTGTTGGACTGATTCACAAATTTCTTCTGGGAAACGCTGAAGTGTTTTGGAGGATTTATTTAAAAGCAGAACGAAGTATTGTAATGTATGCTTTTTGTCTCAAATGAGGTGTTTGGTTCTTAACGTATCAAAACTTCTAAGCGTTTGTCTAAGATACTGTAGATGGTCGACCAAAATTGTTGTTCGGCTTCATTATGTCTCCCCGGAAGGTTATCTCTGTATGGATTTTTCTCCTTAATTTTGGAGCTTAATTTTTATAGCTCTTGTAGCACTCAACAAGAAATTATGGACATCACAATCATTTTGCAAGCCATAGAAATGCTGTTTAGATAAGGCTGGAGCAATTGGAACAGTTGATGGCAGAGGAACCGAGGACCAGATTCCTATCAGTTGTTAATAGAGCAAATTTATAGAGAGGTAATGGTTTGGTCCAAATGCTTTCCTTTTGCTATAGCAACAGTTATGACCTCAGGTAATTAAGTTCAACCTCTTTCTTTCTTTCGAATGTGCAGCTTGTTGGAAATTAAAAGCTATTGCGAACTATTAATTTCTCAATGCTAAAAAAATAAGCCGCAATTTAAGTAGCCCTGGAAACAAAAGCAAGAACTGTGTTTGGTGCGTTCTTCGGTCTTGTTACAGTCTCCAAATTTGGATTCTTAATGCTTCTGTGCTGTTACGGAGAAAGTTGTGGGTTCTCTGCAGCAATGTTGCTGTTTGACTGCTCATGCTGCATGTCACACGAGGGCTTTAAACGGTTTATGTTGTTCTCCTCTCAAATGGCCGATGTGATTAGTCCCCTTTCTTTTTTTCAAGGTGACTTTTTGCTTGAGCAGCTCCAAAACCCCTGCTGGTGTCTTTGGCTGGCATCTATTTGCTTTTTGCCCCCTTCTTCGTTTAGAGGTGTTGCGCCAATTTTCTTGTGAGCTGGAACTCTGTGTTTTCGTGGCTGCACGAACCCATCTGAGGTCAGGATGGACGTTCTGCAGCCACTGCTGCTCCCAAAGGCTTGGTCACCATGCAGGGTCCTGCAAACCAGCCGTTGTATTTGAGCTTCTTCAGATCATGGTGCACGTCACAGCACCCTGGAGGGGCTTAAGGGATGGTGGATGAGATGCTGAGGGACATGGGTTAGTGTTTGATAGGAATGGTTGGACTCGATGATCCGGTGGGTCTCTTCCAACCTGGTGATTCTATGATAAATATGACCACGCTCCTAATCGAGGGATGTCCAGATTTCCCTTTCCCACTGTTGGCGCAGTCAGGCGCTCATCACTGATTTTTCACGTCTTCTCTTACACACGTAGCTCCTATGCAAATTCTCTGATACTTTGGTTCAAGATCTTTTGATGTTTTCCCACCTTATGAAAATACTATTTACATTACTATTTCTATACGCCTTCAAAACAGCAGACTTGGGATGATTGTCACTGATCTGGTGATTTTTTTTTTTTTATAAAAAGCATTGACTAGGTACTCTGCTCCCTCCCTGCACCCTCATCCTTCAACCAGCTCCATCTCCCACCTTCTCAAATGCTTTCAGTCTATCCTGAGACCTTAGAAAAGCCCCTTGACTGTGTCCCAAGGGGTGTTTTTGAAAAGGAGCTTTGTTGGGGAGAGGAGGGTGTTCTGTTGTCCCCCCAGGCTGGTTCACCCACCCGCAAAGGCTGAGAAAAGGCTGAGCTCTGCTCTAGACCTGGAGAAATAGAACTGCTTGCTCCAGAGCAGGTTGACAATGAAAAACTGATAAATTCCTTATCTTCAGGTCTGGATGAGTTTGAAGCAAAATAATTGTTGCTGCTTTCCTTTGAACTGGGAATTGGAGAGGCCCCCAAACCAGTGATTGGAGTGAGGAGGAGGAGGAAAATGGATTCTATGATTCTGTGGTTGTGGTAGTATTTCTTGGTAAAGAAACACCAGCTGCCGGGAAGGCTGTAATGTTCTCTCCTAGCTCAGAGGAATAGACCGTAACCTTTTGGGGGGAACTTTCAGGCTTTGTGTAGCGTCTTCTGACATAAGAACCAAAACTGCTTTGGAAGGAATTCCCCTGAAACCAAAGGAAACGGTGCAAATGGATGCGATGCTCAACTTTGTTTACCTCAAAATACTCTGACTCGATTCTAGCTTCTGCATTACTGATTTCTGCAGTGCATGATAGGTTAAAAGCTGTTTGCTCACATGTAGTGTTTGATAGGAATGGTTGGACTCGATGATCCGATGGGTCTCTTCCAACCTGGTTGTTCTATGATTCTATGAAATCTGTGCCTCGCTCAAGTGAGGAAAGGGAATTGGTAGCAAAACTGAGTTTGCAGTGGTTGTCCAGATCTAATCTGTTTGAATTTTTCTCTTAATTTTGAGGAGCTTTAAAGTGCAGCCCGATAGCTGCTGATGTGAGAACAGACCAGATTCTGCGAGGAGTCTGCCCTCAGGTCAGGGCAAGGTGGTGCTGAGCTGTGGTTTAGGACACCAGGCTGCATGGAGATGCTGTATAATTTCGGAGTTAACTCTCACTCGGTATTTACGGCACATATTTGTTGCTTGGTTTAAGCTGCTCAGATATAGAGTATACATTGGTGTGTCCTCCCCTTATGATGAGTGAGAGCAATTAGTGTTCTGTCAGTCAGTGTGCGATAAAAATAAATAATTTCTAAACTGACTGTAGAAAGACGTTCTAAAAATTCCATGTATAAAACAACCAGAGTTCCTTGAAGGTGGAGGCTGCCCTTTCAGTTCCATCAGTGTTAGCGGCATCCTAATCCAAACACCATCATGTTTTTCAGCACTTAGTTATTTTCCGAATATACCTGAAACCAGCCAGTCCCCTGTTTTGCTGTAGGATTGTAATTTCAAGCAGCACATGAGTCAGAGGTCTCCAGAACTGCAAACTGAAATAGTTCTATTTGCTGTGATGGCATCAGCTGAGCATACAAAACACCTCCTTTAAAAAAAAAAAAAAAACAAAACCCCAAAAAAACCCCCCGTGAGAAACAGTATTGCTGTAAAAGAGCAATTCATAATATAACAATGTACTTGTCGCTTATTGATGCAGCGACTTTAGTTTATTAAACATTTATTTGGAGCCCCAGTAACCTTACAGCTGAGGCTTCTAATTGGAATTTGGAAAGCGTAATAAATTTTGATTTCATCCCGAGTGCTCTCTGTTTAAGGTGTTTACATTAGTGCTGAGAAAAAGCGATGCCTTAACTCCGTGGGTGTGTGGTTCGTGGTGGTGTCCCCAATAGGGTGAGGCTGTGCTTGTCCTGTTGGGGGTGTCTTTGGGCAGGTGAAACTGCCGAGCCCGATTCTGTGCTGGTGTAAATGGTTATGGCTCCAAAATGAAGAGTGATGCACTGAGGCTTGGATATACCCTGCAGCAAATACATGTCATGAAAGCAGTGCAAATTGAGTCCTGTCAAGACCAGGTATGTCATGGTGACTTAATTCAACGAGGCTTAATTTTGCCGTTAGCAGGTAACTCGCCTCGTTAATGGATATTGCGCAGACCAAGCAGCAGCCTGTCACTTGGATGCTATAGAAATGCCAGCACTCCTTCGTTAAGTGGTCATTATGTTTCCATACGTGTCTGTTCTAGCATGCTTGGCAGCTGCTGTGAAAGGTCAGAACATCCCACAGTTACTGTGGAGGTGGTACCAGACCTGAAGACTCCTTTAGGATTTTTAATGTGAAAAGTAGTGACCCACTCTGGTAGTACAGAATCATAGAATCACCAGGTTGGAAGAGACCCACCAGATCATCAAGTCCAACCATGTCCACCAGTCTCTAACCCACGTCCCTCAGCACCTCATCCACCTATCCCTTAAACCCCTCCAGGGAAGGTGAGTCAACCGCCTCCCTGGGCAGCCTCTACCGTTGCATAATGACCCTTTCTGTGAAGAATTTGTTCCTTATGTCGAGTCTGAACCTCCCCTGGTGGAGCTTGAGGCCATTCCCTCTCATCCTGTCCCCTGTCCCTTCGGAGAAGAGCCCAGCTCCCTCCTCTCCACAACCTCCTTTCAGGGAGTTGGAGAGAGCAATGAGGTCTCCCCTCAGCCTCCTCTTCTCCAGGATAAACACCCCCAGCTCTCTCAGCTGCTCCTCTTGTTCTTCAGCCCCTTCACCAGCTTCGTTGCTCTTCTCTGGACTCTCTCCAGAGCCTCAACATCCTTCTTGTGCTGAGAGGCCAGAACTTGAACACAGGATTCGAGATCCCCAAACAAGTTCAGATGAAGCGTGGAGCTCCCCTGGCTGAGCTTCCAAGGGGTCGGCGCGAGGCTGTGCACGCATCTGACATGTGAGATGGTTCCATCTGACAGCACTTTGAGTAACTGCACTGGTTCTACTCTCAAATTCGTTAAGAAAAACCCCACAAGGCAGGAATCATTGCTCAAAGTGGATAGTGTTGTGGAAATCCTTGCTTGCATCTTCCCGGTGTCCTGGAGCAGGGCAGTGATGGGACCCTGCCAGGCAGATCCTGCTGCTGTTCAGTAGGATGAGTCGAAGAGCTCTGGGGAGTATTTGGGACGGAGGAAAGCGAATGAAGAACTCACAGCCTCAAGTGGGACACCTACATTGTGGTTGGAGAAACACATCCGAGCTCTTCACCACAGTTTGGTTCAGATCTTGCAAGTTTTCGTGGGTTCAGCGACCATCTGGGCAGGTGCCCTTATTGAGGGAAGAATGAATTGTCCCTGTGCATAGAATCATAGAATCACCAGGTTGGAAGAGACCCATCGGATCATTGAGTCCAACCATTCCTATCAAACACTAAACCGTGTTCCTGCCTGTTGGGTGTCAGCTGGCAGACCCCAGCTCACTGGCTGCCCAGTCACAGCCTCAGGGAATGGCAGTGACTGGATCTGCTCCAGGCAGCATCATCCCCTGAACTGCAGGGGAGTAGTGGTATTTTCTGCCACATTTCTGGAAGCCTTTAGTGGTCAAGGAAGCAAATGTGGGTGAATGCGGCTTTCCTGAAGATCTGTTGAGGGCACCAGTGTGTGTCCTTGCCTGAGTGACCCTGTTCTGCTAGGACTTCTGGAGATGGGATGAAGTCACCCTGTGGTTTCTGCAGTACCGTAATCTCGTGTTTGGATGTGGTTTGCTCTTGGTTGCTCTTGTTAGATTTAGAAATCCCAGAGCTCTCCTTCTGCAGGTGCTACACAGGAACGTCCTGGGGAGGGTGGTTTTGGGGTAAATACTTTACAAAACAGCTACGCTGTGGGGATTCATTTCTAATACACTGATGGGTGCAAAAAAAAAGGAAAATCAGTGTTTTGCTGCATGCGCTGTGAGGGCGCAAAGCTCCCTCCGTACTGACTGTCAGCTGAAGCTTCTGACATATTATTGAATCTGAGCTGGGTTTTGTTGCGAGGTGATTGTTTCATGACTCTTATCTTGTTTTCAACAGACGTGAAATGATGAAATCAAGAAGCTTTTGGTTATCTCTTGTATTGCTTGGGGTTTTCTCATCGGTCACGAGAGGATGGATGGACATGGGCAGGAGCAGGAGGCTGTATTCGGATGCAGGGAGATTGCATCAAGAGGTACTGTACACCAGCTGCTGCAGCAGCTACAACTCCTGTTTCTATTTTTGTGCTACGTTCAGGCTCTCTATGCTGTGAAAACAGAAAACGAATGATGTATATTTGTATTAAACACCTGAGGAGATCAGTGAAGAAAGAACAAAGCGGAAAATCTTATGCTTTTTAAGTATATAGAGACATTGCTCTGGCAGTGACCACTGCGGAGATGCTGCCTTTGCCCCAAAAGCTTTGTGATATGCTGTGTCCTGAGGCTGCTGGGACCAATGAAACTAAAGTTAATAAATAAACTTGATCCTGGCTTTTCATTTGAGTCACTGAACCTTCAGGTGAAACCTGAAAAAAATCCCTATTCTCACAGGTCTCCTGTGCAGGCTGTCCCAGTGGGGTTGGTGGCTTTCTGGAGCAGGGCTTGCCCTGTGGATTTGCTCCACAGATGTGGGTAGATTTAGATTTTCCCATCTTTGAGTCTGACGCATGCGAATGTGACCATAAAAATCCAGAGATGTGATTTTGATGAAGAGAAGATCATAGAATCGTAGAATAACCAGGTTGGAAGAGACCCACTGGCTCATCGAGTCCGACCATGATGGGTGCTGAAACAATTTTAGTTATTTAATTAGTCTCCAATTATTGTAGGTTTGTTAAATGATCGCTGAAATGCTTGAAAGTAGGAAATTGTGGGGCAGGCAGGGGAAAAGGACAGTGGTGTCTTTTTAACTGCCATTACCTGGAACACTTACATACGTTAGTGCCAGGCTAACGATGAGCCCTCAGTGGATTCAGGCTGCAATTGGATCTGTTTAAGCTTCAGGATTTTGTTCTAGTTGGAGAATCCCGTTTCTCCCAGTCACATCCCACCTCCAGGTGCCCACAGTTGTGTGTATTGTTTCAATAAAGCAGTTTAAGCCGATTTAAAAGGTGCTTTTCGCTGCTCAGCAGGACTGGAAAATCATTTCAGTGGAGCTGGCGATTCTGCAGGTCCAAATTCTGTCTCGGGTGTACTTTATCCTTGAGGTATTCACACAGAGGGTCATTGGGCATTGGAATAGGCTGCCCAGGGAGGTGGTTGATTCACCTTCCCTGGAGGTGTTTAAGGATGAGGTATTGAGGGACTTGGTTTAGTGTTTGATAGGAATGGTTGGACTAGAAGATCCGTTGGGTCCCTTCCAACCTGGTTGTTCTGTGATTCTGTGATTCTCTTCTGTAAAAGTGAAGGAAAACAATTCTCCAACACAACTCCACTGCTCTTTTGTTGCTGTGTAGAGACTCAGTACACTGTGTAGCACCCGCAACACCTTCTTGTGTTGTCTCAGATCATTCTTTTGAGTAAAAAAAGGCAAATTTTGCATGCTTTTGTGTTTAAAACCTCTCATTCTTCACTAATGCCGCGTTGGCTTTTATTTTTTTTTTAAGAAGTTACTCTGAGGAATTAAATTCATTACTCAAATGATTTATTTTAACATAAATTGCAGAAGCGCTGTACTACTTGAAAGACATTAATTCATTTGATCTTCCTCTAAAAAACCGTGAAGTTATTGTACCAATTACTTGATCTCGCTCGAGGTGAAAGGATCCGCGCTAGGAATATATTTGTTCTGATTTGTGCGGAATTTATAACAGGAGTGAGGATTAAAATTCTTAATGTACAAAGGACGCAGCTAAAATAGCTCCGGGGGATGTAAGCTGTGATGCAGATTGGGGCAGAAAGGTTGTTCCGTGAGAGATGCTGTTTATTCAGTGTAGAACCAAACACTCAGGTGAATCCGGAGGCCTCAATGTAGCTTTCAGGTAGGTCAGTGAAATTGAGATAAGGGCTGCTCGCTTTCAAAACCTGCTTAGTTTCTTTCAGTAAATAGTTTAGCCTTAATGTGCTTTTAATAATACAAATCACCTCAAATCCTTCTCTGGTGATATTGGGCTTTGTTCAATGTGGAGCTCCTCACGCATGAGAAGTTCTTGTTTGTTGCCGCGTTTGTGGTTTGATTAATATGTAATTCCTCTAGCGTGCGTGGAAAACATTGAATCGCTAATAGAAGAGCTGCTAGCAATGCGCTGAAATGGCTTTAAAAAAATGTTTAAAGGGTTAATTCGCAGGTCAAACAATTTGAAGTGTGCTCTGATCTAGAATTCCTGTGAACTTCATGAAAGCAAATGCTCGGGTACGGGTCACTGACCTCGACTAAGACTTGTTCTGATCTACATAGGAACAAGTTTACTGAATCAAAAACATTGCTTAATTTATCTTCAGATTGCTAAATCGATTTCTTCATGGTCTGCGGTAGAATTATTGCAGTTGTGCTTTGCATTTATAAAGGAAAACTAAGTCTTGAGGCTGTAGACTGCAATATTAGAGCCTTTCAGCCTGAGGAATTAACTCCAACTCAGCAGTGGTGTATGTTTCCTGATGCTCAACCTCCCAAGTCTCAGATTTATGGGGTGTTCTTGAAAAGAGGGTTTTATTTTTCTGAGATATTTTTAGTCCTGATTAGAAAAGTTAATAAAAATGTGCATGCAGTCTAAAATTCAATGGGTAGAAAATGAATTAAGATAGAAAACCTAATTAAAAAAAAAAAGGACAATGTTCATATTGAACTGAAAAACTCCAACTCGTCTGGTCTGGAATAATTTTTGGAGACTGTTGCTGTCACTTTTACATTGTGCAACTCCATTGTGAGGGTGCTGGGAAGCTCTTAAATCTTCTGGGTGTTGCCCTTGGACTTCTTTTGATAGGAATGGTTGGACTCGATGATCCGTTGGGTCTCTTCCAACCTGGTTGTTCTAGGATTCTATGATTCTTTGGAGCTAGGAGGTGCAGCTTCCTGAGGTTGAACCATCACGGGTCTAAATGCTACTGAGTATATGCCAAAGTACCTGAACATAGAACTCACCAGCTCTGGGTAGGTGCTTTTGGACAGGTCTTGCCTCTCCCTTCAACAAATGATGATAAAGACAGACAGTTTAGAGGTGACCACCTTTCATGGGCAGCATTGTACTGACTTTAAAGGGCTATAGAATCATAGAACAACCAGGTTGGAAGAGACCCATTGGATCATCGAGTCCAACCATTCCTATCAAACACTAAACCATGTCCCTCAGCACCTCGTCCACCTGCCCCTTAAACACCTCCAGGGGAGGTGAATCAACCACCTCCCTGGGCAGCCTATTCCAAGAAATTCTCAAATTTATAGCTGTGGGTCATTGCCGCTGGTGGTGGCTGAAGGACATTTCCAACGTGTGTAACAGAAAAGAAATAACCCTGGGTCCAAAATAACCCTGGAGCTCAGATTTGAAGGAGAACTTGGCCAGGAGAGAGTGGGACTGTGTCACTCAGTCTCTACGAGATAATCATAGAACAACCAGGTTGGAAGAGACCCATCGGATCATCGAGTCCAACCACTCCTATCAAACACTAAACCATGTCCCTCAGGAATCAGGAATCCTGCTACTGGTAGATCAGACTGATTTTTCAACCTACTGGGGGTATTATGCAAAACCATCTTACTAAACACTGAAATTTGACGGGTAGCTTTGCTTTTCCTGTTCCCTGCTCGGTGCGAGGATGTTTTTCTGTCTGTGCTAAAGCCAAGCTGGTCTTGCCATGATTCTTGGGGCAGGTGTCTCATCTCTCCTCAGCCCTGGTGCAGCGGAGCAGCACTGCAGGTCTTCATTAGCTCTTCCAGGAGCAGGGCTGGCATCTGCTGCAGGGAGCTCCTCAAACACAAGCGGCCACAGCGCTGTGTCTCAAAAATTAAGTTCTGTGTTATGTTTTCCAGGGCTCAGCTGGCAGGTAGCCTGAACAATATTGGCCTAGGCGGGTAGTGTGAAAGCGGAGAATAATCCTGTGTTGTGGTACATGTGCTGTTTTGTTTTGTGCTGAATTGTTGAAGGAAATATTTGGCTGATAGCTCCTGCGTGGTTACAGTACAGCCTGGCAGGAGCGCTGTGGGCCGCTCTGGGCTTCCCAACCAGAGCTGCGCTGTGGTTTCGTAGAAATACTTAACTCCTTTCGTGCCACGCTCTATTTTTGCCACTCATCCTCCTATTTAAGAAGCTGGAGATACCAGGAACATCCACACAGCACCTCGTGCTCTTGCTGGGAGAAGAGCTGTGGTCCTGGGGAGGCTCCTCCAGTGCAGAGCTCACCAGTGATGCTCTGAGTACTTACAAGTGATGCTCCGAGTGCTCCTGTGAGTACCAGGGATTCTTGTGGATCCCAGCACTGGGACGTTTGCTTTTCCTCTCTGTCCTGCAAGATGCTTATACCTGATGTGCAGTGACTGTTCCCCATAAGGAGCAAGATGTGTTGTGCAGCAGTTTATCCACTTTTAACAGTGCCAACATGGTTCAAGGGGAAACAAGACCAGCTGTGCCTGTATTCAAACTCCTTCGTAATTTTAACCTATTTTTTGTTGCCTTATCTGGCTTACATCTTAAATTTTTTTTAAGGTTTTACCAACCTCCAACTATTACACCAACACTTATTTTTATGCTAATATATGTTAGCAAAGATGCTTATTTCTTTAAGGTACCATAACTTTCCTCCCAGCGTTTGGAAGGTGTTGGCTGTATAGGATATCCATCGTTTGTCTTTTTCTTCAGTTATTATTTTCATTGGCACCCGAGCTGCTTAAAATCTTTGTGTGATCCCATGGCTGCTAATAACCTGGAGTTTCAGTGCCTTAGTTGGAGGTAGCTAGTGGTTTGATGCTGTCCCCCAGGGAGCAGAGGGACCATGGGCTCGGATCACCCAGCTCTGTACTGAGCTGCAGCACAAGCTGACTGCAGGATTCATATTTCAGTAAGTTTTTTTTTTTTTCTTCTCTCAAGTCACAGTTGAGCAACTGTGAAAAATCATACCTAGGTGGGGAAATGCTGCTATATTCCTGAAGCAGAGAACCAGACCAGAGTTAAAACATCTTGCAAAAGAAATCTAAAGCAATTTTAACTGGACTGTGATGTGGCAGAGGGTTTCTGATATTCTGTTCAGAAGCTACTTAACTTTAAAAGACTTGGGAGGGGGAAAGATTAGTCAATAATGTAGCATAATTTCCCTTCAAAAAAAGGCTGTAGCTGTAGTTTTTAAAGGAAGACAGTTCTACCTAAAGTACTTGCTACCATCGAGCAGGGTAATTCTTGGGTTTTGAGATTAGGAGGGGTTTATCTGCCAAATTTGGTGTTTCATAAACAGGCATCACATGAGCTTCCCTATAACAATGTGGGAATTTATGAGGCTGTACCTGGGTTTCTCATCTGAAGTCCAGAAATAGTAGTGAGGAAAATCAGAGATGCAGCAATTGCCTCAATTAGCTGCCGTATGGGTAAGCAGATGATCCAGTGTGATGTGAGACATCAGAGCTTCTCTCAATGTTTATACCAGACAGGACAGATCCAACTTGCAAGCATCTGTACTGATACCAAGCTTTCTCTAAAAAGTAGCACGTGATTTATGTTTTTGCTCGTGCCTGCTCAAAAAAAAAAAAAAAAGTGGATGTTCTCTGTCTCATTAGCATCTTTTTTTGAAAATATAGAGTGCTCGTGGTTGTAAACAAAATCCTGATTGTCAAACTCCTCTCTGTATTAGTCATAAGCACTGTAGATGCTACAATCTGTGTGTAGTGCACTTCGCCCAGCCCTGTACTGGATGTCAGTGTAATTTTCTTGACCCCCCTCACTTGAGATGAAGAACAACATGCTCTGAAGGGGGGAAAAGAATCCCAGGGTTGATAAACTATTAATAGGAACAGCCACTTCTTTATTAATTGGCTAAATGAGTCAGGGCTGTGTATTTGGAAACTGTGCAGCAGTTAGGCAGAACCCAAGAGCAGGTCCCTGGCGATTCGGTATGTGCAGAGGTAACATCTAATTTATTGATAGAGCCAGCGTGAGCCCAGCTGTGTTCTGAATTTTCTTTGTACTCTGCACAAGCTCTGCAGTCTCTTCCAGTTACAGAAAGTATCCGGGAAGAGAGCTGCTGCAGTCCTTGTGGTACCTGTTGGGTACCACACTGGGTGTGTGTTAAGCATCGCGCTTGCAGGATCAAAAGTGGCTAACGAAGAGAATGCTAAACACGCAGCTGAAGTGATATTAACAGAGAAATTGGTATCCCTGGTGTGGTGTGGTGGGTCTGTGTTTCCGGGGCTTGGCTTGTTCAGGCCGTTCGCAAGCAGCACCCTGAGGGGTGTACACCTGGATACTGAACAGGGCTGTCCAGCAAACTTGAGTTTGTTCAACCGTGGGGGAACTGAAGCCAAATCTTCCATTATCCAAGAGTGAAAAAAAAACCCACAAACCCTCCAAAAGACGATTTCAGGATCTTTTTCAGAAGTAAAAGGCTATTTGAGAAAGAAAACCTTTTACTGTGGAGCGTTTTGGTGGAAAGCGGAGCCTGGGCTAGGAATCATAGAATCATAGAACAACCAGGTTGGAAGAGACCCATCGGATCATCGAGTCCAACCATTCCTATCAAACACTAAACCATGTCCCTCAGCACCTCATCTACCTGTGCCTTAAGCACCTCCAGGGAAGGTGACTCAGCCACCTCCCTGGGCAGCCTATTCAAATGCCCAATGACCCTTTCCGTGAAAAACTTCCTCTGAAGGAAGGTGCTGTGTGCTCCCTGCCAACAATGGGATGTCCCTCCTTTTCCAGTGAAGCCAGGAGATGAGGGACCTCCTGCTTCAGCAGCAAAAGCTCATGTAGTCTACTCTCCTTGCAACAGGAATTTGCAGGAAGAAGAGGGTGTTGCCTTGGATAAGACACGATGCTCTCTGTGGGTGTATAGCACACATGCAGGCATGTTTTTATGCAGAGGCATTTAAAGGTTTTATTTGCGCTGACACCAAACAACCTGAAAGTGCTTTTTCTGCTTGGATCCATCACTAATTGTCAGTAAATCCACTTGCAGCACGCTGGCTCCCAAGCACTGTACGACATTGTGTATTCCCTCTGCCTGGTTGTATTCTAACTCTGCATAATGAAGTTCTCCACCCCCACCTTGGTTCTGAATGAAATCTGATTCCTCATTTTAGAAATGCTCTGCATATCCATGGGGCCATGACTTAGCATTAATCAGGGGCCTCTAACACAAACCCACTATTGTGGCTTGGCAGGACATCTCGACGCTGTCATCGGAAAGACTGGCATTCCCTTTTTCAGAGAATCATAGAACAACCAGGTTGGAAGAGACCCATCGGATCATCGAGTCCAGCCATTCCTATCAAACACTAAACCATGTCCCTCAGCACCTCATCTACCCGTCCCTTAAACCCCTCCAGGGAAGGTGAATCAACCACCTCCCTGAGCAACCTATTCCAATGCCCAATGACTCTCTGTGTGAAAAACTTCCTCCTAATGTCCAGCCTGAATCTCCCCTGGTGGAGCTTGAGGCCATCCCCTCTTGTCCTGTCCCCTGTCCCTTGGGAGAAGAGCCCAGCTCCCTCCTCTCTTTTGTAAGAGCAGAAAAGGGCTCTGTGCAAAACAGTTGTTAAATCATCACATCAGGTTCCCGCAGGGGTTCGATGCACAATGTGTGGCAGCTGCAGGTGAACGGAGCTGTGTGATAGTGGGTAGCGAACTGTATTTCTGGCTTTTTTTTGTCCTTCCTAATCCAGGTAGGGTTAATAATTGTACTTGATGACGCCAGATCTGCTCTCGTGCCCTGCCGCTGCGTTGGTTAGTCTTTTGGAGATGTGGCTTTTCAGTAGCTACGTGTCTGGTGCAAAGCGGTCCTGGAGAAAACAAACTCCATTGATTTCCACAGAACAATGAGTAGGCACTTCAGGTACAGAACAGAGGAACCTTTTATTCTGCATTCAATGAACTAACAGTAAAAAAAAAGGAAGAAAATGGACGCTAAAAGCGAACCTTGACAAATAGAACTGTTGTATGGCATTAATGAAATGCCATTTGAAATGGTATTCATGAGGAAGCTTTGTAGAAGGAGTGAGAAATCTGAAAAAAAATCTGCTCCTTTCAAAGCGCATGAGTTATGCTTTGATAAAATTAGATTTTTAGTTAAAGGAATTTGCAGTCATTAAATGTTGCCCGTGAAATAAGTCTCATTTATAACCATCTGCTTTATGGCTCCTGCAGAGAAGGATTCCCCCTTGGGCAACGCATCCGAGAACTTTAGTGTCATTTTTATCAAAATAGTTTGGTTCTCTGCTAGTAACACTGTTAAAACCTCCCTGTGATTTTTGACTTGACAGCAGTGTCTCGCACTTCAAAGCGAGGGTGACTCCTCCTTTTTGTGAAGAGGTTGCCCCAGTCTTAGTGAGCGGCACTGTGGCCACACTCGCTGGTTATGTCTCTTAGTGGTCTATTAGATCACTAATAGAAAGGTCTTATGTTCAACATGCTCTCAAGGAGGAAAAATTAGCATAATTTCTTCTTTTCTATGCTGCAAAAGAGAGAAATGGTTTGGCGGAGGCGAGCAATGAAAAATTGAGTCCTTGCCATAGCTCCGCTTTATTAGAGGGACTGAAATCATGGTTGTCCAGACCTACCTGGAGCTGATGGTTTTGTGGCTGCTCTTTAAGCCCTGCCGTGGTTGCTGGGTACTTTTCCCATTTTAGAATCATAGAATCATAGACTCACCAGGTTGGAAGAGACCCATTGGATCATCGAGTCCAACCATTCCTATCAAAACCATGTTCCTCAGGACCTCATCTACCCGTCCCTTAAACACCTCCAGGGAAGGTGAATCAACCACCTCCCTGGGCAGTCTATTCCAATGCCCAATGACCCTCTGTGAAAAATCACTCATTCTCAGTGCCATTGGTCTTTTCTGCATGGAAGGAGGCATTTTGGGGCATGTCCCAAGTGCTGGTGTTTGGGTCTCTTCCAACCTGGTGATTCTCCCAGGTAATGAGAAGTGGTGGCTTGCAGCCTGACCTCGCATTCGCCTATTGCTTGTTTCTAACAAGCTTTCCCTCTGAATCCTGCATCTGTTCTTTGGGGTAGTTTACATTCATTAGAGCTTATAATCATAAGGGGATCAGAGGAAAAGAAAGGAAACTTTGAAGACCATTCTTTGTTTTTCACAGTGTCTGTGCACTTCTTTTCATGGAAATACCGAAACGCTGTTTCATACAAGTGAGCTGACACTTGATTTTTTTTTTTGTAGTGTGATTGTCTTTTTTTTTCTTTTGATCAGTGTAATAGTTATAATTAGTTTTAGTGTTTCTAAGCTTTTGAACTGCAGAGAATTCAAACAGCTTGTTAAAGTGAGGGACTCCAGGGGAACTTTAAAAGTGCTCTTTCCTTTTGCATCTATTACTTGTACACGGGTGTAATGATACCAGGCTGTATCTGAATTTTTTTTTTTTTTATCCTGTGCCCCACCTCTCAAACTAATATTTTGAAGAGCTGCGAGAGGTCCCTGGAGTATAACTCTCTCCGCAGCTTGGAGCTTTGCTGCTTAAAGAGGATAAATGCTTTGAAGTCTCTACTAATCCTGAATGCCGTTCTACATGTTTCTCGAGATCACTGAGGTAGCATCCTGCAGGGAATAATGACTTGGTATTTTTATAAACAAATACTCGGTTTGTGTTTATCCCCCCACCTGCTGACTTGGAGGGTGCTGAGGAGACTGTTTCTGGCGTTCTGATCCTTCCTGGGGAAAGCTTTGCTTTCAAAGAAAGTCAGCTTGCCAGTCACTTTGAACCATAGCATCACCAGGTTGGAAGAGACCCACTGGATCATCGAGTCCAACTATCAAACACTAAACCATGTCCCTTAGCAACTTGTAGGAAGAAGCAGCAGCATCTGTTGCCTACGCAGCTGGTGACAGTGGATGAAGGATAGTGTCACCGCTCCTGGCTTGACCGGGAGATGGATGATGTGGTTTGGTCCCATGGGATGGGGGATACCTCAGTGGTGCCCCTGGACCCTGTCTCACACTGAGACCTTACAGGGACCTGGAAAGGGGCAGGAGACAGAAAGGAGCATTTCTGCAGGCAGGACATGGCAAGCTGCAGCGTTGGAGTGTTGTTTCGGCATCGGTGCGGCCAGCAGGAGTGGGGATGGATTGTCCCCCTGCACTTGGCGTGGGTGATGGCTGCATCTCGAATCCTGACCTCTGTTTTGGGCCCCTCACTGCAAGAAAGAGATTGAGGTGCTGGAGCGTGTCCAGAGAAGGGGAACAGAACTGGGGAAGGGTCCTGGAGCACAGAAGTTCTGGGAGCGGCTGAAGAAGGGAACAGAACTGGGGAAGGGTCCTGGAGCACAGAAGTTCTGGGAGCGGCTGAGGAAGGGGAACAGAACCGGGGAAGGGTCCTGGAGCACAGAAGTTCTGGGAGCGGCTGAGAGAGCTGGGGTTGTTTAGCCTGGAGGAGAGGAGGCTGAGGAGAGACCTCATTGCTCTGTGCAGCTCCTAGAAGGGAGGTTGTGGTGAGGTGGGTGCTGGGCTCTTCTCTCAAGGAACAAGGAGTACGATGAGAGGAAACAACCTTGAACTGCACCAGGGGAGGTTTAGATTGGATATTGTGAAAAATGACTTCACCAAAAGGGCTGTCAAGCACTGGCAGAGGCTGCCCAGGGAAGTGGAGTCCCCATCCCTGGAGGGATTTAAAAGACTGGTAGATGAGGTGCGTAGGGACACGGTTCAGTGGTGGCTTGACAGTGCTGGGTTAAGGGTTGGACTGGATGATTCTCTTAAAGGTCTATCCCAACCTAAATGATTGTTACTCTGTAGTATTACATCCTTGAACAAAACCCCCACATTCTGAATTACTCGATGCTGTCTGATGTATTTGAGTGAGGGAGGCAGGACCAGCAGCTATTGCTGTCACCTCCATAAGCTGATAGTCTTTCATTTATTTTTATCTTCTTTCGCTTTGAAAAAATCCTGTTTTATTGTGTGGTCCAGTGGCAGCTTTTCCATGTTTTCAGTTACCGTGTGGCAGGCACTCCATTCTGTAGAAGGGGATGGTAGATGCGTTTTGTTAGATGTGTAGCACTGTGCTTCCCTTTGTCTAAACCTGGTCTGCAGGGAGGTATTTTCTCACTTTTTTTAAAAAAAAATCATGAATAAAACTAAAATAAGCATCAGGTGAGCCAGAAAGCTCAGATGTCCTGGGAAGCCATGTGTTGTTGTCCTGTCAAAAGGAGGAGAAAAACCTTTTATTTCATTCTCTGATAAAAAAAAAAAAAAAACAAAAACCATCAGAGAACAGTGAGCACTAAGGGAATGAAATGAGGTTAACCAAGGCACGTCCGCAAGAATCCAAACCTGCCTTTATGAGCTTTTGGCAGGCATCTGGAGAACTTGCTCCTCTTCCCTGCGCTTGTGCTGTTCAGTGGTGGAAGGTAATTCTAGGCCTGTTGGTACTTAAGTCTTCCAGTCTTAAATCTTTACGTTTGTGCTTGGTGAGGTTAATCCTGCATCATCCATCAGTGGGCACCATCCAGGCCATCGTGAGTCGAGGCAAGAAAGTCTTTCAGGGTCTGTGATTCCACTATTTTTAATACTGCCTGCGAGAAAATAACTGGAATGATGGAAATTACACGTACTTGTAATTTGGGCATTGGAACAGGCTGCCCAGGGAGGTGGTTGATTCCCCTTCCCTGGAGGTGTTTAAGGGACGGGTGGATGAGGTCCTGAGGGACATGGCTTAGTGTTTGATAGGAATGGTTGGATTCGATGATCCGGTGGTTCTCTTCCAACCTGATTGTTCTATGATTCTAATCCATAAACAGTGGTACTGCTTGAAATTAAATATTTATTTCCTCTGGCATCTCACCATTAGCATAAGTAAAAAGTGTTGTCTGGGAATGCTGTACACTCTGAGACTTTCTGCACTGTCTTTTTTAAAAGAAATTTCTTTATTAGAGATGGTAGTGAGGCTTTGCAAGAAATAGGGCAATTTATGTAGATGTGCAAAGATTGAAATGAGCCCTTGGCTCTGAGCATGAGTAGTCTGGTTGCTTTGAAATTATTCAGGTAGCTGAATGGGTCTCTGCTAAAAATATCTGTAATGTCTCCTCCCTCCTCCAATCTAAATCCTTGGTATGGTAATAGCCCTCCTAGCTGCTCCCTTTTAGCATCAACAGAGAAAAAAAAAATCCATTTTAAAGAAAGATATCGTGTCCTACCATGTAACTTATCACAGAGTGATGAATCATTTTAAGTGATATATTGATCTATTAAATATCTGTGGACAAACTGAAATGTATGCTTGTAATTACAACTCGGTTATTGTATGAAGCTTCGTAGATGCTTCCCTGGGACAATGACTGATGTTTGTAGGGGATTCTATTCATGCTGCTTTTGAACAATTCGTGCATTTAAAAAAAGCAAACCACACAAAAAATGTCTCTTTTTTTTCCTTGTAGGACTCCAGAAGGTTTGAAGTTACAAGAAGAAAAGGTAAGATGAAACAGTTTTCTTTGTGTGTGTTGGTTTTGAGTGCTCTTGTAGTAACTTGTGGGGTTTTGAGGAGGCTGCATCCTAACACTTACTGTTCTTACTCTTGCAAATGATAGAGTTTGTTTTTCCAATGAAAAAGGTTGCTCTTTCTGCACAGAACCATGTGATGGTCTTGGGGATGAAAGTCAAGGTTGGTTGGGTGCTGGCAGAGGATCTAAACTGTGTCCCTGGAGCATTCCAGGCAGAAAAAGGTCTAGACCAGGTTTTCCATGCATCAGCACACGGCACATCTGTCCAAAGGTGCAGCAGTGTTAAATGCGAGTCGTGTCGGTGCTCTGAGCTCAGATCCTGCTCCTGTAAACTCTTTTGCATTAGTAACTAATTGGCTGCTGCCATGAGTGGCTCTTTGATGGTTCTCGGCAGCTGGAGGAGAATCAGCCATCAAAGAGCTCATTCTGGTTATCATTAATTTTGATTTTGTTTAGCAGATGTTTTCCGGATCAGGCAGTTGCCTGCCTCGTCTGTCTCAGCAGAACATGAAGTGGGTGGCACGCTCCTGTTTAACAGGTTGATGCTTTCCCCTGTTTTATTCCAGCAGCTTCTTTAATTGCTTCAGGCATCCGTTACAGGGCGAAGAGGTTGTGACTACAACTGTTGTGCTGCACAAATGAAAAAGGTCAGGTCCAGGGGTAACTTGTCGTTTAGGCAAATATCTTTTGGGTTTTTTGTCACTGTGGTTCCCCTCTCCCTTACGTGTGAGACCGAGGCAGCAGACTCTTGAATAAATTAAATATGTCTCTTGATAAAGGCAAAAATCTGTTTAGCTCAGGTTTTCCAGTTAGTGTGTTTGGTCAGACTTCCACCACTCTTGGTGAAGAAATCCAATGTTATTGGACTTATCTTGATCTCCCAAGTGACAGGGGACAGGACAAGAGGCAATGGCCTCAAGCTCCGCCAGGGGAGATTTAGGCTAGAGATTAGGAGGAAGTTTTTCACGGAAAGGGTCACTGGGCATTGGAACAGGCTGCCCAGGGAGGTGGTTGATTCACCTTCTGTGGAGGTGTTTAAGGTGTGGGTAGATGAGGTCCTGAGGGACATGGTTTAGTGTTTGATAGGAATGGTTGGACTCGATGATCCGATGGGTCTCTTCCAACCTGATGATTCTATGATTCAAATTGAGGAGGGCTCTTGGATGATTCAAGGTTGCTTTGAGACGAAGAACTGCAGCTCGGCATCCTGACTGGGGAGACGCTGCAGTCTTGCTTTAGCTGTAATTAATAATGTAATTTGTCATTGTGTGGAGACTGAATTCAGTCTTGTGAAAATGGACTTAGTGAGTAAAATTCTTTAGAAGCACCCCTGGTCCTGTTTTAGCTATGAGGTGAGTCTTCAAAGTTGACTTCCCAGTGAAACCAACACTTGCAACAACTCAAATGTAGCGATTTTTGAAAGCAGGGCTGAATTTGGAAATTTTGTAGGTGCTTGGAAGATGCTACTTCAGAAGCAATAATTGGATTCTTAGGTCAGTATCTCTAGATGCCGAATTTCCAGGCCTGGTTAGCCCGATTCCTCATTCCCCTCGCAGGACGCTAAGACTTGGCTTTTATTTGGAGGGGTGAAACTGTGCCTTTTATCAGAAATGAATGGAATATAATGAACTTCTCTGCCAGAAGGCTTCTTAGATCCATGGATAGAGTGGAGAGAAGGGGATAAGTAGCTGGGGAGTTACAGTCTATAGATACGTTGGGCTTCCAGCCAGCAATGCAATCTATGAATAATCAAATATGTCTGAAGAACTGCAAACTCCTCAGAATTTAGGAAGAAAATGCTAACAAACACGGTGAATACTTGGTCACAAAAGCCTGTGGATTTGCTGAGCTACCTGAGGATTTTCAGCAATCATTAAGTACCTTCCTTTTTGGAGTTTAGTCCTCAATAGTGCCTGTAAAATAATTCAACAAAAGCCTCCTCCAGAAACCTGTTCAGTATTAAAATGTGTGCAGAGCAGATACCACTCAGTGCTAGGAGAACCAGGAGGGCTGAAATATTTGTTACGCACATGAAAGGATTTATTATATATTTGTCGTTTGGTGCCATCCGATTTTCAGATTTGGGCGTTTTCCTCCTTAAAATGGTAATTTTTGTGGTTAATGGTTTTTACCTGAGGAAATTAGGTGGCTGGAATACGTTGGAGGGTTGGGGGTTATACTTGTTCCCTTCCCTTGGTGGAAGATGTGGGTTTCTGTCGAAAAGCGGAACATTTTGAAACTCAAACATCTAATAGAAAGCACCACAAAGGTGAAAGCTGCAGCAAGCTTGTTCTGTGCCTGCTTTTATTATCCAGTGCTCATGGATGAACCTGGGTAATTAAAAAAAGAGCTTTTGGTGAGAGGAGGGGCAATCCTGGCTTACATTTTTCAGTATTTTTCTTTTTTTTTGGACAAATGGGTTGAGTCCTTTAGATTAAAAGCAGACACTTTTCTTTCAAAGGCAACAAAGCTTTGATTGTCAAATGATCCACGGGTGTACCTCACCCTACATCTTCCTTTAACAAATAGTCCATTTAATAGAGAGCTGATGGTCAGTTGTGCTGGGCTGTGTTTATACGAGATGAAAAAGATGTGAAAACACTTTTATTTTTAACGGTGGCTGAGTGAAGTTAAACTGGGAGGCTTTTGGTTTTCAAAGTGTCAGGACTGCATTTGCTGGCGGAATTTTGAAGCTGCTCCAAAGTCCATTACGGTCGATGAATGGCTTTCCTTTGGCTTCGGTGGGCACTAGATCAACTGTAATTACATGATCTTTTAATTGCCGTTGTATGGAGGGCAGATGCTTCTCTGACTGCAGCTGGCAGCCACCTTCCACTGTGATGTATGAAGACAGATTTCAGCCTTCCAGCACTGAAAGGGACCTTACTGAGAAGCTGAGGAGGGGCTCTTCATCAGGGAGTGCAAGGATAGCCAAGGGGAAGAGTTTTAAGCTAGAGGAGGGGAAACTGAGATGAGATTTTAGGAAGAAATGTTCTCTTTTGTGAGCGGGGAGGCCCCGGCCAAGGTTGCACAGAGAAACTATGGCTACCCCATCCCTGGAGGTGTCCAAGGGCAGGTTGGATGGGGCTTGGAGCCCCTGATTCAGTGGGAGGTGTCCCTGAATCATAGAATCACCAGGTTGAAAGAGATCATCGAGTCCAACCATTCCTATCAAACACTAAACCATGTCCCTCAGGACCTCATCCACCTGTGCCTTAAACCCCTCCAGGGAAGGTGAATCAACTGCCTCCCTGGGCAGCCTATTCCAATGCCCAGTGACCCTTTCCATGAAAAATTTCCTCCTAATGTCGAGCCTGAACCTCCCCTGGTGGAGCTTGAGGCCATTCCCTCTCGTCCTGTCCCCTGTCACTTGGGAGAAGAGGCCAGCTCCCTCCTCTCCACTACAAAGTAGCAAAGCCACGCGGAATTTAATGGATGACCTTTGCTTTTTTACTAGCTGAGAAACTAGCCCAAACGCTTAAAACTTTTAATTTGTTTTTATGTTGCTTGCAATCATCCATTCCACAAATTAGTGCCAAAAAGACGCGTTGGAAGCCGTTCAGCCAAGAAGCGTTCAAACAGATTGCTTCCACTCTGTTTGTCCATATAATCTTATTAAATGAGATGCGGCTCCAGATTTAGTCAGTCAGATGACATCACACTACAATAAAGATATGAACTTTAACTGTCTGGTTTGAATTCAAAGGCTGACAAGAGAAGGCTCTGGGGAGACCTTGTAGTGGTTTTCCAGTACCTGAAGGGAGCTACAAGAAAGCTGGGGAGGGACTTCTTACAAAGGCTTGGAGTGATAGGATGGGGCAGAATGGCTGCAAATTGGAAGAGGGAAGGTTTAGATTAGATATGAGGACAGAATTCTTCACAATGAGGGTGGGGAAGCCCTGGCCTAGGTTACCCAGAGCCCCATCCCTGGAGGGGTTCAAGGGCAGGTTGGATGGAGCTTGGAGTAGCCTGATCCAGTGGGAGGTGTCCCTGCCCATGGCAGGGGTGGAACTGGATGATCTATAAGGTCCCTTCCAACCCAAACCATTCTATGATTCTACAATTTAAAACACTCTGAAGTATTCACACGCTCTGTGTTGTGCATGTCTCGATTATATTTATATAGTTATTAAAGATACACAAGCCTTGTTGTCCCAGTGTGCTTCCTAATCACAGTGAGAAGCAACAGAATAGAGCACACCCTGAGCTTCCCCAAGTTGCCATAGTTTTAATTGAAAAACTCCAGGGCTCCATCAATTAGCAGTGGTGGAGATCCAGCCAACAGCTGAAGAAATATTTCATTACTTGCCGCTTGACATCAATCCTTATGTCCTAGATGAAAAACTGACTCATGGTTATAAAACAGTAATGCCCTTTAGAAATTCTATTCACTTTGTCCTTTCTTCTTGCACATTTCAAATTTACACCTATCCATGGGAGATGAAAGGCTCTCGAAACTTGGCAGGAATGGCGAGTTTCTCTCCTCGAGCCCTTCAAGAACACAATGAAGTAATCAGCTGTAACTACTTTTGTATTAAATCACTTATTAATTTCTAATCCTGTTGCTCTTTTCCTTAAGTCCAAAAATTTGGGGGTTTGTTTGTTATATCCTGGTCAATATTCACCAGGATCAGTAACTGTGGCCGTATGGCTCTTCAGAAGATGTTCTGTTCCCAGGATCTCAGTTGTCTGCACAGCCCAAGGACATCCAGATCAGGTAATTCTATACCAGATCTATAGCTCTGGATGTATTTGCTGTGTACATACACAGTTGGTGTGTTCAGAAGCTCAGAGAGTGGGTTGCACATAACAAATACCTGTTTTACAGGATCAAAACTAGGAATAATGTCCGTGTTTATTATACTGATTTCAGCAATTACTCAGTCTTTACTTAAAGCAAAGGATCGTGTCTCTGTCCATCTCAGCCGCTTTGTTTTCATAGAGATTTTTATTATCTCTGGCTTTTCAGGGCGTATGTTGTCAGCAAATGGCAATCTGCTACCTGGGGAAGGATGTCTGACTGGGTCGGAATATTAATCTGGTGTTTAGCTCCAGTTTTTCAAAGTTTGAGAAACTGCAGTCCCTCAGCATTTTCTGTAAGTTATCCCTCTTGAACATTATTTGTCAAACACAAGATGCAGTGGGGATGCCTGGGTTTGCAGGGGATTAGGGAGAAATAGTGAAGGGAAAAACATTTTCAAGGAGCTGCCCAAGGCACTTTCAGCTTGGATTTTATTTCAGAGTTAGTCTAACCCAAAGTGAGGAGGGAGGAAGGGGCAACATTGCACTCCCACACACCCTATCAGCTATGGAGTTTAATTTTTACTTGGCATGTTTTGTGCTTCTAAGTGATGTGTTAAGACAAGTAAAATCGTATAGAAGGGAGGGGAATACCTAAATAATCAACTCATTAGCCAGTGTTAGGCACAGCAGTAAATCAAACAATTAATACAGATGCTTCTGGACAGGTTTGCTAGAGCTGTTGGTATTACATTCACATAGATGGGACTCTGGACAAGGAAAAGGTCGCTGCAGGCACCGAGCAGTGAATTGCGGCTCGACCAGGGAGTTTCTGAGCTGTTTTCCAGACCAAACAGTGCTGGTTCTAGTGGTCATATTTGGCTTCCAAATGAACAAATAGGCATTCGGATGGATTACTTTTGAAAAATGTGAATGTAGCCATGGTCTAGCCCTGCTTTGCCAGCAGACATGGGAAATCCATCGCGTGCCCAGCTCTCTCACTGCTGGAAGCGGAATGGATTTGCAGACCTAAGGCTCTTGCAAATTGAAACATCAGTTTCTGTAGTTAAGTACTTGGGGGCAGGAGGAGGAATGAATTCTGTTCATGGCAGAACGGGCATGAATGTTTAGTAAGTAAATATAATAGCATGTGGCCTTGCTGGAGCAGCAGATTGATGGACCCAGAGGACTTGAAGTGAAAACTTCTTGAGCAGCAAGAAAGCAGGCAGCTGTTACCAGCAGCAAGTCAGAAGGAGCCAGCTTGGAGGCAAGTTTAGGAAGTGGCCAGACATCAGTTCCCTGGGAGGGGAGAGAGAGAAGATGGAGATAAGGTAGACAACTATGAGACTTTATGAGTTTTTACAGGGAGAAGCCAAATAATGCATCTATGTATTCCCCACTACCCTACTTAGTATAAGAGTATCCCTAATGCAGAGTGCTAAGGCTTGGATGTGCCCAAAGGCATCTCTCTCTCTCTTTCCATCTGAAAGCAGAATGAACTGTGCTCGTTTGGCAGCTGAAGAAGCCACTTTGTGCTGCTGGTTTCTGTGCCGCCGGGGCTGGCTGCCACACAACGCTGCCCTCAGCAGCCCTGCTTGACCATGCCCTGCCTTTAAAAAAGCCTCAGTTCCTAATTTGAGCATATGAGGAGCAGCTGGAGATCAGCCAGATTTCTGATCTCTTGGCATACACTGGCAATTTATTTAAAAAGACAAATAAAAGAAAGGCGGAGTGCCACCATTGCTTGAATTCCTTGTATTTAGTGTCTAGAGACAAATATTACACTATATCATCGCATTGTTTAAGGCACTGGTAGACGAGGTCCTGAGGGACGTTGTTTAGTGTTTGATGGGAATGGTTGGACTCGATGATCCGACAGGTCTCTTCCAACCTGGTGATTCTATGATTCTGCGATCCTAAAACTAGACTTGTATAAATCTTAAGCTGCAGTGAGGTCCACTGCAGGACAGTGGAAGATGCAGGAGTTGTTGCTCAGTGATGCTCATTTACAGCAGATAACGTGACATGCAACCTTGCACCAGCCTGCAGCAGTACAATGGTCTTACCTGCTGGCATGGTCCACAAGGCTCCTTAAACTACTTCATAGAATCATAGAATCAACAGGTTGGAAGAGACCCATCGGATCATCGAGTCCAACCATTCCTATCAAACACTAAACCATGTCCCTCAGGACCTCATTTACCCATCCCTTAAACACCTCCAGGGAAGGTGAATCAACCACCTCCCTGGGCAGCTTATTCCAATGCCCAATGACCCTTTCTGTGAAAATTTTTTTCCTAATGTCCAGCCTAAACCTCCCCTGGTGGAGCTTGAGGCCATTCCCTCTTGTCGTGTCCCCTGTCACTTGGGAGAAGAGCCCAACTCCCTCCTCTCCACAACCTTATGATTCTATGATTCGATACTTCATGTCTAGGAAACTCGATTCACTTGAGATATGTAGTTTTTTTCACAACTAGTTATATCACATGTCGGTTGCTGACTTAAAGCTTGTGACCAAGATGCACACCACGAAGCCAGCTTTTCAGAACAGTTACCAGCAAGGCAGAGTTTACGGAACAGACTTCTGGCTTCAGGCTAAGCAGGACCTTTAAGTCAAAAGCATGCAAAAAAAAAGATGCAGCAGGAAGCGTGTAGTGCCCAACCTTGAGGGTAAATTCCTCCTACTCATTGGTTCACGTTATTTGGAAACCCGGGAAGGTAGATGAGCATATTTCCTAAAGTTCAGAGGAGAATTCTTCTGTACTGGCCAAGTGGTGTGTCTTTCAGGGCACCTCTGGCAGTGTCTGCTTTGTGCCTGTGTCCCCGAGGAGGATGTCAAGGGCATCCTCTATGCTCTCAAGAAGATCAGTCCCAGCAGATTGTGATGCTGTGTGTGGTGCTCCCTGCTACCAACTCCTGCCTGAGATGGATGACCTCCTTGCCAGCTCAAGTACCGAAATTTGGTGAAGATTTACTAGAAAGATTAGTTCTATTCTTCAGGGCAATCTCTTCCTCTCTTTTTCACTTATTCTGATCTCTCTGCTCCACAGCCTGTATATCACCTGTCTTTCCGTGAGAGAGAGACACTTTAACAATTTTCCCTTCCCTAGCATCCGTTGACTCCACAAGCTTCTATATATTTTCCAGGTACACTGGGCAGTCTTTTGGAAGGTTCCAATTTGTCCTACAAACCTTGTCTTGGCTGCATCTTCAGCCTTCCAAAGCACTTCTCTTCAACTGACTCAGAGCTGTAAAGCAGGACTGGTTTGCACTGGTCTTTTAAGACAACCTACCTTTAAGAGAAAGACGTTTTCAGACCAACAGTCTTTTTTTCTTTTTTTTTTTTTCCCCCTCATTTGAGCATCCTTAACAGCAGCCAAGTTGAAATTCAAAGTGAGATTTGTGGTCATGTTGGCTGTTGTTCTGGGTGGTGCTTTGCTATTTCTCTTAATCTCTACTTGTCTCTCCTGCCGCATAATTGTGCTGAAATACTGTTGTTATGCAGAGCACTGCGTGATGGGGAAACCTCTCTCGTAGCGAGAGGGCATATGCTGCTTCCACATAATATTAAAAGGTGCAAATGTGTTGGAAACCCTGAGTTTGCAGACCAGCTGTAAAATAAACTTCTTTTTAAGGCTCGAATAAAAACTGGCAGCAGATGTTTCTGATAATTGCTGTAGAATGTAATATGCAAATATTCTCAAACAAGTCACTTCGTCCAATATGTCTCAGAAATTAGCAAAATAAGTAACTCGTGCTTGCAGCCAGAAAACTCCGAAGCCCAAGATCGCTTATGGGCTCAATCAGGTTTTTGAGTCATGATTTTTGACTGCGCTGCAAGAGGTTCTTGCAAAACTTACCTGTCGTCTTCTGCCACGTCCAGTTTTCAGCTGGATGCGAGGAACTAGGATGCAGGGAACAAACTGCCTGGTCCCATAGCTGTGTCTGCTACTAAGAGTAGTGATTTTCTGGGGGATTCTGCTTTGTTTGTAAATGTTTCCTTTGGACTTTACGCTTCCAAGCAAGATTTCAGCTCAGCAATTAGTGGGTGTCAGTATATTTAATAATAAGAACTTATGAGCCTGTGAAATGGTCCAGTTGTTAGCTGGGAAAGGAAAACTCTACTGTGTGCAAGGTAATGTAATTACTTTTCTAAAGAAGTTTTTATTACGCACCTAACTGCACATTTACTGTACTTGATAGACCAAAATAGAACCAGAACAGAATGAATAAGCCATTTTGGTCCGTTGGGTAAATAAAACAGCTAAAGTGTTTATAAATATGTATTTAGTCAGCAGAACTGATTGGTGACTCTGCAGCTGATCCAGTGTTTGCGAGAAGCAATCCAGCTTTAATAGCCTCCCATAAATATTTCCTTGTTTGTCACTAAGCAGTGGTTATTTATCCATGCCCTGCTGCTTGTTTCTTGTGTTTGATGAGATCTTTGGAAGAATATTCAAAGTTTGTTTTGCATATAAGAGAAGCATTTACTGTTTGTAAAGTAGCACTTCACATCTAATCCCCTTCTCCTACTCCTTTCCCTCCTTGGCTCTCTCTCGCAGGCAGTGAGTCTTTCTGTCACTCCTTGTACTCTTTCAGGTTTTTTTTTGTTTTTGGCGAGGTTAAAATGTGCCTTTTTTTTCTGCTAAACTTCTAATTTCTGTTTGCTAAAGTGGCCCCAAAGGTGTCACGTTCAGTAGGGCTGATCTTCAGCCCAGATGCTTTTTCTGTGTGTAAAAATATTGGATGCATATTATGAAACTCATCTAGTGTTTTACCAGAATGAAATTAGTATGTGGGAAAAGTAATTCTGGACCTATAGGACCTACACACAGGATGGTGTGGGTTGGGAGGGACCTTAAAGATCCTCCAGTTCCAGCTCTCCTTCTGAATACACTTCAAAGACTATTCCTTTCAAGAGCGTAAGTTGGATTCTGGCTTTTAAATCAGCACATTGGTCCAGCTCTGTCAAGGTTATCAATAAGTGTCTGCTCCCGTGGTTTGCTGCGTGCGATAGTTCGTAGAAAGGCCACGGCTGAAATCCACCTTGTGCAGCCAGCAGATAATAGCATAAAGTTATGCTCTTGCTTGGAAAATAGAAAGTACAAGAAAAAAAAAAATGCTGTTTTCCATCTGCAGAATTGGAAGTTTTTCAAAATGTCACCTCGTACAAGATTTCAATTTAGTTTCTCATTGCAGCTGCAGAGCAGGTGACAATGGCATGCGGTGCCCCTTCTTCTATTTGTTTTGCTTCTCCCATTGAAATTCTATGATGTGAATTGCCTGTAATACGAAATGTTTTCTCTACTTTTCATATATGAATGCTTTAAAGAATAACTATTCTCTCCTTTAATTTTTTCATCCTTTCAAATTGTTCTGTTTTCCGTAGAATTCTCTTTTCTTTACCCATATTTATCTTTCCAAAATTCTTAGTTCCCTTAAATTATATAATAGTCATGTTTTGGTTTTAATTCTTATTGCCCATTAAATACAGTTCATCAATTGCTTTTAGTAGAATCAACATTGTGGCAAACCTTTTTCCCTGGGAATAGAGTCAGTGAAGCCAGAAATTGGAAGCAGCCCTACGCAGCTTCTCAGCTGTTACCAACACGTCCAACTCTGCTGGCACTCCTGTCAATGAGGGATGATCTGTTGCCAGAGACATTGGTACAGTAAAACAACAATTTCTGAAAACAGAGGGTTGCTGCAATTAGAGCAGATGTACCACTGAGTGTGAGGTGACTGTTTCTGAGCCCTGAGATGCTGATGGGACTCGCGTAGGAGTCAGGATCCTGGCTTTGTCTCAACACTGGTCAACAATGAAATTATTTGGCAACTTGGCTTGGATCAGAAACGATGTGACCAGCAGGTCCAGGGAGGTTCTTCTCCCTCTGTGCTCAGCACTGGGGAGACCACTCCTTGAGTCCTGTGTTCAATTGTGGGCCCCTCACCACAAGAAGGATGTTGAGGCTGTGGAGCGAGTCCAGAGTAGAGCAGCGAAGCTGGTGAAGGGGCTGGAGAAGAAGAGGAGTGGCTGAGAGAGTTCTGGGGGTGTTTATCCTGGAGAAGAGGAGGCTGAGGGGAGACCTCATTACTCTCTCCAACTACCTGAAGGGAGATTGTGGAGAGGAGGGAGCTGGGCTCTTCTCCAAAGTGACAGGGGACAGGACAAGAGGGAATGGCCTCAAGCTCCACCAGGGGAGGTTCAGGCTGGAGATTAGGAAAAAATTCTGCACAGAAAGGGTCATTGGGCATTGGAATAGGCTGCCCAGGGAGGGGGTTGATTCACCTTCCCTGGAGGTGTTTAAGGTGCAGGTGGATGATATACTAAGGGACATGGTTTAGAGATTGATGCAAATGGTTGGATTCGATGATCCGGTGGGTCTCTTCCAACCTGGTGATTCTCTGGTTCTATGAATTATATGACCCAGAGAAAGCCCTAATAAAGGAAGAACTGTATTTTCCTAACTACATAATAATGTTCTAAACAGTAAGTCTCTGCAGCAGCCAACATCAGAGCTACATCAGTGGATGAACCCGTGCGCAGATCTGATGGGAAAGGCCATGGTCTCTTCTCTGCTGTGTCACAGTCTCCTTAGGTTAGCTGGACCAGCAGCCAGGATGACAGAAAAGTTGGAGAGAAGGCTCGTGCCATTCTTGCAAAAACGAGGTTATTTCTGTGGTGGTGACAGGGTGAACTGTGGATCCTGGGCTGCAGAATGTATATTGGATATAGGACTGTCACCACTTAGAGCCGTCTGGTGGTCTCTAAACCAGTAAGGAGCAACTCCCTTCTGTAAGGCACAGCATGGGGAGTAAGTCAAAGCCCTTACAAGTACATTAAATTATCCTGGAAACCCTGACTGCTGCTCAATACTATGAGGCATCCTAATTAGAAGGAAATCTCACATGGAGGTAGCGGCAAAGGAGCAGAGGCAGCAGAATGCCCTCTCTCTTTCCCTTTGAGAAGTATAATAAATGTTTCCCCCATTTGGAGGTTCACATTTGGTTGACACCTCTAAATGTGTTCAGAAGCGGTCAGCGGGATTAGAGGCATCGCTAAGTGAGCATTTTCGGTAAGTCAGAGTTTGCAATTACAGCTGAAATGCCCTAATGCATCCCTGGGAAGAGTGGAGATGCTGGCACAGTAATCAGGCTCTGAGTAAACTTCAAAAAGATTTCTGCGTGAATACGAGACGATACTGAAAATTATTCTTTACCACCTTGTAGAGTTCATCCAATATAAATAACGTCGCCAGCACAAATCCTTGCTGGTCTCTGTATCGGGCATTGCAGTTCTTCCTTCAGAGTATGTTCATCAGGGCTTGTTAATTATAGATGATCTGTATTTCCTCCAATTAGATGACCACATCATCTTTCAGACATCTTTAGCTGAGAGCCCTCTAGTATTTTAAAAGAGAGAAGTAATAATTACAGCATCCCTGTCTTTGCTTTCACCTCTCTGCATTTCCATCAGGTAGAAGATCTGATGTGATTATTTCACAAGGCTATAGAATGTTTTGGGTTGGAAGAGACCTCAAAGCTCATCCAGTTCCACCCTCTGCCGTGGGCAGGGACACCTCCCACTGGATCAGGGGCTCCAAGCCCCATCCAACCTGACCTTGAACCCCTCCAGGGATGGGGCAGCCACCCCTGCTCTGGGCAACCAGAGCCTCCCCATCCTCATCATGAAGAATTTCTTCTTAATTTCTAATCTAAATCTTTCCCCTTCCAATTCAAAGCCGTTCCCCTTTGTCCTATCACTCCATGCCCTTGGACAAAGTCCCTCCCCAGCTTTCCTGGAGCCCCTTTCAGTACTGGAAGCTGCTCTGAGATCTCTCCAGAGCCTTCTTTTCTCCGGGCAGAACAACCCCAACTGTCTCATCCTGTGAAATTCTAGCCCCTGTCTTTCCTCTCACCCCTCTGCCTTTCTATCTAGCAGAAGCTGCAATATGATTATTTCACAAGATGATGTTTGTTTGCTGGAGGGTGTGACTGGTCTTGTGTCTGGCCCTGCTGGATGGCAACAATGGGCTTTTGCCATGTTTTTTCTCTATTTGAAGGTTTATTTTCCGTTTCGGATACCATGGCGGTTAATAGTGGCAATGACATAACCCGAAACATTTTATGCTATTTATTTAACAATAGGAACATGGTGAAAGTCATTAGAAGCATCCAGCTTGTTCTCCTTCGCATGGAGACACTAATATTGATTCAGTGCTCTACTGGCAGTTTCCATTTAACTTTTGTGGGGGTTTTTGGCAATAATTTTCAAACCTTCCTTAAACCTGTTGTTCATTCTTCAGCGTATCCCCATGGGCCGAGAAGATTTCTATCCAAGCAGCCATACAACTCCTTTCAAGGAGCTAACTGGAAGCAGGGGAGAGAGCGGAGGGGGGGGGCCGTGGCTCTGTGTGCGCGTGTCCCCTTTGCTGATGTGCTGATCAGCAAGCGGCTGGTGGTAACCGTGCTCCCCGGAGAGAGGCAGCTCCAGCGGGAGAGCCATTAATATCCAGCCACTCTGTCAGTGGGAGCCAAGCGGAGTCCACTTACTCAATTTAGACATTAAATCTTTTCCTTAGCACAAGCAAACACCCCTTTCCTAGCTTAAAATTCTCCCACACAGCTCTTTAGACAGAGCTTTTGTCTGCAAAGCTGCTCTTCCCCGGAGGAGGTGATGGGTCCCTGAGAACTCTCTTGAAGCCGATCACCGCTGGGGTGAGTGAGCGGAGGGGATCGTGTCCTTCCTGACTCCTTAGGTCACTAAGCAGGTGAAAGGGAGTTGGTCAGAAGTGCTCTGTTGAGTTTGCAGCTGAAAAAAAAAAACCAAGCAAATAAGCAAAAAGCTCCTCACTCCCCTCACCCCCAGATATTTTTATCTGCAATGCATATAGAGGCACCCTGTAGTTTTACTTATAGTTAAAGTCCATACAAGCAAGGATAGGATGAACTAATAGAGCTAATAGTTATTAAAACTGGGACTTCTGCTGACTTAAATACAGCAAAGTTTGTTTTTAATTTCTGGTGAGAAAGGATGAGTTCAGATTTTGCTTCTTCATGAACAGAGATAAGCAAAGTGTTGTCTAGATCCTTAGTGAAACAAATTCCTCATCATTTCGTGCTGCGTTTACCGCTTTAAAAATAAATGTGTAATTTGCCACAAATGCCATCTACACTAATATTTCTTCTTAATTATGGGAAAGACCGTTGATGTCACTGTTTTTCCCTTCAGACGTGCTGTATGGCAAGAAGATGATGTGAGATTTCCAGGAATATACCCATGAGCTACTGGAAAAGTTATCTAAAGCCAAAGGGTTGGCTTACGTTTAATAAGATTCGGGTAGTCCTTGGAGAGAACACACAAACTCTTTTTTTAAATTCAGATAGAAATCTATGTTTTCTGCGCAGGTTATTTATCAGACACCGGGATATGAAAGCTGAGGTCTGGAGGGAGAAATGATATCTTTTTTTCTTAGGCCAAATGAGATAGAAGGAAGCCAGGGGATCTGCTGAGCCCAGGATCCGTTTTTTTAGGTCTAGAGCATGAGTGGCGATTGTCAGATACTGGATTCCCTCTCTTTGTTCTCAGAGTTTGCTGGTTTTAAAGTTACTGTAAATACAGCCTTTCCACTTGTTATCAAAATCTCATTACGTTTGTTTTCTGGCTACTGCGATAAACGAACTTTCAGGTCTGCCATCCTTATCTCTTTGTCTGTCTGAGTTTTGGGGTTTTTTTTAATCTTTCCCTTTTGGATGGGAGAAGGTTGATAATTTTGATGGAGAGTGTTTAATGTGACACTGACTTACTGCAGGACTTCAGATAAGACTGTGATCTGGCAGAAGATGCTTCGGGGGTGCACTGGTGTGAGATATCAAAAGGGTCTGAAACTGGCATATTTCTACATTAGTTACTTTATATTTTAGATTTGAGACTTGATATTTTGGAATTTTCTTTTTTTTTTTGCTGCAATGTGGATAGGGACAGCTGACTGTGAGCGTTCTTGAGGGCCAAGCGGTAAGTTCATACCGTGCTCCCGAGCAAGGGCTTAGGATTCTCATCTACCTGTGGATGAAGTGTGGTGTAAGGAGCAGTAAATGGTGCTGAGGCATTAATTAGACTTCAGACTTTATCAGAGGGAGAAGCTGCTAGAAACGAAAACTCATGGATCAAATAGCGAGACCAGGATGTGTTTGGGGGCGACACCAGGTTTGCGGATGCTCGCTCTTTTCTGCAGCCAGTCTGTCCCCTGCTGCCACCTGGCACCAACTTCTACAGTTTTAGCTGTAATTAGTTTTTCTGTACTGCTCTCTTTTTATAACTATCTTTACTTCAGGGCCTTCTCGCTTGCTAGAACTCCTGTTCTCCAGCGCAGGGACTAACGACACCTGTAAAGTTGCACAGGGGCTTACTAGGAATCTTTCTGAGGAGTCTGAGATTGCTTCCCAGATCTTGTGTGCACCTTGGCCCCATCACCTTCCCTTGAGGGGTGTAAGGGACGGGTGGACGAGGTCCTGAGGGACATGGTTTAGTGTTTGATAGGAATAGTTGGACTCGATGATCTGGTGGGTCTCTTCCAACCTGGTTGTTTTATGATTCTGTGAACTATTTACTTATTTCTTACCCCGAGCCCTCATTCAGGGTTTGATAAGACTTATCTGTGATAGAAGAAGCTAAAAAGTAATAATCAGTTGTGCTGCTAGGTATTTTTCCGTTCTAAGGCTTTTGCAGGAGCAAACCAAAATACCATGAACTAGACACTGTTGGTGCCCCAGAGGCTCCATCTATTCTTGTACTTCCAGCAGCAAGAAGCAAAGATAAAATTTATGCGAGCGGTTAAAAATACTCCTATTGATTCCCGGAGTTATATTAGTCGGAGTGATTTGGTATGCTTCGCTTTTGCTGTGTGCAAACCTCATTCAGCTGCTATTTTGTGCCTTTGTCGTGATTTCAGTGAGGCGAGTTGAAAAGGAAAGTCGTATCAATTGATCTAATACAAAGTGGAAGTGTGGATCTGCTGGAGGGTAGGGAGGCTCGGCAAAGGGATCTGAACAGGCTGGACTGCTGGGCAGAGTCCAGTATGATGAGGGTTAACACGGCCAAATGCCGGGTCCTGCACTTGGGGCACAACAACCCTATGCAGAGCTACAGACTGGGAGAAGCCTGGCTGGAAAACTGCCAGGAGGAGAGGGACCTGGGGGTGTTGGTCGACAGCGACTGAACATGAGCCAGCAGTGTGCCCAGGTGGCCAAGAAGACCAATGGCATCCTGGCTTGGATCAGAGACAGTGTGACCAGCAGGGCCAGGGAGATTATTCTCCCTCTGTACTCAGCACTGGTGAGGCTGCTCCTTGAATCCTGTGTTCAGTTCTGGGCCCTTCAGCACAAGAAAGATGTTGAGGCTCTGGAGCGAGTCCAGAGAAGAGCAACGAGGCTGGTGAAGGGGCTGGAGAACAGGCCCTATGAGGAGTGGCTGAGAGAGCTGGAGGTGTTTATCCTGGAGAAGAGGAGACTGAGGGGAGACCTCATTGCTCTCTACAACTACCTGAAAGGAGGTTGTGGAGAGGAGGGAGCTGGGCTCTTCTCCCAAGGGACAGGGGACAGGACAAGAGGGAATGGCCTCAAGCTCCACCAGGGGAGATTTAGGCTAGAGATTAGGAGGAAGTTTTTCATGGAAAGGGTCATTGGGCATTGGAATAGGCTGCCCAGGGAGGTGGTTGATTCCCCTTCCCTGGAGGTGTTTAAGGGACGGGTAGATGAGGTGCTGAGGGACATGGTTTAGTGTTTGATAGGAATGGTTGGACTCGATGATCCAATGGGTCTCTTCCAACCTGATTGTTCTATGATTCTAAAGTTTTAAGTGCAAACAGGCTGCACTTTGGGAACAGCAGCGAGGAGATGCTGGCTCCTCCTCGATGCTGGGACTCTGGCGCCTTGTCCTGCATCAGCCTCGCTGGTGCTGAAAGTCTGGATTTACCGGATTTGTGTTATTTGTTTTATCCATAAATTACTTTCCTTTGGCAAGCCAGGCTGTAACCAATAAGTAAATCCCTTTATTGGGTTTAATGGGTTTGGAAGTCCTGAGATGTATCCTCACTATTATGACCCTGATACCTACAATATTTCAGGTGCAGAAATAATTTCTCTCCTATGCACACAGTTTTGAAAATAACAGGAATTTCTTGTGTCTTCATGTTTACTATATATATATGTTGTTAGATAGAATTTGTATTGAATTTTATAGACTAGGTTTTGGGGGTTTTTTATCCTAAAAGCAACTGTATTGTCTCAATCACAGCAGGTAACCTTTCTCTTTCTCATGCGTCAAAAGGGGATCACACTAAGTAAACTTAGAAACATTGCGTGGGGTGGGTGAAGTATTTTGGTATCTATTAAATTGAAGCTGTGAAAGAAGCTGTGTGCATGTGTCCCAGTGAGATGCTTTGCTCTGGCAGGCAGCAGCTTTCTGCCCAGGGGATGCTGCGTGGGCCAGGGACACATGCAAGCTCCTAAAATTATCGATGGCTTCGGAACCAAGTGGGTTCCAAGTGGGAGCCAAGGTCAGAACCTGCCCCACATCGAAGCGTGGGGTCTGAATATTCCTCAACCTTGCGGTACCTGCAGGACTTGTCTCTCTTATTGAAGTTATTGGGACAGGAAGGGTTGGGCAGGCTCTAAGACTGTTGTTCTTCATTGATGGAAGCGCAGAAGAAAATGTATGTGGCAGGACCACAGTTTGCCCGTCAGAGCGGTTCCTTGTGTTGTGGGGACCTCTGTGCTCAGGCGACCAATGAGGGCAATCGTCTGCTCTGCTCCTCTGGTCCCTCACCCAGCAGAGCTCCTCTCTCTGGTGAAGTTCCAGACTGAAGCATGCCTGATGTTCTCAGACATTAAATGTAAAATGAGATGGAGATACAAGGTCTCGGGGAGCTTATTTAAAGCGAAAACCTGCAGCTGTTTATTTCTGGCCTTAGGTTGTACCAGCAGTGATGATGGAGGGCGTTGGGGTGGCCCAGGCTGGAGCACAGGAGGTCTCAGCTGTGGGCTCGGACATCAACTGCGGTTCATTTTCTGCAGATTCTGACCCTTCCAAAGCGACAGCTCCTGCTGTGCTTGCACTGCAATATTGCAGCACACACAGACGGGCAGAGAAAGTGATTCTTCAAGTCTCATAAGAAAGAGCTTTAAGCCTGGCTTCTCTGGAATTGAATTTATTGGCGAAAGGAAGGTTGAACAGGGTAACTTGTGAAAGAGGAGCAGCAGCAGGACGAAGAGGAATAGGAATGATAGGAATGGTTGGACTCGATGATCCGATGGGTCTCTTCCAACCTGGTTGTTCTATGATTCTATGAAGAGGCTGCTAAGGAGCCTGCCTGCTGCCACAGGGGGAAACCTGACAGGAGGAGCAGGAGGGTCAGGGAGATACAGTTAGAAAGGGGGAGAGGGAGGGTAAGTGGAACAAGAGGGAACCAAATGCTTTGAAAGACAAAAGCCCCAGGTCTAGTCTGGTTTGCTGATCTAAATCCTGATTGAATTAGTCATTCATGGAGGTGCAGCAGGGACTACAAGAGGCCAGGAGATGGTTTACTCTCTTCAAAAGATATTTACTGGGCAGCTGCTGGTGCTCATCGGGGCTTTCCATGGTTTTCCCTATGTGCATATTCAGAGCAGGTGGTTTTCCTGTTGAAGAACTTTGACTGCGGCAGAAAAAAAAAAAGCTCAACCTTCTTAGGTGCACTCATCAGAGCAAAGCTAAAGAGAAGCCCAGGGCGTTTTTGCATCGGGCATGCCTCGGCGGCTGTTGGCATCCCTGCAATGCTGAAAGATTACTGTGCGCTCCGTTCCGCAGGGTATTACCAGACTCACTTCTGCATGGGAAACCTGTCCTTCTGCCCCAAAGTCCCCTGGAAGATGTGGCTTCTTTCTCATCCCCCCGCAGCATCGCTGTCGGCCAGACCTGCTGGTGGAGCTGCCTTTGCTCCCCACATGGTGCTTGTTGCCGTGTCCTGCCCCTCCGGTGGCTGCGGTGAGAGTTGTGTGTGCCTGGCTGTGTTTGCAAATTTGGCCTTTAACTGCTTGGTCTCCCGTTTTGTTGACGGCTTCGGAGAGATCATGCAGAACATACATAAGGATGTGGTTGTGTGCCCTGAATAATTAAGTGCCTGGTTTGTGGTGTTGCTTGAGCTAGGTTTGAGAGACAACCCTTGTGGTGTTTATGTTCCGGAGCCACCGTGGGAGCAAGGGCAAGCTTAAAGAATAAGAAAAATGGATAAAATTCAACTTCTCAGCTGGTGCCTCCAGGACCAGCACCCTCCTGTCTGTTAGATGTCATTGTGCGTCCTCCTGTGCGTAATGAATAGCGCCGAGTACGCTGGAGGTGGAGTATCTTTAGAGAACTCCACTGCAAAAGTCAGTATGACTTTTCTGTTTAGCTGTGCTGAATTGCTTCTGATAGATGTTTCGGTGGTATGGACCGGCCTCAAATGACTTTCCTCTGTAGCTCATTGTGTTACACTGCTCTGTGAAATAGCTTCTTACAGCTTGCCCTTCTCCGGGGAGGGCAGCGCTTTACACTGAGCGAGAGATGAGATTGCAAGGTCTGCACTTATCTTCCTTAAAAACAAATAAAAACCACTTGAGCAGCCTGAGGTAACTGTTACCCTGGTATTTGGTAGCAACTTTTTAAAACAGAGGGATGCTTTGTTAGTACCATGGTACTGGGGCAGGTTTCTACAGCTGACATCAGCAGAATCTCTGCAGCTCTGGGCTTCACTTTTTCAGCAGATCTTACTCGCCCAGAAAGGTTTTGGTTTAGGCTGAAGGAAAAGCAGATATGTGTACATGTGATCCAGAGGCAGGAAAGAAGAATATGGGTATGTATGCTTGCTTTTTTCCTTATGAATAGGAGAAAAAGCTGCAATTTCATAGACCAATGGCAACCTGGCTTGGATCAGAAATGGTGTGACCAGCAGGTCCAGGGAGGTTACTCTCCCTCTGTGCTCAGCACTGGTGAGACTGCTCCTTGAATACTGTGTTCAGTTGTGGGCCCCTCACCACAAGAAGGATACTGAGGCTCTGGAGTGAGTCCAGAGAAGAGCAACGAGGCTGGTGAAGGGGCTGGAGAACAGACGTTATGAGGAGCGGCTGAGAGAGCTGAGGTTGTTTAGCCTAGAGAAGAGGAGGCTGAGAGGAGACCTCATTGCTCTCTACAACTCCCTGAAAGGAGGTTGTGGAGAGGAGGGAGCTGGGCTCTTCTCCCAAGGGACAGGGGACAGGACAAGAGGGAATGGCCTCAAGCTCTGCCAGGGGAGATTAGGAGGAAGTTTTTCACAGAAAGGGTCACTGGGCATTGGAATAGGCTGCCCAGGGAGGTGGTTGATTCACCTTCCCTGGAGGGGTTTGAGGGATGGGTAGATGAGGTGCTGAGGGACATGGTTTAGTGTTTGATGGGAATGGTTGGACTCGATGATTTGATGGGTCTCTTCCAACCTGATTGTTCTGTGATTCTATGATTTCACAATTGTCTGTGCACTTCCATTCAGTAAAATCAAAGTACCCCAAATCCTGTGTGTGCTGCAGCCAGTGCACAGTGTGCCAAGGATTGGCACCTCACATGTGTTTCTGCATCTCACGCAAATGCAGCGATGCTTGAACCACGGAAACACGGCAGAAACCCACCTGCTCATCGCATTCTCAGTACTGACTGTACAGGATTTTTTACTCTTGGTTGCTCTCCAGTAAGAGGCGAGAGGGCACTGAAGCCTTTACAGATTTGTCTGTGGTCATGGGGAACACGAGAAAGGGCATGTGGTGCCACAGGCAGGAATAGATCATGAGCACAGCTCCTTATCTGCAGCTTGGGAAGAAGATTTTACCTCCAATAACTCATCCTGCTCTGCCCTTCCTCTCTTTCCCTCCGCTTTGCAAAATGTATTTCACGTACACAATGTCTCCCTGCTTGAGCCAGTTATCTGGCTCTCAACAGCTACTTATTCTTTCAAAGTACTCTATTACTGCTAGGATTTGATTTTTATATATATATATACACACACACACACACAATCATTTTGCTATTGTGCTGGTTGTGTGTGGCTGTGGATGCAAAAGCTCCCCTTAGCTTCCTGCTTTCCCGTCCGCTCCGTCTCTCACTGCAGTATTGATATTTCTACGTATGTGGTGGTAAAATTAATTATGTTCTCTATTTAGAGCTAGTTTATTACTTTAATTATTTATTGCTACTGCAGCTAATTTTACTTAGGCAATATTTAGTTCTGTTTCAGTAAATTTTCATTTTCAAAACAAACCGCTGCTTGGAATTCGTTGGCATGAACACCCTGTTATTGATTAGTTTAGCCTCAGACTGTGTGATGAGGAGAAGAGTGGCTGTGTGCCACGATAAGCCTTCAGACCAGAGCATTAACAGCAAGGAAAAGCATATTTTTGTGGGAGTAGCTCTTTGGAAAGTGTATGAAGACGTGCAGGTGTCTAAGGAAGGTCAAAGCTCCTCAGCTATTTCTATGGCTTGAGCTTATCTTTATAGGAAATAATAAAGGATGCAGAGCTGAAAAATGACAGTGCCTCCTCCCAGTTTGTTCCGCAGTTGCAGCACTTGGCCATGCCCTTTACTAGAGTGGGTTTGTCTTTTTTTTTTTTTTTTTTTTTGTTGTTGTGAATTGGTAATAGCATCTCTGGTGCAGAATTTGGTCTGCCAGACCGTGTTGTCTCTTAAGGTCTGCTCTCCAATTTGAAGAGCTTAATTCAAAACCTATTAAAATCAACTGGAAGGTTTCCTCTTTCGCTTGCACTTCATTTCATACCGTATCTCCAATAATGACTCGCCGGGTTTTCCCCGTGTCGTTACTTTCTGCTGACTGTTCAGGATTTAAAAGACCAAGAGGTTAAACAGCTTCTCTTCCACCATCTCCATTTACCAGCAAGAAAAGCTCGGGGGCTACTCTTGAGAGCAGAAAAGGAAGGCTTTGTTTGTAAGTTATAGTTCAAGGTCAGTTTGACGGGTGCTTCCTGACGGGCTGGGGTTGATCCTTCTTTTCCATTCACAGAATCAGAGAATCACAGAATCACCATGTTGGAAGAGACCCGTCAGATCATCGAGTCCAACCATTCCTATCAGACACTAAACCATGTCCCCCAGGACCTCATCTACCTGTGCCTTAAACACCTCCAGGGAAGGGGAATCAAGCCCCTCCCTGGGCAACCTATTCCAATGCCCAATGACCCTTTTGGTGAAAAACTTCCTCCTAATCTCTAGCCTAAATCTCCCCTGGCGGAGCTTGAGGCCATTCTCTCTCATCCTGTCCCCTGTCCCTTGGGAGAAGAGCCCAGCTCCCTCCTCTCCACAACCTCCTTTCAGGTAGTTGTAGAAAGCAATGAGGTCTCCTCTCAGCCTCCTCTTCTCCAGGATAAACACCCCCAGCTCTCTGTGGTCTGTATCATCCTCTTGTAGAGCCCACAGCTCTGTGTTCTCCCTGCCTTTCAAGTGACAGGGGACAGGACAAGAGGGAATGGCCTCAAGCTCTGCCAGGGGAGGTTCAGGCTGGACATCAAGGAAAAAAATTCTCACAGAAAGGGTCATTGGGCGCTGGCAGAGGCTTCCCAGGGAGGGGGTTGAGTCACCATCCCTGGGGGTGTTTAAGGGATGGGTAGATGAGGTCCTGAGGGACATGGTTTAGTGTTTGATAGGAATGGTTGGACTCAATGATCCGGTGGGTCTCTTCAACCTAGTGATTCTATAATTCTATGAAAATGCTGTAGGTCCTCATGATTCTTCTGCCTTCCAGAGGTGCAGGTCATATTTTTTTTTCTATCCTTCAGCAATTTTATGCGAAGTGAAGCATTGATGGGGGCTTTTCTGTAACTTTTTCCTTCCTCTGACAAATACCCTCTGTTTATTCTGTACTCCAGCATGTTGTTTACAGCACGTGCAGCCTGGTTGAGCAGCTGCCACATCTCAAGCCAGAGGTAGCCGCAGCAATCCTGGAGTGTCTGTGTAAGCTCATGTCGAATCCCGTGGGGGTGAAGGGCTCTATTAAAAATGTAAAATCATTACCACTAATCTTGAAAGTGGACCAATGCATTTACCATATATAATTATAAACTTTAAAGCAAGATGATTTTGTCTGGCGGAGCATCTGGGAATTGTTTTTTCATTATCGCGTTTCAGGGAGTGACAAATCTTCCTATTCTCTCAGAGGCTTTTGTGGGATTAGTCACTGCTGTTTGCTGCTGCGTATTTCTGCAAATGTTTGTATAATTATGCATGTCTAATTCATTCTGCATCTTTCTGAGGGGGCACGAGCTGGTGTTGCCTTTCCCAGGGATGTGCTGGGACGATCCCCTTCAGGTGATAAAGAAAATAGGGGCATGATCGGTTTGAAAAATGGTCTGACTAGATGTGCAGGAGTTTACTGATGCGGCAAAGTACTTGCTGGTGCAATCAATTTGGGAATAACAACACCGACTCGGAAAATCACCTGATACAAGCGATTTGCATGAATGATGTTTTCAGCATGAAATGCAGTAGTAAACATGTACTGATATTTTCATTGAAGAGTATAAAATGGTTTGGGTAGGAAAAGACCGTAAAACCCACCCAGTCCCACCCCTGGTCCCTGTGCAGGGACACCTCCCACGGGATCAGGGGCTCCAAGCCCCATCCAACCTGCCCTTGAACCCCTCCAGGGATGAGGCAGCCACCCCTGCTCTGGGCAACCTGGGCCAGGGCCTCGCCTCCTGGAAAAATAGAACATTTCCTCCTAATGTCTAATCTAAATTTTCCCTTTTTCAATTTAAAGCCATCTCCTCTTATCCTCTCACAACATGTCCTTGTAAAAAGTCCCTCCCAAGCTTTCCTTGAGAACCACACTTCACGTACTGGAAGGCAGCTATAAAACCCAGTAAAACAAATGAATCTAAATTTTAAGTTAGTAGAGACTTAATTTAATCAATAACTTGTGTTTGTGACTTCCATTGTAGGGCACCTCTTTCTTGTAAATAATAGGATCCTTGCCAGGTTATAGGGTCAGTAAAGCTATAAAGATGCTGTTGGTTTTCCCATTTAAATGATGGATCCTGTTAGAGATGCTGGCTTTGTCCTTTCCTTGCTCTGTAATTTCACTGTACGCCCAGGAACTATGGAACAATCTGGGGCTTTGGGTGGCTTACTCTCTGCCCGGTTGTCAGTCGTTACTTTCAGGAGCATAACTGGAAAGGAGAAGCAGGGGAGGAGAGGAAGAGGTCAATAGTGTGAGAGATGGGAAGGGAAGAGAAAGGAATGGGGAGAATGAGAGACTGATGCGGATGTGGAAACATCTTGTAATGAAACATTCTCCAGTTCCTGCTAAGAAAGGATCACGGTAGCTTTACCGTCATTTGCCAAAAGTGATCCAAGCCGAGCATGTTTAAATTAAACCTACGCATAAGCTCTTAAATCACATTTTTTTATAGGATGCTTTAAGAGTATTACAGGTTTTTCTTGGGCTATTGCTTTCCTGTTTCCAGAGGGTAAGACAGGAGCTGCTGATGGAGGAGTACGCAGAGCAGGCTTACCTGGCAGTAAGGGCACTCCAGAGAGCCTTAAAAGATACAGTTCAATGGGAAATTTCTCCTTGCTCTTGCTGGGGAGGGCAGATGCATTGCAGCTGCTGCCAAGGGCAGAACGGCAGCTTGCCTGGCAACTGGGGAGGCTCCAGGATTCATACAGGAGGTTAATGGAAACCTGTGCCCTGCTCTGCACAGCACTGGGAGCCAAAGGACTTTGGAACAGGATGGAAGAACATTGCCAGTGGCCTCTTTTTCAGGACTCCCCTTGCACCCTCTGTAAAGACCAGGAAAAGGGAGTCCAGAGAAGAGCAACAAAGCTGGGGAAGGGGCTGGAGGACAGGCCTTGTGAGGAACGGCTGAGAGAGCTGGGGGTGTTTATCCTGGAGAAGAGGAGGCTGAGAGGAGACCTCATTGCTCTCTGCAACTCCCTGAAAAGAGGTTGTGGAGAGGAGGGAGCTGGGCTCTTCTCCCAAGGGACAGGGGACAGGACAAGAGGGAATGGCCTCAAGCTCCTCCAGGGGAAGGTCAGGCTGGACATTAGGGAAATATTTTTCACAGAAAGGGTCATTGGGCATTGGAATAGGCTGCCTAGGGAGGTGGTTGATTCACCTTCCCTGGAGGTGTTTAAGGGATGGGTGGACAAGCTCCTGAGGGACATGGTTTAGTGTTTGATGGGAATGGTTGGACTCGATGATCCGGTGGGTCTCTTCCAGCCTGGTGATTCTGTGATTCTCTGATTCTGTGACGATGCTGGTGGGAATTCTCATTAGGATTTACTGTCCTGTTTTTTTGGTAGGAGCAGTACAGCACCACTAGCAATAATAGTGGCAGAGAAACTCGCGCGTAATTTGAGCTGTATGGGCATGTAACTGCTCATAGATTTTGTCTGCAGTGCAAAGATACTGCAAGGCTTGCTGCTTCACAAGCTCTCAACCAGCCTGTGGTCTTGGTGTCTAAAGTCCTAATGATCTTTTCACAGGCAAGCAAAATAGTTTCTTCTTGTAGATTTATAAAAATTAATTATTTTACATGGGTAAACTTAATTAATAGAATCCATTGACACTGGTAGCTGACCTGACTAATACATTCTTTTTCCTCAAACGTTTAAACACTAGTAATTAATATTATTTTGCAGTCTGCTAAATCATCCCTAACTTTGTTCAGGCTTGGAGAAGCTGGGGGTGTCTTTTCATAGAATCATAGAATCACCAGGTTGGAAAAGACCCACCGGATCATCACATCCAATCATTCCTATCAAATTTTGCAAGAACTAAACTGTAACACCCATTCCGAATGCCCTGTCTCCACTTTTTCTCAGAGATACCCAAATTCCAGAGAAAGAAGCATTTGAGATGCAATTTTTTTAAATGGCCTAGCATGGTTTCTCAGCCTGATTGAACAGAACCTGGCTCTGCAGCTCCACATGGAGCCTATTCACTCCTCTAGAAACCCTTTCAAATCATTTCAAAGTTAGGAATTTTAGGAGTGCATACAACATGTGAAGTGATTCAATGATTTGACACTATTTAAAACAGAGGAACTCCTGTTAGGCATCTCTCATCCCTTTTAAGCGTTTCCATCAAGCGCATTTGAAATCAATGATTTAAACTCCTCTGTGGGTCTCGAATGTCTCGTGGAAGGAGTGAGAATGTTGCTGAAAATTTAAATAATTACTTTAGAAACCAGCAGCAACACGAAATGATTACATCTGTCAGTCCCTGCATGCAGCAGCAAAGGAAGAACAGGCTTTAATGTGCACCTGGCAAGATAATATTCTTGGTGATGTTGCACACCCAGTTGCACTTGTTGAGATAAAGGTGAGTGTGTGTGTGTGTGTGTTACATAAGGACAAACGAGGTGGTTAAAGTCAGGTTAAGTTTTGCAGTTGTACAGTGTCCTGCTAATAACTTTAAAACATGATGGTTAATAAAGATGATCAGAAATAACAAGGGGTGTTAATTTTACTCGGTCTGTAATATTGCAGCAGTTATGTTCGATCCTCCGTGAGGCAGGAGGCTGTAAAATACACCCCGTGATGAGGTTATAGTAGAGCCGCACATCGTCATAAATAACAAAATACAAGTATTTATTTACTGATCTCTAAATAAGGTGTGATTGGAGTAAAATGATGGGAGACGTTTAATTAAACTGAATGAAGGAGTGTTGTAAACATCACCACATTGCCAACAAAACCAGGAAATTAATGCGTTGGCAGTCAAATCGTGAAAGACTCTAAAATGCATCAATAACTATGCCCTTTTGATAGATGTTGCGCTACCTCTGTGAGTGCTTTCAAATTGATTCAAGGACATCCAAGTGCTATAACGTCTTGCCCAGCCTCTCGGTCAGAGCTGCTGTGCTGCTTATGTTCAGTGAAACCATTGCAAGTAAAGAATATATTCCATAAGGAGGAAGCTGCTCAATACCCACACTGCGAGTTGGCTGCTTGAGGTGCATTCATGAGTCTGACTCTCAAATGCTTCTGCCTTTCACAATACAAACAAAAGCAGCATGTTTAACTTTCTTTGCTGCGTTGCAAACCTGGGCAGCGCCTCATTCATGGGAAGCCCGTGTGCAAGCTTCAGAGTGACGTTCACTTCATAAAAAAAGTCAAAATTCCTTGTCGCATGCAAAATAGTAAGAGTTTGCATTTGTAGGAGAGGTGTCGGAACCATGAACTTACCAAGTTGGTAAGTACTGACTTGTTCAGGCTGAGAGGAGACCTCATTGCTCTCTACAGCTACCTGAAAGGAGGTTGTAGAGAGGAGGGAGCTGGGCTCTTCTCCCAAGTGCCAGGGGACAGGACAAGAGGGAATGGCCTCAAGCTCCACCAGGGGAAATTTAGCCTAGATATTAGGAGGAAGTTTTTCACAGAAAGGGTCATTGGGCATTGGAACAGGCTGCCCAGGGAGGGGGTTGATTCACCTTCCCTGGAGGTGGTTAAGGGACGGGTGGATGAGGTCCTGAGGGACATGGTTTAGTGTTTGATAGGAATGGTTGGACTAGAAGATCCGATGGGTCCCTTCCAACCTGGTTGTTCTATGATTCTATGATTCTATGAAACGAGGTGGAGAGGAGTGGAGGTTAGAGCACCAAATACACTGAACAGGCAGATGAAACCAGAGGCTGTTAGAACCCCTGTCCCTTGAAGTGTGCTTTGTGGTAGAAGTACATGAAAATCCCTCACTCCGGGTCCCTGTCTTTAACGGTGTTAATGGAGCTTTGAATAACGCAGTGCAGCCTTGCTGCAGTCTCCTGGTTTTATCGTGCTTTTCCCATTATTTCCATTTATTCTGTAGGAAGCAGACTCATCCTTTCTCCTGTTTCTGGGTTTTTGGACATAAAACATGTGGGAAGCTGCCAGGTGGGCATTCCTGCCAGGAGGATGGCAGCCTTGCAGGCTGAATTGTCCCGTGTGGCTTTGCACGCACTGTAGCGCAGACCTTGTGCCAGCAATTAATTTCTGTTTCTCCTCTCCCTTCTTGCCTTTCCTCCAGACCTGGGCTGAGAGGGACGTGCAGACTGCAGCCCTGGGGAAGCATAACTGCTTATTTCTTCCTCCGTGTGTATTTAAATGAGAGCCCCTGCGTTTGACATTTTATCAATACTGCCTTCATTAGACGGTCACTTCTGTTCATTAAAGTTCCCTTTTGAGATGTAATCTGTCACTTCCATTCAATTGAGAAGAAGGGTGTGTGGAGGAATGACATGGGTTTATTATTTCTTGATATTGTAGAGTCACAAAAAAAAAAAAAAAGAGTGGTATCAGCACATTGCCTGATATTCCCCTCCCACTGCTGGAGTTGATTCAGGTCCAGATTAAAACTGGTTAAGGTTTTACAGGTTAAGACCCATCAGCAGTTTTGGCTGGTGCCAGTGAGCTGCACTTAAAACACTGAGCAGAGGTGAAACATCTTTCTCTTCCCTACCCTTGTCTTCCGTTTCACTTGCTAGAGAGCAGCGGTGGATGTCACCTCGCCAAGGGCAGGGTTCAAATTCAATACACATTTGTAGTGGTAGGTTTGTTTAGAGTCATGTTCGCTGCTTAAATCCAGTCGATGAAACTTCACCTGATGATCCCTGTAGTGTCTCTCCTAATCCGGACGTCAGTGTGGTGACCCACAGGCTATTGAACTGCAAAGAAAACTCTTAGGAAGACACTCAGGCTTCAGAAATGTTCAGAATATGCTGTCTCTTTTAGCTATGAAGGGAGACAGAGTTGCTTTTCCCTAAAACATTACAACAGGCTGAAAGTGGGAAATTGGATGAAAGTCTTATGGTTGGACTCGATGATCTGATGGGTCTCTTCCAACCTGGTGATTCTATGATTATTTACCAATAAAAACTTGCATATTTGCAGTGCTGGAAGTCATCCCACTCCGTGCAAAAATGAGCTGTTGGAGGTGGGTGGTTGATCATCACAAAATACAAACCTGAAATTCCAGGTCCAACCTACTCGGGCACAGGGGGTGGATGTGCTTGAAGGAAAGACCCACACAGCTCTCCCTGCTCTCTGAAGTGACTGTGCTTTGGTTCATATTTAAGTTATGATAGAAAAGCGTAGCGGCTTCTTGAGAAACAAATACAACATTAATGTTGACAATTAACCCAGTTGTTCTACCATGCAAAAAGGTGCAATTTTCCTCTTCATGAAAAATTAAGATCTGCTTTGATCATTTGGAAAGCGTAAAGTAAACTAATGAAGTGACTTCGGTACATGAATTCCAATGTTCTTGGTGGGGAGATACACAGCGTCGCTCCTCGTAGGCCCAGAGGAGCCAACTGCCGTCTCAAAATAGGAAACCACAGCAGAAATTGCAATTAAATTTGTAGTGCTTTCCGAGAGCTGAAAGGGGATGGTGTCATGCTTGAAAATATATAATTTATTCTCTTCCTAATGCATACAATTTCCACCCCTCTCTCTGTCAGAGACAGGACTAGCTCTTCAAATAAGCAGAGACACTCACAGATGCTTTCTTGCTTTATTAATAAAGTCAAAACTATCAAGCACAGATTCAAGATGTTGACAGAGCAAACTGTAGCATGTATGAGAGGAAGGCTGGGTGTGCATCGTAGGAAACACCGTAGTGGTGATGATCATAGAATCACCACATTGGAAGAGACCATCGGATCATCGAGTCCAACCATTCCCATCAAACACTAAACCATGTCCTTCACTACCTCGTCTACCTGTCCCTTAAACACCTCCAGGGAAGGTGAATCAACCCCCTCCCTGGGCAGCCTGTTCCAATGCCCAATGACCCTTTCCATGAAAAACTTCCTCCTAATCTCTAGCCTAAATCTCCCCTGGTGGAGCTTGAGGCCGTTCCCTCTTGTCCTGTCACTTGGGAGAAGAGCCCAGCTCCCTCCTCTCCACAACCTCCTTTCAGGGAGTTGTATAGAGCAATGAGGTCTCCCTTCAGCCTCCCTTCTCCAGGATAAACACCCCCAGCTCTCTCAGATGCTCCTCTTCTTCTCCAGCCCCTTCACCAGCTTCGTTGCTCTTCTCTGGACTCGCTCCAGAGCCTCAACATCCTTCTTGTGGTGAGGGGCCCACAACTGAACACAGGATTCAAGGAGCGGCCTCCCCAGTGCTGAGTACAGAGGGAGAATCACCTCCCTGGACCTGCTGGTCACACTATTTCTGATCCAAGCCAGGATGCCATTGGCCTTCTTGGCCACCTGGGCCACTGCTGCTGCTGCTGATGTTCTGCTGAAGAGTAAGACATGGGCACTGGGTGGAGTGGTGAGAAGGAAGATTTCTGGTCTGTGCCAGTGTGAGATACCCTAGGGGTACCTGAGACAGGTGATGAGGTGGGGACTAAACCTACATTTTGTTTGCTGGAGAAAGTGATGCCCTTGAAAGGGAAAGGTGGATTCTTGATGGAAGGAGAGAGAGGTCTGGCAGAGCTGTGGCTCAAGCAGCTTCAGCAGGTGCCTCTTGGTATGGGGTTGTAGTTTGCCAAAATGCCTGAAGACAGAGCCCATCTCTGCCTCATGGGGCTTAAATGACTCCTTCAGGAAAATATATATATCTGCTGCATCTGTTCAGGGAAAAACGAATGGGAAATCACAATGGTGCCAATTGATTTCTGTGGAAAAATTTATACAGTTTTCATTCTGTAACTTAACAAGTTTAACTACAGAAGAAGAAACAAAGTCTGCCAGGGATGTTCATACCCATCAGCATTTGAGGGCTATGCTTATTTAAAAAAACCTTTCAAGAAATATAAAAAATATTGCTGCTGCGAACCTTGCTATACAGCTGCGAATAACTTCACTTTGAGCTCTAGCGGCTGCATCAAAATACTGAGAATTAATGAGCAGACGTGCTGGCACAGCAGAAAGCCTTGTGGGCAGCTCCTGGCGTACACGTCCTTCTGCCTTGTGAAGAGCAGCAGCGATGGATGAGGTGGCATGAGTAGATGAAGCTGTGGTGGGAGGACCTGCTGCTTTGTTGGACTTGGGGCTTGGTGTGACCAGGAGGGTCACTTAGGAGGAAGTTTTTCACACAGAGGGTCGTTGGGCATTGGAATAGGCTGCCCAGGGAGGGGGTTGGTTCACCTTCCCTGGAGGTGTTTAAGGCACAGGTAGATGAGGTCCTGAGGGACATGGTTTAGTGTTTGATAGGAATGGTTGGACTCGATGATCCGATGGGTCTCTTCCAACCTGGTTGTTCTATGATTCTAGGAGCTCCTGGAGCCAGTCTGGGATGGAAGAGGTGCCCACTCTGAAATAGGTACTGAAGCTAGAGAGAAAACTCCCACTGATAGAAATGCCACCTTAAAGCGACAAGATAGGACAGAGGATCAGAGCAAGGAGAGTGCAGTTCTAAAAAAGGCCAACCCATCCATGGGTTTTCTTTTTATGTACTTCAACGCGTGCACTGACGTCTCTGATGGAAGGATAAAAGTATTAATTTTGTTTGGAGAAAAAGTGCCAAGATGTATTTTGAAAAGCATTCAAATGTTTTGATAAGTTCTGGAGCACTTCACGAGGTGGCTGGGGCTTTTTTTTCACTTGATGTGAAGAGTATCCCTGCAGTGTGAGAGGAAATTATATCTTGAAAAGGCATCTAAGCTAACGCTGCCTTAACCATCATTTCCATGCTAATAGGTTATTAGAGGCTGAGTTAGATTGAAGTCAGGAAACCTTTAGGGTCTGTTTAAGGCATCATAAATATGAATATAAATACCGCTGTCTCTTGTCTTCATGCAACTCTGTTTTTATTAAGCAAAAAAGAAAAAAAATAGAAGCGTCATTTTTCTTCTGAAGATATTGCTAAAAAGAATGATTTCTCTGTCAGCTTTTTGTTTTGGTTTGGACTTTTATTTTTACCATTCTGAAAGTCTCCACCCCCATGATGTGCTCTTGCCCTCCACGACCAGACGTTCTTATTTTGCAGCGAGGTTGCTGACATGAATCTGATGGATGGCACCTTGTGCGACAGGAGGTCTGGCCGTGCCCTGAGCGCCAGGCAGCAGGGAAGGCTCTGCCTTGGCAATCCCCACCAGCAAACCTGCGGGGAGCCTCTGAATGCCTTTCGCAGGAGCTTTAATTTGACTGCCTCGCTCTGCAGTGTCAGGACCCAGCAATGTCAGTTCCGTGACACCTACCATCCGCTGTCGCTAGGCAGAGAGGAACTGGAGAGCCAGAAAACACATTTTTAGACACAGCCAAGTCTTACAGAATTAATAGAGAATGAGGTATGGTGATCGGTTCTTTCAGCCAGCGAGCAGTGTTTTAGTTCAGTTATGGGCATTAATGTTTTCCTCCTTTCAACATGAAAAAAAGCATGTGGAGAAGAGGAGGCTGAGAGGAGACCTCATTGCTCTCTACAACTACCTGAAAGGAGGTTGTAGAGAGGAGGGAGCTGGGCTCTTCTCCCAAGTGACAGGGGACAAGACAAGAGGGAATGGCCTCAAGCTCCACCAGGGGAGATTTAGGCTAGAGATTAGGAGGAAGTTTTACACGGAAAGGGTCTTTGGGCATTGGAACAGGCTGCCCAGGGAGGTGGTTGATTCACCTTCCCTGGAGGTGTTTAAGGCACAGATAGATGAGGTCCTGAGGGTTTAGTGTTTGATAGGAATGGTTGGACTCGATGATCCGATGGGTCTCTTCCAACCTGGTTGTTCTATGATTCTATGATTCTATGATCAAGTCTGTCTGTTAGAATAGTTTGGGATGGGGAGAAGCAATCTACATGTGATACCTCATATTGTGATTTCTAACCTCCTCTCTGTGCCAAGAATCCACTTGATTGGTTTAGAGGTTGGTGGGAATGGTTGGACTCAATGATCCAATGGGTCTCTTCCAGCCTGGTGATTCTATGCTTCTATGATATCAAGCACAGTATTTTGATAAGGTATTTATGCGCAAGGCTGAGAGATAAGTCTGTTCTCTCCAAATACAGTGCTCCTCGCCGCTGTCTGCAATCCTGCTCCTCCACCTTTCAGTGGCACAGTCCCATTCAACAGTTTTGATGAAACAACAGGAAAATATGAACAGTTTGGAAGGATTTGTTCACTTTGGCTGCATATGGAATCTTTTCCACGTCTGAGATAACATTCATGATACCTACTGCACAATGATTTATCTAAGTAAGGGTAGTTAGTATTTATATGACAATTTGTAGGAATACAGTGATACATGGACGTGGTTTAGTGTTTGATAGGAATGGTTGGACTCGATGATCCGATAGGTCTCTTCCAACCTGGTTGTTCTATGATTCTATGATTCTGTGATTTCTTGTGATAAACCTACTGTGAAACACGTGTAAGCAAGAAACAAGCTACAAAGAAACAAGGCAAAGTGGGTGGATATCAGCATTTTGCATCCCTGATGCTTCTGTTGTCCGTCCCTCTTGTTCCTGCCACGTTGCAAAGCAAAGACATTGGGAGTTGAGGTTCTCCATCAAAGAGAAGTTTCTTATTCTTTGCTCTGTACTGACCACTCTGTCTCCTAGACTTTAGATCTATATTAATGGCTTCTTGTTCATTCTTCTGTAAATAGATCAGGTAGATAATAAGTAGTTATTTCAGAGTGCAAGTCTACACACTCAGCAAAGCTACATGCAAGTGAGACTTGCCAGAAGCAAAATCAATAGAATAAGCTTGGAATGTTTCAAAGAAGTTTGGTGCTGCATGTGAACAGAGATTAAAAATGCTTTAATGCACTTGAGTCATTTTTCCCAGCTACAAACCCATATCTGATGGGAAAATAGCATTGCTCAAACTTTTGCAGAAGCAAACAATGCCACCCAAAAATAAACCAATTACTCAAATGGCTGTTCTCAGTCCTGTAATAACCCAACTCAGATACTCGGATACGGAGCTTTGACAGTCTGGAGACTGATGGTAATGCCACTGCGATGCAGAGTTTCAGAGAAGGAGTCGATTAAAGTTTAACCCATCTACAATGCATTCCCAGTTGTCTGAATTAGCCGGGCTTTTTATTTATAATTGGTTTCTTAAAGACCCTTTAGGTGCGTGTTTTTAAGGATTTCTTAACGCCCTTTGTTGGTCCTTAAGGGTTATTAATAATCAGCATCTTTAGGGTCCATAATTGATAGGAATGGTTGGACTCGATGATCCGATGGGTCTCTTCCAACCTGGTGATTCTATGATTCTATGATTCTATAATGTGCAGGCAAGAGCCATGAGCTCCCCTGTCCTCGAGCAAATGCATTTCTGTTGTATTCAAAGCTACGTCCATTTCTCTCTCCAAAATTCATTACAGCCTACCCTGCACAGTGTTTTAGGAGAGCTAATGGGGAGAACACATTACCGGGGGTTTATATTGTAATTTAAGTATGACAGGAGGCCTTGGTCTGCAAATCTCTGCTGTCTTTTTATTGCCGTGTGCGATGATGTTAAGTGCCCTTTGCGAACAGTCTTTTCAATGTTTGCTAGAGATTAGGAGGAAATTTTTCACGGAAAGGGTCATTGGGCATTGGAACAGGCTGCCCAGGGAGGGGGTCGATTCACCTTCCCTGGAGGTGTTTAAGGGATGGGTAGATGAGGTCCTGAGGAACATGGTTTAGTGTTTGATAGGAATGGTTGGACTCGATGATCCGATGGGTCTCTTCCAACCTGGTTGTTCTATGATTCTGTGAAGTTCTAAGCTGTGCAAACTTTTTGTAGTAGCATATATTTAAATTCTGTCTTGGAGAAAGGAATGAAATAGGGAATTAATTTTATTCCTTATGTTCTACCAAAGTCCTTCCACATTTCTGTGGGAGGAGACATAACATTATTTTGCAGACTGAATAACACTTGCTTAGAGGGGTAACACTTGCCAACCAAAAGAACTGGTTTCAGAGCTTTTCCATACTCAGCTCTCTTTGCATGCATTTATATACATTTTCTCAATTTCTGTCCCGTTTCATATTCAGCAGCAATGTATTAAATCTTTCCACTCACCTGGCTTCTGTGATGGCTGTCTCTAAATACTCAACTGCGACACTTTGACTTGTCCGTTTGGCTTTCAGGATTCCCAGGGAGCCCAGCAGCCACCAGCATATATAACTGCATAGCATCTGAAATTAAAAGTGGTTTAAGAGCGAACAAATACATTGAGATAGTCATATGGTTTTATTGTACGCTTTGGAGTTTGCTTCTAAGGACAGTCATAGTCTTCTGAAATTAATTAGACTGAACATGAAAACATTGCAAACAATTCTCACCCTTTAACCATAGCCTCTTCTCCCAAGTGACAGGGGACAGGACGAGAGGGAATGGCCTCAGGCTCCACCAGGGGAGGTTCAGGCTGGACATTAGGAAAACATTCTTCACAGAAAGGGTCGTTAGGCACTGGAACAGGCTGAACAGGGAGGTTGGTTCACCTTCCCTGAAGGTGTTTAAGGGACAGGTGGACGAGGTGCTGAGGGACATGGTTTAGTGTTTGATGGGAATGGTTGGACTCGATGATCCAATGGGTCTCTTCCAACCTGGTGATTCTATGATGCTATGATTAACCATAGCTGATTAAATAGTGGCAAACAGATCCTGTGGGCTATCTGTGTATTGAAGACTGGGGGAAAGTGGCTGCTGCACTTACAAGAATGAGAACTTTATCTGACAGCAGAGTGTTGAGTTCTGGTTCAGTATTATTACTTAGATACTTCTCAGCCTGATGCAGAAAGTTGAGTGTCCCAACTGGACCTTCTGGATTGTCCTAACTGATGAGGAAGAGAGACCTTACTGCCATGTACTGCACATGGCAGGTTGGGAGGATCATCTGGTCCAACCTTTTTAAGGGATATACAGTTTAAACGAGATGGCCCAGCACCTCATCAGTCTGAGCTTTGAAAGTGTCCAGTAGAGGAATCCACCACTTCTGTGGGGAGATTATTCCAATGCTTAACTGTTCCAGTGGTGAAAAATTCTCTTCTGGAATCCAGTCTCCCAAGGAGCAGCTTATATCCATTATCACTTGTGTTTTCAATATGACTCCTCATAAAAAGGGAGTCTCCACCCTCTTGGTAGACTACCAGTACTGGTACATGTCAACCTGTCATCCAATGATTCCATAAAACCAATTCTCCGTCCGCCAGTTGTGCTGTAAGGAAATCCCTGTTCCCAAGGTGGAAAAACCTTCCAGTTCTTGTTTCCAGCCCTGCCTGAATCACAAGGGAGGTTCAGCACAAAAGACGTCTGAATGGCAATTAATAATTTTTCTCATCCCTCTTATCTCTTTGCCTTTTGTATTCAGAAAATGCTACAGTTCTGGCAAAGGCTGATGCCTCTCTTGACGCTGATGGTGTCTGACACAGCATTAATGTGTAGTCAGACATGAAAAACAATGCAAGTAACATTGATTTGTTGTTTTCCAGGTTGGTTAAGTTCCTTCCTATTGAGAAAAGGAATTTAAATATAGCTTGGGAGGCTAGAGGGAATAAATACAGCCGAGAGATCTTGTTCCCACTGATACCAGTGGCGAAGCTCCCACTGCTTTCAGGGGATTTTGAGTATTAAATGGGGAGCATGAGTACTAAATGCAATTAATCAGAGTTATAGTTGCCATAATTACCAGAGTTTACCATAATTTACCTGAGATTACCATAATTAACCAGAGTTATAGTTACCCTCCTGAGGGACATGGTTTAGTGTTTGATAGGAATGGTTGGACTCGATGATCTGATGGGTCTCTTCCAACCTGGTTGTTCTGTGATTCTATGATTCTATATGTAACGTGTCCTCTGGACTGGACAATTATGGTCGTTTTCATGAGTGGGACTCTGGAATTTTATCATCAAAATAACACCAAGCAGATGAGCCTGTTGTTTTTCCCAGCCAAACGGAGGACATTTTGCTGCACTAATGGTTGAAGTAAGTTAGATTATTTTTCTCCCAGCAGTGCTATGTTCTTGCAGTGTGAGTTGTAAACAGGGATAGAATTTTACCAGGGATCAAATCCACGAATGCTCTATGAGGTTTTGCCTGTTGGTGCTTACAAATACTGTCTGGCTCCGAATACTCAGAGTCACTTGCGAGTTCATCTGGCACTACTTTTAATTAAAACTAGGAATAGTTTGTCCATGATGAGAAGGCACCTCACTCCCTTCTTGAATTACGTAAGGTTTTTTGTGAAGTGTTTTGTGTTATATTTCTTTCTGAGAGGTTTCCAGGGCCCTCTATCCCTTAGGGATTTGTGCTTCAGGGAATTGCTGCTCCGTACAGTTTCTCAGCCGATCAGAAGATGTATCTGAGTCTGATATGGAATATCAGAAAAACACAGCGTAATAGAAGCTGTGTTTGCAACGCTTCGTATAATCTAATACCTATTTCTGAAATATACTGGGGCTTTATATAATCTAAAACCTATTTCTGAAATATACTAGGACTTTATATAATCTAAAACCTATTTCTGAAGTATACTAGGACTTTATATAATCTAAAACCTATTTCTGAAGTATACTAGAAATGGACTTTTTAGTAGCCTAGAAATGTGGGTAAGATATTGCATAATGTAAGATATTGCATCATGCACACCAGGGAATGGGGGCCGGGGTTTGCTGGTTTGGGATTGAAACTACGTGTCGTTGAAATTAGGAGGAGGGAGGAGAGTCAGTAAAGGTGTTACGTGTGATGCTGCAGTGACCTGAGCAATCAGAGCAGTCTTACACTCCGTGTCTCAAAGCTGCCTCTAAAGGAGTGTCAGTGTCGGAATCATAGAATCATAGAACAACCTGGTTGGAAGAGACCCATCGGATCATCCAGTCCAACCATTCCTATCAAACACTAAACCATGTCCCTCAAGACCTCATCTGCCCGTCCCTTAAACACCTCCAGGGAAGGTGAATCAACCACCTCCCTGGGCAGCCTATTCCAATGCCCAATAACCCTCTGTGTGAAAAACTTCCTCCTAATCTCTAGCCCAAATCTCCCCTTGAGGCCATTCCCTCTTGTCCTGACCCCTTTCACTTGGGAGAAGAGTCCGGCTCCCTCCTCTCTACAACCTCCTTTCAGGTAGTTGTAGAGAGCAATGAGGTCTCCTCTCAGCCTCCTCTTCTCTAGGCTAAACACCCCCAGCAATCTCAGCCTCTCCTCATAGGGCCTGTTCTCCAGCCCCTTCACCAGAATCAAACACCTTCTATTTTAATCTTCCACCTGCTTTCAAAAGAATATTGTTATCCTGTTGAATTGAGGGAGTGGTCAGAGTCCTCAACTCAGTCTGTACGGTGGAAGCAGGGAGTTGTGCAGAATGCAATGTGAATTTGAAACATTAATTCACTGACACTCCATGGTGGTTCCTGGAACCCCAGGGGCTTCATGCTGCCGGGCAGGGAGCTGTGCCAGAGCTTTTCACACAGGTGAGAAGCAGCACTGAAGGTCTGTGATCCACAGGTGTTTTCAATGCAAAAGTCACTGCGAGGATCAAGAAGAGAAAACCTTCACTGGGTGGTTCTACAGGCAGCCTGGTTAGTAGGGAAGATCTCACAAGCAGAATCACTTTGTCCCTGTTTTGGACTTAAAAAACTTCACCTTTGATCCTTCCAAAGTTTTGGGCTTTGGGGTTTTTTTTGTTTGTTTGTTTGTTTTGAAGGGAGAAATCACTTCTGCCATGTTAACTGGCCACAAGTGCTTCCAGGGGCAGAGATGAGTTGTGTGAGCAGGATGGGGCTCAGGTGTGGGTGGGAGCAGGAGCAAGGTGGGCTCTTAATGCATTACACCTGGTGGTGCTAATTGGGGAAGGGGTGGAAGGCACCTTCAGTCTTCATAAATCCAGGCGCCCTGCAGCTGCCTTCTTGTAGTTCTTCTGTGTAGTCATATAGAATCAGTATGGGAGAGGTTTAGGGAGAGCAAGCAGGAGGCGAAATACCAGACAGAGATGTGCATCTCAGGTAAGCAAAGTCTAGAGCACGATAGCAGCAATAGCCAGACAATTCATGAGGTCTGCTGTCTGGTGTGACCCTATAGCAGGGATTGTTTCCCACTGCTGAGGATGCTACTAGTCTGTTCATGGGAGATAAGAGGATGGTTGGGTGAGAGCTAAGCTGCGATCGTCAGCCAAGGTGTGAGTGCTGTGACATGGCTCTGTTTAGCTCTCCAGGCTTGGAGAGAGGAGTTGGGTGAGCTGGTCAATACTTGGCAAGCGGTGATGTTCTTTCTGTGCTGGATGAGTGTGTGTGAAGGGCCTTGTCAGGTGTTGGGCATGGGTGGGGGTCCTCGATCCCATGTAAGGACTGGTGCTCCCCTGTTATGTGTAGCAGGGGAAGATCAAGAAAGCATTGGTGACGTGTCCCACAGGGCAGATTGAACATTGGTCTCCTTATGGTGGTAGAGGAAAATAGAAGTGGGCTGTGTGTGCTGAGGATGTCGTTCTTGTTCCCCCTCAAAGAGGAAAAATTAAGCCTTGAGTGGGTTCGTGTTGGGTGATGGATGCTTTTAATTTCTGGAGGAGGAGCTGTGCACCCTGGGCTGTGCTCCTCTGCTCTCATCATCTAGGTGAGACTCATACTTGATAGGGACACACTCAAGTATGATCAGAGTATTTCAAGGAGGAATTTTGGCTTACAATGCAGGACTTCTTTCTCCCCAGGTCAGTAAAGAAATGCTTCTGCAGTGAGGATGCTTCGTTCTCTCCTGAATGTGCTTTTGGGTAACTCTACCATCCATCACCCTCCAAGAGCTTGTGATGGTCATTGTAGCCATATCAGCCTTGTACTGGGAATAGTTGACCTTGATGTAAAATTTCCCTAACGAGTCATTTTGCTTAGGTTTATTGCTGGTAGTGAGGCATCTGTTGCATTGCTCTTCCACGTGGCTGTGAGATGACCAGCAGAGCACAAGTTAAGGACTGTTTAAAAGCCTTTCTTACGGAGATGCCCTATGGTACAGAAAGGAGGCTGCAGGAGTCCTGCATTTGATGGTTCAGGGTGGAACGTGGGGGTTTGCTGGGCTGGTTTTCCCCTCTGTTTTCATTACTCAGCTGTAGGCTGTCGAGTTCAGAGTGTTATATCTTATCAAGTCGCTCATCTTCTTAATTTGCTCAAAATGTTTGCTGGTCCCTGAATTTAACACTCTGTCAGTATAAGGTGGCAGCAGGGATGCTGTATATTCTGTTTTGTTAGTCAGGGGATAATGTAGTCCAGAGCTTTCACCGAACTTCATGGGTGTGTGGAGGCTCAGGTGTTTAGAGAAGTGCTAGAAACGCCTCATTCAAATTCTTCTCTAGCTCCTGGAAGCAGGAAGATAAATCATAAACACACATAAATTATGTCCTGCCTCCTTTGCAGGTTCCTCTTCCCCACCTTGTGTACTAGAAAGATGTGTGTTGTAAATCCCCTGCGAAGTGCTTTCTGCTGGCAGTTCATGTGGCTGCGTTAAAAGGGATGCTCGCTGCTATATTTCAAACTTGCACCTTTTATTTTCCACATGCGAGTGTGCTCCTGGGTGCGTCGGGGCAGGAGAAAGGAAGCAGTTTGTCTAGACAATGCGCTCTGCAAGCGCAGATAATAATATGAGATCATGACCTGGAGAAAACAAAGTAAAACAAAAAGGTGGTGGGTGAAAAAAAAGAATCCTATAACTTGGGGCACTCGTTCCCTCAGGTAACACTCAACCCACATGGGGAGTGAGACCAATTTCGCTGGAAGCAGAGAAGTCAAAAAGTGGTGGTGCTGGTCAATTTCGGAGCAATAAGCTTAGAATAATTAAGAGATTGAGATTTTGTTTTTTTTCCCAGGTGACTGGTTTCTGAGGCTTCACTTCTCTGCACTTTTCTGTTCTGCTCTGAGAGAGAAGAGGGAGCAACTGCATCCGTGTTGTTTCTTCCCATCGCTCCTGCTCTGCTTTGCTGCTTACAATTGTTAGTTGAATCGGAGCAGTGGGAATACCCTTCCTTGGTTTTATGTGCTCTCCAAGTTTCCTGTTTCAAGAATAAATCCGCAAGCATCTCATCACCTTTGTCCTGTGGAGGTGCTGAATCGGCACACGGAATGTAGGAAAAGGGCTTTTTGACCAAAGATTAAGGCTCTGTGCTGGTGATGGCTTATTTTCTTTAATGCAGCTTAGCTCCACTTGCCAGCTGAGCACACCATGAAGGAAGCAGAAACCCCTGCAAATCTGGTATTACAGCAGTAAGCGCAGAAAAGTGGTATTTAGGCTGTTAATGGTGTGATGGGATGGTGATATGTTCAGAGTGGTGTGGAGAGGAGGGAGCAGGGCTCTCCTCCCTAGTGACAGAATGAGAGGGAATGGCCTCAAATTCTGCCAGGGAAGGTTCAAGCTGGACATAAGGAAAAAATTCTTCACAGAAAGGGTCGTTAGGCACTGGAACAGGCTGCTCAGGGAGCAGGTTGTCTCGCCTTCCCTGGAGGTGTGTAAGGTGCAGGTGGAAAAGGTGCTGAGGGACATGGTTTAGTGTTTGATAGGAATGGTTGGACTCGATGATCTGGTGGGTCTCTTCCAACCTGGTTGTTCTATGATTCTATGAAACTGAGAGGATGGTGGTGATTGCCACTAATTCCTTTTCTTTAGGGACCTCTCTTTTTGAGTTCTCATACATAGGTTCTCATGTGGTTTCTTTAAGTTTCCTCTGTGGAAAAGACTTCGGCTGAATTGCTGGAGCTGTGGATAGGTTGTAGGCTTGGCTTGGGTTTTCCAGGTTAGGTACCCACCAAATTTAGGTCTCTGTGAATGGAATTGGTTATGTTCTGCCTCTTTAGAGTCATAGAACCACCAGGTTGTAAGAGACCCACTGGATCATCGAGTCCAACCATTCCCATCAATCTCTAAACCATGTCCCTCAGTACCTTGTCCACCCGTCCCTTAAACACCTCCAGTCATGCTCTGACTGCAGAGGGACTGATGAGACCCAACAAATTAGTTGAGAAAAATCTAATTTACAGGTGGGATTGTGGCAGTCCTGTTCCCAGTACCTGGCGCTGCTCTTGGGTTCATGGGATCCCTCATGAGATGGTGGGAGGAAGTCGTCACTGTTCCATCTTTCTCTTGTTTCGCTAAGAAATATTGACTAAAAGCTGGTTCGGATTGAACAATCAATTAATACCCCTCAGCTGCGCACACACTGAATTAATTTGATAATCCCTTGTGGAAAGGCGGTGGGAAGATGAATATTTTTTGTTAGTTTACCACAGGAAGAAAGCGCATCCTCCAAAGGTAAATGTCACCATATCGATCAAAGTTCACAACAGCATCTCCAAAACTTGATGGTGCTGCTGGGAGGCTGCCTCTATCTTCAGAAGAGATGCTGATGCTTTTTCCCCTTTTATTTTAAAGGTAGCACCTTTTGCAATCAATTACATCACGAAACTTTTCGAGGTGTGGGTTTTTTCATAGAATCAAAGAACAATCAGGTTGGAAGGGACCCATCGGATCTTCTAGTCCAACCATTCCCATCAAACACTAAACCAAGTCCCTTCAGGACCTCATCCACCCATCCCTTAAACACCTCCAGGGAAGGTGAATCAACCACCTCCCTGGGCAGCCTATTCCAATGCCCAACGACCCTCTGTGTGAAGAACTTCCTCCTAATCTCTAGTCTAAATCTCCCCTGGTGGAACTTGAGGCTATTCCCTCTTGTCCTGTCCCCTGTCCCTTGGGAGAAGAGCCCAGCTCCCTCCTCTCTACAACCTCCTTTCAGGGAGTTGGAGAGAGCAATGAGGTCTCCCCTCAGCCTCCTCTTCTCCAGGATAAACAATCCCAAACAGGCTCCTCATAGGGCCTGTTCTCCAGCCCCTTCACCAGCTTCATGGTTCTTCTCTGGACTCACTCCAGAGCCTCAACATCCCTCTTGTGCTGAAGGGCCCACAACTGAACACAGGATTCAAGGAGCAGCCTCCCCAGTGCTGAGTACAGAGGGAGAATCACCTCCCTGGCCCTGCTGGTCACACCGTTTCTGATCCAAGCCAGGATGCCATTGGCCTTCTTGGCCACCCGGGCACACTTCTGGCTCATGTTCAGCCGGCTGTCGACCATTTTGGTTGATGTTTTTGCTTTTTCTTTTGTTCGTGCTGGTAGTACTGGGTAGTTTGTGCTTGGCTGATCGTTTGTGGTGAAATCCTGCCTTCCGTGAGCTGCTAAGGGTGGGGATTCTGAGCTGAGGAAGGGTTTGATCCACACCGTAATGGAGCTAATGGCATTAAGCTGGGGACAGCTGTGGATACATCTGCTGTTAAACTACTGTTATTGAAACTTTATGATGCGCGAGACTGCCAGCTATCCCGCTCGCAGCATATAAATTATGTCGATTGTTCATGCACTTTTTTTAACCCTGATTTCTCTTGAATTATGGATGATAGACAGGGCCAGAATTGGCTTTTAGTGTTCCCCTGTGACCGTGTCTGTGCCGAGTGCACTGAGCAGTCATAATCTCAGTGTGTGCAGTCAGGGGATGCCTAATATAATTTGGTCTGTGACCATATAGCTTGTATCTTAACCATTAAGGGAATTAGAACATCTGAAACTTGGAGCTATTTTGGGGCGGAGTGTGGGTGCTTTGATGCCAGGTTGGCGTGAAATAAACCTCCGAGGCTGGAAGGGTTTGTGGCTGTGAACTCCGCATCCCAGATGGATTTTTTTGAAAGCCAGAGTTGATGTCTCTTTTCAAGAGCCACCTCCACTGTGGAGATTAGAGACTGTTGTCCAGGCTTCATTGTAGGGAGGAATAATAGCTCCTGGTTTTAACGAAAATGTTATGATTGGCTTGCTTTGAAGTTTTAGGTCTGTATGTGTGGTGGTGGAGTGTGCTCTTGAGGCCATACACTGAGTTGACTGAATATTCTCATGTGGATAGGGAACAGGTCTGAGAGGAGGTTGAAGCGAGGGGAGCATTGGTCTCTTCTTCCAAATAACAAGTGCTAGGACAAGAGAATCATAGAATCACCAGGTTGGAAGAGACCCATCGGATCATTGAGTCCAACCATTCCTATCAAACACTAAACCATGTCCCTCAGCACCTCCGTCTACCTGCACCTTAAACACCTCTAGGGTAGGTGAATCAACCACCTCTCTGGGCAGCCTGTTCCAATGCCCAGTGACCCTTTCCGTGAAAAACTTCCTCCTAAGCTCTAGCCTAAACCTCCCCTGGTGGAGCTTGAGGCTATTCCCTCTCGTCCTGTCCCTTGGGAGAAGAGCCCAGCTCCCTCTTCTCTACAACCTCCTTTCAGGTAGTCGTAGAGAGCAATGAGGTGTCCTCTCAGCCTCCTCTTCTCCAGGATAAACACCCTCAGCTCTCTCAGCCGTTCCTCATCAGGCCTGTTCTGCAGACCCCTCACCAGCTTCGTTGCTTTTCTCTGGACTTGCTCCAGAGCCTCAACATCCTTCTTGTGGTGAGGGACCCAGAACTGAACATAGGATTCAAGGAGCGGCCTCACCAGTGCCGAAAGAAAATGCCCTCAAGTTACTCCAGGGGAAGTTTAGATTTGATAGTAGGAAAAACCACTCCACCAGAAATGGTTGCCAAGCACTGGAACTGGCTGCTCAACGTAATGGTGGAGTTCCCATCCCTGGAGGGGTTTAAAAGCCGTGTAGACATGGTGCTTGGGGACACAATTTGAGTGGTGGGGTTGGCAGTGCTGGCTTAAGGGTTGGACTCATTCTTAAATGTCTTTCCTAACCTAAATAATCATGATTCTAATTAAAGTAGCGCGATCCAGAGCCAGTGGGGACCCTGCGGAAGCTGCTGGTGTTGCTGTGGGTTTGCCTTATCATACTGCTCCTCAGAAAATCGAGCCTTTTAAAAGATGTGAATGCATTGTGTGGGTATCATAGCGCTTCTGCAGAAGTGAGTCACGGCGCTGCCACTTTTCAGATAATTTCCACAGCATTTATTGAATAATGTGTGTTTTTAAGGTGTTGTAGCAGCAGGTGTTTGTAAATAGTATAAAGCAGCTACAGCTGCTGACAAGCAGTGTGTCTGAGCTCCTGTTGTTGCATTTGAATGCTACATAAAATTGAAGACTATATTTTTTTCCATGCTTAAACATGAAGAAAGCTTCCTCCCCAGTGTATTGATTTCACAAGCATTAGCTCTTTAATCAAACAGCCCTGAAGCTTTGCACTGTATTAACTGATCTGTAAGAGTAAAGAGCAAACTGTTCACAATGGGCTGTGCGGGTCAGGTCTGTCGGTGCTGATAGCAGTGGGAACGCCTGGCGCTGGAAGGATTTAGATGGAAGTCGTACTTGGAGTTGAGAAAGCAGAGGCTGGAGCTATGGAGGTGAGTGGATAGAAGGTGTGGTGGCAAGTGTTGCTAAGGGAGAAGACACAGCAGGTAGAAGAGAATCATAGAATATTCGGGTTGGAAGAGACCCACCGGATCATCGAGTCCAACCATTCCTATCTAACACTTACCCATGTCCACATGCCTCATAGCACCAAGTCCACCTATGCCTTAAACACCTCCAGGGAAGGTGACTCAACCCCCTCCCTGGGCAGCAGTCCTTCCAAGGTGGCTAATCTTGAATCTTTATCATCCTGAAGGTCCTTGAAGGGTTTGTGTGACAGAAGCTGTGGCCACAGGTGAGATACTTTCTGTGTAATTCAGGGGGACGTATTGTAAAAAACACAAGAGTTGAGGAAGAGAGCATGAAAGACAGAAAAAAAAAAAGTTCAGGACAAATGTAGGGTTTCAGAAGTAATCCTGGAGAGTGCAAGAGGACGGAGACAGAATCACAGAATCACAGAACAACTAGGTTGGAAGAGACCCATCGGATCATCGAGTCCAACCATTCCTATCAAATGCAGCATGAGTCAGTTCTAGCTTCCATATGAGATAGAGGTAGGGAAAAGTTCATGACTTTGTAGCAGCCAGGATGGAAAAGAAGAGTTTTGCACAACTGTTGGCATATGCATTTGCAGCTAGATACAGGTACATAAAAAAGAAAAGAAAAAGAAAAAAAAAGCTCTACTTAAGCTCCACCAGGGAAGGTTCAGGCTGGACATTAGGAAAAAAAATTTTCACAGAAATGGTCACTGGGCAGTGGCAGAGGCTGCCCAGGGAAGGGGTTGATTCAACTTCCTTGGAGGTGTTTAAGGGACGGGTGGATGAGGTGCTGAGGGACATGGTTTAGTGTTTGATAGGAATGGTTGGACTCGATGACCTGGTGGGTCTCTTCCAACCTGGTGATGCTATGATTCTGAAGCCTTCCAGGACTGAAGTTGTATGGAAGTGAACCCTAGTTTGGCTCAGAGGGGTGGGATGATAAAGCACAGGTGCTGCCAGCCCTGCCTTGCAGGTGCTAGCGTATATAATCCGTTGGGTAAACTGTTTACATGTATAATTATGAGGGTTTATTAATACTAAGCTCTGTATAACAAACACATTTGTGAATGACTCCATCACGCTGCCTAAATCATTGCTTTAAAAATGGCCTGAGCATTACCTTATGAGAGTCATTTGTTTAATGAATGCCATCAAAGCTTTATTTTCTTTGCTATATTCTTTATTTTTCTCTTATTTTAATTTCTGCACTGCTGTAGTTGACATTCAGGCATATCCAGACAGTTGTCTGTAGGATATATTAGCTAAAAATACCCTGGAAGTATTTCCAAAATATTGAACAGTCTCTTCGCAGCCTATACTGTCACTTAGATGCGTTTAAAATTTTGATAGGAATGGTTGGACTCGGTGATCCGGTGGGTCTCTTCCAACCTGGTGATTTTATGAAAATACTACAATGAAATTAATTTAGGGACTGCAATTCATTAAAAGGATAGAAAGCTCTGCTTGCTCTTCACTGCAAAGAGCTGCTCAGTCCCCAAGACGCTTTTCAAGTGGAGACCTCTCCGAAGGCAAACACTTAATCCTTGGGTGAGCAAATACGATGATAATGCTCTGTGCTTTGTTGTGTGCTATGATCTAATTGAGATTTAATGCATTCTGCCTTGTCCCTGCCATGGACTCCCTTTGGAGCATGCAGTACAAAGCTCGGTGTTAGTAGCTTTCTTTGCTGCGTCTCAATTTATGCTTTCAAAGACATTCAGGCATTTGTACTTAGTTTAGGTGCATGAAATAGTTGTGCTCAGAAGGTGCGTGAGAAGGGAAGAAACTAGATCCTTGCATTTTCCTTTCAAGACGCGATATTTGCTTTAAGCGAGAGTATTGAATTACATGAGTCTTTCCATTCTCTCACGCCTCTCTTTAATAACTATGTATTTGCTACTAATTGTGTTAAATACATCTGCACCTCACGTGCTGCTACCTAATCCCACAGCAATATTTCAGTATAAAATCAATTTAAACTGCTAGCACAAATGTGCAGAGCGAATCCAGAGGGCGGGGAAAGTCTCAAACAGCTTTTGCAAACTGGTTCCTCTGGCAGTGGTGGCTGGAGGGGGGGTGTGAGCCTCCCATTCACTTGTGCTGCTTGGGGATGCTTAGCCCTGACCTGTGAGGTTGGTTTATCATTGCTGACCAGGCACTGGATGTGGCTTTTGACAATGCAAAACAACAGAAATGGTCTTTCTCCTCCCCCTTAAACTCTGGGTTTTGGGAATCTGAGCCCTGTTTCTAGGGGAAAGGCAGTTACGTGGGAAGAGCTCTTGTAATTCTTAATGTTTCATGTGTTTTATCCGCTTAAGCGGTGCTGTTGAGACAGTTGGAACTTTAAATGTCAACTTTTGAGGAATCTGGTTTCAGTTCAGGATTGCTGCTGCCTTCACCCACTGGCAGCAATTTGCTTTTCCCTCATTTTCCTCGTTTTCCCTCTCCTCCCTTCTCTGCCAGCTGGTCATTCACTCCATTTCACTGTCAGACCCAAAGGATTTCTTTTCATCGACAGTTTCAGATGGTTTTTTTCCCCTGAAATGGTCACTGTGCATGTTCTTCCACCTGAGTAACCTGGAGGCAGCAATTTAGTGCCTGCCTGGTGTGTTGGAGGCAGTAAATCACCCTCCGGGGTGCCCAGGGAGACCTGCTCTGCAAATGCGTCTCCTGTTGGCATTGGTGATGATTATGACCGGGAGTCATCGGCACCTGGTTTGTACTGTAGCTGGAGACAAAAAATGCAAATCATAGAACAACCAGGTTGGACGAGACCCACTGGATCATCAGGTCCAACAGGTTTTTAAGTCAAAGTTGTTCCACATTATTTAATGCAGAAAATTTTAAAATAAACTAAAGTCTTCCTTTTTTTTTTTTTTTAACAAACATTTACTCTGTCTGTTGGACAATCCCAGCTTGGTGCAGCTCTGAAAGCTGTTTGTCTCTCCCCATGCTGGGCATTAATGGCAATGGGAGCAGTTGAGCACATGCACGTCAATAGGAGACTCGGAAGCATAAAAATTGAATTCTTTCCCTGCCTTTTCCTTTCCTATAGAGAAAATGGGCCCCATTAGTACTGAAAGCTTCGGCAAGGTGGTGTTTGCAGTCCAAGTCTGGAAAGCAGCTGCCATCCCCAGTGTGTTGTTCAGCAGAGGACTTCACTTTTCACTGCTGCGAGTAATCCTATTTACCGTGAGCACAAAATACCAGCTGGATTTTGCCTGCTGGATATATTCTTCCATCACGACTGGGCTGAAGTCATTTTGTGCTGCAGTTGATCTGACAGAGCCACATGGGGGAAAGATGAAGGCGTGAGGAAGGCTGTGTCGTCCGGCCGTGGCCGGGGGCTGCTGGCAGTTGCAGGCTCAGCCAGCCCTCTCGGAGCCACAGTGTGATTTGAGGAGCCAGGCTGGGGATGAATGAACTCTGCTTTTGTCTTTAAAGCAAATGTTTTTCAAAGTGAACTTTTCCCTGGGCCGCACCAGCCGTTCATCTCTAACCCCTCATGCATTTTCTTCAGCTTATCATAGAATCACCAGGTTGGGAGAGACCCACTGGATAATTGAGTCCAACCATTCCCATCAGTCACTTAACCCATGACCCTCAGCGCCTCATCCACCTGTCCCTTAAACCCCTCCAGGGAAGGTGACTCAAGCCCCTCCCTGTTCAGCCTCTGCCAGTGCCCAATGACCCTTTCCGTGGAAAAAACTTCCTCCTAATGTCTAGCCTAAATCTCCCCTGGCAGAGCTTGGGCCATTCCCTCTCATCCTGTCCCCAGCTGATGTATTGGAATGCTGAACTACAGAATATTCCAGCAAGGGGAGGTTCTCAAGGTGCAACCTCAGTTTCTTCTTTACTGATGAATTCATTATTTGAGCTCTATATACATAGGGAAAAAGGCTGCGTCCTTAGCATGGGATGTTCCTACTTACCTCCCCTTATATAGAGTCCAGTGTAGTGTGTCTCACTTATTTTTTTCCTTTCTGTTTAGTGACCCAAAGTGCCCCTCTTGCATTTCTTTTCGTCTGATCCAGTATTGCATCTTTCCCTCAAATCTACCAGAGAGCTGCATGTGCTCATCCAAAGGAGCTGGTTGCAGTCACAGTGGGAGAACAGAACAGTTTGTTGTGCTGTCCCTCAATTTTAGAATAAGTCATTTACTTAGGGTTTTTTTCCCTAAGGCATCAGAGAATAGATTTCAACTATAAGCTGGTGCCAAACCCTCATTCCAGCCTCCAGTTCGTAATGCTGGGGCTGCTTGCTCGGTGCAGGGATTTAAACTGGTGCCACTGGTTTTCTGGGGGTTTTCGTGGCATCACATCTAACCTACATTCAGATGTAACCCCTGCCTTGGCCTCCTGGATAAATAGTTGTGCTGTATCCGTCTGGATCAGCTTAGCATGTGAAATGTGCTCTGCGCCCAAATGCATTTTATTGCCTTCCCTTCCTTAAAAGAATAAAAAGCCTCATAATGCTACTTTTGCCCAATATACTCTGATGTTGATGACTGATGATTGCGGCTTATCCCTGCTTTTTATCCCAAGCTTTTCCTCTTCTGTTATTAAATGCGACCCTCTTGTTTTCATCTGCTGCCTTTGTATTCAAAGGAAAACAATGTTTTGTTGATTTTTATCATTGCTACTTGGGTTTTATTCCTTCCACGGAGGAAGGCAGTGAATGCATGCACTCAGATTTTTAGATCTACCCTTTCAGCTGCTGCTCTTTCCTGGCATGTATGAATGAGGAAGGCTCTTGCACCCTAGGTGCAGGCTGCTGGCTTTGTTTAGCAGCAGGATAAGTCCTAGATGGACTCTGGGTGGCCGTGGGCCAGCGCTGGTGCCACACGAGGGGATAAAGCTCCTTGTGGGTGGCTGCAGGGCTCCCCCCAGGCAATTTCTCAAAGCAGATGCCAAGCTGTGCAAATTAACAAAAATTCAGATGAAGCTCAAACCAGCTTTGAAGCAAATATATTGCTCATCTTTTTTATCCGTTTTCATCTCTTCTGGATTTTTCTTTTTGAGTCGCGAGTCTCAGCCTGAGAAATTGGTGATGTTCCTGCTCCTCAGAGTAGAAAAGGAGCAGCTAACGTTAGTGTTTTAGTGCTAGTGTTCCATTTCTTCACTGATACCCTCTGAGCCAGTTGTAACAGGATGTGACGCTTAAAGGCTTTTCACTTTCAAAATAGCTTTTTAGTAGTTTTCTTTTCATTTTACTGCCTTATCCTTTCAATAGCCTATAACTCTTCCATCAGGTAAATGCATGTTAAAATGCTTCCTTCAGCACAGAGCAAATATGGAGAGACTAAACGGTTTATAATGCAGTAGAAATGGCATTAATTCTTTCATCCTCCTTTTTTACAGGAAGCATGGGGAGATGTAACTGCTGGAGGGCAAGTGGTGATAAAAAAGGATGTCTTTTGTTTAATTTAGGAGCTTAAGATGTTGGGGTGTGTACTTAGAATCATAGAATCACCAGGTTGGAAGAGACCCATCAGATCAAGTCCAACCATTTCTATCAAACACTAAACCATGTCCCTCAGGAGCTCATCTGCCTGTCCCTTAAACACCTCCAGGGAAGGTGAATCAACCACCTCCCTGGGCAGCCTGTTCCAATGCCCAATGACCCTCTGTGTGAAAAACTTCCTCCTAATCTCTAGCCTAAATCTCCCCTGGTAGAGCTTGAGGCCATTCCCTCTCGTCCTGTCCCCTGTCACTTGGGAGAAGAGCCCAGCTCCCTCCTCTCTACAACCTCCTTTCAGCCTTCAACCTCCTACTTCTCACTGCTTGGTGCAGGACACCATGATGTGCCAAAGCCTTTTCTACCTTTGCCTAGAAGGAAATCACTCACTGGATCAGCTACTCCAGCAAACACCCAGATTATGCTTGTAAAGCTTTGCTTATAAAAATTGGAGACCTTCCTGCCAAGTCCTATGGGTGATCTGCAGGTCACGTGTGATGCTCTTAGAGACCTCGGTGGGGTTGTAGACAACAGGTAGGAAATCTTGGTTACCCTGTGCTGGCCACTCACTCTTCAAATTTATATTCCCCAAGGCTTCGCCTTTTCCCAGTGTTACTTTTCTTTGCAAATCTGAACCAGCAATGGAGAAGGAGTTGGAGATGGCACAAGGGCAGCAGATGAGCTGCTGCTTATCCATTGCTACAGGCTCCTGCCGTGGCTTTTGTCTCCTTAGACTGTTTGCATGCTGCGTTTTTATGGAAATGAAAAGATCCATTAAGAATAAGAAGGGATAGAATCATAGAACAACCAGGTTGAAAGAGACCCATCGGATCATCGAGTCCAACCATTCCTATCAATGGATGGGTGCAGGCAAGCACAAGGTGTCAGTAAGGAAATCCCTCCCCCAGTTATTTCCCTTTCTGAAGAATGGCTCAAACCTGATTTATAAAAACGCCTTTTCTTCTGTGTCGCCACACAGATGTAATACATCCTCGTTCAGGAGTTGGCGTGATTGTAATTCTCCCCATAATGGACCTGTTTGGTTCCTGCCTCACACTTCTGTTATACTGTAACGCTCCTCCGCTTGTAATCTATGAGGCTCTAAGGCACCGAGTCGGGAAAACATAAATGAAATGTCGTAGGAAGAAAAAAAATGTGAAAAGACGCTGTGCAGCCTCAACGGTTTGCAGCGGGAAGTTTATGCTGATTTAGATGTGATGCAGGAGTGCCGCTAATCCCGCTGCCTCCTCCATCAAGTAAAGGAGCCATGAGTCAAACACGCATTACGCTTCACCCAACAGGAGAAACTGCCCCAATACAAAACACCTGCACTAATACAAACTCCATTACAAACAAACAGGCTTAATGCTTTTTTCTTTCCTCCTTTTCTCTCAATTTATTTCTAGCAAGTGGTAACTTTTACAGGAAAACATTAGGGCTTAGAAATAGCCTGATCAAATGGGTCCAGCTGCTGATTTTCATACAACTTCCTTTACGTATAGTGTTTAGTATAAGTTTAGTGTATAGTGTTGGTTTAGTGTTTGATAGGAATGGTTGGATCCGATGATCCAGTGGATCTCTTCCAACCTGGTTGTTCTATGATTCTATGATTCTAAATGATGGAAGGGTCACAAGTTGTACCAATATATCTGCTAATAAACTCCTTTAGGAAACTTCTATCCTTGAAAATTGCTCTAGATTGGGAGAGGAAGGGCAGGAGAAGGGATGGTAGAAGACCCTAAAAGTAATGAGTAAAAAAAGTAGGAAAAAAAGATAGATTTATGTGAGACCTTAGATGTTTCCTCAGATGGAAGCTTGATATCTTTTGATTTTGAACCGTTGCAAGGGATGGATGGATGAGGTGCTGAGGGACATGGGTTAGTGTTTGATAGGAATGGTTGGACTCGATCTGGTGAGTCTCTTCCAACTTGGTGATTCTATGATCCATATTGCAATATGTCCTGTGCTTTTATGTAGGTGTGATGAGTGATGGCCACGTGTGTCCCCCTGAGGCTGTACCACGGCCTAATACTTGGTTTATTGGTTTCACCCTCCTCCAAGTAGAAGTGCTCAAAGCAAGGGTAAAATTATTGAGGTTTTGGAATCAACTATTGAAAAATATGTAGAAGTGAGAGACTGCTGCCTTGGGCCAAGGAGGTTTGGGGGTAACAACGTGCGAGAGACTGGGGGTTCATGGCAAGTTGTGGCTCCAGAGGTTGGAAGAACCACAGGAGGTGTAAACAGCTCGATGGGGAAAGCTTTGGATTGTGTGTGTGGGGGCAGAGGGGAGCAAGGAAAAGACCGCGTGAATGGACAGGTTTAAAGGTTAATAATGCAGATAGCTGGGAAGATCTAGCCTGTTGGGCCTGTCTCCAGCAGCTCCACTCGTAATGTAATTGGAGGAATTGCCAGGCAAACAGGGAAGTTGTCTGTAGTCATTTGATTATTGGATTCTTACCTCCTCACAGTCTCTGCCACTAAAACTTCATTGAAGGCCGTAGCAGCAAGATGCATGACACCGCGTCATTGATTTCTCCTGTCCTTTCCAGCAGCCCGTGGAGCGCAAGGGCTCGCTGTGCTCTTCAAAGGACATGAAAGACCAGTGAAAACAAGGAGAGGGGTAAGGCTGATCCTGAGAGTAAGACTGAGGGAATGGGGCAGGCAGGAAAATTGATGAACAAGATTAAAGGCAACAAGGGTGATTTTGAGCAATGACCTGTGGGAATTTCATTGTCTTCCTTCAGAGGAGTGTATTCTTCTGATACAGAGTTTTACCAAAGAAACCGAATGTGATCTGTCCCTCCAGATAGTGGAAAGTTCCAGCATTCTTCAGGCTATGCAGTACTGAGATAATTAAATAATCCATTAACGTACACGCGCTGCCGTTCAGCTTCACTGGGTTGCTTGGAACACTGTGCATACGTGTGCCCACAGAAACTTTGAATTAAATCCTGATTAACCCAGGCAATATATACTGATCATCTGCCAATATTGTGACATTTCTTGGCTGGGTGGTTGTGGGGACCTGCTGGACAGTGTTTGATGGGAATGGTCGGACTCGATGATCCGGTGGGTCTCTTCCAACCTAATGATTCTTATGATTCTATGACACTTGCAGCCTGAGGTTGAGATGTGATGCCGTGAGGAGCAGCACAGCAGCCTGGCAGGAGCGTAATAAAATTGCCTTCAACATGCAGAACCTATCCTAGATAACTTTATCTAAACATTTAATAAAGAGCAATTTCACGAATTGCCTCTTCAGTAGCTCTTCCAAGAAGAGAACAATCAAGCAAATTGTGCATGGTAGAGTTTCATGGCAAGGATCTAAATATATATGGGCTCATATATTGGCTGGGATTTCTTTCTCAGTAATCTCCATATGTGCTTTACATGGTTTGGGTCTTTTGATTTGTTTGTCTGTTGCCTCTTTTTTCATGTTAGTAACCTAATAAGCCATGATGTCATTGAAGAAAAACAGTACTTAATGAAGCTTTTGATCCCGTAATGTTTAAATGGATTTGAAGTGGGGCAAAAATTAAGTCTAATTACACTAGGAATAGCGTAGTTAGTTGAAATTTGAAAATGCCTTTTCGTGATATTGGCTCTAATGGGTTTCATAGTCCTAATAAATAGAGAAAATAAAACCAGTTCCTGTTTTCAAATGTGGAAATTGTCATAGAAAAATTTCCTGTTATTTTCATGGAATCATAGAATCACCAGGCTGGAAGAGACCCACTGGATCATTGAGTCCAACCATTTCTATCAAAATTTTGAGAGCTTTCTTGGTGCTGAATAAGTGCATGTTGTGACTGAACTTTGAGCGATTCCAGTTTGTTTGTATTTGATGTAAACTGGGAACACAGATGAAGCAGCTCCCTTGATGCTGGTGTCATCAGTGCAAATATTTGTCACAATGCTCCTTTCCGGAAATTTACCTTTCCTTTTGGTGTTTGTTTTGTATTTTTGATCTCTGCAAGAGCCCTGCAGAAATAACGTGACTGTCTGGGAAGTTTGCTAGTTTGTCTTCCGAGGAGGCTTTCCGTGTCATCCTGCCTCTTCTTCCTTGTAAATCATCCAAATTAGTAAAAGGGACCAATTTCCAGTCGCTCCCGTCTGAGGCTGATGTGTCCCTCTCTGCCCTGCTCAAAGATGTGTGTGCACACACACACACAAAGTTGTCTCCTGGACTTTGAAAGAAAATGGTTTGCATCTGTAGCAGAACAGATGGGACCTGGGGATGTTGGTCGACAGCCAACTGAACATGAGCCAGCAGTGTGCCCAGGTGGCCAAGAAGGCCAATGGCATCCTGGCTTGGATCAGAAATGGTGTGACCAGCAGGGCCAGGGAGGTTCTTCTCCCTCTGTACTCAGCACTGGTGAGGCTGCTCCTTGAATCCTGTGTTCAGTTGTGGGCCCCTCAGCACAAGAAGGATGTTGAGGCTCTGGAGCGAGTCCAGAGAAGAGCAACGAGGCTGGTGAAGGGGCTGGAGAACAGGCCCTATGAGGAGCGTCTGAGAGAGCTGGGGGTGTTTAGCCTGGAGAAGAGGAGGCTGAGAGGAGACCTCATTGCTCTCTCCAACTACCTGAAAGGAGGTTGTGGAGAGGAGGGAGCTGGGCTCTTCTCCCAAGGGACAGGGGACAGGACAAGAGGGAATGGCCTCAAGCTCCGCCAGGGGAGATTTAGGCTAGAGATTAGGAGGAGGTTTTTCACACAGAGGGTCATTGGGCATTGGAACAGGCTGCCCAGGGAGGTGGTTGATTCACGTTCCCTGGAGATGTTTAAGGGTCGGGTAGATGAGGTGCTGAGGGACATGGTTTAATGTTTGATAGGAATGGTTGGACTCGATGGTCCAATGGGTCTCTTCCAACCTGGTTGTTCTATGATTCTGTGAACATATGCATGAAGCACATGTTTTCTGCATTGTTCTCCAGGCTTTTTTTTCCTTTATAAGAATAAATAATGTATAGCACCAAAGGCTGGTAATGGAGATAATGAAAGCTCTGTTGCCGTGCCCCTCTTCCAGGTGATTTAACACGGCTTTTCTGCCTCTCCACCTTCGTAACAGGCATGCAGTGTCAAACTGAGGAGCTCATAACCTGTTCTTACAAAATTCCTGATTTATTTTTCTCTTACTATTTTGTGTGTTTAAGGTGCGAGTGGATGGGGTCCTGAGGGACATGGGTTAGCGTTTGATAGGAATGGTTGGACTCGATGATCCGGTGGGTCTCTTCCAACCTGGTGATTCTGTGAATCAAATCGCTGCTCTGTTATGAAACGCTTCAAACTTCTGTTGTGATAGGAATAGTGAAGTGTTTTGGGAGTGCCCCATTTATATTAAAAATGAAAATGCCAAAAGTACTCAGGTTTTTTTTTAACTGTTGCTGGTGCCTGCAGTTCAGACAGGGTGCAGGTGTGGCCTGCCCAGGTGCAACCAGACACATTAAATCAAGACGCACTGAGGGTGAGTAGAGAGGAATAACCTTCAGTGAGATGCACAGTGCTGTCCTTTGTTGGTGCTACCTCAGAGAGATCAATTTCTAGTGAATGAGACAGCAAAGAAGGACCTTGCTGTGTTGTGTCTGAATTACATTTATATAGACAAGAATAGCTCCTATATCTGTTTTTTTCTAAATATTTTTAGCATTGACAGAGGTCTCCAAAAACATCTTTGAGGCACAGTGTGATGGACAAGCCAAGTGCCTGCAGGGGTGCAGGTCCTGCTGCTGAGAGGAGGAGGAAGAAAGAGGAGGACCAAAGCTTCCTCAAACCCTGACCCTTTGTGCTACTCGAGTCCCCTTCCCTGGAGGGGTTTAAGGGATGGGTGGACGAGGTGCTGAGGGACATATGTTAGTGTTTGATGGGAATGGTTGGACTCGATGATCTGGTGAGTCTCTTCCAACCTGGTGATTCTATGATTCTCTGATTCCAGTCTACAGCAGATTCTGTAGCTCCAAGTGGCCTTTGCAGGGAGGTCACGAAATTTGCGTTCTTGAGGACGTTTTGCAGACACTCCGTAACAATTAGTAAAGTAAATAAAAACCAAAATATTCAGATACTTCTTCCAGGTACTCTACTTTGTGCACTGCTCAGAGATGACTCTACTTTGTGCACTGCTCAGAGATGACTCTACTTTGTGCACTGCTCAGAGATGCTTTGACCTTCTAGTTTATTACAAGTCAGGGAAAGTCAATATTTCTTAGCTTGCCAAGTTGGAAGAATTTTAATGAGTTATCGAGTCAAATAGTTAATCTTCCAATACCAGATTTTTTTCCCCTCCTTTCAGATTTACAGTGATAAAAACAAAAGGCTTAACAGGGACAAAGGAAAAAGGGGTTTCATGGGAACTTTTGCTTGTCTTTGTGCTTTAACCCCTTGGTCACTACTAAATTGGACATGGTTTAGTGTTTGATAGGAATGGTTGGACTTGATGATCCCATGGGTCTCTTCCAACCTGGTTGTTCTATGATTCTATAAATGACGTGTAGCTGGGGTATTTCGTATTGACATAAAATGCTGGACGGGGAGGAACCGTGTCAGTGTTAGCAAGGAATTTGGCCTGATAAAAATGGATTGATAGATGGAAATAGCTAGTGCTGATGCTCCTCACATCTCCGTTATGTGATGGAACGATATTTGGATGAGCTCTGGTCTGCTCACCCAGGCTGAGCCATTCTGCTGATTGAAAAATCTCTGAAGGGCAGAGCCTCAGGTGCATTTTGGAGGATGCTGTGGGGCTACGGTCAGCGCAGGATTGGTCCTGTTGGATGCTGGAGCACATCCGGAGCTGTGTTTCTGCTTGAGGTTCCTCTCAAACGTAGTGCACATCAAAACCTCGCTGAGAGCCAAGCCTACATGTGGTAAATGTAGACAACATGGATTTGCTTCCGAACTGCCTTGCTGGTGCAAGCCTGAATCCTTAGTGTGGGCACAGCCAGAGGCTGCTGCTGTTGGAAGGCTGCATGAGCTGGCAGCAGGCTGCGCGCTAAGAAATGTTTATTCCTGCTTTAATTATGCCTTTTGCGGCACCTCCTTGTAATTCTCAACTTGGTGTACTCCAATTAGCATAGAATAATCTAATTTCCTGCAAGTCTCTTCATTGACTATAATGCTAATTATTGCTCTGAGTGGTGGCTTGTTTGGAAGAGCCCTGTCCTGCATGAATTATAACAATACTGTGTTGTAAACCTTGAAGCAAGGAGGCTTGAGGAGAAGAAAATGTAGTAGCACGAGGGCAACTTCCTTTCAATAGCATCAAACAGCAGAGAACGCAGTAATGTTCAGAGTGTTCTATCCAATGAATTCTTAAAAGTAATAGAAAGTTATTTGTCATTATATATCATTCAGGGTATACAGATGGATACTGACAGTTGATTTTATAGTGAGAAGTGTCTCACTTGAGTGAGAGTCTTTCTTGAGGATTATGACTTCAAAAGTTCTTGGTGATTGGTTGAGCTTTCATCGGACCCTGTGTGGATTTTAGGTTGGAGATGTTCTGTCTCTTGTTCACAGGATGGAAGTTAGATGGGACTTTGAGCACTGAAGTATTCTTGGGACTTAATTCTAGAGTATGATTTCATAAAGGGCTAAAAGAACCAACAGCCTCATGTCCATCACTTTACCCTTTCAGCCCACACTTTATGTTGTGATGGGTGAGAGCTCTAGGTCCAGGAGTACTGATGTGAAGATGCTCTCCAAGCTGCAGTTGTGCTGTTATTCCAAGGGAAATAAATACGTAATGAAATAATAATGATAATTTTCCCCTTAGAATCTTTGTAGCTTTGGCTCCTGTAGTTGTTGTGCTGCCACAAGAGGCATTTAAATATTGCTCACGCTAATATTTTCTTCTCTTTCTTCAGTGCTTTACGGGGAGGATGGGCTGCATGCGTCGTGTGAGAAGAAATACTGCGGCCGGGGGAGCAAGTGTGTGGTGAACAAGGACACCAACCAGCCTGAGTGCAGATGCATCGAAGACTGCAAGTCCAGCTACATGCCCGTGTGTGGATCTGATGGCAAATTTTATGAAAATCACTGTCAACTGCATCGAGCCTCTTGTCTGCAGAGGAAGAAAATCTACATTATCCACAGCAAGGACTGTTTCTTCAAAGGTAGGAGAACATCATTAAAAATAAATAGTTATCTGGAACTTTCATCACTCATCTCACCATAATTATAATTAAGTGGCCAAAGTTTTATTTTGAAGAGATAAATTTTTCAAGGATGATTTATTCTCGGTGATAGTAGAACGTAACACAATGTTTTATGGAGCTGTTAAGCCCCACTGAGTGTCATCACCACCCGTAATGTAATCAAAGTGGGAACTGGTAAGTAATTAATGTCAGCGTATTCATCGTGTGCACTGTGGTTGTGCTGCCGCGTATACCAAACTTCCAGTGTTAGAGCTTCTTGCAATCTACTCCGTTTGCTAAGGCAAAGACGTTAAAGAATATGGAACTACAAGAAGTTTTGTTGCCAAAATGAGAATCAAAATCATGGGGAAAGGAAAGGAGCTGCTTAGATGAGAAGTGGGGAGTGGGAAAGGCACTGCTAGAACAGAGGTTTAAATAACTTTCCCCACAGTTACATACATCTCTAGCTGGTTTACTGCTCTAATATCAAATTTCTTTATCATCGTTGCACCGAATCACCAAAACTATGGACTCCTGGTTGTTTTTTTCCTGTTACTATTTTGTATGCCGTGTACCATCCTGTCACAAATCAAATGAGGCTGCGGTAGCAGGAGCGTGTGATAAAATGCTGGGGAGGGGAAGAAGTTGTAAATTATTTTACTTCTAATGAGATGTCTTATAAAGGTCTCACTAGAGTATATCTTGAAAACTCACTGTTAAATATGACTTCATATACCTACAGGAAGGCTTGAGCAAGTTTTTGCTAATACATCCAGTGACATTTACGTGATCAAATATGAAAATAATTCCTTTATCTCCAGCTCGCTGGGCACTTGAGTCCCGGAGGAGCTTGGCTGTATACAGAGCTGTCCATGACAAGTTTTCCTTTAGTAATACACGCAAATGCATGATGCTAGAGTTGCCTAAGAAACAGAATCCCATTTGATAAGTCTTATTGATATATCCTCATGATACCCTTTGGAGTTAGAATGGCCCAGAGACCAACCATCTCAAAATTACCAGAGCTATCTGAGCATCACTTTGCTCAGTATTGCAAAGTCTCATTTATTCTGGGGATCTGGCTGTGGATGGATGGGACAGAGCAGGTCGCTGAGGATTGACTCTGAGCACCATCTGAGCTGCGATAGCTTGTCGTGGGCATGCTCTACACTTAGCAAAGCAGGTAATTAGGCCTTAGGATTGATGAACTGTGTAGTTAATTGTGCAAAGGAGTCATTATTTGGAACAGGCTGCCCAGGGAGGGGCCTTCCCTGGAGGTGTTTAAGGTGCAGGTGGATGAGGTGCTGAGGGACATGGGTTAGTGATTGATGGGAAGGGTTGGACTCGATCGGTGGGTCTCTTCCAACTTGGTGATTCTATGATCTAAAGGCATATTTGGAGGGACAGCATGTGAGCAGACCAAGGTAAAGAAGCTTTTTTGCTTGTCACATCTGAAAAGGACGCTCTGGCCTTGCTCCTAGTGTTGGTGTTTCTACCTCAGGGTATTGAGTCAGCTGAGGCTGTGGATGTGGCTGGAAACTGCCTCCGTCCCTGAATGAGATGCAGCATGAGGAAACCCCCCAAAGAAGGGGGGAAATACAGAGCTTTATTTCAGAGGTGTTCAGCAGCCCCCTGACCCCACTTGTTGCAGCAGGTTTTCTTCCCCTGGCTCCCCAAAAGGTGACTTGAGGCGGTTTTTATTCCTCTACCTTTTTACAATGATGCTTCTGGCCTGGGTTTTTATTCATTCCTTATCGCGTATATAGTGTTAAAGAAAATGAGTTCTCATTGCAGTAATCAGTGGCTCTGCAATGGCTGTATTATACCTAATGATACCATGTCACGCTTGAATACTTTCCTGAACACACCATGAAATGATGTCAGAAAGTAGTAGGTTTGTGTCCCAGTTTAAAGTAACCCTTAAACTCTTGCCATGGAGCAGCGCTTAAATCTGCTATTCAGCAGAATAGCAACTTTATGGAAGGGAAGAAACAAACTCACTTCTCTTCCCCTGTAAATAAATGTTTCACACCACTGTCGGCAGAGATAAAATGTAGAAAAGTTTACCTTAAATTGGGGAATAATCCCACAGAGTGGGACTCCAGGGGAATATTTGGCTTCAACCCTTGTTTCTGCTGTTCTGTTCCTTGGTGACTTTGTGTCTCGTTCTACTTTTAGTCTTCTGTGTGTAAATCAGTCATAGAATGTCCTGAGTTGGAAGGGACCCACGAGGGTCTTCAAGTCCAACTCCTGTCCCTGCAGAGGACACCTCAGCACTCACACCATCTGCCTGTCCAAATGCTGCTGGAATATTGTCAGGGTTGGTGCCCCAAATGCTTCCCTGGGAGATGTTCCAGTGCTCCACCACCCTCTGGGTGAAGAACCTCCTAATGTCCAACCCAACCCACTCCTGGCATCTTCCTGCCATTCCCTTGGGTCTAGAGAGAGGAGACCAGCGCCTGCTCCTCCTCCCCTTGTGAGGAAACTGTAAACTGCGATGACATCTCCCCCCAGTCTCTGCTTCTCCAGGCTAAACAAACCAGGTGACTTTTGCTGCTCAAGGATGATAGAGTTTTCTTTTAAACAGAAATGTGTAGTAAGCAATTAAGCTACAGGTTTATAAGCAACATTATAAATGTAACATAAAGTGTAAGACTTAATGACTGGAGAAAAATCTTCAAGGTGCTCTGTGTTCAGCTGGATATCAGGTGCTTGGCTGTCAGTACTCGTGTGCTTTCTATTTGTTTTCTGTCAACTAGATAGTTTAATTATTTGAGTGCAATTAAGTTGATGAGTGGGCTGCTTCATGCTGCTCTTTTTTTTTTGCCTCAGTTGCCTTCTTCAATTAAGAGTCGAGCCTCCACGTCGCAGTGAGGGGCACTGCAGATCACATCTGTGTGCTCTGCCAGTTTACCCAGTACTCAGCGCAAACTGGGTGGGATCACTGTGTGACAGAGATCAAGTACTCCAGTTCCACGTTGGAGACTGAGCTAGTTCTATCCACAGTAAACGGATAGCAAAGCAAACAGCGATGATCTCGCTTGCCTTTGTGTATTTTGGGAAAGGATTTTTTTTAGGTCTTTTAACACATTCATGACACGCCATGTGCTTTGTAAGCACTGGTGTACAGCAGATACTGGTGCATGACAAGCAGCCCTGCTTGATGTGTGCAACTTCACTGTAGTTTCTTTCTGTGCTCGCAGGAGCAGAAGAGAATCATAGAATCACCAGATTGGAAGAGACCCGTCACATCAAGTCCAACCATTCCTATCAAACACTAAACCATGTCCCTCAGCACCTTGTCTACCCGTCCCTTAAACACCTCCAGGGAAGCTGAATCAACCACCTCCCTGGGCAGCCTGTTCCAATGAGAAAATAGGAATGTTGGTAGGAATGGTTGGACTCCATGATCCGGTGGGTCTCTTCCAATCTGGTGATTCTGTGATTCTAAATGCCTTTGCAGTTAGCCAAAGAGTAGAAGAAAGAAGTTTTTCCTCCCCCAAAGCCCTCTCAATATCCATGAAAGCTGGAAAGAGAGCGGCTGAGAGAGCTGGGGTTGTTTAGCCTGGAGAAGAGGAGGCTGAGAGGAGACCTCATTACTCTCTACAAGTACCTGAAGGGAGGTTGTAGAGAGGAGGGAGCTGGGCTCTTCTCCCAAGTGCCAGGGGACAGGACGAGAGGGAATGGCCTCAAGTTCCACCAGGGGAGATTTAGGCTAGAGATTAGGAGGAGGTTTTTCACACAGAGGGTCATTGGGCATTGGAATAGGCTGCCCAGAGAGGTGGTTGATTCCCCTTCCCTGGAGGTGTTTAAGGGACGGGTGGATGAGGTCTTGAGGGACTTGGTTTAGTGTTTGATAGGAATGGTTGGACTAGAAGATCCGTTGGGTCCCTTCCAACCTGGTGGTTCTGCGATTCTGTGATTCTGCTCTCATAGTGACAATTGTCCCACAGATGTCCAGAATGAGCAGTTGGCCTGGAAACATTCCTGTTCAAATAAATGCCTTGGATAATTAATCTATATCGTTCTAGCACAGTGATTTGGGCTCTGCTTTGCTTTCCCGTAACAGTGCTCCCCTTTTTTCCTCTTCTATTAATTTTTCTGTCCGTTTTTACACCCACTCAGTCCCATCACTCATTTTTCTCGCATTTTTTGCCCAACAGAAGCAGCACCTGCCCCACTCCATGGTTTTTCTTTCCTTTCTTTTTTTCCTTTCCCCAGGAACATCGGAGCAGTGCATTTCTCCGGAGGTGTGCATACATTAGAGAAATCCTTCCTGTTTAAGCTATGCTTTTCCATTTTCAGGATTTAGGAGTGATTTTTTTTATTTTTTCCTTTTTTCTTTCCCTCCTCACTCTTTTCTGCCAGATCAGCAGCCCTAAAGCTTCCCTGCATCAACCAAGCCCCTCCTCGAGGAAGGCAACCGCATTGCTTGCCCAAGCTCATTCCTTATTTTCTCCAGTTCTAACACCCTGCTTTTATCCAAGTGTATTGGCTTTTTTTTTTTTATATCAAAAGCTCAGCTTTTCTCGCTGGGCTGTGTAGCGGCTTTGTGCTGCGGCTGGTCAGATTTATTTTGTGCTCTGAAATGAATTTAAACCAACTTACTTGACCAAATTCTTGAACCTGCCATTATGCAAATGCACTCCACCTGCACCGATTACTTTATCCTTATTTCTTTTATTCAGACCAGCTTCTACTAAAGCTCTAATTTCATGAGCTCTGACAGAATTTTCTGTGGAAGGATGGAACTCTATAAAGGCACGTTTGTGTCTGCTATTCTAGTCCTCTTCTCCTCCTTCATCCAGTGTCTCCTGAAATGTCAGTAGCGATTTTTCCCATAATTTAGTTAAAAATACTTTTTCTTTCTTTTAAGCAAACACCTGAGAGTAATGTGCCCCTTGCACAAGGTTAAGTTTTGCCCCAAAATAGTTTTTTTGTACAGAATTTGGAAAGAAATCCCCATGTAAAACCACCTTTCTCTTCTGGTACATACATGATGACTCGGCTGGCTTAGAGACTTTTGCTGTTGTTCAGAACATCATCACTGGAGCTGCCCAGGGAGGTGGTCGAGTCTCCATCCCTGGAGTGATTTAGGAGATGGGTTGATGAGGTGCTCGAGGATGTGGTTTAGCAGTGGAACAGGTGCAGTTGGATTCGATGGTCTCAAAGGTCTCAAATGATTCAATGAACATGTCATACTATGAATTTGTCTTCTCCATCATGCCCATGCCTGTGTGCTAAGGTGCGTGCGTGTACACATGTATGTGCAAGTGTGTATGAACATCAAAAGAAAACAACTTGTCTCATAGAATCACCAGGTTGGAAGATACCCATCGGATCATCGAGTCCAACCATTCCTATCAAACACTAAACCATGTCCCTCAGCACCTCATCTACCTGTCCCTTAAACACCTCCAGGGAAGGTGAATCGACCACCTCCCTGGGCAGCCTGTTCCAATGCCCAGTGACCCTTTCAGTGAAAAACTTCCTCCTAATCTCTAGCCTAAATCTCCCCTGGTGGAGTTTGAGGCCATTCCCTCTTGTCCTGTCCCTTGGGAGGAGAGCCCAGCTCCCTCCTCTCCACAACCTCCTTTCAGGTAGTTGTAGAGAGCAATGAGGTCTCCCCTCAGCCTCCTCTTTTCATTACATTTATGCACATATAGTGTAGAGGACTGAGCCCGGCTCTGCATGAGGCTGTGCCATGGGAGAAAAAGAAGGGGGAAAGCCGAAATGAGAGGTTCTACTTTGGAGATGGTCAAGTGGAGGCACCACCTCCATCTCTGAGGGCTTTCAAGACCCGGCTGTGAACAGCCCCGAGTGACCTGATTTGACCCTGAACTGAATGTTTAAATGCTGAGGCTTCTTCCAACCCTTATCAATCCCATAATCTTACAATTTCACGGCCTAAGTAGAATCTTTCATTTCCAACTTCTCATCTATCTTTCCTCGAGTTGTCAAAAAATTTCTTTCTAATTACAGGAAAATGATTATCTTCTGTGTGTTGACAGAAAATTTTCTCTGCTTGAACGTAAATAAATTACAAACATGGAAATAAACCTCGAGCGTTGCAATAACTGGTGCGATGTATCGCCGCAGTCATCTCGAGGAGATATGAATTCAGCCTCAGGTGGTGGTGGTTTATTTCCTCTATATTTTGTTGTCCACATGTTACTTTGGTGCTTTGTTCCTTCCAGAAGTAATTTGTTCTGAAGAACAGCGTTTCAAAACATCTCTGAGAAGGTGTTGAATGGTTTTGCTCATTTAGTGGTTACAAAACACGCAAATCCGCTCCGTCGGCTGCTTCGCAGGCTGCAAAGAAATCTGCTCCATTTAACACTCTGTGTTTTTTCCAGCTGGGAAAATTCTGAGTGTGAACTAATGGCAGATTTCCCAGCTGGCAATTAATATTTGCCGATTTAACATTGCAGCACTGCTGACAGGCTGCTTCAGCGGTCGGGAGGGAGATTTAGAGCTGTCGGGAGACAGGCAATTAATCCCTCGGAGGAGGAGGCTGGGGTCTTCGACATGTAGGTCTGGCCCATAATGAGCTTTTCAGTGTCCAGTGTAAATATATTAAGAGTTTCAATGTTAGAGAGAGATATAAATGCTGTATATAATGGAAGTATGTGTTTGCTCTCAATACAGCTGTATCAGCTCTCACTGTACTGAAAACTTCAGGTCTTCAGGTATTGGAGTGTGTCCAGAGAAGGGCAATAAAGCTGGAGAAGGGGCTGGAGATGAAGTCTTATGAGAGGCAACTGAGGGGCTGGAGAAAAGCAGTCTGAGGGGAGACTTCTTCACTGCCTAGAGCTGCGTGAAAGGAGTGAGGTGTGTGTTGGTCTCTCTTCTTTCAAGTGATGGATAGAAGATGAGAGGAGGGAGCTGGGCTCTTCTCCCAAGGGACAGGACAAGAGAGAATGGCCTCAAGCTCTGCCAGGGAAGGTTCAGGCTGGACATTAGGAAATATTTTTTCACAGAAAGGGTCATTGGGCATTGGAACAGGATGAACAGGGAGGGGGTTGATTCACCTTCCCTGGAGGGGTTTAAGGGATGGGTAGACAAGGTGCTCAGGGACATGGGTTAGCATTTGATAGGAATGATTGGACTCGATGATCCGGTGGGTCTCTTCCAACCTGGTTGTTTTATGATTCTATGAAATGACTTCAAGCTGCTCCAGGAGAGGTTCAGATTAGACATTGAGAAATATTTCTTCACCGAAAGGATTCTCAGGCACTGGAGTGAGCACCCAGGTTGGTTGTGGAGTGCCCATCCCTGCCCAGCCCCTAAAAGATGGGCAGATAAGGTACTTAGTTAGGGATGTGGTTTAGTACTGGACAGGTATGATTGAACTCAGTGATCTCAAAGATCTTTTCCAACCGAGTGATTGTATGACTGAATATCAAAGGGATTCCTTACAATTTCCATGCTGCCTTTCAGCTCCCTCCACTGAGTCCTTTGGAGAGGGAGCAATTTTACCTGCCTTTTTGAACTGAATCCTCTTAAATGTGACTGACAGCTCAACTCTTTATAAACAGACAGCATCAGCCTGTGAGGTAAATTTTAGAAATTCCGTTGACTTTTGTGAGAATATGAACATGAAACTGTCTGCTTCTGGCTTTGGTAATAGGAATTTTGTGGGAGTGTGTCTAAGATTCCTGAAAGTATTTCCACTTGTATGCGTTGCTGAAATTTGTGGAAGGGAAATCTTGCTCTCTCAAGAGTTTGTTGTGAAACTCTCTCTAATCCGTTTGAGCTTTCACTGAAATTAAGTGACTAGAGTAAAAGAGCTTGGAAAGTTTACACATAAGAAAAAGAATCAAAATTAGCAAAGGCACTAAAGAAATCCCACAAAGTCCCTAAAGGAGAAATGCATGTAAGAACTGGAAAACAACGTGGGAAAGGGAAAAATAAAATAAAAAAGGCTTTGAAGCCTAATACATATGAGAAATAGGAAACTTCTGCTGAGGACTTCATGGCCATAGAATCATAGAACAACCAGGTTGGAAGAGACCCATCGGATCATCGAGTCCAACCATTCCTATCATAGTGCCAGCCCAACAGGCTCAAAGGAAAATGAGACTGGAGCATTGCGACAGACAATAAATTTGAAATAGTCAGAAGCTGAGTTATGCCCACTCTAAGTCCTCTCAGTGGTGCCGTTGGCTACATCCACTTTGCCAAAACCAAATCTGTTTCCGTGATGCTGGGACTCTACGTGGACTGACGACAGATTCTGGATTCGCTTGGTAAAGCTGAAATGAGGGGAAAACATACCAGGGATGAAGCTAGTGGGAAAAGGGGTGTTAGCCAAAGTGCTCCCTATCCAGCATTCCCAGGGTTTTTATAGCCCTGCTTTGAGGCAATGGCTGTTTGGGGAGTGCAGAGTGACTCTAATGTGGCCTTTTGGTTTTAATATGAAATTGTGGCAAGTTTGTTTTTTACAGCGGTCGTGACTGGACCCCGTCTGAACAGTTTATTTGGTGGCTGTTGTCTGTTTTATCTTATTTAAAGACCAGTCTATTTATCTTCTCTGGCTACCAGTCTTGACACCTGTGGGGTAGGATCTCCTATAAAACCAAACAGCTTCATGTATCAACTGTTGAACAAAGGAATTAAAGGATATTTCTGCAGCATTAGCATCTTTTAAAAGGACGAAAATCAAGATACTTCTTTCCAGTTTCTTCCTCCCTTGTAATTTAGGCTTTACTGGTTGAACTGCAGCCACTGAATTGCACAGATGATGAAATATTTAGCCTGTTCACCTCTCTGAGGGTCATGCTGGCATCAAGCACTGTTTGCGAATCTCAGCTTTGGGTGAACATCAAGGAAAGCATTATAGGTGATTAAGAAAGAGGTTTAATGAAAGGAAGTTGTAGAGAGGAGGGAGCTGGGCCCTTCTCCCAAGTGACAGGGGACAGGACAAGAGGGAATGGCCTCAAGCTCCGCCAGGGGAGATTTAGGCTGGAGATTAGGAAAAAGATTTTCACAGAAAGGGTCGTTGGGCATTGGAATAGGCTGCCCAGGGAGGTGGTTGATTCACCTTCCCTGGAGGTGTTTAAGGCACAGGTGGATGAGGTGCTGAGAGACATGATTTAGTGTTTGATAGGAATGGTTGGACTCAATGATCTGGTGGATCTCTTCCAACCTGGTGATTCTATGTTTCTATGTTTATACATTGAAAATCAAAAACCTCAGTCTAGAACTCAATGGCGTGGAAGGAAGACAGTAGTAGCATGAGACAGACTCAGCTTAAAGCATCCAGAGATGCAGCTCGATGGTGTTGAGGGCACAGGAAAGCGATGCAGCTCATTTTTCTTTAGGGTGGCACCTGCTCAGCTGGCTCAGAGCCTGACTCTGGTGAACCTTCCGTGCGGTGACTTCAGGAAAGCTGAGTGGTAATAAGGAAGCTTCTTTTGATGCGTTGCCACAGCAGTTGTGATGGGGAATGAAATCAGACAAGGATGGAGAATCAGAGTAAAGGATATAGTAAGAGGCACAGGGATGTGGTTTGCATTTACCAGTTGGAGCTCTTATGCAAACTTCAGTACTACTGCCTACAACACTCAGGATGTCAGGGGTTGCTTGTCATTCATTTTTACCTATTTCTTGGGGCTGTTTGCATCTGAAATGTGATTGTTGTGTGTTGACGGTGGGTTGGACTCGGTGTCCATCTCACTTTTCCCTGCAAATCATAGACTCGTAGAACCAACCAGGTTGAAAGAGACACACTGGATCATCGACTCCAACCGTTCCTATAAAAAAAAAAAAAAAATCAGGTTAATATTTATTGTATGTGAAACTGGGAGATTAAACCATGTTTAAATATTGAAGAGCCCTGTGTAGGAAACAGTAAAGAAAGCTTTTTTTGTTGTTGAATTTAAGATTTGCTCCCACGGTTTTGTCAGCAGTTTTCCAAACCACTCCAGGTGGTGAATAAACTGGAGAAGTGCCAGCAAAGAGGGGGTATGACTTTACACAGTCGCGGTTAAAAAGTGACATTTACAGCCTCCGAATTGCTGCTTCTCTCATAGTCCTGCAAAGAGCTTGCCTGCTTGAAAGTTTACCTGTTTCCCCTTCCCCAAAATGTTGTTGCCATGGCAGAGGGTGGAACTGGATGATCTCTAAGCTTCCTTCCAAGCCAAAGCATTGTTTAATTCTGTGATTTATTTTCAACTCTTGTGTCACTTTTGTGGTAATTTGGAGGTTTTATCGTGTGTCAAATGTTATGAAAATCATAGAATCGTAGAACAACCAGGTTGGAAGAGACCCACCGGATCATCGAGTCCAAAGTACTCTTGTGTTGAGCTATAAATTTCAGAATGCAGTTTCCAGAGGGGGATGCTCATGGGGAGGACCATGCATCAGGGGGCATCATGCCTGCTGGCAATGCTCAAAAAAAAATATAACCCCCAAACCAAACACACCTACAAAAACAATTAAACAAAAACAGACAAACCCCCCCCCCCCAAATAAATCTGAGAGCAAGAGTTTGCTTTAAAATGAAAACTGAAAAGGTTGAAAGGTAGAGATGAGCATCAGAGATAAACATGATGAGATGATGGGAAAGGATGCTGGAAACTAATTGGAGGAAAACAAACATATAGAATAAATTTTAGAGCTAAGGGGAGACTCGGGCAAAGGAGAATTAGAAATGCTCTAGAGATAAAAAAGACTGACACTTGAGAACAGTTGATTAAAAGCTATTCAGCACAAATGCTAATTTTCCTGGGTGCTCAGTATAAAAGTCTGTGGAGCAAATTGCAACGGTGAGTGCTGGGGAATACCAACAGGCTGGATGCGGCACATTCAATTAAGTGGCTGCAAAGGCAAAGAACTGATGCAGCTTCTTGCACCTTTGCTCCCTTCCTGCTTCTCTGCTCTCAGATTTAACAGACGCTTTTTGCTAATATGTTCTAGAGGGCGGAATCCTACGGGTGGTGTCATAAAGTCAGAGGAATGCTGCTTAAACTAAGCTCTCCGCCAGAGCTTTGCGGCGTGAGGTACTGATGAAGACCTTTGCAAAAAAGCAACAGGGAATTACATGTAATATTGAAGCTGATTTCACATTGGAGGTGCATAAAGTGCTGGCAGGGAGGTTATCTGCCTTCCCTCACCCGCGTGAAATGTGACTGTTTCTACCAACAGCCCAACTTGACATAGTGAACCAATGACTGATCCTCAAATCTGGTCTGTCTGCTAGTGACTCCAAGGCTCTTCGAGGAGAAACTGGGCTTTTTGGTAAAAAGCTGTGTTACAGAGAGGATTTTTCAATCGCAAACTGCGTTGCTAATTAGAAATGCCACTGCTAAGATGTTTGTGTAGGGATGGGTGCTGGGGAGGAGGGGGTTGTGCCCCATCTCTTCGCCCAGCACTGCTTTGGGTGGTCAGCGTGCGGCATCCGACTGCGGCTCATTGAGTTGCAGGTACCGATCGCCTGGCTGCTCCACAGGAATTAACATCGACACTGGCTGGCACCTTCCTGTGGGGTCTGTTCCGCTGCTGGAGTGTACATGTAAATCCCATTACCTCTAATTGAGTGGGGATCAATCACAAATTAAGGACTAAGAGGAAGGTTTCCAGGTGAGATTTAAATAGGAGGCTTTTACTGATAATATTTTGTATTTTCCATCAAAGTGGCCTGGAATGCTTTATAAAGATTAATGAATTAGACCTTGCAGCACCTCTGCATGCCAGGAAAATGGTAATCCACCCATTACAGAGGAGGAATTGAAGTCTAGAAGAGAGCCGGTGACTTTCTCAAGGTCACGGAAATTACTCGTGGAGATTTGTTAAGTCAACCCACTTCTGGGCTCCCTCTCCCTGGAAAATCCCCTGGCGAGGGCTGCTTTTCCTGTAGATTTTGCAGAGGTGAAGGACGGGCACAGGCTGGCTGAGGTTATTGAACGTAATCCCTGTGCAAGGATGCAACAGGTAGCGGTGAGTAGAGATGTGATCGTGGTGCATAATGTGCACAAGTGAGGAGCTGTGGTGTCATTGGCAAAAGGTACAGAAGGTTTTGAAACCTGTCTGGCTGCTGCTCCTGCATAAAGAGTTGTTATGTGTTGAGATTCAAGGGTCTGGAAAGTAAAGGAAATAGTGCACTTTTGTAAGTGCAGTTGCATTTAGGCTAGAGATTAGGAGGAGGTTTTTCACGGAAAGGGTCATTGGGCATTGGAATAGGCTGCCCAGGGAGGTGGTTGATTCCCCTTCCCTGGAGGTGTTTAAGGGACGGGTGGATGAGGTCCTGAGGGACTTGGTTTAGTGTTTGATAGGAATGGTTGGACTCCATGATCCAATGGGTCTCTTCCAAACTGGTTGTTCTATGATTACCATTGTATGGAACAAATGGGAAAGTAACGGGAAGTCACGGATGGAGAGGTGCAGCCCTCCATGTCTCCGCTGCTCACCTGTGCTCCAGGTACGAGCCACCTGAGCTCACTGCAGGAAAACCATCCAGCAGGAAAAACCTGCACCTGATCAGGGGCTTCAGCAGCCTGATGATTTGCTAACTCCAGTTGCTCCGTTCTCAGGACGGAAAGGACAAACGCAGGAGGGTGATGCCAGCCTGGCAGAGCAGGAGCAGCCACGTGGTGCCAGCATGAACACAAATAAGGGCTGCTCTAAATTTTATGCTCCAAATAGTAAATATTCCTTACTCCAACCTCTTTTCGCCAACTGCCAACTCGCCAATGGCATCGAGTCCACAGGAGAGAACAACTCCCTCGCTGCGATGCCTCCCTACAGCTTAACCCACAGAGCGTTTGGGATGACTGAACAGAAAAACTCTGGTGGAGCTTGAGGCCATTCCCTCTTGTCCTGTCCCCTGTCACTTGGGAGAAGAGCCCAGCTCCCTCCTCATGAGAACAGTTTCCCAGAAGCAGAAACTCAGGGGTCAGCCTATCTGTCCACAGCAGGTACAACTTGGATAGCATTTCGGAAGAAACCGGCATCCCACGTATACGTGAGATGCTCGGCACATCTGGAAAACATCTGTCTGGGACTCGTAATTTGGCATTGTCATCCTCGGAGTCACTGTAAAACAAGGTCTTGTGGAAGATGTTTAGTAGTCCCGGACACGTTGTGTTTTGTTTTAATGGCGCAATAGCTTGTTAGGGCCGAACAAACTGGCAGAAAATCTTGCTGAAGCTGTAACCGTGTCGAGGAAGTAAAAGGCTATTAAGACATAAACTTCAGCCCCTCTGAACCCATGAGATTTTGGCTGCATTTGCGCTGGAACAGAACTGAGAGATAATTGAAGGCATTTTGTGGCCCCACACTGGCTTTCAGCTGCCTTTTATTTTACATAATGAGCCGGTGAAAATCGGAGTACAGTTACTTTGGGTTCACTGTAAAAACGCGCGCAGGTTGCAGGCTGCGGGTTTGGGCTCATCGCTTAGAGCTAATTCCTGTGGCTCTTGCAGAACTGCAAAGCTTCATTTTGCTTGGCAAGAGGCAGCGTGGGCACAGGCAGTGTGGGCACAGGCGGCGTGCGGGGCTGCTCCAGCCACACCGAGCCAGGGGAGCAGCTGGAGCCTGCCTCCTCCTGAGCAGCCCTGTCCCAAATCCATCCCCGTTCTGGCTCGGTGGGGTTCTTGGCTGACTTCTTCAAAGTCAGATTTTGCCGCTTTCTTAAACTGATGGCAATAGATAGAAATGATTCACATGTCTCCTTTTAGTGATTTCAGTAACTCTGGTGTCCTTTTTTTATCTTGTATTTTATTTTCTGCACTAGGCGAAGGTGTTTTTCATCACGTTATGCAAACAGGCAGGTTTCTGTTCTGCTCTCTGCTTGTGGAGCACGTGCTCTGGAGCAGAGGAGGCCACATTCATAGAACAATCATAGAACAACCAGGTTGGAAGAGACCCATCGGATCATCGAGTCCAACCATTCCTATCAAACACTAAACCATGGCCCTCAGGGCATTCATCTACTTAACGCTTCCTTGCGCTCACCTTTGGTTTAGAGTTTCGAAGAAGGTCAAGAATCGGAGCAGGGTTTAAGAAATGCTCTGTTATTCTGCTTGGTGTTGTCTGCTAGAGTGGATCTTAAGTGTAATGGCATCTGTTCTGTGCTCTCTTATCTACGCAGCTGAAAATCTTTAGTAAGCGAAGATCTGGGAATGTAGTAATAGAGCTTATTTTTCTTGACTCTTAACACAGATAAAGTACTGACGATTATCCCAAAAGAACGTTACCACTGGGAACCTAACTAAAGAAAGGAGCTGCCTTGAATACCCAAATCTGGTCTCCTTGCTCCTTAGAAGGGCTCCAGAAAAAGCTCTCATCCCCAACCAGGAGCTGGAGAACTCTGACATTTCAGAGTAATCAGGTAGAATTACTGCATCGCTAGTGATATCATATCTTTAACCTATTTCCTGACATTTCGTTTGTGTCATCTCTTTACATATATTGGATGAGAAAACAGTCTAGAGCTGCATCTGCAAAACAATCCGTGAAGTCTTTTGATCTGGGAAGACAAAAAAAAACTTTGTAGGAAGTTTCCTATGGAATGGAATGTACCTGATTTGTGGGTTTTATTTATTATTATTTCTGGGGGTTCTCCAGTTAATTAAACTACTCATTTTCTTCTCCTTCTTCCTTCTTATTCTTCCTAGAGAAGAGGAGGCTGAGAGAAGACCTCATTACTCTCTACAACTGCGTGAAAGGAGGTTGTGGAGGGGAGGGAGCTGGGCTCTTCTCCCAAGTGACAGGGGACAGGACGAGAGAGAATGGCCTCAAGCTCCACCAGGGGAGATTTAGGCTGGAGATTAGGAGGAAGTTTTTCACGGAAAGGGTCATTGGGCATTGGAACGGGCTGCCCAGGGAGGTGGTTGATTCCCCTTCCCTGGAGGGGTTTAAGGGACGGGTGGATGAGGTCCTGAGGGACATGGTTTAATGTTTGATAGGAATGGTTGGACTCGATGATCCGATGGGTCTCTTCCAACCTGGTTGTTCTATGATTCTATGATTTTGCTCACCTAGTAAATATTTACATGCTCTTGGTACCAGGCCATGGACTGCTGTGCTCTTTGAGAAGGTTTTCATAACCAAGCATAAACTGGAGCTGAAGAACTCCAGAGATCCTGACTGGGATGTTTTTTTTAGGCATATTTCAGACACGTGACCGTGTAGAGCATCCTGGTGGTCAAGTCATAGAGCTCAGAATTGCTGCCGTTGCTGCCAGGCCAGAATGAGTAACTGCAGATGTAAGTTGGGATAAAAAGTAGATGCAGAGTAAAGCATCGTCGGCAGCAGCATCGGTTCGCTCAGGCTCCTCCGTGTCTGTATCCCACAGGGAGAAGAAAAAAAAAACAAAACACAAACCCAGAATGGCTTTCCCCAAGTTCAGAAGCATACCTGATGGGAAAGTAGATCTGCAATCGATAAGTTAAAAGGAAATGTGGAGTGTGAATGTTTGTTTTCAGAAAAATAAATATCAATATTGAGTTGAGATGCAGGAAGAATATTTTGTTGAGAGCATTGAAAATTCAAACTGTAGGTGGCTGTAACTCATCTTCCGGCAGCAGAAGGAATCATCTTTTTAGACTGCTGTGGGGTTTGATTGATAAAGTTGGCAAACCTCCTAAACTATTGTTCTAAGGAAAGTAAAAAAACCAAATCTAGCTTAGTGTTTTGGGAAAAACACTGAAGTGATGTAGAAATAATGTTTTAACTTAGTCTGGGGCTGAATGAAATTTTGAGTAAGTAGGTATTGTCTGAAGCCAAGTGAGGTTGATGCCCATTGAATCATAGAATAACCAGGTTGGAAGAGAACCACTGGATCATCGAGTCCAACCATTCATTGAGACATTTCGAATACTGAATAAGCAGGAGATTTGTCTATGAGTGTTTCAATAAGTTCTGCCTTTATATGTTGCGTGAAGTTGTGTGTGTGTTAGGTAGGTACTAGCACCTAAATTATTCCTTATTTGAAGAAAAACACTTAGCATTGATGAGTATCTTATACTTGGAGATCAATGGTAGTTATTGTGAAGTGAGAAACCTCTTGAGTATTTGGTTGGTGTTTGTTACAGTAGGAAAACTTGAGGGACTTGGTTTAGTGTTAGATAGGAATGGTTGGACTAGAAGATCCGATGGGTCCCTTCCAACCTGGTGATTCTGTGAAAAAAGACAAACCCTTGAATGTTTTACAACAAAAAGCACAGAATTAAGTAAAATATTAGCAATTGCTCTATTGCTGTTGTATTTCCACTGGTGGTTTACAGTTGTCTTTGAGGAAAGCATAAGCTCAAGGATGAAAATTGCTTATCGTAGACTGTTAGTAGGAATCAAACACCTTTAGCAGGTAGACACTGGAAGCGTTTTTTTTTCCCCTCTCTGCGTCTTAGGACCATGAATTCTCCCAAAATTGGAATAGCAGTGAGGAGCCATAAGGATGAGTGATGACCCAGGCAGGTTTTTCTCGAGCCAGTGACACTTGTGTCGCAGCTCCCTGCTCTCCTTGACTCTATAAAAAGTCACTTTGCCACAGTCTTCGCTCCGTGCGGCTAATCGATACGGCAAAAGGTGCAGATAAATGGAAAAATAGATTTAGTTAGCGTAAAACACAGAGGAGAATTGACTCACCCACCTTTTTTTTTTTTTTTTAGGCTTATTTACTCTTTTTTTTGTTTTGTTGTTTGTGTGAGGGATCTTCCTAGCAGCTTGGATCCGAGGGGTCTCAGGTTTCAAGGGAAAGGATCCAGGATCTGGTGCTGGAATCTGGTGCGGATGAGGCTGCGAGCCGGCCAGCTGGCACCCGGCAGGCGGTGGAGAGCGTCAAACAGAAACAGAACAAGCTGTTTATTTTCTGCACTTGGGCATTTTTGACCCATTTTTTAGCAGATTGTTTTGAAGAAGTTATGATTAATCAAGTCCTCTAATTAGCTGTTAAATAGTTCCCTACTTGATTGATCTAATTACTTTGCCTCTATGCTTCCTTTATCCGAAGGAGAGCCTATGTCTGTGATTACTGCAGCCTCCCAGCTCTTCCTGTGCCACTGGAGAAAATCTATGGGAACAGGCTGAAAAATGCTCTTCTGTGCAGGTTTTTAGAGTTGTTTGGGTTGGAAGGGACTTTAAAGATCATCGAGTTCTCTCTGCTGTGTGCAGGGACACCTCCCACTAGATCAGGCTGCCCAAAGCCCCATCCAACCTGGCCTTGAACACCTCCAGGGATTTGGTATCCACAAATTCCCTGGATAACTTCTTCAAGTGCCTCAACACTCCCATAGCTGAAGAAATTCTTCCTTATGTCTAGTCTAAAGCTGCCCCTCTCCTATTTATAATCCATTATACACATGAAATCCAAGTTATCCCATTATCCGAGTAAATGATTTATGTACCAGGCAATCCCAACAAGCTTCTTGAGTTCTGCCTCTCTCGTGCTTCAAAAGGAAAAGTTAAGCAGTTTCTCTAAACCATAGAAAACTACTTCTAATATAAATTTGCTTCATGCGTATCAAGGAGCTGGATTCGATCGCTTTATTTCAGTGCGTTGGGGTCGCAGGGCAAGGGTTTGGTAGCAGAGGTGGCCACGTGGGTGGCTTCTGTGATCAGGTTGCTAGAAGCTTCCCATGTGTCCGACAGAGCCAATGCCACCTGGCTCCAAGAAGGATCTGCCACTGGTCCATCAGTGATGGTGGTCGGGCTTCTGGAATAACATATTTAAGAATGGGGGTGAAAACCTGCATGTCAACCACAAGGGAGGAGTAAAACAAATCACTTTTTTTTTTTTTTTTAATTCACTTTGCCCTCTGACTGAGGGCACCCAGAGCCTTTTGTAGCACAGATGGTTTTCTGTGAGTGCTGTTCCCAGATGTGGTGGCGAAACAGTCTTCCAGCCGCAGGGGAGAGAACGGGGTCCCCTTTCTTCTACTGACCCAGGGGAACGCTGAGGAGATAGTGTGCTTGGTTGGAGAACCAGTCACAGGTTGTGGCAGGAGAAGCAGCTTGCGCAGCATTTGAAGATCTGCTGCTCTTACGTAATCATCTTGCTGAGAACCGTTCGGTTGTTCTGGATTTTAAAAAGGCTTTTAGCTGCCCACGGGAGAGTTTGAATCCAGGAGAAATCATCCCATGTGAGTAGGGGATGGTGACTCACACATTTTTTTGAGACCATCAGTGTGGTCCCAGCAGCACCTGCCCTTTCCTCCGGCCCCTTCGGAATGGGCCACGTCCCATCCTCCTGCAGACGATGCTGGGATGCTGGGCGGAGGCGATAAGCCTGGAGAGAAGGTGGCAGAAAATGGCATCCCCAACCGATCATGAACTTGGAGCAGTCTCGGTTGCCCTGCAGACTCCTGCAGAGCAAAGCACTTTAGCTGCTCACCTCTAGCTGTGAATATTGCCGTGCAGGTAGGGAAAAATGGCTACGGAGAGCTCTCAGGCAGGGAAGGCTGGGGTTATAAAGCTTGTCTGGTTATCTTCTGAGCATGAAAAATTAATTTAGATACTTACATTCCTTCAGCTGAACTCTGTTCAATGTGTTTTATGGTTTTTTTAGACTGCAAAGTTCAGCAATGTGGGATGAAATCTAAAATAATAACAACAAAAGCTTCAGCTGTGCTCTGAAATTTCCTTTTTACCTACTGTCCCCTGCATTGCTTTTGTTCTTTGGGGTATGAGGCTGAGAGGAGGCTGTTTCCCAGACCATACAAGTCTCCCGTAGCCACTGCTCCTCTCTCATGTGGAAGATTCTTGTCCTTTTTCTGGTGGTGCTTCACCTCAGGGAGTCCAGGTCCTTGCTGGATCCCTCTGCCAGCTCCAGTCATCCTTGTGTTTTGCAGATTCTTGCGCAGCCGCGTGACAAAATTCACTTTGAGAAGGTCACGTTCTCTCCGGTAACGTGTCCAAGACCTTCATCTCTTCTTTTTTTGGCTTCCCACGTGTCTCTGCTGTGTGTCCTGGGGCCATCTGAAAGATGCTCACCATCCCAGTTTGTAGGTCCCATGTCACCTCCACACTTCTTCATCCCCGTGCGCTGCAGGAGATTGCAGTTCCATTTCTTTGTTGGAGCCGCTCGGTCTGTCTTTCCAGATGGCCCTTCCATGATTTTTAATAGTTCTCGTTATGAAAACGCCAAACTCTCCGAATTTGGTGCATTGGCGTAGAAATTATTGAGATAGCCCAGGACTCATCAATAATAACCAATACACGGTGGTCACGGACACCTTGTAGTTGGCTGTTGCTGTTAGACAAGGGGGTTAATCCTTAACTAAACAGGGAAGATCTCGGAGAATTTATTGTTGGGAGACTGTATTCAGGGTGAGGTACTGACGTTCGGAATTTCAATAAAGTATTAAATCCCTTTTAAGCCATAAAAAATGAAAAAGTTTATGAAGGAGAGTAAGTCATACCTTGTAGTTCTGTGAAGTAATTGCCCCTCAAGACTCTGCTGTAAATTAACGCTTCGGTAATCGAGTCGGTTGTTTTAAACCAAAATAAAATTAAAATAGTTAAAAGAGCGTAAAATGAGATTGAAAATATGGGGGAAAAATGAGTTTATTTAAAAAAAAAAATATCTCAGCTCGGAGGATTTCAGTCAATGCAAGAAGGGATTCTATGCATGAATAAACCGTAATAATGTTTAAATAATGGCTGTTAGTGCTTTCGGTGGCTACCTAAGTACATGATGACATATGGTGTGACAGCGTGAAGTGCTGATTTAGAGTTTGATGTTATCTACTAGTTTTCAAGCTGTTAGTTATAAACTGGGAGAAGCTTTATGTAAGCAGACAGGTGGCGAGCGCTCGGCAGCTTGGTGGGCAGGTGGGAAGCTGCGCCTGCCACTCGCCGTGCGAAACCCGTGCTCTTCTCCTGCCTCATCGGCTGCTTCTCCCCAATCTCAGCAGCTTCGCGTCTCTCTTGCTGCTGGTTGTTTCCCGGCATCCTGTGTTTGATGGAGAAGCTCTGATGTCCCTAACTCAGTGGGGACGTTATTGAAAGGGCTGGAGAACAGGCCCTGTGAGGAACGGCTGAGGGACCTGGGGACGTTTAGCCTGGAGAAGAGGAGGCTGAGGGGAGACCTCATTGCTCTCTACAACTACCTGAAAGGAGGTTGTGGAGAGGAGGGAGCTGGGCTCTTCTCCCAAGTGACAAGGACAAGAGGGAATGGCCTCAAGCTCTGCCAGGGGAGGTTCAAGCTGGACATTAGGAAAAAAGAAATTCAAAGAAAGGGTCATTGGGCACTGGCAGAGGCTGCGCAGGGAAGGGGTTGAGTCGCCTTCCCTGGAGGTGTTTAACGGACGGATGAGGTCCTGAGGGACATGGTTTAGTGTTTGATAGGAATGGTTGGACTTGATGATCTAGTGGGTCTTTTCCAGCCTGGTTATTCTATGATTCTGTGATTTTTTTTCTTGTGGCAGAAGTGGAAATTTTCTAGGAGAAGGAAGGAGAGGGAGGCATCGTCTCCTCTTCTGCCAATGAAGAAACTAAAAGGCACAGGTGAACCTTGCAGACTAACCCTGGAAATGTTGCTGCTAAAAATGTGTTGTCTTTATTGTCTTAAAAAGCAAACACTTTTTCCTCCATGAGTTAGAAAACTCGAGTGCTTGAATAACCACCTTTTGTGCCATGTCTTTGTGCAACAGTTGCAAGTGAAGATGCTAATCACTATCTTCAGCAGCCTCCGTAGCCAGAAAATACTGGCATTTTTCCCAAATTCCTGCCATCTGTTGGGTGCAGCCTGAAAAAGTGCAAACTTGCACCTACTTGAAGTCGCGGTAATAGAGAGAATGAGTGCAAAGCGACACTAGGCAGTAAAACATGTTCTGTGCAGCTGCTTTGCTGAGAGGGAGAACTTCTAGTTGGTCCAAACCCACGGGTGGTTTGGGCAGAGCCTGTGGGGATCGTACTCTGGATGGTACATCGTGATGATTTTCCAGAAACAATAGAAATTACTTCTACCAAAAGAAGCATCTGGGATGCCTGGAGAGGAGAATGAGAGAAACATCTGGCACGGAGCAGTGTTTCTGCTTCATCTGAGAGAAAGTTACCCACCCTGGTGTAATTAATGTTCTCGAGTTCTTTCTCATTAGTGCAAGAGGAAACTCATTTTTCTTGTGGTCAGGGCATGTGGAAATGGAGAAGGGCATCACGAGTGCTTCATTTTATCTATTTGCCTACCTGGCTCTGCAAACAGGAAGGTTCTTGTGGAATTGCAGGGAATTCAGATGACTTTTGGCCACAAACCCATGAGAAGCAGCACCAAGCATGAAGAGGAGAAGCAGAGATTATCTATGACTTCTGGTTAGGGAGGACAGTGTGCAGGAAACGTTATGGTAGGTTAAGAAAAAAACTCCATCCTTCTATTTGCTTCCGTGTTACTGGTTTGGAGGGGAATTTGTTGGTTTGTTTTGGTTGTGTTTGGGGTTTTTTAATTATTTTTTTTTCTTGGGGAAGCTTAACAAGAGAGCTGTGCTGACTCTTGAGCAACAGCAAATCCAATCTGCGATACGAGGAAGAGTTGAAGACTTCTCAGCTGGAAGCACAGCTCCTTTCCAGGCTCAGCGCAGCAAAATTAGTCAGTGCTCAGCAAGCGGCAGATGATGTTTGACTGCTGGTGAGGCCAACCAAGCAGGGTGTTGTGGAGCCTTAGGAGAGGCGAGTGGTGGCAACCAGAGCTCATCTGCAGGGTGGTGGGAAATCGTGTGCACTGGCTGTCGAGCTTGGGCATCAAAGTTCCCGTATCTCGCAGCAGGAACGAGCTTGGGGGGAAGGAGGCTGGTGGACGCCCTGGGTCTTGTAGGAGCTGAATCACGGTTGGATCTGATGCTGTAGATCTTGAGCGTAGAGGCTTTCCTTACTCTCAGAGCTTCACAACACTGAAGGAGAGACTGTTGCTGTGTTGCTCCTCACCACATCTGTCTTTTTAATCTCAGTGTTATTGAAGATCTTCTGTACTTAAGGATGCATCTTGATAAGCTTGAGGATGTTGGACTGGTTGGACTCGATGATCCGATGGGTCTCTTCCAACCTGGTTGTTCTATGATTCTATGTTTGTTACTACCTCCACCATCCATTGCACACACAAACTGATTGCACCTGAAATTTCGTACTTATCTCCCTTGCCGGGTCTCAGGTGCTGGTTATAAATCTATGGTTTAAAGACACCACAGAGGAGGGTGAGGTGGTGTGAATAAATATATTTTTATGCACTGTAACTATGTAGGATTTTCATTAGGCTTGGGCTTTTGGGGCCTCAGACAACTTTCGCTGAAGTCAGGACTTAATTTTTTTTTTTATTTTTTTTGCTTTGGTATTTTATTATGGCTGGATTAAGCCTTAATTGTCAAGGCTTTCAACAGTCGCACGGCAACAAATGCACGAAGGAGGAAATGTAAATATAACTTAGAGAATGAAATGCAAATGTGTGTATTTGGATAAAACGTGCGCTTGTATCTTGTAGTCAAATTTAAATTTTTAAGTAGCTGCTTTTAACAACTACCTGCAGAAACCCCTGGAAGTAAATGGATAAAACTTCATCTTCAACCCGGATTCATGTGTAGAAATAGCCAAATATATTCTTAATACAAAGAGACTTGGCAACAGAGTCCACCCCCCTCTGCAGTAAGACATTTTAGCCTGGAGAAGAGGAGGCTGAAAGGTGACCTCATTGCTCTCTACAACTACCTGAAAGGAGGTTGTGGAGAGGAGGGAGCTGGGCTCTTCTCCCAAGTGACAGGGGACAGGACAAGAGGGAATGGCCTCAAGCTCCGCCAGGGGAGATTTAGACTAGAGATTAGGAGGAAGTTTTTCACAGAAATGGTCGTTATACATTGGAATAGGCTGCCCAGGGAGGTGGCTGATTCACCTTCCCTGGAGGGGTTTAAGGGACGGGTGGATGAGGTGCTGAGGGACATGGTTTAGTGTTTGATGGGAATGGTTGGACTCGATGATCCGATGGGTCTCTTCCAACCTGGTTGTTCTATGATTCTATGACTTCACAGGGCTGTGCTCTCTATCTAATGTCTTGCAACTTAAATGGATTCTGGTTTAATCGCTTGCATCTAACAGCTGAAGGTAGTTTTTTTTCTCATTATTCTGCGGACCTGTTGCTACCATAAAATATCGGCCAAGGATCAGCCTAAACTAGAATGATTTGCAGAGTGTTCTCCACAATGTTTGAGCAGGACTGCGGGCACAGAGGTTTGCAGCAAAGCTCTAGCGAAACCAGCTGAGAAGCAGGTGCTGAGGCCACACATGAGGTAGCACTGGTGTTTTGCACCCCAGCTCACCTATAGACTGAAAAAAAGGACTCGACACATCGTATTTAGTTCCAGGAATACACCTGGGGAGCTCAGAGCAGTAATAATGCCTAATATCTCTGTAAGCCTCAATATAACAGTGGAGCTTTGCCAGCTGATTATGTAGGTTTATCCCAAATCAGCCTCTGTTAAAGTGGAATCGTTTGGCAGGAGTCAGTTGTCCCAGAGGGAGCTTAGTGGCAGGAGAGGGATGGTCCAGGGAGCTTCTGGCTTTTGAATATACTGATGAATCATAGAATCATAGAACAACCAGGTTGGAAGAGACCCATCGGATCATCAAGTCCAACCATTCCTATCAAACACTAACCCATGTCCCTCAGGACCTCATCCACCTGTGCCTTAAACCCCTCCAGGGAAGGTGAATCAACCACCTCCCTGGGCAACCTGTTCCAATGCCCAATGACCCTTTCCGTGAAAAACCTCCTCCTAAATCCTATTAGCCATCCCCAAATTCCTGTACACACTTCAATAATTTCTCAGCTCGAGCTAACGTTATCTCTTACCCTCCCAACGCACAAACGTAAAAAAGCGCAAGAGGCAGGTTACTACGTGGAAGAAGGGCAAGATTTGGAGTCTGGCTGGTCCTATGGTAAAGCGAGAGTGGAGGCTCCCTTCTGGGTTTGCCCATGGAACATTGTGAGTTGAATGTGTCTCCTAATGAGTTTGGGTTTCTCTGAGTGTTCAGGTAATTACAGGCGGTGGTGGGAGATCTCGATACCATGGCCATGCTCACTCTTGGCACTGGGAGTGTGAGTAGGTGACTGTGAAGATGAACGTGAATAGTTAGAGATGAGTCTACAGAACTACAGACTGGGAGAAGTCTGGCTGGAAAACTGCCAGGAGGAGAGGGACCTGGGGGTGTTGGTCGACAGCTGACTGAACATGAGCCAGCAGTGTGCCCAGGTGGCCAAGAAGGCCAATGGCATCCTGGCTTGGATCAGAAATGGTGTGACCAGCAGGGCCAGGGAGGTGATTCTCCCTCTGGACTCAGCACTGGTGAGGCCGCTCCTTGAATATTGTGTCCAGTTGTGGACCCCTCAGCACAAGAAGGATGTTGAGGCTCTGGAGCAAGTCCAGAGAAGAGCGACAAGGCTGGTGAAGGGGCTGGAGAACAGAACCTATGAGGAGGGGCTGAGAGAGCTGGGGGTGTTTATCCTGGAGAAGAGGAGGCTGAGAGGAGACCTCATTACACTCTCCAGCTCCCTGAAAGGAGGTTGTAGAGAGGAGGGAGCTGGGCTGTTCTCCCAAGGGTCAGGGGACAGGACAAGAGGGAATGGCCTCAAGCTCCACCAGGGGAGATTTAGGCTGGAGATTAGGAGGAGGTTTTTCACACAGAGGGTCATTGGGCATTGGAATAGGCTGCCCATGGAGGTGGTTGATTCACCTTCCCTGGAGGTGTTTAAGGGACGGGTGGATGAGGTATTGAGGGACTTGGTTTAGTGTTTGATAGGAATGGTTGGACTAGAAGATCCGATGGGTCCCTTCCAACCTGGTTGTTCTGTGATGCTGAGTCTATAGACAATGTTAAGACTTTGATAGCTTGTAGTAAAATCTTACCAGCGACTTGCTTCACGTCATGTCTTCCAGTGCTCATGAAATAAATAGAAGTGACAGATCTGCGAGTAGCAGTGTACAGTTTGCGCACAGAATATTTTTCATTTGAAACAACCCAGATGTACAGAAATAAAAAATAGATTAAATGCTTCAAGCACCACACCGCATGCCTGTGGTGTCACGGCGTGCAAAGGATGAGTGACATGTGTCTTGACGTGTTTTTGAATGGCAGACACTTCTCTGTGCTTCTAAAGAAAACAAAGTGGCCAAATTTGATTTGAGATCTGAAAATGGGGCGAGCGACGTGGCAGCTGAAGTGTGTCATCCACCTTGGGAATCCTCCTCAATTGGATTTCCACGGAGAGGTTAGCAATAGCAACCCCTCACCTCCAGTCTTCAGCTTAACCTCTCTGGTAGGAGAGATCCCCGGATCTCCCTGGGGCTGCAGAGTTGAGCTCACACGTGAGACTTTGCAGGTTGCTTAGCGTCTTAGCTTAGCTTGACCTGACATATTTGTTTTCTATCTTTTCACTTGGCTGCAGTTGTGTTATTTCCAGGGCGAGCGTTTAGTTCTCGGCTGCTGGGGGCTTGAGCCGCAAACCAGCGACGTTTGTCGCTGTAGATCTTTTCATCATCTTCTTGGAGTCTGGGTTGAAGCACCATGTCCGTTAATGAGAGCTTGTCATTAGTCCTGATGCTATTAGAAGACATGGTTCCTCTTTCAATAGATGCTGGTTTAGAGATGTAATAGAGAAAGAAAAGCTATATCTGCAGCTAAAAATACTCCTGAATGGTGTATTTATGGGTCTCGTTACACTTTGACGGTTGTGGGTTGTCTTTTGCTGGGAAAAAATTGTTCTTTCTGTTGTATTTTATGAAGAACTGGTGGCATCTGGTGATCACTTCTAATGAGCCCTTTCAAGACTGCTGACAAAAATAAACCTTTTAGTAAGAAAGATTTGTGGTACGGCGCGTCGAGGAGAGAGGCTGCAATTAGTAAGTAATCCCTGCCTGCCGCTCCGCTCAGGGAAACATTCCAAATGGGTGTCAGTGCAAATATTCTGGTTTCAGTGTATTACAAAATGAAAAGGGTTGTTCCTCGGCTCTTGGGTCTAATTGAATAAAGGCCGATCTGACTGAGAAGCGCAGCGGCGACGGTTCCGGTCCCTGAGAGACGGGCGCCCGTTAATGGCAGAGGGGGAGCTGTTTGCAGGATCGATACCGACTACATCTTAGTTAAATTCATTTGTGTTTGTGGGTGGTGCATGCAGGCTGGTTTGCTTCAGAGTTTTGTCATTTGTCTTTGGAGCGTAAGAAAACAAAAGTTAAAGAATTGGAAATCTGGCTTTGGAGGGCTGCAGACTCTCGGTTAGGAATTCATAGAATCGTAGAATCGCCAGGTTGGAAGCGACCCACCGGATCATTGAGTCCAACCATTCCTATCAAACACTCAACTATGTCCCTCAGCACCTCATCTACCCATCCCTTAAACACCTCCAGGGAAGGGGAATCAACCACCTCCCTGGGCAGCCTATTCCAATGCCCAATGACCCTTTCTGTGAAAAACTTCCTCCTAATCTCTAGCCTAAATCTCCCCTGGCGGAGCTTGAGGCCATTCCCTCTTGTCCTGTCCCTTGGGAGAAGAGCCCAGCTCCCTCCTCTCCACAACCTCATCTCAGGTAGTTGTAGAGAGTAATGAGGTCTCCTCTCAGCCTCCTCTTCTCTAGACTAAATAACTCCAGCTCTCTCAGACGCTCCTCATAGGGCCTGTTCTTCAGCCCCTTCACCAGCTTCCTTGCTCTTCTCTGGACTCGCTCCAGAGCCTCAACATCCTTCTTGTGCTGAGGGGCCCACAACTGAACACAGGATTCAAGGAGCAACCTCACCAATGCTGAGTACAGAGGGAGAATAACCTCTGTACAGAAGAAGAATAACCTCTGTACTCTGTTATCGAACACTAACCCATGTCCCTCAGCACCTCGTCCACCCGTCCCTTAAACCCCTCCAGGGACGGTGACTCAACCCCCTCCCTGTTCAGCCTGTTCCACTGCCCAATGACGCTTTCTATGAAAAATTGATGAGGTAGGGAGGTGTTTTCCCAGCTCCATCTATGTCTGTGCAGTGCTGCTGTTCTTCTCGGCAGGCATCGAAGCCCCATTAGGACCCGTGAGTGTGCTGGCAACAGACACCTGGGCTTTTATAAGCAGGATGATCTGCATTGTTTGTCTCTTATGGGCTTTTTTTAATCAACATCCCAGCTGTTGCTACCTTTTCTGGCACTTGTGTTCATGTGGGGAAGCTTGGATTGCTGTGCATCGCATTAGTTATGTGAATCTGAAGAATAAGGTGACTCGGGAGGTGGGTTTTTTGCATCTTCTACGAGTTAAAAAGAACATTGTCTTGATTGTCGAACATTGTCTTGATTGTAGAACCTTTATTCATCGCATGAATATAGATGGTTTCAATGTTTTGCCTTTGTTTACAAAACAAAGTAAAGTTTTGAAAGAGTTTTCATTTCTCAGCCCTTGAGGTGGCCTTGATTTAGGCCTCTTTTCCCAAAGTGTCTTTTCCCTAGACATCGGTGCCCAAGCCAGGCGCCTCCGTCCCCTGCAGCACCCCCTGTGTGGGTCCCCACCTCCCATTTGATTGTTAAATTGAATTATTTTCTGCTTTATCTTTGAAAGCAAAACCGTGTTATCGTCTTCCGAGTGTATTTGCAGGCTCTAACCACTTCCATTCTTCCGCAGGATACGATGCGGGAAACCATAATCAGAGATCTATACAGCTTGGATTTATGGTGCTGCTCAGTCCTTAAGCTTTTCCTATTAATTAAGATTTTAGAGAAGGTCTTTCAGCTTTCCTTCTGCATTTTATTACTCGTTTCACACCTTCCTTTGTCTATCTGCTGTGTGATTTTTCTACACACTTATGACCTCAAACCCCACCAGTGGGACCTTGGGGTGATGGGAGGGTCTTCAAGGAAGGCTGCAGAAGTGCTGTGACGTTTTTGCAGTGTGAAGTCAAGTGAAAAGCTGTGTTTGACCACAGAATCACCAGGTTGGAAGAGACCTGCAGGATCATCGAGTCCAACCATTTCTATCAAACACTAAACCATGTCCCTCGGCACCTTGTCCACTCGTGCCTTAAACACCTCCAGGGATGGTGATTCAGCCACCTCCCTGGGCAGCCTCTACCAGTGCCCAATGACCCTTTCTGTGAAATTTTTTTCCCCTAATATCAAGCTGCCATGAGGGTGCTGGAAGGAGATTTATGAGACATTATCTGCACTGGTTCCTCCTCGTGCTCCTCATGCTGTGGTGTTGACCGCCTGTGCCAGCAGCCTCCTCGCAGCCAGACAGGGTCACTTCAACGCTTGCCAGGTTCTGGCTCCTCTGTATTTACCCTCTAACAGGCTCTTGCTTTCTGTTCTCCACCTGCCAGCGAGCGCCCTGGAAGGACAGCATCTGATTTCCTCTAATGGCTGGTTTGTTTTGGAGGTCAGGAGGGGCAGCTGGAAATTACTATATAGCTCCTCATTCATTGTCCAGATAAAAGGGATACTCCTGATTTTGAAATAATGGTGGAAAAACAGCAGACTCCTCAAGCTTTTCTTTTTATTTTTTTTTTTTTTTTTTTTTTGTATGTGGACTAGATTCTTCTAGTCTCACCTCATTTCAGTAAAACTTTTCTGCCATTTCTGGCACCTGTAAAACCATCTGCTCTGGTGGGAACGTGCCACCAGCTGAGGTGGAAAGGTGGTGGGTCAGGTCAGGGGGATGCTTGAGCTTTTCATCGTGACTGGTTGTACCAGGGAAAGCCTAACTCCCTTGTGCATATCTGAGCGGAAAAGGTCCATATAGGAAGATTGTTGGAAGTTTGTTACCCTGAAAGCCTGGAACATTCTCTTTATAAATTTTATTCATAGAATCATAGAACAATCAGGTTGGAAGAGACCCATCGGATCATCGAGTCCAACCATTCCTATCAAATTCCAGTTACTATGCTGGGAAACGTGTATCTGGGTCCATGCAGATCATCTGAATCCATATGAGTCGTAACTGCCTGGATTTACGTTAACAGATTTTAATTTAACTCGGTCGTTTTCTTCTTGATAATTTAATATTTTATTTGTGAGCAGTGGGGGAAAAGCACTGAGGGAGTTGTTCTACCAGCTCTGAGAGTGCTGCTAACAGAACAATAGAATCATAGAGCAACCAGGTTGGAAGAGACTGATTGGATCATTGAGTCCAACCATTCTTATCAAATACTAGTCTTAGATACTTCTGTTGTGTTTCTTCTTACGTTCTCACCCCAAACTGAAATGTTTGAGGGGCTGAAGTCAGGGGTGTTTGCACTGGGAAACCAGATTGTCCAGTGATGTGTCTGAGCTGTGTTTGGGCTGCCTCACACATACCAGGAGGAGCCTTCAGTGCCGTATTATTCCATGTTACAGCATCGTATAGAAATCTTTACAAACTTGAAGCAATTTTTAACATCTTTAATATCTTCAGCTGCAGTTTTGCTTTGAGGGTATTGTTGGTTTATCTGCACTGTTTTCTGCCGACAAAATTATGACTTTGAGTTGTCTCTGTTTACCTGTTGGTCAACTCGATGTGGTCAGAGGAGTGTGAGAGAGAAGGTTTGTCTCTAAGGTGTTTGGCACCCAGGCTGGTTCTGAGGCTCATCAGGAACCACCATCACAGAGAGGGGTTTTAATACTAAAAGGTGCTTTGATTTGGTTTATGCTTCCTACATCTCCGGCACCTTGAAAGGGCACCTGGCAGCATCACACCTTTCTCCTGAGCCAACTGGGATCGACTCAACCGATGAGTGATGTGCTTTGGCTCCCCAAAAAATCATTTCTAAATCACTTGAACCCTGAGAAAATCTGGTAATTTGGAGGTAGCCCAAGGCTGGAACTGGGGAAGCAGGGGCTGTGTCCACAGTTGTAAACGTGGTGGTAGGTATCACATAAATGGGGTGAAGCTTGAGGACCGTGCAAATAAAGCAGAGCCAACTCTTCTCTATAAACTCCATGCACCAGGTAGATTTTACAGACTAGTCTGTTTGCTGTGTCTGAATAATTCTTCTAAAGAGGAGTTGATAACCTGTAGGTTCTAAAGAAATTCTAAAGAAATTCAGGAATATTTCCTGTCTGGTCCAAGCAGCTGTGACTTCAGTGGACATGCAAGTATTGTCTTGCTGGCAGGCTGGGTGGCTGTTTAGTAGAATCTTTGCCTTTATATTTTGTCTTAATTTAGGTCTGATTTTGTGATCTGTTAGCTCCATAAATTTATTTAGGAGTTATGATCACAGTTATTTTGGTTAGAATATATATACAGAAATCATGGTATGAATCAGGCCATTTCTCAGTATTTCTATTCAATTTGATGTGCTTGGGTTATCGTTTCAAGATACTGATTTGAATTTAATACCGTTTAGAAAACAAATACATGTCCAAATTGGCTCCAGATGTGATTCATTTCATTTCGTGTCTTGCAAGATGTTTTTAACAGCTGATGGATGAGTGTGGTGGGAGGTTGCCAAAGAGATGCTTTTTGATTCAGGTCGAAGCAGCAAAAACTCTTCATCTGAAACAAGATAGATTTTTTTTTTTCCCAGTGTTTAAAAAGAACCTCTAATTACTTATTTTTGTGAAATTTCTTTCAGTTCTGCATTAGTATAATGAGTGTCAAACGCAAACAGTTCTTCTGCCAAGGCTCCTCTGGTTCCATCTATCGCAGGCACTGGGGTTATGATGCCCTTTAAAATCATAGAATTATAGAACAACCAGGTTGGAAGAGACCTACTGGATCATCAAGTCCAACCATTCCTATCAAACACTAAACCACACAACTTTCCTTTCCTACAGACACAGGCAGAGGAGCTGCTGGAGTAATGATATCCATGGCTCTGACTGTGGAATGAGGAAGAGTTTTTAGCAGCAGCTCGCGAAAGGTACCGTTAAAAGGTGGCCTCAGCTCCTCCTCCCCTCTTCCCTCCCAAAAGCTCTTGATACAAATTTGAGAAATTCTCAAGCTCATAAAAAATGTATTAGGAAAGCTGAGGCGCCATCCCATGTGTGTGACTCTGTGCTTCTTGGAGTGCATCATCCACAGAGGGAATGGTTGATTTATTCTTATTCTGATGACATGGATGCAGACAAAGCTGTCAGGTGATGGTCTGAATCTTTTCCTGTTTTTCCATTAGAGAAGTGGTTCCTACCTAAGCAGAAGAAATGAATGAATTTGTATCTTACAAGGGAGGGAAAATAAGTAAATAAATAAATTTATAAATTTATAAATGAATAAATACATTAGGTTAAATATTAGGAGGAAGTTCTTCACAGAAAGGGTCATTGGGCACTGGCAGAGGCTGCCCAGGGAGGTGGTTGATTCACCTTCCCTGGAGATGTTTAAGGGGCAGGTGGACGAGGTGCTGAGGGACATGGTTTAGTGTTTGATGGGAATGGTTGGACTCGATGATCCGATGGGTCTCTTCCAACCTGGTGATTCTGTGATTTTCGGCGTTTGTTTATTTATAGACCACAGGGAAAAGAGACTGAAATAAGCAAATGCAGATCTTGATTTGAGTCTTGTTTTCTGTACTGCGAATGAAGGTGTTAAGTCCTGCAAACTGGTGCTGCACTATCACAAAACTGGGCTGAGCTATCCCCCTCTAATCTCCTTTTTTCCTTTCTGTCACGTTTCAGATGGTTTGTCAGAAGCCTCTACTAATATGTTGTTGTATCATAGAATCACCAGGTTGGAGGAGACCCATGTTTGTACATCACAAAACCCCACTGAGTATGAGAAAGACCTGACAGGACCGCGGGCCTGACCCTACTTCTAATAAATGGCATTAATTTCCTTGCTTACCTTCTAGAGCAGGAACTTTCACTCTTTTTCTCTAGCTGTTGTGTTTCACGTGGTGCTAAAGACAGGGAGAAAAGCATTCATGCGAGACCATGTATAAACTGATCTGACTCTCATTAACGCAGAGTCTTTTTACGCTTGCAGGGGGCTTTAGTGAGATACCGAGATGATTAGAAAAGGTTTCCACTAGGGAACCAGGCAGCTATCAACAAGTCTTATTATCTCGCAGAACCTGCTGCATTGGAAGGAATTCCTTACGTGAAACTTAATTACATCACTTCTTTAGCAGTGATCATAGAACAACCAGGTTGGAAGAGACCCATCGGATCATCGAGTCCAACCATTCCTATCAAACACTAAACCATGTCCCTCAGGGGCATCTACCCGTCCCTTAAACACCTCCAGGGAAGGTGAATCAACCACCTCCCTAGGCAGCCTATTCCAATGCCCAATGACCCTTTCTGTGAAAAACCTCCTCCTAATCTCTAGCCTAAATCTCCCCTGGTGGAGCTTGAGGCCATTCCCTCTTGTCCTGTCCCTTGGGAGAAGAGCCCAGCTCCCTCCTCTCCACAACCTCCTTTCAGGTAGTTGTAGAGAGCAATGAGGTCTCCTCTCAGCCTCCTCTTCTCCAGGATAAGCACTCCCAGCTCTCTCAGCCATTCCTCATAGGGCCTGTTCTCCAGGCCCTTCACCAGCTTCGTTGCTCTTCTCTGGACTCGCTCCAGAGCCTCAACATCCTTCTTGTGCTGAGGGGCCCACAACTGAACACAGGATTCAAGGAGCGGCCTCACCAGTGCTGAATCCAGAGGGAGAATAACCTCCCTGGCCCTGCTGGTCACACCATTTCTGATCCAAGCCAGGATGCCATTGGTCTTCTTGGCCACCTGGGCACACTGCTGGCCACACACATGTTCAGTCACTGTTGACCAACACCCCTAGGTCCATCTCATCCTGGCACCTTTCTAGACAGACTTCTCCCAGTCTGTAGCTATGCATAGGATTGTTGTGCCCCAAATTGTTTTGCCCCAGATTTCGGGAGCTCTTTCCTTTAGGAGGGTCTGCAGGGAGCCTGTTGAGCCGAGCACGAGCTCAAATTTTGCAGCACAGGCACAGAAGTGCTGAGAACAACCGTGCACCTCCCTCAGGGCCTTTGCACCCTGCTTCCCAGCCTTTAAATTGGGCTAATTCCCTCTCAACATCGGCTCCGTGTAGTGCTCTCGCAGATCAAAACACAGTGGTTTGTCATTCGTGCTTTACCCTGGAGTATCCGTCACTCTTGGTGCTGACAATCTCCGGGAAAAACATGTTTTCATCCCTTTATTTCTGCAGTAAGAAGATTCCCTCCGTGCGTCAGTGACATATATAATGAAAAATCCCACTGCCGGTGGTTCAGTGTGGGGATATTGTTATCTTGACAGGCCTCCAGCAGATCTGCTCCAGAACTGGTACCCTGAGCCGCAGAAAGGTTATTTGCCTTGTCAGCAGCAAAGCATTTCTAATGCTTAGATGACTTTCCCATTCATCATCTATTATAGGGCTTAAGAGAAAAGGGGAAAAAATTCTTACAAAGACATTTGGACATTCCCTGGAGGTGTTTAAGGGACGGGTGGACCAGGTGCTGAGAGACGTGGTTTAGTGTTTGATAGGAATGGTTGGACTCGATGATCCAATGGGTCTCTTCCAACTTGGTGATTCTGTGATTCTAAATAGAGAGGAATTCATCCCCAAAATATTTGGCCTGTTGAGCTTTGATTTGTTCAGTTTGTTCAGTTTCTCCTCGTGTGGACTTAAAGTAGAAATACAAATCTAATTGTTCCTGTTGTCTGGTAGCAGGCAGAATGAGGGGTGTCTGTGTTGTAAGTTGTGTTCCTACTGGTGCAGCAGGAATCAAAGTCCTCGTCTGCACCACTTGTGCCACAAAGAATCTGATTTAACACTTGACGGAGTCAGAACTTTCTGTCACCAAGTGGCACATTTTGACTCTGTCATGGGAAGCTCTCTCTTTCCTAGGGTGGCTTATATTGTACAGAATGACTACAATAACAAAAAAAAAAAAAAAACCTGAAGTTGGACTCGATGATCCGGTGGGTCTCTTCCAACCTGGTTATTTTATGATTCTATGAAGTGTTGGAAAGTCTTTGAACTGCTGCAACAGAGTTGTTCTGACTTCATCACATTCTGGAGGAGTAAATGGACTCTCACTTATTATATGCATAGTTGTATATGATTCCCTGTAATCTGTTAGTGCTGCTCCAACTTAAGAGCTTTCTGTGTGAAGTTTCTTTTTAATTTTTTTTTTTTTATGGTATAAGTACTTTCTCCCTCCTTGTGGGCGTTTTCCTCTTTAGAAGTTAACATTTTATAATGACAGTGATGCCCTTTAGGGTGTACGTTACGATCTGCTAATGAGATGTCTGAGAGGTCTCCTAATGACATCTGAACAACAGTCCCAGCAAATCGTTATTATACCATTACACACATCCTTAACAATAATAAATACTCCTACTTGCTGTCATTGTATTGTCCTTCGGTGCTTAGCAAGATATTCTCAAGTCAAGAGACTTAACAGTTTGAGTACGAGGTGGGAAAGTGCCTAAAATGAGCAGTTGTTTTGCTGCAGATTTCTCTGAATGTCTTTGATTATGAAGATGCTGGAAGGGCACAAGATCTGGGGAGAGTTCAGGGTGTTTTCTTATTGTAGCTGGATTGAAAATGCCAGGAGAACTGTTTGCCAGCAGGTTTGTGTACCCTCTGTTGTCCCTGTCTGCAGGGCTGGTCATAAACATCATGTACCTTCTGAGAAGAGAGGAGAGAAAGGGGGTGCCCATAGGCAATGGCTGGCTCAGAATTGCTTAAAAAGTTACTGTGATCAAGGACAAAGCTGTTCCAGGGCAGATTGTGTGGCCTCTGGATAGAAGCAAGACAGTCTCCAAGAAGGCAGGAGGGAGAACCTGTTTACACAAATACCTAAGAAAAGAATTTAATATTCTTGACTGCTACAGACCAGAAGTCTGTCTAGAAAGCTATCTGGAGGAGAGGGACCTAGGGGTGTTGGTCGACAGCAACTGACCGTGAGCCAGCAGTGTGCCCAGGTGGCCAAGAAGGCCAATGGCATCTTGGCTTGGATCAGAAATGGTGTGACCAGCAGGGCCAGGGAGGTTCTTCTCCCTCTGGACTCGGCACTGGTGAGGCCAGTCCTTGAATCCTGTGTTCAGTTGTGGGCCCCTCAGCACAAGAAGGATATTGAGGCTCTGGAGCGAGTCCAGAGAAGAGCCACAAAGCTGGTGAAGGGACTGGAGAACAGGCCTTATGAGGAGCAGCTGAGAGAGCTGGGGGTGTTTATCCTGGAGAAGAGGAGGCTGAGAGGAGACCTCATTACTCTCTCCAACTACCTGAAAGGAGGTTGTGGAGAGGAGGGAGCTGGGCTCTTCTCCCAAGGGACAGGGGACAGGACGAGAGGGAATGGCCTCAAACTCCACCAGGGGAGATTTAGGCTGGAGATTAGGAGGAAGTTTTTCACAGAAGGGGTCATTGGGCATTGGAATAGGCTACCCAGGGAAGTGGTTGATTCACCTTCCCTGGAGGTGTTTAAGGCACAGGTGGACGGGGTGCTGAGGGACATGGTTTAGTGATAGGGTGGGAATGGTTGGACTCGATGATGTGATGGGTCTCTTCCAACCTGGTGATTCTATGACTGTATCCATCACCGAGGATGCCGTGCAAGGAGCCTTTGTCATTTGTGTTGCTGGTCATGGTACACATAAGAAACTGGACAGGAAAGTACCTGTGTCTGGGAACCAGATTCATGAGATCCCTGGCAGAGAGTGAAGTGCTCCTCCTGACAGTAAAATACAATGAATTGTTTGGAAAGGTAAGTGTTTCAGAGCACAACAGGATCAGTAAATTTACATTTGTGCCAGAAGACTTTAACATTTATTAAAGCTTCCAAATAATGCATTTGCTATCTAGAAGTATTTGATAGATGTGGCAGTCAGCTGTAAAAAAGTGAGTATTAGTTACTTCCCAGAGGAATCCAGACTATTTTGTTTTCTCTAAGAGGAATAAGGTAGAGCATTGTGAAATGTCAAGCAGCAGATTGCATGGCATCATCAGCTGAAGCAGGCATGAGGAGCAAATATACCATTTATCTAACAAAAGCCTGTTTGGTTTGGTTAACTTAAATTACAGCCTGTCAGGGTTGAAGTCGTGATGAGGGTTTTTGTTGTAGAAATGAGGATTGTGATTTGGCTACAGGGAAAAGGTAGCCAAGGCTTTCTGATCACTCAGACCAATGGATCATGTCTCTTCCTCATAGAATCATAGAATCACCAGGTTGGAAGAGACCCATCGGATCATCGAGTCCAACCATTCCTATCAAACACTAAACCAAGTCCCCTCAGGACCTCATCCACCCGTCCCTTAAACACCTCCAGGGAAGGTGAATCAAACACCTCCATGGGCAGCCTATTCCAATGCCCAGTGACACTTTCCATGAGAAACTTCCTCCTAATCCTTAGCCTAAATCTCCCCTGGTGGAGCTCTAGGCCATTCCCTCTTGTCCTGTCCCCTGTCCCTTGGGAGAAGAGCCCAGCTCCCTCCCTCTCCATAACCTCCTTTCAGGTAGTTGTAGAGAGTAATGAGGTCTCCTCTCAGCCTCCTCTTCTCCAGGCTAAACACCCCCAACTCTCTCAGCCGTTCCTCATAAGGCCTGTTCTCCAGACCCCTCACCGGCCTCATTGCTCTTCTCTGGACTCGCTAATCACTGTGCAAAAACTAACTCTTCCAGTTCATGATGACTGCCCAGAGAAGCCGTGGCTGCCCCATCCCTGGAGGTGTTCAAGGCCAGGTTGGAAGGGAATTTGAGCAGCCTGATCCAGAGGGAGGTGCCCCTAACCATGGCAGGGGGTGTGGACTGGATGATCTTGTAGGTTTCTTCCAACTGAAACCAGTCTGTTATTCCTGACAGCCACATCTGATGTCATGGTCATTTCGGTGCTGGCATGAGATGATAAAATTCCCAGAAAAGAGGAAAAAACACAGTTAGTCAGAACATGAGATTTAGGCTAGAGATTAGGAGGAGATTTTTCATGCAAAGGGTCATTGGGCATTGGAATAGGCTGCCCTGGGAGTTGGTTGATTCACCTTCCCTGGAGGTGTTTAAGACACGGGTAGATGAGGTCCTGAGGGACATGGTTTAGTGTTTGATAGGAATGGTTGGACTTGATCCGATGGGTCTTTTCCAACCTGGTTGTTCTGTGATTCTATGAGCTGCCTTAGTGAGAGCTGCTGGATCCCACAGCTCACTGGAGAGGACAGGTAAGGCGTGAGCTGAGCCAAGCATCAGTACAGACCAGGAAAGGTGACATAGATGCAAGAGTTACAATTTGATGTACCAGATAAATGCATAACGAAATTCAGTAGATGGAAATTTAAGCTAAGCACATTAAAAATAAAATATGTTTGCCAACTGAGACTTAAGTAATCATTTGAAAAATTACTCTTATATACTTAAATCAGGGCTGGGAGCCAACCTGAGAGGTGTGTGCTATACAGCAAACAAATCATGGAGCTGCTGCCGGAAAAATCTCGTTGAATTCAGTGTTTGTGGAGCGGAGGAGGTTGGAGCAGGCGCATGATGCCTCCTGCCTCTAAAATCTATAAATCTGTGGCACGTTGCAGATACGGACTTGATAAATTACATTTGCGGCACACTTTCCCACCAGCAAACTTCCTTCTGCCTCCCTGTTTGGTGCTTCAAACATTTCTTGCCTGTCCCACTGCCTCCTCCCTCCCGGGAAGGATGCAAATCTAGAACTTTGATTTTTAGACTGTGCAAACCAAGCTGTAATTCTTCCCGTTCCCGAGAAAGGCTGAAAATCCATCCATCTCCTTTCCTGTGCGTTTGGGGCCAAGGCGTGCAATTCATTTCAGTTTATGCCCTTTGGAAGGTAATTGTTTAAGGTAGGAATAGAGGGTTTTTTTGTTTATAGAACAGGGAATTTATTTTCCGATGCTGTAAGTTTTTAATATATTTGAAGAGCTCGCAAAGAAATAGATGGGTGCTTTTTCTTGTAATAAAGTGAAATATTGAAATAAATATGTGCCGAGGCAAGTTTTAACTCTTCCAGGTTGTAAATGTCTAGTGTTTAATAGTATCTACTTCATAGAATATATTCCATTTCTGTGATATATTCGGTGAGCTCCCAGTTGCTTCTAAATTAAATATGGATATCTGATAAATGCACATCTTATTAACTGAAACATATCCCTAAGATAAGCAAGTTAGTTTGGGCTTTTATTGTTAATTGAATTTTTTTCAGCAATAGCAGCTGAAGGATTGCTAATGCTTATGAATTTGCATGATGTTAAACATCTGCTCCTCTTAGCAGGAACTTTCCCGGAGTTTCACTTTACTTGGAAATTCAAATTGGGAATACAAATAAAAAAAAAAAAAAAAAAGAAACACTCAGCCTTTGAGGAGTTTGGGTGTGTGGAAAGTAGGCAGGAGGGTCCAGAGAAGAGCGATGAGGCTGGTGAGGGGTCTGGAGAACAGACCTTATGAGGAGCGGCTGAGAGAGCTGGGGGTGTTTATCCTGGAGAAGAGGAGGCTGAGAGGAGACCTCATTGCTCTCTACAACTACCTGAAAGGAGGTTGTGGAGAGGAGGGAGCTGGGCTCTTCTCCCAAGGGACAGGATGAGAGGGAATGGCCTCAAGCTCCACCAGGGGAGATTTAGGCTGGAGATTAGGAGGAAGTTTTTCCCAGAAAGGGTCGTTGGGCATTGGAACAGGCTGCCCAGGGAGGTGGTCGATTCACCTTCCCTGGAGGTGTTTAAGGGACGGGTAGACGAGGTCCTGAGGGACATGGTTTAGTGATTGGTAGGAGTGGTTGGACTCGATGATCCTGCGGGTCTCTTCCAAACTGATGATTCTATGATAACCCCCTCCAGAGTCTTTGGAGGGTCACAGGGAGAAGTTTGAATCTCTGTGTAGGCCTTCTTGTGCAGATAATCACGTCCTTTTGTGCTTAGCCTGGATGCTAATGACCACACCACTCTTGTCACAGACTTCACGGAGAGCTGCAGGTGCCTTTTGTGCTGCCTCTGTAGTTGTGCCGAAAAATAGCTCAGTAAGCAGTGGGGCTCAAATCCTCTCAAGGCTTCTGGACACGTTTAGGCTCACACCCACTGTTAGGTTAGCTGTACGCCGAGAGATTTGTGCTCTCTAAGTGTTATCAGATCATTCTCGGTGTTTAAAGCAGTGCTGCTATTTCTAGTAATCGTTGCGTTGTAAGTCTCCTTGCACAGTAATGTTTTAGAGAGAGATTAGTTTACCTATCAAAGCCAGCTCTGCGCTTCCTGCCTTTATTTTTATTTCATGTTAACCGCTTTCCTTTGAAGGATGCTTAATCCCCAGACTTGCTGTTTCTCCCTTATCTGCTTTGACTCAGAAGTGGGCTGAAGATTGCTCAGACTGTAAAAACCTAGAATTCAGAGAAACCGGGAGTAATATTCTTGAAGAGGGCAATTATTGAGGAAACTGGATTAATGATCTGTCATCACAATTTAGCCACGTTCACCGCTGACCTTTCTCGGGGAGGATGCTCTTGATAAATGTAGTTCATTACTGAGTTCTGACGAGAAAACAGAATGGCACACTGTGTTTCTTGGCAGGCTGATCGATATTTTAGCTGCCAAAGCATGCAGAAGTGCTAAACGGGATGAATTACGTAGCCACTGCAAAACAGAGCAAGAAACAGCCTTGCTTGGAGTGAGCAGAGCGTGGAAACGTGACAGTTATTGGCCACACTTTAGCGACCAGAACTTAATATGCTGGTTTTTTCTTTCGCTTTTCTCCTGCCTTATTGTTTTTCTTTGCCTGGCTGTCTTTTTGGTTTTTAATTCAAACAGTGCCAGGCTTTGCTGGGTTTAAAGATGACACAAAGCTGTGTGTAAGTGTGGATCTGCTGGAGGGTAGGGAGGCTCTGCAAAGGGACCTGAACAGGCTGGACCACTGGGTAGAGTCCAGTGGCATGAGGTTTAACACGGCCAAATGCCGGGTCCTGCACTTGGGGCACAACAACCCTGTGCAGAGCTGCAGACTGGGAGAAGTCTGGCTGGAAAACTGCCAGGAGGAGAGGGACCTGGGGGTGTGTTGGTCGACAGCCAACTGAACATGAGCCAGCAGTGTGCCCAGGTGGCCAAGAAGGCCAAGGGCATCCTGGCTTGGATCAGAAACAGTGTGACCAGCAGGTCCAGGGAGGTTCTTCTCCCTCTGTACTCAGCACTGGTGAGGCCGCTCCTTGAATCCTGTGTTCAGTTGTGGGCCCCTCAGCACAAGAAGGATGTTGAGGCTTTGGAGCGAGTCCAGAGAAGAGCAACGAGGCTGGTGAGGGGTCTGGAGAACAGGCCCTATGAGGAGCGTCTGAGAGAGCTGCAGGTGTTTAGCCTAGAGAAGAGGAGGCTGAGAGGAGACTTCATTACTCTCTACAACTACCTGAGAGGAGGTTGTGGAGAGAAGGGAGCTGGGCTCTTCTCCCAAGGGACAGGACAAGAGGGAATGGCCTCAAGCTCCGCAAGGGGAGATTTAGGCTAGACATTAGGAGGAAGTTTTTCACACAGAGGGTCATTGGGCATTGGAATAGGCTGCCTAGGGAGGTGGTTGATTCCCCTTCCCTGGAGGTGTTTAAGGCAAGGGAGGATGAGGTGCTGAGGGACATGGTTTAGTGTTTGATAGGAATGGTTGGACTCGATGATCCGATGGGTCTCTTCCAACCTGGTTGTTCTGTGATTCTATGAAAGTGCTCTAAGTGGATAAAACGGGCTTGTTTCTTCAGCAATCTCTCCTGGTGTGGAGGAGGGAATTGTGGACTTGCCTGGCTGGGGGGGTTGCCGCATGGTTCCTTACTTTTGGCTCCATCCTACGTCTCATGGATGTGACCGCGGCAGGGATAGAGCTCAGGGATGGAGAGCCAGTGCTGGCTGCCTCTGGAGGTTGAGATATACTTAATGGTCCATTTCTACAAAATAATTGCCAGAAATCCTTGTGTTTTGAGTGTTGCAAGTATATTGAAGTTTTACTCAAGGAGCACACGAGGTGTGAGCACCTTGTGTGAAGCTTGTTTGAAATTCACCAGGGTTTTCTTTTCCTGAGTACAAAGTGGGCTGTAGAGCTCACGGGAAGGCTACAGGCTGATCTCCAGCAGTGGGATGTGAACAAAGGTATCTCTGCCCAGAGCATCCTACCAAAAAACCACGCGGCTTTTCCTGAGGAAGCCTTGTGTTTGTTGTTCAAAGCTTTACTATCAAATGAAGTGCGTGTTCAAAAAGTAGAGTGCCCGTCACCGGAAGTGATACAGTCTCTCTGGTGATATTATGTGTTGTTATTAAAGCTCATGTGGGGAAAAAAAAACCAAACCACCCAGTGTTAGATGATTGGCAATTTCGTTTTGGTGCTGGATGCCTGCAGTATGCCTGCAGCTCTCGTCTTCTCCTGGAGTCACCAGGAGAAATCATACTGGGATCATAGGTAAAAGTGGAAAAGCAACGTTTGTGCCTTTTTTTGTCTCTGGCTTTTGTAAAGTAGTGAAGAAAGGTCATCAAGTAAGCAGAGAACGAGCTCAGGGCAGGGAAGATAGAACAATGGGGTTTAGCTCGTCCTGAATCTGTGTGTTGGATTCTCTGTGTGTTGGATTCTCTGTGTGTTGGATTCTCTGTGTGTTGGATTCTCTGTGTGTTGGATTCTCTGTGTGTTGGATTCTCTGTGTGTTGGATTCTCTGTGTGTTGGATTCTCTGTGTGTTGGATTCTCTGTGTGTTGGATTTCCAGCTATGAGGTGTAGAGGGTTCCGTGAGTGCAGCAGCAGGCAGTGGGGCTGTTGGCAGTAGTACCACACAGACAGGCTCTTAAAACACACAGCAGCATTTCGAGTGTTCCAAAAGAGGCAAGGGAAGAAGTCCTTTCAAAGCCATCTCAGAAGCGCAGTGGTGGTCGCATCCCGGTGGGCAAGCTGGGACCCGCCTCCAAATAAACCACCAAACAACCACAAAACTCATCTGAGCTGGTCACGATTGCAAACAGAATCCAAGTCCCCGGGAAGCACTAACAAGGAAACCAAGCTGAGAGACATCCATTAATGAGACCTACCAATGAGAGCAGTCTGAGATTAAAGAAACTGCTAATGATGAGCTTATGTTGGAAAGGCAACTGCTAGGGGCATTTAGCAAAGCGGAGGCAAGAATGGGGACGAGTGAGAGGGCACACAGATGGTTTTTTCCTGTGATTCTGTTTAACAGCGACAGTTGTAATAACTGAAAGAACAGCAAAGATGCAAGTTTCAAGCATTCTGGTGCCGCTGGAAACCTGAAGAGGTGGCTTTTAGCAGATAAAGCAGGTGGATCCCAGGCACAATGTAAGAAGATTACGAGTGTCATCAACAGCAGGAGAGGAGTGGGTGGGGAGGAGAGATAATACAGAGCTTTGCAAAACCTCTACAAGCAGCTCCAAGGAAGGACTGTTAGCTGTCTCCATAGGGAAGGTAGTTTAAAAGATGAAATAATAATGCCTAGGAAAGGCAGGTAAGGATCTTCGCTCCAGGAGAGCCTAACTGCCCTTGGCATTGACTCGTCAAACGATTTGGGTTGCCTGGATGTGTCTCCACCTTTCTTTGGTGGAGGAGCAGGCAGTGTCTTTTACAGAGCAGCTCCAGCGTCCGTGTCTGGTCACTGCAGTGCTTTAAAGTTGGGTTTGGAAGAGTGTTCTGTCCGGATTACGCAGCAGCTGAGAGAGAGGTGGTGAAATCTCCTTCTCTGGAGGAATTCAAAACCCACTTTGGACGCATGGCTGTGCAGCCTGCTCAAGGTGACCCTGCTCTAGCAGGGGGGTTGGACTGGGTGAGCTCCTGAGGGCCCTTCCAACCTTCACCATTCTGTGTTTCTAACAATCCCAAGTGATTCAGATACTTTTGCCAGACTTACTATAAAGCAGTGAGTTTGGGTCGGAGTATTTCCATTGAGCTGGAGTGGTTTTCACTCTGTTTTTCCACTACAGTGAAATTAAATAAGTATGTTATCATAGAATCATAGAACACCAGCCTCATTGTTCTTCTCTGGACTCGCTCCAGAGCCTCAACATCCTTCTTGTGCTGAGGGGCCCACAACTGAACACAGGATTCAAGGAGCGGCCTCACCAGTGCTGAGTCCAGAGGGAGAAGAACCTCCCTGGACCTGCTGGTCACACCATTTCTGATCCAAGCCAGGATGCCATTGGCTTTCTTGGCCACCTGGGCACACTGCTGGCTCATGTTCAGTTGGCTGTCGACCAACATTTTTATTTTAATTCATTAATCCTGTTGGATTAAATCTAAAGGAACCTGGTATCATCTCAGTTTAAAGGACCATACTCTTGTAGGTCAGCTCCCCGAACACTCCAAACATCATCCCTCTGAAAAATACTAGAAGACTGGCATATCGACAACTAGTGTCCTTATCCCTTTCTTGCTGAGCTGCACCAGTCTGGGTCCTCTGGTCGTGCTCCAACTAAAACCCAATTAAAATGCCAGGTGGGAGGCATTTCTCTGATAGCTAAGCCAGCTGCCTTCGGGTTTGGGGGTTTTTTCCCTCTTTCAACCTTCATATTCTGTGCTCACAACTTCAAAAGCACCGTGACTTTAGAAGGTGAGAGGGAACACACAGGCTAGACACACGCTCACCACTCAGGTCAGTGTCCTACTGCTACATAAGCACTGACTGCAAGACAAGGCTTATTTTCCACCCTGAACTCAGGCCCTTCTAGTTTTGAGAGTTTCTCGCTGTTCAGGGATATTAAACAGCTGCAAAAGTTTTCCATCCCTCAAAACAACCTCTGAAGAGCTCTTGGTCCCACACAGAATCAACCTCGTTTTATGGGGGAAAAAAAAAAAAAAAAGTTGCTAATTAGCCTTGTTTATTATTTCTGCTTTGTTTTCTCCCCCCAACCAAGCCATTTGGTGGCTATTGTGAAAGGCAGCACGAAGAAATTTCCTTCTTCCAATCACGTGTTTCTTTAAGAGAAAAACCTGATTGCTGTATCTAGCATAATCAAGCAATTTTGCAACCTTGTTGTAAAGATCATTTTAGCTGTTGCAATGATAAGTTTTTTTTTCTGAGCTGGAATTCTCTTTTCTCGTCAGTCAAATCTTAATGCCAGAGATATATTTAAGGCTAATAAAGACAACAATTCCCAAATCCTGCTATAAAGTGAATGCTTTCCTCCACCACCACTGCTCCGCTGCAGTTTTCAGGGTCAGGGACCATCCACCCAGCCGAGTCCAGTTCCACTTGATACACAGCAAATAAATTAAGTGTTAAGATAATTATGCCTCCAGTGTAAAAAAATAAGTTTCTTTCCACATGCTGTTAACACAAGTCACAGGCAGAAGGTGCTTCTGGCCCCCGTTAAAACTGCTCTAAAATCTCATTACCTTGACTTCTCTCTGAAGAAAACAACACTCTCTGGCTCTGCTGGAAGCAGATCCCTCGGCACCTCTCCACAGCGTGAATGTGAGAGGCTGCGCGGGCTCACGCCTTTCAACGTTTCCCCTGACATCTGAGGGTTAAGGTGATGCACAGGGAGCTGCTTCACTGCAGAGCACTGTGAAGCTGCACACCACATGCAAGGCGACGAGTAGAAGTAATAGAGTTCCATCCCAGGGGTGCAGGACTGATAATTTGTGCTTCTTTGGCTGAACTAAAACACTGATAGGAAGATGCACTAATACTGCAATATATATGCATATGTGCATAGACATATATATGTATAACGAGTGAGTCCAGACAAGAGCAACGAGGCTGGTGAGGGGTCTGGAGAACAGGCCTTATGAGGAACGGCTGAGAGAGCTGGGGGTGGTTAGCCTAGAGAAGAGGAGGCTGAGAGGAGACCTCATCGCTCTCTACAACCACCTGAAAGGGCTCTTCTCCCAAGGGACAGGGGACAGGACAAGAGGGAATGGCCTCAAGCTCCACCAGGGGAGATTGAGGCTAGAGATTAGGAGGAAGTTTTTCACAGAAAGGGTCATTGGGCATTGGAATAGGCTGCCCAGGGAGGTGGTTGATTCACCTTCCCTGGAGGTGTTTAAGGGACGGGTGGACGAGGTGCTGAGGGACGTGGGTTAGAGATTGATGGGAATGGTTGGACTCGATGATCCAATGGGTCTCTTCCAACCTGGTGATTCTATGATTCTATGAAAAAGTTGGTTTAAAACTACTATTATAGAGAATAAGGTTATCTGTGTTAAAGAGAAAATACATAGACGAGAGCATCTGACAGGAGGAGCTGAATGTGTCAGTACCTTTGGTGGGTGGTAGTTGATGCCCACAGGGTGTGGGGAGCTGGAGCAGGAGGTGCTCCAGGGGCTACTGCAAAGCACGATCAGCCGCACTCCTGCAAGGCACCAGCCCCTCTGCTCTATCCTGAAGCAACCAGCTCTGCACAAAAAAAAAAAAAAAAGCCGGTGCCATTCTTTATTCTGGCAAGCTCTGCCAGCCAGCAGCTGAGCAGAAAAGGGCCATAACATCTTACACCACTCTGGGCACATGGATGTGTTTCTCCTCAAGCAGGATGCCCTTAAATCACAGTGAAGTGTTCCCCGGAGAAGAATCGCGGAAGAGCTGGCTGCTGTGAGCACGGTGGGGGCTTTCAGGGTCACGAAGGTTCAATCCGATTCCTCCAACCAAGCCAGTGTCATTTCAAAGCGACTGCCTTGAAGGCTTTTCTGTGATATTAACCCTTTTCCTTGGTCAGGGGCTGAGGAAAGCGTTCACGTCTGGCTGCAGCTGGATGATGCACACAGGCACCAGTGACACCTCAGCTGCAGGGTTTTCCTGCAGCCCCATGCTCCTTGCAGGCCATTGTGCCACCTCGAGATGCCTTAAAGGATTCCTTAGTATCAGCCTGTTTGGCAAAGGGTGATGCTTTAGGGTGCCATCTATTTATGTTTTGAGGTGCTTTCTAAACATCAGCTTCCCCGGGTTTATTTTTCACTTTATAATCGCTAAGTAGACAAATTTACTTTACGTTTGCAAAAAACGTAGACTCAATTTAATATGGGTGTGGATTACAAAGCCGAGAGCATGGAAGTCTGTAGCCAAAGCCCTATAATCTGGAAGGAAACATGCTGTTAGGCATCCTTGACAGCAGGATTGAGAAAAACTGCCACCTTTTACGAAAGGTAACGACTGCTGGAGCACGGAGCTGAGCGGTGCTGCGTATGCAGACAACCTCTCTTTAACTGTGCCTTATTTTTCCCTTTAGGAGCTCAGTCCTTTAAAAAGATCAAGGCGAATGGATGTGCCCCAGTAATGCGGTTTTATCTTCTAGGTGACACGTGCACGATGGCAAACTACAGTCGGCTCAAGAGCATCCTCCTCGACCTCCAGGCTCACCAGCAGAGCCCACCAAGCAGCCCGGCCGAGGACAGACTGTCCCAGCAGCGCTTCTTGGTAGAAGATATGTTTAAGCGCTTGGATATAAACAGTGATGGGCACCTCAGCAGCTCCGAACTGGCTCAGGTGGGTTTATCGTTCAATGAAAATGGAATTATGAAATGGATTGCGTTTTTCATTCGACGTGTGAATTGAATGTAACGCAGCAGCGCTCCAGTGAGAACAGTCGTTTGTAACTGTCCGGCTGGCAGCAGATAAAGAAGAAAAATCTACTGCAGCGTGCGAGTCGCTCCCTGCATCTCAGGGAGGGGCAAGCGGTGTTGTCTCAAACGTTTGAAGTTCCTCTAGAAACAAAAACCACGGCAGCTTTCCAGCCCCAGCATTTTTCTGTTCCTGCAAATAGGTCTGATCCTCACTGCTAACCGTCATCTTCTGAAGTGTTCCCAGTCAGCCGGCATGGGGAGATGTGATTTGGATTTTTAGGTGTGTGTAAGTCAGGGGTAAATCTCTTAATTCTTCCTCCCTGCCTTCTGGATGGTGGATTAGCATGTAGAATCATAGAATAACCAGGTTGTAAGAGACCCACCGGATCATCAAGTCCACCCATTCCTATCAATGTAGTAACAAGGCAGCAGAGTTGGAATAGTTGAGAACAGGTTTGTTTTCCCAGGATGCCTTGGCAGATATTGAAATGTTGATTAGCGGAACCTAATAATGATAGAAAAGGTGAGAGCTTGAAAAAAAAGGTGAGAGCTGTTATATCTAATCATGGGATTAAAATGAACCAAACGCACTGCCCAGGCATTCAGTCCAATCACTCTGTGTCCTGAACTTGCTCTTTGCGTGAACAGACCTGAGAAAACAGTCCTGTAAATATGAGCAAAAGTGTTATGCAAGGTCATCGAGTCCAACCATTCCTATCAAACACTAACCCATGGCCCTCAGCGCCTCGTCCACCTGTCCCTTAAACCCCTCCAGAGAAGGTGACTCAACCCCCAACCTGGGCAGCCTCTGCCAGTGCCCAATGACCCTTTCCATGAAAAATATTTTAGCACCACTTAATGAAGGGTATGGATGAGCCATGAATGCTTTTAGTCCTGTGCTGAATGGCATTAATCTTGGGGCCCTGGTGGGAGGGTGGCCGAAGTCCCGACTGGGCTGAGGACACATCTGCAGAGCTGCTTTGGGGCTCTCACAGCAGCCCTAGTCACAGTTTATACGCAGAATGTCAATTCTTTCTTTTTCTTGTTAGCTCTAACAAGGTGATTTTTATGTGCTTTTCCTTCATCAGTTTATTCACCTGGTTTTCAAGGGGCTTTTTTTAGATAACAAGCAATTTTTAATTTTCCACATTATAGTCTTAACACAACTTTTCTTGCCTTGTTAGGTCAACTTTTCTTGCCTCGTTAGGTAGATTTGTGATTGATTTGCGTTGGCTTTTTAATTTGAAGCTCTCTGCAACTTTAAAATTCCCCCAGAGGTGGGAATCTCATTGCCCATGGTAGACGCAGCTGAAATGAATGTGGTGCAGTGGGATCTCCCTCTCTCTGGCTGCAGCTTGAGCTGCTGCTGTGCATTTTCTTTGTTTTATTTAAGAGAAAAATAGTCTCTCGAGCGCTATAACCTTGTCTAAGGAAAAACTTGAGGCAGGTGATGTGCACTGCTGCAGACAAAACAAGTCGGTTTTAAGACCTGAAGCGGCATCTTTAGGAGGCTCAGTGCAGAGGGATTCGTAGAATCGTGGAATCATAGAACAAGCAGGTTGGGAGAGACCCACTGGATCATCAAGTCTAACAATTCCCACCAATTTCTAACTCATATCCATCGGTATCTCATCCACCCGCACCTTAAACATCTCCAGGGAAGGTGAGAAACCTCCGGACCCAGTAGTGGGAAATTCTCCTGTAGTTTCTCAGTTGTGGATCTGCAGGTCTATTAACAACGGTGGCAATTGGACCATTATTTCCATTTCAAACTTTATATTTTAAACCCGGATCTACTGAATCTATCGCAGCTGCGTAGTTCGTGTTAGTTATGGGGATTTTTTTTTTTCCCTGTGATCTTAAATCAAAAGCACTAGTAAAAAACTTGTCGTTCTGATGAAAAGTTAATCAATTTTCAATACAAAGGTGGAGGCTGAAGGAAATTTCCATCTTCAGAAGATCGATTCGGGAAGGTATGGCTGATCTCGCTTCTATTGAACGTTTTTACTTGCTAGGTGAAGGGTCATTTTTTTTTAGCATTATTACTTTAAATTGCTTCAGTATAATGGGCCAAGACAAGAATAGCAAATAAAATAGTCCCTAGTCTACAGCAAAAATCCTTCCTGCCCGGAAGATGCAACATTTCAGCAGTTTTCTTCATGTTCTGCAATAAATCCAGAGAACCTAACGTTTTCATTATGCTTAGGTCTGATTTGGGCTGTGTGCTAACTTGGATATATGGTTTCTCAGGCTCTCTTCATTTATAATGTAGAATGTATGAAATGTTTCGACTGCATAAGGAACAAATTGTCAGAGGCTGGAAAAACACATTAGTGTTGAATACACCATCCACTCCTGCTACTTCTAGTCCTTAAAGCAAGGAGTTCAATTTTGTCCTTGCTACAGAGGGGGGAAAACTGCTTTTTCCCTGTTGAAGATTTATTTTTTGATACATTTGCAAAGTGAAAAATGTGTTTCTGTGCGGCTGCCGAAGGAAGAAGGTCCTTATTCTCACCACTCTGGCCCATGAATTGCTGCAGGAACGTGGATATCAGTTGTATCTTGATACACAGCAAATGCATAACAAGAGAATCGTAGACTCACCAGGTTGGAAGAGACCTACCAGATCGAGTCCAACCATTCCCACCAATCTCTAACCCATGTCCCTCAGCACCTTATCCACCCGCACCTTAAACACCTCCAGGGAAGGCAAGTCAACCACCTCCCTGGGCAGCCTGTTCCAGGGCCTAATGACCATTTCTGTGAAGAATTTTTTAATTTATGTCGAGCCTGGTGGAGCTTGAGGCCATTCCCTCTTGTCCTGTCCCCTGTTCCTTGGGAGAAGAGCCCAGCTCCCTCCTCTCCACAACCTCCTCTCAGGTAGCTGTAGAGAGCAATGAGGTCTCCCCTCAGCCTCCTCTTCTCCAGGATAAACACCCCCAGCTCTCTCAACTCCTCTTGTTCTGCAACCCCTTCCCCAGCTTCGTTGCTCTTCTCTGGACTCGCTTCAGAGCCTCAACATCCTTCTTGTGGTGAGGGGCCCAGATAGGTACAAGATATCTATATAACTCCCCAAAGATCATTTAATGGAAAATTGTCTGGTTAACCCAGAATGATAGTCAGTAGCTTTACATTATATGTAATAATGTAAATATGTATTCTCTTTGCTACAGCTAGCAAAGGAGGAGGACCTGGGAGATGATTTATTGGATTGTACACTGGAAGACCTGCTCCGGTTTGATGATTACAACAATGACGGCCGCTTAACCCTGCAGGAGCTCTACACAGCCTTCCGTGAGTCCCGAATGCTTTTGTCTGTCTTGGGTGTTGGAAGCATGTGAATGTTTATGATGGCAAAAGTGTATTGGCCAGATGTGCTCAGCAAAGATAGTCCCTTTTTGTATCTGATGCCTTGAAAATGCTACGGAAGGCTCGTTCCTAAAGGTTACTGTTCTCTAGAGGATAGGCAGGAACAAGGAGGTTGGTAAAAGAGTGTGAGGCTTACTGTTTCCTTGTGTATTTTGTCTTGCTGCTTGTTGATGGCAACAGAGATTGGGAAACTGGCCTTTTGTAGGCCTGAGTGTTTGGTTTCTCAGTAACCCTGAGGGAACAGGGTGACCTGCCCAAACTTCTTGTTGTTATGTGAGTGAGTTAGCTGTGGGGAAGGTGTTTTGCTGAATATTCTGCCTGGAAATGATGGTTTCTGTATTTCGCTTCCATGTTAGTAAGTGGATTATTGTGTGCAGTCTTGATACATCTCTTGGAATCATCTGCAAAGTTTTCTGGATCACTTAGCTACTTAAACAGCCCAAGGGAAAAAAAAAGTATTATCCCATTTATCTGCATTACTTAATGCTCGTGCTTTAAGTTAAGCATTGATTGAAGTCCTTCCCCAGGAAAGACCTACATTGTCTCCTTCACCTGGATGATAAGTTTTTTATTGACACCTGTCCCTTTGGGATACAAAAAAAGACAGACAGACAGCGAATTTGAGGGGGTTTGCAGCAATGGGGCTAGTGAGGTGCAGAGTACATACTTGTGGTGGATCAAAGATACTGTTACTACACTTTAAGCAAAATCAGGATTCAGCTGTTTGGACAATTGAGTGCAGGCAACAGGCTACACTCAATACCAAGCTGGTTACCTCTTAAGCTGGGTTCTCAGATCATTGATATGACATTTTAAAGATAAAGTTGCGTCAGTACTTTGTGATTTCACTTTCTGAACCAAACCTCCCTGCTCCAGTGCTGGTGTGCGTGAGAGTCACCATGTGCCCTGCACCAGCACGTTCCTCATCAATGCTCTTTGACGAGCCGCAATGCTAATGCAGAACCTCTACTTATCCTGCTTTCTAAATAGAGTGGTTTCCGTTTCTTGGCATCTGGCTTTTCCTAAAAAAAAAAAAAAAAAACCAAAAAAAACCTTTAGATAATAATGTCTGAAGTACTTTAAAATTAGCCTCATTTGTCACCTTGGACCTCTCTGAACTGCATATGCATTTAATTCAACAGAGCACACTCCGACCAGCAGATATACAGTAAAACATAAAACCTCATGCATTAGGAAGACCGTAAAGTGAATTAACCCAGCGATAAAGGCTTGACACAGAGTTATTTGGGAGCGTATTTGGATCAATGGGTTCTCAAAGTCACAGCAACTCGAAGCCGAATTCCAGGAGTCAATTGTATGAGTTTTTGGTTCAGTGAATTTTAAGTAGGCAATGAAAAATATGACAAGTACGAAATATTAGCCAATGAACAGAGATAGTAATCAATAAACTGCAAAAATACTGTAACAAAACCCAAGGCGTAACATGAATGTCAACTGAAAGGATTTTGCATGTTGAGAGAATTGTTCTCGATCTGAGGCTGAAAATGAGACTCATTCTCTATTTTCAGTTTTCCCTGAATCTCCGCTTTTATCGAGAGCCATTAAAGGCTCATTAGTTTTTAATTTAGGAACAAAATTTTGTTGCTTGTAACTTTAGACATTTTGTGACTGTGTAAGCAAACTTTAGTCCTTGGGGGAAAGTCTATCTTCTTCCTTTACTTTTTTTACATGGTGTAGAAAAAGCATCTCAAAAATACTTACAAATTAAGCTCGCGGTTTGGTTTGCAGTCCTTTAAGTGTTTATACAATGCGAGCATCATTATGAGCCAGAGTTTGGCTTGTGGCAGTGGTTTTAAGGTACAACATCCTGCACCTTTTTTGTCTTTGTGGCTCATTAAGGTGATCCTTTTGTTGCTTGAAATTCACTCAAGCCTCTCGTTTTTGCATGCTGGCAGCAGCCTGTGGGGATGGCTGCTCAGCAAACCGAGGGACGTAATTACCAGGATCCAGTGACATCAGAAACTCTCAATCAAATTTATCCTCTCGAAAACTGTTCTATCTGTTTCAGCACCTCGTGCTCTGTTGCAGTGTTGGGAAAGCTTGTAGATGACCTTGATAATACGTAGAGCTTTCCAATTTGTCACTCCTGTGATGCTTTAGGAGTTGGATTTCATTTCCCGGAGTCTTCTGGTGTCTCTGTAACTCTCACAGCCACAAAATGGTCTTGTTCTCTCACTCCATTTGTGTGTCTTGCTTTCTCTTGACCCGTCGTCTCTTGCCATTCGAAAAAGGTCTTTGATCCCCGTCCATGTTGATCAGCTGTAAATGGGTGAAAAGTGCACGGATGAGAAGAATCCAATCCTTACTTTTTTTGAAAGGAGGTTTCGCTGTGCAAGCACTACATCTCATAGAGGCTGTTTTTTAATAATCATATCAAATCATGCTAATCATTTGCATACAGATCTAATGTGTAGTTTGAAATCGTGGACAGAAATATTCACCCTCTTACTACAACCCTATCTCATTCATCATCTTTCTTCTGATTTTCTAGAAGTCCTTTTGCTCCTAAATCCCAAGAGTATACCTTTTAGGACTTTGCTTGCGCTTATGGGGATTATTTGAACTCTATTAACACAGGGTTAATGTATCATTTTTCAAATCACCTCAGTCATAGAACAAACAGGTTGGAAGAGACCCACTGGATCATTGAGTCCAACCATTCCCACCAATCTCTAAACCAGCAGATTTGGCAGGAACAACGTGCAGGTATCTTCTAATATCTCATTAATAAATTTTATTACATAAGTGGGCTCAGGACCACAGTTTTTTCAGAAGTCATTTTTAATATGGAATCATAAAATCACCAGGTTGGAAGAGACCCATTGGATCATCAAGTCCAACCATTCCTATCAAACACTAAACCATGTCCCTCAGCACCTCGTCCATTAGTGCCTTAAACATCTCCAGGGAAGGTGAATCAACCACCTCCCTGGGCAGAATGTTCCAATGCCCAATGACCCTTTGCGTGAAAAACTTCTTCCTAATCTCTAGCCTAAATCTCCCCTGGCAGAGCTTGAGGCCATTCCCTCTCGTCCTGTCCCTTGGGAGAAGAGCCCAGCTCCCTCCTCTCCACAACCTCCTTTCAGGGAGTTGTAGAGAGCAATGAGGATGATGACACAATGATATTCTTGAGACTTTCACATCCAAAAACTATAGTACTGGCAGGTATATTTACCCCTTGTCTCTTCCTTCTGCTGTCACAAAGATTGAATAAATGATAATGAACGAAAGGTTTAGTTGTCATACAAACTAAAGCAGCGCATGCATCTAATTAATCATCATGGAGATAAGTCTGGTGAATTGGCAAGCTTTTCACCCAGCTGAGTCGCGCTTTAAATACGCTCAGATGAGTGATTTTTGGATGTAACTTCTGGAACCGTATCTGACTGGAGGTCGTGAGAATTAGGCATGTCACTTTTGGCATTCCCGTTGTCATCCCTAATGGGAAAGTAGCGAGTTGGCAGATGTGAAAGCATAACTGAAAAAAAAAAATGCCAGTAAACTCTTCTAGATCTATATAATCATCAATGCGGACAGGTCAATTTGTAATACAAATATGTCGAAGAGAGGGAAAACATGCATTCCATCAAAATGGCTTTATCTCGTTAGCGTCGGTTAGCTACTAAGAAGTACTTAACCCTGTGATAAAAGCCCCTGAAATTCTAGCTCATTGCCAGTCAGAGCGCTCCCCTAACCAACGTAGAATCAACATCCACATAGAATCAGAGAATCATAGAACATCCAGGTTGGACGAGACCCATCGGATCATCGAGTCCAACCATTCCTATCAAACACTAAACCATGTCCCTCAGCATCTCGTCCACCCATCCCTTAAACCCCTCCAGGGAAGGCGAGTCAACCCTCTCCCTGGGCAACCTCTGCCACTGCCCAGTGACCTTTTCTGTGAAAAATTTTCTTCTAATGTCCAGCCTAAATCTCAAAATTTGCCTTTGCATTTTATTGCTCTTTTGAAGGCACAGAAAAGGCCTTTTGCAGGAACCTTTGCTACTCCCCAGCAGCTCTTTCCAGTAGATCCTACTGGGATTAGAAAGCTGTTTGACCAAGATTGCATCAAAGACCAGGAGTAATTCACTAGATCAGGGTAGAAATCCTACCCCAAGATAATTTCCACATCTCGATGCCATCTGAGATCACTTTGCTTGCTTCATATGCCTCTTCTCCCAAGTGACAGGGGACAGGACAAGAGGGAATGGCCTCAAGCTCCACCAGGGGAGGTTTAGGCTAGAGATTAGGAGGAAGTTTTTCACGGAAAGGGTCATTGGGCATTGGAACAGGCTGCCCAGGGAGGTGGTTGATTCCCCTTCCCTGGAGGTGTTTAAGGGACGGGTGGATGAGGTATTGAGGGACATGGTTTAGTGTTTGATAGGAATGGTTGGACTAGAAGATCCGAGGGGTCCCTTCCAACCTGGTTGTTCTGTGATTCTGTGATATTTCATGCAGAAATTAATGCAGAAGAAGCTGTGAGATCAGTGTACTCTTCTCTTAAACTTCCTCTTGTAATGCTGTTATACTCTTTATAAAAGGAGTTTGCTGTTTCTGTTTTAGCTCAGATTTTCCTTTTTTCACCTGTCCTTGATATTTATCAAAGAAGCTTGATGGAGAAATACGAAAATGGGATATATGTGGTGGCAGCAGGAGCTCAGGGACATGCTGGACACCACCCAGGGAGGGCTGCAGCACAGCCTGATGTTCTGGATCATCCCCAGCACTGTTGGGTTGGGTATTTTTTATTGCTACCTTCCAGCTAGATTGGTCAAGCCCAGTTAATTATAGTGGTTGACTGTATTGCGAGATAAAATGCTTAGCTTGAGGTGTTCTTTTAAGCAGTGTTGTAGCAACAGTTATCTCCAGGATCAAATCATAACCCTAAAATATTGACAGTTTGTGCACCAGGCTCTGCCTCGTCAGAAGCGATCTCCCTGCTATGGAATTTTCCTTTCATGTTGCCGCAGATACTGGTACAAACTTGGAAATAATTCATTAGCTTACCAACATTGATTTGCTTCTCCTGCGAGCGATGTGATATCTAAACTTCAAACGTGTCTTAGCAAGCAGGGGAGCGCCGGCCTCCTCTTTCGGTTTGAGGCAGTGTTAGAGGTGATGGGAACTGCTCGGGAAATAAATGAGGTTTCCTTCAGTTGGCCAAAGCAACCCGCACCTGCTTGCCTTGAGGAATGATGTGCAGCTGTGTTAAGGAGGATGAAGGTAAGATCTTACAGCGATAACAAAACCAGAAGTTTAAAATGAAGCAAACAAGCAGAAATGTAGAACTCTTTAGCTTGGTTTCATAGAATCATATCATAGAATCACCAGGTTGGAAAAGACTCATCGGATCATCAAGTCTAACCATTCCTATTGAACACTAACCCACGTCCCTCAGCACCTCATCCACCCGTCCCTTAAGCACCTCCAGGGAAGGTGACTCAAGCCCCTCCCTAAATTCCTTGGAGGCCACGTAATGGATCACCTCAAAAATAAGAATTTGCAGACTGGCCAAGCAGGGGTGACAGTAAAAACCAATGAGCATCCAAGTCACTGCAACAGCATTTAGTAACCAGCAGGATGTTGAGGCTCTGGAGCATGTCCAGAGAAGAGCCACAAAGCTGGTGAAGGGGCTGGAGAACAGACCTTATGAGGAGCAGCTGAGAGAGCTGGGGGTGTTTAGCCTAGAGAAGAGGAGGCTGAGAGGAGACCTCATTGCTCTCTACAACTACCTGAAAGGAGGTTGTGGAGAGGAGGGAGCTGGGCTCTTGTCCCAAGGGACAGGGGACAGGACCAGAGGGAATGACCTCAAGCTCCGCCAGGGGAGATTTAGGCTAGAGATTAGGAGGAAATTTTTCACACAGAGGGTCACTGGGCATTGGAATAGGCTGCCCAGGGAGGGGGTTGATTCCCCTTCCCTGGAGGTGTTTAAGGGATGGGTAGATGAGGTCCTGAGGGACATGGTTTAGTGTTTGATAGGAATGGTTGGACTCAATGATCCGATGGGTCTCTTCCAACCTGGTTGTTCTATGATTCTATGAACAGCATTTAGTAACCAGCATTTCCACAGCGGAGCCAGTATCCTGCATTAGGTTTTTAGGCTTGCTTAGGATGGAGTTTTGTGTTGTGGGTAGACGCAGCAGCTTTGCAAAGTTGGAGATACAGCAGCTCGGGGGCTCTCCGTGCGTGAGCTGTAGCGCAAGGCTGAGCTCCAGGCACACGCTGGAGGTCGGAGGTGCCTTTGATCAGCACTCAGGATCTCCCTGCTCAATATGTTTTGACTTTTTAGATGATGTTCAGAAGCACCCAGCTCCTTGCCTTGCTAATAAACGATGTGTAGGATGCCTGGTTGAGCACTAGACGTGATCCCATTGCACCTGGAAATGTAAATTTTGACTAGTAGGATTCCTCAGCTGGGGATATCAGAGCAAGTTCATCCAAAGTCCATTTTAGTGGGCAGGTAGTTTCTGAGTGTGGAAAATTCTCTTGCTTTGATTTTCCCCCTTTTTTTTTTCTTCCCTTACGATCAAAGAAACGTGTTCTGCAGAAAATGGTAAAAAAAATAAGTGATTTCTTTTTCTTTCTTTTAAAACTCTTCTCCTTGTGAAAATGTTCAGTTCTAAGCTTTAAGGTTTTAGCACTGGGCTCCAACAAAGTGCTCTGCAATGTTTGCAGTTCCACAAAACAGATGTCAGAGTGATGGGTAATGACTTTAAACGGGAAGGGGGAAGATTTAGATTAGACATCAGGAAGAAATCTTCACCATGAGGGTGAGGAGGCTCTGGCCCAGGTTGCCCAGAGCAGGGGTGGCTGCCCCATCCCTGGAGGGGTTCGAGGCCAGGTTGGATGGGGCTTGGAGCCCCTGATCCAGTGGGAGGGACTGGGATCCAGGGGTGGGACTGGGTGGGCTGTGAGGGTCCCTTCCACCTCAAACCATTCTAAGAAATAGAGTTGTGGTAGAATCAATGGCAAATGTAGATGTGGTGAAAATGATTGTGATTTTGTGCTTTTGGGGTGAGAACTGCTGTTCAGATTTTCTTCATGAAGGGGCAAGTTGAGCATCTCGTGCTGGTTTTGCTTGACATATTAGTTGCACACTGGAACCGACACACCCAAGTGTGAGTTGCCAAACTCTACTGGTTTTTTTTTTTTCCAATATCACTCATTTCAAAGATAGTATCTGCAAAATGTCCACAGGCTTAATGTGTAATGACTGAATAAGGGAAAATGGACTAATTACATGTTGTTATTGGAAATCTATTGTCTACAAATTGCAAAGAAAACTCACTAGAGCACAATGTACTGGTGATCGAATGATGCTTTCCAGAGTGCGTTAATTTGTTAATCTTGGTTCCGAATGCAAGAATTTGCAATGTGGTCCTGGTGCTTCAGAGGTGATGTAGTACAAACAGCATCAAACGTCCACACAGACTCTTGCTGGAGTCGAATTTTTAAATATTTATAAGTACTTAGGAGTGACTCACTGGCGCATAAACACAGGCAAATACCATTTCTCTAAAAATTATTTGATCCGTCCCGGCAGCGTTCACTGAAGCAATTTCACATTCGCGAACAATAGTCTTTGCCGTCGCTTGCAGACAAAAAAAATTACATCAGTGAACAGCAAATACCAATCCTGGTGAGATCGTAAAATGTCTGACAGTCCTGGGAGACTTGTGCACCTTCAGATTGTGCAGGTAGGGATCTAAAAATTGGGAGTTATGTTTTCAGTGAGCTGCGAATGAGGGATGGTTCTGGTCTGGCAAAATCAGAGGCTGTTCCTGAAAATCAGGCTCAAACTTTCTCCGCTGCATTCCCTTCAAATTTTTAAGTTCAAGTCTGTCTTTCTAATAAATTTGTGAAGCAAAAGCAACATAGTCATGAAGCAAAACTGTCCTTTCAGTAAAAATTGGGAAGATCATAGCTAGAATGTGTAAGATTTCACATAAAGTCAAAGGTGTGATATGGCAGCATCATGGACATACTTTCCCAGGTCTTGTTTTATTATGTAAAGGAACATATTAGCTGCTTTTTTCCTCATTTCTTGTTTTCTCTACCTGTTTTTCCTAGTGGGAAGTGGCTAGAGCTGTATTTTTCTTTTGCAATCTGCCTTCGGCTGTGGAAAAGCTGCTGCAGATAGTCTCTCTCTTTGCCCTTTCAGGCATCTCATGGATGCTTTGAATTGCTCCCCCATCTACTCACTCTTCTTTTCTTCGACCAGTTGAGCAGATTTATATCTTTTTAAGGCCAAAAATGCTCCTTAATATATCAGAAAAAAGATATCTAACATCTGTCTTGGATGTGGTGACTGCAGCTGCAGCTCCTGATTCATAGAATCGTAGAATCACCACCAGGTTGGAAGAGACCTGTCGGATCATTGAGTCCAACCATTCCTATCAAACACTAAACCAAGTCCCTCAGCACCTCATCCACCTGTCCCTTAAACCTCTCCAGGGAAGGTGAATCAACCACCTCCCTGGGCAGCCTATTCCAATGCCCAATGACCCTTTCTGTGAAAAACTTCCTCCTAAACTCTAGCCTAAATCTCCCCTGGTGGAGCTTGAGGCCATTCCCTCTTGTCCTGTCCCCTGTCCCTTGGGAGAAGAGTCCAGCTCCCTCCTCTCCACAACCTCCTTTCAGGGAGTTGTAGAGAGCAATGAGGTCTCCTCTCAGCCTCCTCTTCTCCAGGATAAACATCCCCAGCTCTCTCAGACGCTCCTCATACGACCTGTTCTCCAGGCCTGTTCTCCTGATTCATGTTGTGTTTGCCTTGGGTAGCTCTTGGGGCACCTTTTGGGTTCAACTAGCACTGGTGTAGAGGGTAACGTCTCCCAATATGCTCCTTTCCAGGCAGGGATCACACTGGTCATCGGATGTTCTGTCACTTAGTGGCCCTTTAACCTGCTAAAGGTGAGGATGGAATTAGCTGCCTCCTCTGTTTTTCGTTTCCTAGATCTGTCCTGCCTTCCTTTTTCATGGACTTCATCAACGTGTCATATATAACTGTAAATGTCGTTATATAATAAGATATATTATAATGGGGATGGATGCAGATTACCAACCAACCCAAAAAGCTCAGCACATCAGTCCTGCCTTCCGCTCTATCACACTCTGGTGTCCGTTTTCTCAGCTGTGGTCTCTGCGTTCGTTCAGATCTCGATGGAGATGTTGAACAGATTTAGGCTTTGGATGTCTCTTCATGTGATGCCACTAGAAACAGCCCTGTTCACATGGTCCCCTCTGAGAAAAGCTTTTAGAGATCTGTCCATCAACCGGTTCTTAGTTCATTTAGCACGGCCTTTATTGATATTGTATAACCCTAACGAGCCGCAGTGCTAATTTTTTAATCAAAATGCCAAAGCAGCCATCAGAAAATTACCAAGTACAGTCCATATCCCCCGTGCAATGATACGATTTATGTGGAGCCACAGCTGAGTTGTTTTTATTTCATGTTCTTCACAGGAGAAAATCTCCTTGACAAATCCAGGATGTCCAGATAGAAACTGAAAAAAAAAATAGCAGAGGAAAATTGAATAAGCTGAACTCAAAGGTTGGTTCTGCTTTAATACTTCCAAAAGGAATAAAAAGGCGCTAGCCTAGAGAAAAAAGTAAAAGGTACTTCAGTGGCATCAGGATTTGAGGTGAAACTCAGCTGTTGCCAAAGTCTGTCTTCAGCACCATCATAAAAAGCTCATTCTCAAGTTTCTTGATGATCAAAACTTCAGAAAGAACATCAAGAGCCATCGATAGAAATAAATAACTCAGAGCTCAGGCCTGCAAGGCCTCCAAAGCACCGCTTCTGATTTTCACTCTGCAGTACATAAAATACAGCTGCAGAATTTTTGCTTCTCTTTCCGCAAACCAGTCAGGGTCCTGCTGAACTCGTGCTTTAACATCCTTTAACTTTCATAGAATCATAGAATCACCAGGTTGGAAGAGACCCACCGCATCATCGAGTCCAACCATTCCTATCAAACACTAAACCGTGTCCCTCAGGAACTCATCCACCCGTCCCTTAAACACCTCCAGGGAAGGTGAATCAACCACCTCCCTGGGCAGCCTGTTCCAATGCCCAATGACCCTTTGCGTGAAAAACTTCCTCCTAATGTCCAGCCTAACTCTCCCCTGGTGGAGCTTGAGGCCATTCCCTCTTGTCCTGTCCCCTGTCGCTTGGGAGAAGAGCCCAGCTCCCTCCTCTCTACAACCTCCTTTCAGGGAGTTGTAGAGAGCAATGAGGTCTCCTCTCAGCCTCCTCTTCTCCAGGCTAAACACCCCCAGCTCTCTCAGCCATTCCCCATAAGGCCTGTTCTCTAACCCCTTTCCCACCTTCGTGGCTCTTCTCTGGACTTGCTCCTGAGCCTCAACGTCCTTCTTGTGCTGAGGGGCCCACAACTGAACACAGGATTCAAGGAGCGGCCTCACCAGTGCTGAGTCCAGAGGGAGAAGAACCTCGCTCGACCTGTTGGTCATTCGTAGGAATGCTGATGTGTTTTCTGTAATATGCTAGTCCTGCAGTGAAAAGCTGTGGCTGCTGTTTGAAGTCACCTTGTCTGGGGTCAGGCACGGACCTTCCCATCATGCCTGGCTTCCTCCTGCAGGGCACCCAGATTCATGAACAGACCCAAACAGGTGGAACCAAAACTCCATTTTCTGCCCTAAATACCCAATCAAGAGCATATCAGTTTGATATATAGATGATGCGCAAGCATCGCTAGGTTGGATTTATATTCCTGTAGAACCCAGAGGCAAAGTTGTTTCAGAGCTAGTGATATCATCCAGTTGCATTTGGTTGTTGTGGATCTCGGCGGTGGTTGCCTTCAGTGTTTTCTCTTCAGAGGATTGCAGTTTATTGTAGCAACAAAACGTGCTCCATGCCAGATTCTCCTGCAGTAAACAGCAAAGAAATCTGCACTGTCCATCTTTTATTCATACAACACTGTGGTAGCCACCAAAATTGCCTCTGGCCCCCAGGGCAAGCCCATAGAGTGATTTAGGGGCTTAAGAAGATATAACAGGGTATAACATGGAGATGTGTTGCGGCTGTTAGATAAAGCACATCTCCATTTGTTTTAACTTGAATTATTATTGGATTTTTTTTCACCTTTAGTCTATATTCAGTGTAATACAAACCATGAAAAATACAAGTATATCTCTTAGGTAAACTGGTTTGGAATCTGCTGTGAGATGCATCTTCTGGAAGGGCTAAGAGGGTTGTTTTGCTTTTGATTCCAGTTTTCTAACTGATCATCTGCTAAAATAATTGGTTTAGCGTTTGATAGGTTTATAGGTTTGATAGGTTTGTTTAGTAATAATTGGTTTAGTGTTTGATAGGAATGGTTGGACTCGATTATCCGATGGGTCTCTTCCAACCTGGTTGTTCTATGATTCTATGAAAATATGAGATGTATAGGAAGCCTAAATTGGTTACAGAATTGCTATTATCCTCCTTATTTTACTTTAAGATGTGTTTTTATGAACCCATTCAATCCAAGTCAGGCAAGATGCATTGATGGAAAGACTCCAATATGTTAATTGGTATTTATCGAACACTTCAGTGTAATGTGATGAACAGGCGCTGCGGATTGTAATTAATACATTGACAGCCAACAACTCTAGCCGAATGGAAGATGAAAGCAATTTATAATGGACGTGGCACACATTCATCTTGCCGTGCGACGTGGACACCCACCAAGTCAAATAGCTTTCAAAGGGAATGGAAATGCATTTTCTTTGCCAGGCAGGAGGATTGTGGCAATAGTGGATAGAAACACAGCCCCGTGGGCACCGGAGGGGGCTGCTAATGCACTGACTCCCCCAGGGATCAGCACACCCCTCCAGTGTTAGTGAGTTCCTGGGAAGCAGAAGGGCCATAAAAGAAGAGAGTCAACTGCCGCTATCCAGGTGAGCGCCGCTGGTGTCTCCTCCCGCTCTCCCCTTCCACGTTTCCCTTGCCCTGCACTCTCGCCGACTCGAATTTGTTGAAAGCAAGTGTGTTGTTGTCAGGGGGTTGGCTCAGAGTATAGTTTCCTCCTTTCTTCAATAAAAGTGAGAGCAACCCACTTACTCCTGCGATGCATTAGCGCAGGTGGCCTCTTGAACGTAGTGCATTAAACAAATTATATGAACTGCTAATAATACGGTTTGGAGTCTAGAGCATAAACAGGGCTTCAGCAAATAAATAAACCGACGGCAAAAAAAGCTGCTTTTCGGATTTCACTTTCCATGCCCTGCAACGAGGCACTAATACAATTATATCAAAAGTATGTCGAGCAGATAGAAGTAGTGAACTGTTGGATTCCTCCTCTTTAACGCAGGAGGTTGGGGAATAAAAGATTTGTCCTGCAATAGGCGTCATGTCCAAGAGCCTTAAAAATAAAGAGAGTGGCAGGTTAGCTTCATTCTTCTGGCTCCTGGGAGAAGATTGGCAGCTCCAAGCAGTCATTGATCAGCTTTCCTTTTGTTAAATATTAGCCTAAGGAAGTCCTGGCAGGTATAATTTTCTTTGAGGAGAAAGTAAGAGGGAAGGGAAAAGGAAGTCTGGGAGGGTGGGTTGTACTGAGCCATCGCTTTAATCCTCCCATGCAATAAATCTCTAAGTTGCAGGTCTTCCATCAGGCTCCACAAGTGTTCTCCTACCCATGAAACGAAAAGTGCTTCAGTGAGCATTAATTAATCTCCTAATTTCCTATCATAAAAGAAGCTTGGAGGAAATCAACGGGGCCAGTGGCAAAGCAATTTCATTCCACGTCTCTTGTCAGTGTTGCGGATAATTTGCTCTGAGCATTAGATGCAGGTTGCTCGTGGAAGAGGTTGAAATATCTGATGAAGCCATTACACGGCTTGTGGGGATTTTTGCTTTCCTGTCGTTATTATTGCTGTTGTTGTTGTTATTAGGTTTTTGTGGATGATACCCCATAGGGGCTGGATTGAGAAAACCAACTCATTTCCAATTCTAGCTTCAAAAGCTGTCAGATGAAACCCATTTTAAGTTGTTTGAAAGAACAGATACGGTTGAGTGCGGTGGAGGTGGCTGGTGCTGGGTTAAGTGAGTAGCCAAATAAATGTTATAGGTGTTCGCAGCAGTATCAAGGCAGTAGAGTGATAACTGAGCCTTCCTGTTTCTCTTTATTACCTTGTGAAGAATTAGGCAATAATGACTCAAACTAAGCAAAAACAGGCAATGAACAGGCTGCCCAGGGAGGTGGTTGAGTCACCTTCCCTGGAGGGGTTTAAGGATGGGTAGACGAGGTGCTGAGGGACATGGTTTAGTGTTCGATAGGAATGGTTGGACTCGATGATCTGGTGGATCTCTTCCAACCTGGTGATTCTATGAAAAAGGTTTCATTGTGCTGAAGTGCTGTTTAATTAGTTGTCTGGGTCGTTTGTGCTGTCGGGCGCACCCCAGGTTCTGCCCAGGGGCTGGGCTGCTGCACCCAACTGTTGCACCCAACTTCAGTCTCCAGAAAACCCAGGAGCGGCCGACTTGGAAATATGTTATTTCTTGTAAATCTCTTATCTCTTGGGTCTCTATTGTACATGAAATGCAAATTCTGCACATTCTGGTCGTTACCCACTGCCGATTTAAGCTGATACAACCCCTGGCTATCCAGTTCCCTTCCCATACGCCTGTAACTTGAATCATTTTTAAGAAGCTCCTTTCCTTTCAGTGGAATTGCTTAGTGTCACCACACACCTCTCCATAAATCTTTGCAGTCTCAGGTGCTGAGAAACCTCCTTTCGATCCATTTCTTCTGCCCACTCCATAAAATCACCAAGGCATCTCTCACTGGGGCAGTCTGCCTTATAAATAAATAAATAAACCAGTGACAGCCCTGGAGGGAAAACGGCACAAGGAATAACACAAAGTGCCGATTTTTTTTTTTTTCTAAAATCCCTCCCTGCCTTCAGCAGCCTAATAAAGTACAACAAGGAGCCCACGTGCCATGTCATTGCATTCCATGGCTCTGATGCTGCTGTCCTGGTTTGTTTATTTATTTATTTAATAATAATTTTTATTTATTTCTTCGTTTCTATTCCCTGCTGAGGCATAGAGGAAGGTTGTTGCCCACGGCTGCCCATGCAGGCAGCTGCAACCTGCCTCTCCGCTCTTTACACTTTGCTTGGCTGCCTTCCTTTTCTCAATTAGCTCTGGTGTTTCCTACCTGCCTCCTTCTACTCTGGTGGAAATCAAGCGAAAGGTTTTCAAATGTAGAGCAATGTTCACAAGAGGAATGGGAACAATTCCCATTTTGTCAAATTAAGGGATTTCTAAGTCTCCTCCGTGCATAACTCTTGAAAAATTTGACTATTGGTACCTAAGAGATGTTTTGAAGACTTTTTTGATGCTTAGGAATTATTCTGAATCATAGCAGATGGGGCTCTGCTCACAGGAGCTGCAGCATCTCTCTACAGCTCACGGAATCCGGAAAGCTCAAGGGTAATTTATATCTCACACTCTCTCTAATCAGGACAAGAAAGAAGCCATTTATTCACCATTTACACCCTTCTTATCCATATCTGTTGTAGGACTTCTCATGTCCTCCTCCTCCTCTGGTTGTGGCCCCTGTTCTCTCCAGAGCAGAAAGAAGCACACTGGTGCAACACAGAAAAATATTTGCTTATTTATTTATTCCTCTGCTATAAACTTCTTGGACATGTCCACACCAGCATTAATTCCAGTGCCTAAGGATGCCTGTAGCATCTGTCAAGCAGAAGAGAGCTTTACCTGCTGCGCTTAAGGTTCTCCTCCTGTGGTGGGATGTTCTCATGCAGGTACATGGTTTAGTGTTTGATAGGAACAGGTGGACTCAATGATCCAGTGGGTTTCTTCCAACCTGGTTGTTTTATGATTCTCTGGATTGCTTTGCTGCTCGCTGCTGCAAAGGGTTTTCACGCTGACCATCGCATTCATTTTCATAGAATCATAAAATCATAGAATCGCTAGATTGGAAGAGACACATCGGATCATCGAGTCCAACCATTCCTATCAAACACTAAACCATGTCCCTCAGGACCTCATCTACCCGTCCCTTAAACATCTCCAGGGAAGGTGAAACAACCACCTCCCTGGGCAGCCTATTCCAATGCCCAATGACCCTTTCCGTGAAAAACTTCCTCCTAATCTCTAGCCTAAATCTCCCCTGGTGGAGCTTGAGGCGATTCCCTCTTGTCCTGTCCCGTAGGAGAAGAGCCCAGCTCCCTCCTCTCCGCAACCTCCTTTCAGGGAGTTGTAGAGAGCAATGAGGTCTCCTCTCAGCCTCCTCTTCTCCAGGCTAAACACCCCCAGCTCTCTCAGATGCTCCTCATAGGGCCTGTTCTCCAGACCCCTCACCAGCCTCGTTGCTCTTCTCTGGACTCGCTCCGGAGCCTCAACATCCTTCATTTTTTTCCCTTATGAAAAACCCAACTGCCATCTAGTTCAAATGGAAACTTCTGAAGCCAACTTTACCTTTCCTTCATTTTCGACAAGCCTCGGAGTGTCTTTTCCCCAGCATATGACCTTGCCGTCACCACTCGCTCGTCACCACCCGATGCGCGTGGTGTGTGAGCTGGGGGTCCAGGGGAATCGCTGCCACCAGCCACTATTTATCTTTCTGTGAAGTGTAGCAAGCACAGTCGGAGGCAGCCACCCTTGTGTATCACACACAAGGACTGGAGTTACTTTAAAGCCGAGACAGCTGTAATGTCGAGGAGTGATTTACAAAGAGGGTAAAGGATCACGCTCTGGATTTTTAAAAGCAATGCAGTTGCTGTAGGTGGTTTCTCTCAAAACCCTCTGTTCACCAGAAAGAGGAAGAAACCATAGGACAGAGGTACCAGGTTTGCCTTTGATTTAAATGCCATCGTTTCATTGCAATATATAAACTTAACCTAATTGTGGCCTTACAAGCTAGAGAACCTTTGACCGTGAAAGACAATTTTTATAGAGAAGAGGAAGCCATTCGTTGTGTAATGGGTAGAGAGCAGCTCTGGTGCGATGGGGGCAGAGGGGCTTTATTACCTTCCTCTGGAGTTTGCAGGGAGATAGAGGAATCATAGAATCGCCAGGTTGGAAGAGGCCCACAGGATCATCAAGTCCAACCATTCCTATCAAAGACTAAGCCATGTCCCTCAGCACCTCATCCACCTGCACCTTAAAACCCTCCAGGGAAGGCGACTCAACCACCTCCCTGGGCAGCCTGTTCCAGTGCCTAACAACTCTTTCTGTGAAGAATTTTTTTCCTTGTGTCAAGCCTGAACCTCCCCTGGTGGAGCTTGAGGCCATTCCCTCTTATCCTTTCCCCTGTCAAAGCTAAGCTGCCCCAGTGAGCCCTGCTCTGCGCACGTTTGGCAGCTGAGTGCAGCCACTGAAGGGTTAACCGGGTCCCTCCTCAGGCTGTTGCAGGGTAATATTTGTGGCTGTCTGGGAACAGCTGTATTAGCCTTTTCTGCAGCTAAATCTAACTGTAACCGTGGCAGGAGAAGGTGACGAAAAGGATTCTTGAAGAAACCTCGGAGGCTGAAATGAGTAACTCTGCCCTGCAGAGTATGGGCCTGTCCAGCCTGACTGTCTCCTGGAAAAATAACATCTCTTGTAGAAAGCGGCAAGAAAGGCAACGCGGTGCTGTGTGTGCTCCAAGGCTGTGTCCTTAAATCAGTGAACCTGAATTTATCGAAGTGAACCACCTGTCAGTTCCCTCGGAGGGGATTTTTTTAAAAAGCAGCAGTGTTCCTTTACATCGCTTGCCTTGTCAGGATGCTGCAAACAATGACTCTTTTCCCATCATGTTACCTGGCTACAAACGGCAAATAAGAACATATGAAAAGAGTATTTTTTTTTCTTGAGCAGGGAGACAGGGAGGAGCCCTCATTTCCAACTTGCTGGGCTGTCTGGAGAGGTCCAGGCTGGGATCTGATGGCAGCGTTTCAATATTGATTGTTTCCATGAATTTTGTTTGCTTCATCTCCCCTTCTCCTGCAAAACTATTGGCTCTATCTTCTACTTTCAGTCAAAAACACAGAGGCAAAGATTTTAAACATGCAAAATTTTCCTGAAAAACAACAGAAAAGGAAAGAAAAATTATCTTTCTCCCCAGCTGCGGGAAATGCTGGAGGATGAGTTTGCTGCCTGGAGACAAGAAGGGGCACACCAAGAAGAAGGCTCTGCTGAGCCTCTCCCAGGCAGAGGGAGAATCATTGGGAGTTCACATCGTTTTAGATGCCACAATCGACCTACCTTGGGCTGGTGGTGGATAAATCAAAGCTGCTTCACTTCAGGTGCTAATAGAGATTGTTCTTTGTAAGGGTAAGAAGATAGCGAGATGTTTGTTGTTGGGTAGGTTACCTTCTGGCTGTATTCATAGAATCACCAGGTTGGAAGAGATCCACCGCATCATCGAGTCCAACCATTCCCACCAACCTCTAAGCCATGTTCCTCAGCACCTTAAACACCTCCAGGGAAGGTGAATCAACCTCCTCCCTGGGCAGCCCTATTCCAATGCCCAGTGACCCTTTCCATGAAAAACTTCCTCCTGATCTCTAGCCTAAATCTCCCCTGGTGGGAGAAACTACCCAACGACAGTTTCTGTGTCTTTCTTGCCAAGTTTTACTTTCTGTGGTAGGACATGCAAGTTACTCCCGAGATACCTACTACTCCTCTGTTCTTATTCCATGAAAGATTTCCAAACCATTCAACCCTGCTTTGTCCATCATTGAACATTCCCATTCAGAGGTTAAATCAGCATATGGCAAGATAGGAAGCAGCTTGTTTGATCTGCCTCTAAGCTGTCTGTTCACTTACAGACACTAATAGCCTAAGCAGCTCACTTGCTGGCCAAAGCTCCATCTCATTCTTTTGTTCTCCTCACACCTAGACATTGTAATAGAAAAACAATTAATCCTGATGCTGTTCACGTGGCCATTTGCAGCTCGTGTTGGTATTGCTCTGTTGCTCCAAGCAGAAGGAACTTGCATGGTTGCTTAACAAATTGACTGCTTAGAATTGTTTAGAGTAGTCATTTTTCATTTAGACTCCTCTTTTCTTGGAGGGATGAAAAGCTTTCACTAGGCTGCTTTTTATTGCATCTATGGGCAAGCAGAAATATGGTAAGTGAGGATGTAACAGTTTATCTTGACTCCATTTGCATAAAAATACAATTGGTACTATTTTCTTTTTTTTTTTTTTCCATTGCTGTTTTCTGTGGTTTTCTCTCTCCAAAAATAGCAGTAGAAAAATGAAAACAGAGTTATGTTATGTTGGGGTGTGTCGTAACGTGGTGGGATCTATCACGCGATAGGATCCTGGAAGCAAGAACTGTGCCCTGATACTTTCATATGGACCTCAGAACGCTTGAACTTGGGGAAAACAGTTGATTTTGGGTATTGCTCTGTTAAGATACAGTAAGATATTGCTGTCCGGTGTTCTTGGAAGTTGTCAGAAATTTTTGAGCCATCTAAATCCGTTCGCTGCTTGTGCTGCGTGACAGTGTGTTCGCAATTTCTACCTTATCTCGCGCAGAAAAGAAAGAAAAGACCGAAAGGTGGACATCTGGTTCCCTGGACCTTTCAGATAGATTTAGTCTGGCTGCTGTAATGACTTGAAGTGATTATAATACAGTTCTTATTTAATTATTTTAAGGGTTAATATGACACTTGAATAAGGATGTGGCATATCAGGTGGACGAGGCGCTGAGGGTCATGGTTTGGTGTTTGATAGGAATGGTTGGACTCGATGATCTGATGAATCTTTTCCAACCTGGTGATTCTCTGATTCTATAATTCTATATTCTGTCAGGCTGAAATCAAGCTGTTTTCTCCCTGAAAAGCAGTCATTTTGAGCAATTTCAGGTAAAACACCTTTCTGTGTTTTCCTGTTTTCAAGTATCCGTTTTACACATGCTCAACTTGTCTAAAAATTGGGTCTCTGCCCACGTTTTGGTAAAGAACGCACACAATGGGTGTGTAAACTGCCTGAGGTGCTGTCTAACATCTAAATAAAGAACATTTTCTCTGTTTCATCTTAATTATATATTAGTTCTAAGAATTCCAACAATGGTAGACTTCAAGGAATTAGTGTTCTCTCTATCTTTTCTGGGCCCCTCACCACAAGAAGGATGTTGAGGCTCTGGAGAGAGTCCAGAGAAGAGCAACGAAGCTGGGGAAGGGGCTGGAGAACAAGAGGAGCGGCTGAGAGAGCTGGAGGTGTTTATGCTGGAGAAGAGGAGGCTGAGGGGAGACCTCATTGCTCTCTATAACTACCTGAAAGGAAGTTGTGGAGAGGAGGGAGCTGGGCTCTTCTCCCAAGTGACAAGGGACAGGACGAGAGGGAATGGCCTCAAGCTCCACCAGGGGAGATTTAGACTAGAGATTAGGAGGAAATTTTCACGGAAAGGGTCATTGGGCATTGGAACAGGCTGCCCAGGGAGGTGGTTGATTTACCTTCCCTGGAGGTGTTTAAGGGACGGGTGGACAAGGTGCTGAGGGACGTGGTTTAGTGTTTGATAGGAATGGTTGGACTCGATGATGCGGTGGGTCTCTTCCAACCTGGTGATTCTATGATTCTATCTTTTGTTTCCCTTTATCCGTTACCCCTTCAAAAACCATTGCCCCTGTCCCATCTAGATTTTGTGGCCTTTAGTCATTAATTAAAGAATACATTTTATGGAAAATAAAACTTACCCTTACTGGTTGTGCTCTGGCATCCGAGCTCAGGGGATGGTGAAAACCTGCAGGCTGAGCTGCAGCCATGGCACGTCCTGAGGCTGAGGTGGGATTTCTGAACCGTTGTGCTCTGACGGCCGGTAACAAATGGCCTGTGAGCCTGTACGTCTTTGTTTGTGGATCTTTATATTTTTAATACATTTGTGCTGTTGCTTCAGTCGGGAGGACTGCGTCGCTCAGGGACTGCTTGTGTCTGCCTGGAAACCAGAGGGAATAAATACGTAGAACTGTTTTCAACAGGCGTACAGTGAAAATAATTAGGCAATCATACCATTGTTACCATTTTATATTTACTTATTAAGGGTCTATCGTCTCTTTTGAAAACCTCAGCTCTTTACTGCTTCATTAGATACTGCCTTCTCCTCCCAGCTCCCTCCCAGTTCTATTTAGATAGATTGGGCAGATCTTGTTAGCTTTCTCCTGGTGATGATGGGGACCAAAAAGCCATTTAAGCACATTTGGCAGGCCATACATCTTAATGCTACCCAGTAATAATTCAGCATGAGAAGAAGTTTTGTGGCTGCAGGCTAAATGAAATGAAATGAGGGCTCTGTGCTCCCTGAGGGCCAGAATCCCTTTGTCTCACTTGATGTAAATGAGGTGGACTTTAGAGCTGTGTAATCAAGATGGAGAAAACAATGTTCAGGTTTCTTCACCGGAGAGAGATCATAGAACAACCAGGTTGGAAGAGACCCATCAGATCATCGAGTCCAACCATTCCTACCAAACACTAAACCATGTCCCTCAGGACCTCATCTACCCGTCCCTTAAACACCTCCAGGGAAGGTGAATCAACCACCTCCCTGGGCAGACTCTGCCAGTGCCCAATGACCCTTTCCATGAAAAACTTCCTCCTAATCTCCAGCCTAAATCTCCCCTGGTGGAGCTTGAGGCCATTCCCTCTCATCCTGTCCCCTGTCACTTGGGAGAAGAGCCCAACTCCCTTCTCTCTACAACCTCCTCTCAGGGAGTTGTAGAGAGCAATGAGGTCTCCTCTCGGCCTCCTCTTCTCCAGGCTAAACCCCCCCAGCTCTCTCAGCCTCTCCTCATAGGGCCTGTTCTCCAGCCCCTTCACCAGCCTCGTTGCTCTTCTCTGGACTCGCTCCAGAGCCTCAACATCCTTCTTGTGCTGAGGGGCCCACAACTGAACACAGGATTCAAGGAGCTCTCTCACCAGTGCTGAGTCCAGAGGGAGAATAACCTCCCTGGCCCTGCTGGTCACACCATTTCTGATCCAAGCCAAAATGTCCTTGGCCTTCTTGGCCACCTGGGCACACTGCTGGCTCATGTTCAGTTGCTGTCGACCAACCCCCCCAGGTCCCTCTCCTCCTGGCAGCTTTCCAGCCAGACTTCTCCCAGTCTGTCGATATGTTGTCTGGGTGCCTCTAGGTGAGCACGGGCTGCTCAGTGCAAATTCTATTCCAGAGATATCCCAGTGACCCAAAGCGCTGGTAGCCGACGTGCAGACCCTCCGTACCTGGAAAACTTTGAATCTGCTTTTCAAGCAGCAAACAGGAGGAAAGAAACTGAGATCAAACAGGGGTGACAGGCAAGGGTGTTTCCATAGCAGGAGAAATCAAACGTGTCGTTCATCACTGCTGTTGCAGGAGTAGAAGCCGAGGTATAAACAGGGCTCCAGACGTTTTTATTACTGTGCCATCAGAGCCTGCCTGGGGAGATTTAAGGCATTATTGCTGGAGGTAGCAGTCAGCGTAGTCAAAGAAGCACCTAACCTCAGTGAAGAAATTATCTAAGCTTCTTGCTGCAATAAATTTATTTTCCCAGCATTAAATAAAAGGGAGGGGGTGCATCTGGGAAGGGAGATGTGCCACTCCCGGCACGCTCCATGCCGCTGCCTGCTGTCCCCCGAGCTTTCCTCGCAGCTGTAAACTTTCCGTAGCGGTTATATTGCCGTCCGGGGCAGCAACTTCTTCTGGGTTGCATGTATTTATATGAGCCACACAAATCCTGGTGGTTTATGGCTCGCTTTCTGGTTTATGCATAGTTCATGCTGAATGCCGTGCGCAGTGGGGGAACCAAACCGCCTAAGAGCACAGAGTCCCTCTTAACCAGGTATATTAAATTATTATAAGCTTAGGCAGAGCAGATTCTTAGCTCGGAGGCCACATCTTGTGTGTTAGATGTGTTATGTTCAACCAAGCAGCAGGGGATGTCAGGGCTTGGGTGCTCTGGGCAGGCTCTGCCCCTGCGGCGAGGCTTGTATCCAGCTCTCCTCGAGCCCAAAGAGCATCCGTTGCCACGGGTGGTGGTGATGATATTTTCAGGCATTTAAATACAAAGAGATACGTAACACCAGTGGAATCAATAACACTTATGGAGTTGGTGGAGCTTTTTGGGTAGAGCTTCTTGCATGGTTTGGAGATTGGTGGGAATGGTTGGACTCAATGATCCAGTGGGTCTCTTCCAACCTGATGGTTCTGTGATTCTATACAACCAGCGTACATCTAAAATGGAACTCGGGACTGATGTGCTCACCTTTGCAGGTAAATGGGAAAGCACCCATGGCCACAGAGCAGCTATTGATCCATAATTGTTTTGCTACCATGAACTCATGTCCAGTATTGTGTTGTCATCATTCTCCTTCTCCCATTGAACTCTTGTCTCCATCTTCCTCTGTTCTCAAGCTCAAGGGTTTCCGCGGTGATTTGGTTGCTCTTTAAGGATTTGATCAACATATAAAAAGGTCTATCCCAGCTTGTCCTAGGTGCAACATCTCTCGTCAGATTCTGCCTCAAGCTCTGCCAGGGAAGGTTCAGGCTGGATGTTAGGAAAAAAAAATCACAGAAAGAGTAATTGGGCACTGGAACAAGCTGAACAGGGAGGGGGTTGAGTCACCTTCCCTGGAGGAGTTTAAGGGACGGGTGGATGAGGTCCTGAGGGACATGGGTTAGTGTTTGATAGGAATGGTTGGACTCGATGATCCGGTGGGTCTCTTCCAACCTGGTGATTCTATGATTCTGTGGTTTTAAAGGAACCGACACAAACAACGTGGCAAGAGCTGTACATGCAGAACCCTGAAATGAAAACGACAGCATCGGAGAGTAAAGGTGTAAGAGAAAGGGATTTCAGCTCTATTGTCATTTGAGAAACTTCGTTATCCAGTTATGGGCTTTGATATTGCTATTGATTTCACACAGAAGGTACTCAGATATTACAGTGATGTGCATCACATATAACCCTACAACAGATCACTGCGAAAATATAATAAGGTTGTGGTTACAGCTTAAATTTTAAGTGAAAACTTTCACTAATAGATAGAAGTCTTGTAATAAAATTGGTCCTAAAATTAATCAGAAATTTCCTGAATAATAATTAATCTAAATCCGCTATTATGTCAGACTCCGATTAATTTAGACAGGATATTATTTTAAGCGAGACTGTAATTAACTGAGTTGGAATTCGGCCAAGTAGCCATAATTTATACCTGGACTCTGAAGAGATATATGGGGATTTTAATATTAACAGTTGTTGGGAACTGCCTGAGTTTTCCGTTCATTCAGAAGACAATATTTTGCCTTTCATTCACATTTCATGTGGCAGATGTGGCAGAACTGACTTAGAACTTATTTGTGACTCCTGCCTTTACAGTCAAATGTTTTTGTGGCTGTGAAACATCATCTGCGTATTTAAGGTGTGACGTTTCAGCCAAGCTAGTTTTTTTGGGGTGGTAAAAATACAAAGGCAGTTGGCAACCTGTGGCATGGGAGAGAACGTGCTGTGCAGCTGCCTGAACTCTGGATCTGGGCAGGCAACCAGCCCAGCGGAGGGAGAGCTTGAAGTCAGAAAGATAAAAAGGTACCCGCGATCGATACTTTTTGGATTAGGTTTCTATTTTATGGGATTAAAAATGTTTTCACGAGTGACCCAAAGGAAATATTTAGACTGGAGGCAAAGTAGAAATGATTCCTGTACCTAATAACTCGCAGGCATCCGGCAATATTTTGAGTAAAAGGATGAGGTGCCAGTTTCCAAGCGCCGTGTTGCAAGCTCCAGAGTGGTGTTTTGTTCTCGTCGTTGGTCGCTGGGTTGATTGTAGGGTTTGTAAATTGGTGCAAAATCATCCTTTGCTGGAAGAGCTGTCAAAATAACTGCCTTCCTTCTCCGAGATGAATAACTTCGTAACCGCGATCTTTAGTGCTTAGGAAATGGGAAGAACACAGTGTATTTCCTAACGTGGTTTTCGAGTCATTCCACTTGCAGACATAACACGCAAAGCAAATCTGTTATATAGGAGTATAAACTGGCACACGAGGTAGCTGGACCACAGTCTGCTCTTACTTAGAGCCTGACAAGCCATTTATGGATCTTTATGGGATTTAATAGATTTATCATGGACTTACCATTAATAACAGCCTCATATGGAATCATGGAATCATATAGACTAATAGAATCACCAGGTTGGAAGAGACCCACCAGATCATCAGGTCCAACCATTCCTATCAGTCACTAACCCATGTCCTTCAGCACCTCATCCACCCGTCCCTTAAACCCCTCTAGGGAAGGTGACTCAGCCCCCTCCCTGTTCAGCCTGTTCCAGTGCCCAATGACCCTTTCTGTAAATTTTTTTTTCCTAATGTTCAGCCTGAACCTTCCCTGGTCGAGCTTGAGGCCATTGAATATCATGGAATGGGTTAGGTTGGAAGGGACCTTAAAACCCATGCCTATATTTTCATTTTAAGACAAGACAGAATGCGACAGATCCAAGTCATAGCCTTGTAGTCAAAGCCATGAGATTTGTGCACAGCAACATGTTCCTGTCAGCAGCAGCGGAAAAATAAATAAAGATAATACTCGAAGATTAACCAAAAAAAAAAACCCCAAAATGTTAAACTTGTCAGCACATATTAGCTTAGATCCCAGTGTATAAAAACCTATTGGTTCTTTCTGTGTCTTAAACAACAACAAATCCCTGTTCTCACCTGGCAGCTGTCAGCAACGGGGAAGCTTCACCCTTCAGATTATCATTTATTGAATCTTCAAGAAATTGAATTGTTCATTATGTGTGTCAGCTGTAGTTTACTAGAGCACTTCTGTCCCTCCAGGAAGGAGCCGATTGCTGTAAACATGCAACTGCTTTAGCTGCAATTTTGGACAGTGAGATGCAGTCCTGGAGCATGGGGAGTCCTCCTTTCCTTGTAACATCAGCATAGAAAATGTATTAATTTGAGTGTACAGAATTAATTGATTGCCCATAAATCAGATTCAATTTAAAAGACAAAAATATACTTCTAATTAAAAGAACTCTTTATGAGTACGGCTTGCATTAACCTCTACCTTTCTCTCTCCTGATACCCAACCCTCTTAATCCAAACCCAGAGTTCGTGTCTCATCATCTGTGTGCATCTCAATCAGCCCAACCTCCTCTCAGTCTAAAAGGTCAATGATCTTTTCAGAAGAGAGGTTCAGTTTTCACATGACTCAGAATCATAGAATCACCAGGTTGGAGAAGACCCACCAGATCATTGAGTCCAACCATTCCCATCAATCACTAACCCATGTCCTTCAGCACCTTGTCCACCTGTCTTTTACACGGGAAGGTGACTCAACGCCCTCCCTGTGCAGCCTCTTCCAGTGCCCAATGACCCTTTCGGTGAAAATTTTTTTCCCATTGTCCAACCTGAACCTCCCCTGATGGAGCTTGAGGCCACTTGCTACCCACATAAAGACTTGTCGACCTCTTGTTCCTTTGAAGCAGAGCTGGGGGTGTCCCTTCAGCTCCACTCTGGCTGCTGTTATTGGTTTGCGTGGGTTAGATTATTTCTGATGTGCAGCATAACTTGCATTTTCTTGACATCACTGGATCTCAGTCGCCCTTTCACAAAGTGGGGATGGAATATAATCAGGGTAGGACAAGTGGCTCAGACTCTAAGTGTCCAGCTTTATCCTCAGCTCTGAGCTGGGTGATGCCACTTTTCCCAGCGGCTCCAAAGATACTCTTCCCAGCTCCAAGCCAACACAGAAACCACCTCAGCACTTAACTGCAAATATTTTAAAACAGTTTACCCGATTTGTCATGGGATTTGTAGCACTTTCTGTCAGTGGCATTGATGGAAACTATTTCAGAGCTGGTTGATCACATACACGGTACAACACGCACCACTAGGCTTATGGTAATGCCTCGGTTCAGTGGAAGATAATATTTAGTACGCAGCCTGTGGGGTTCTTTTGCAAATATTTTACATGGAAGAATGTGACTGTGAAGCTACAGGAAAGGAAATTTAGAAGGATTCATATATCAGACCTGAAAAGCAGATAAAGATTCAAATCCTAGCTCGTTCAACATGACACGATCCTTTTTATTTTTTACTCTTTAATGATCGTGGAAGATAAATGTTGTGGCAGCAGCTTGCGTGGTATGAGAAATCTTGTAAAAATAAGAAAAGGGGGTTGGTGGAAGTCCCAGCAGGAACATATTCTTCACAAATTGCAAAGGGATTTATGAGGATGAGAGGAAAGAGCAAAGCTGGATGCTCTCTGCAACAATTAAAGGACTCGACAGTACCTCTGTGTGTGTTGCTGGGACCCACAAAGGGAGCCAGGAGGTGCTTCACAGGACATTAGCAGGAGACTTCTTTTTGGGAAAATGAACATATTTATACAGTGATGCTTTTGCTGCTTTTGGAAAACTTCAACCTGTAGCTTTCAATAGGAGATTGATAGGAACGGTTGGACTCTGATCCGATGGGTCTCTTCCAACCTGGTGATTCTATGATTCTGTGAACATGGGATTGTGATTTTGGGAAAGATGTTTTCTGACATCTTATAAGATGTAGTGTGCAGAGATTCTTTATTTTGGAGAGAAGCATCGTGAGGTGGTGCACACGGGGCTGCAAGCAGCTCGTAGCTGTTGAACAATCAGAAGTGGTGAACGGGGATGGAGTCAGGGGCTGTTTCATGCCTTTGCACAAATGTCAGTGTTGGGTTTTTGTGTGTGCTGTGTGATAATATCGAATGCAATGCTGAGCAGGGAGTAAAGAAAATGCCATCCTAAAGAGATTAGGTTCAGTGGTAGCAGCAGGTACTGGGTTGGGTATTTTCACACTAACACTCCCTTGGGTTTTATCAGGTAGTGTTGTTTGGTTTATTGGTGTGAGCTAAATTGTGCTGCTCTGCATCGCCCACTGGCACAGAGCAGCAGCTGGAGACAAACCCGGTGCCAGCGCCGCCGGATCCTGCATTTCACAGCAACTGCTCCTGCAGAAAGCTGGTCCCTTCCCAGAGGTGGATAATGCAGTTTTCTCTCAGAAACATAAAGTTTTTCTGGCTGCTTGGGTATTTCAGCGTCTTTGCACTGCAGAGAAACTCTCCTGAGAGGGGTAACCAGGGACCTCCTGTGCTGCCCACCCTGGGGGAGGAGGTACCGTGGTGCAGGAGCTGAGATATGAAATTATCCAAAACTTCCCAGGGCTGGGAGACCAAAGACTTCTGCTCTGAGGTGACTAGTAAGATATAAGATCTGTACTCTCCTGAGATGTCTTGTTTTCATCTCCCAACTTTGCTTTTCCTCTTGGCTTCCTTTGGACACCAAAAATAGTTCTGTGATAGAATTTAAAAAAAAAAAAGAAAGAAACAAAAAAAACCCCAAAAAACCAGTTTAAGCCTCTTTTCTATTTAATCAGCAAACAGATTGATTGCATTGTGTTGAGTGCTCAGCAATGGAAGTGGTTAGCGCTGTGTTCCCAAATGTCTGAAGTAACGTTTAGGATGCTATATAGCCCAACTGCAGCAAAATAATTTCCTGAGCCTCATGTCTGTGTGTGAATATATTTTTTTTTCTTTTAGTTCTTTAAGAATTCTGAGGGACATGCTTTAGTGTTTGATAGGAATGGTTGGACTTGATGATCCGATGGGTCTCTTCCAACCTGGTGATTCTGTGATTCTATAATTCTATTACTTTCCTTGGCATTCTCGCTCCAGCACATGTAGCGCAGACCAAAGATTGCCTGTCTGCATTTCACAGAATCACAGAACAACGAGGTTGGAAGGGACCCATCGGATCTTCTAGTCCAACCTTGCCTATCTAACACTAAACCAAGTCCCTCAAGAAACCTGCTCTCACCGTTTTCAAAATCTGGTTCCGCAAACCTCTTTGTTATCATCATCTGTCGTGCGCTACAGCTCGATGTTTCTCTACTGCAGCCATCAAAATGCTCCTCATACCCCGGGAGAGGAACAGCGAAGCCGCAGCCTCTGCCAGCCGCTGTGCACACGTGGCTTCGGTGATAACGGCCACCGTCACAAATAACCCCGTGCAAAGCGGAGAAGGAAGAAGCTGGCCTGTGCTACCTTGTGCCTTCTCTTGTTTGGCCAGTCCCCGTTTGGCACAATAGGTGTTTCAGGACTGAAATCATTACTGATGGAGCAGCCGGAGCTCCAAAAAGCCTGAGGCAGTTTATAGCCTCCTGCAGGTTGTGTTGTAATACATATGTTAAAACTGTGATATTATAAACAAGCATTTCACCAATTAGCTGACACTGTTACTTTGCTGCTTAAATTACACGTGCGGCTGCTGCTCGTGCCATGCTATTCAGTTAAAGAAAAAGGATTATGGAGGGTGAGTTATTGTACACTGGTTGGATTTGTGCTCAGTACAAAACCACCTGGTGTGTGGTTCTAATCTGCTTTGTCCTCTGTCCCTTCCAGGATGTCTGGGTTAAGGTTTGGGGTATCTTTTCCCTGTGTAACCTCCTTGAGATCATGGATTTACGTCCGTTGTTTTCTTCTAACGTGCTTGGCTTTGCCTTTTCCTTGCTGTAAATTAATTATAGAATTAATTGCATGTCTAGTTTTGAAAAAACAGGTCTTGCTGGACCTCACTCTTCGCTCCAGAGAGTATTAGAGGTGACCCCCTGGCTGATCTGGGCCCTGTTGTCAAGTGTCCAAAAAGGACATAAATACACGGTGGGAGTTCAGAAGCACAATAGCAGCATCTCAGTGGCCTCTTGGTGGGAGCTGGAGATCTGCTTGGGCATCCCTGAAGTTTATAAAAGGTGTTTATCCAAATCTTCAAGAATCCAAATGTTGTTAAAGAACAAAGAATAAATTAGAATAAATAAGTAGCTCTAGAACAAAGGGAAGATCAGACTGTCCTGGCTGAAAATTCTGCATCGAGTCAAGCCGCTAAATCCTGCCCATTTTTTTAGCTGCTGATGAATTGTGGCAAATTCCTGAAATCCCATTTAGGCCCCTAATGTACACATCTTCTGCTGTGTTACACGTGGAGATAGACCCGAAGGTGTGAGTGTGAGAATGCTGTTCACTGCCTGAATTTGCAGATCGAACGGTAGGTCCTGGGGGTGCGAACCCAGAGGTGGGCAGAGGCGATATCGTTGGTCCCAACCCATAATCAGGAGCCACGCTGGCTTCAAACACGAAATCCAGCTATTTAGGAGGTTTTATTTTGCAGCCTGAAAAAAGGAATTAGTTTTCTTTGTTCAGCGATCAGCAGGGGAAAAAAAATGTACATGTCAGAAAAATGCATTTCACATCTTTATTTTTCATTTGTGCATGAAAAGGATCAATGAGAACAAATGCTTAGTGCAAACATTACAGATGATAAATTAGTTCAGATCTCTTTTTCACAAAGCAGAGCAAGCAGTCGAGTAAGATCCAGCAGCAAACTATCGCAGGGTTTCAGGTGAAATCTGAACACGCTTAAGCACATGGTTCTGCCCAGCGTTAGGATACGAAGAAAGAAAAATAAGTTATTTCATCTCAAGCTGAGAGTTTTACCTTTTAAAAACTGGCAAACTGATTTACAGGGTTTCTCCTGTAAGTCCCTTAAAGTAAATTACCTGTCAGAGGGGTTAGGGATCTCTGTCTGCATGTTTGAATAAAATGTGGAGCAGATTTATAGCATTAATAATGGGGCTGTCTTGGAGAAGCTCTCAATTTGCAACAGCGAAAGCGGAAAGATGGCAGATTGGTTATTTAACACCCTGCCTGTCTCCTGAAGTTCTGAGAACTCCTTGCCTGGTGATTATTTAAGTTGTGTTTGAGCACGTTGACTTTCACCCTGTTACCTGAATGAGGAGTTTGGCGGAAGCTTTGGTTGGAAGAGGAGTGAGCTTGGGAAAACGAGGTGGTCCCGTAAAGCAGCACTTCATCATTAGATGTTATCATTTTTACTCCACGAGCAGAGAAAATGTGCACAAAAGTTGCCCTTTCTGTGCCGCTCGTACCTATTTTGCTGAACTGAATAATTTTATTAGAAAAATATGGGAGGAAAAAAATTTTTGATGTCTCTGACTTTCCTTATCTGAGGAAGAAGTGATCACCTGCCAGCACTGGTTTCTGTGGCAGGGAAGTTTGCATGCCAAAAAATTTACTAGGTTGGATGGGGCTTTGAGCAGCCTTACCTCCAGTGGAAGGTATCCCTGCCCAGGGCAGGGCGTTGGATGGCCTTTGAGGTCCCTTCCAACCCAAACCGTTTCAGCTCCTCATCCTTCTTGCATCCTTGCAACCCTAAACAGGCTGCCCAGGGAGGGGGTTGATTCACCTTCCTTGAAGGAGTTTAAGAGATGGGTGGACGAGGTGCTGAGACTGCCCAGGGAGGTGGTTGATTCACCTTCCCTGGAGGGGTTTAAGGGACGGGTGGACAAGGTGCTGAGGGACGTGGGTTAGTGATTGATAGGAATGGTTGGACTCAGTGGTCCAGTGGGTCTCTTCCAACCTGATGATTCTATGATTCTGTTCTATGATTGTATGAGGGGTCTGGAGAACAGGCCTTATGAGGAACAGCTGAGAGAGCTGGGGGTGTTTATCCTGGAGAAGAGGAGGCTGAGAGGAGACCTCATTGCTCTCTACAACTACCTGAAAGGAGGTTGTGGAGAGGAGGGAGCTGGGCTCTTCTCCCAAGGGACAGGGGACAGGACAAGAGGGAATGGCCTCAAGCTCCACCAGGGGAGATTTAGGCTAGAGATTAGGAGGAAGTTTTTCCCAGAAAGGGTCATTGGGCATTGGAACAGGCTGCCCAGGGAGGTGGTTGATTCACCTTCTCTGGAGGTGTTTAAGGGACGGGTAGATGAGGTGCTGAGGGACATGATTTAGTATTTGATAAGAATGGTTGGACTCGATGATCCGATGATGGGTCTCTTCCAACCTGGTTGTTCTATGATTTTGGGAAATTAAGAGCAGGACTTCATATATGAGAGTATCCTATTCAACCCAACCACGAAATACCCTCCAGCCATCCTGGCATCTCCTTCTCTTCAGACACCCTCCCAGCACTCTGGTGGTGACCTCCCCAGCCTCAGCTCCTTTCCAGCTCTACCTTCCCAAGCCCTGGAGTGCCGGTAGCTGCCCACGTCCCGGTCTGTACAGCTGGTGGTAGGTGCTGGGTGTGCGGGAAGCAGCGCCTGGTAGATGAGGTGAGGATGCACATTTTCATTTTCTTCCTCAATTCTTCTTTTTTGGCTACAAGCTCCAGATCAACCGACTGATTCAAGCCACGTGGGTAAAATTTGTTACCGTTCCTGCAGAAATGGGAAATAATGAAATTGCTGGGTTAGAGCATCTCTTTAATAAAATACACTATCATCAGACTAACATTGTGTCTCTGCAGAAACTCAGACGCTTGTGTGTACATCTCTGAAATTAGACTGGAGCACTTGAAATAAAATCCTGCACTTTATGAACAATTCCAGCTGAGTCCTGCAGTAATGATACTTCTATATCAGACAGGGATGAGTGTCACCGCAAAATAGAAGTAGCTGCTCTTCCATGCATACACAGGCTATTGTTTTACATAAATGTGTGTTGTAGAGCCTGGGTGACACAGCCTCTATATCTTACTCATCTGAAAAGGGTTTATATTTCATTCTCGTTTATCTGTAGACAATCCACACAGCTCCATGGCAAGGGAGAGATGGATGGAGTCACTGATGGGAAATTTAATGTGTATCTGAAACAGATGTAGAGACATTCAGATAGGCTTCCCCTTTTTGTTTTAACCAGATCGGCTTGATAGAAGTTCAGACACAAGCATCGTTCTCTTTTGATGAAACAACAGGTTGTACGTGGGCAGAGCTGCTTGTGGAAACAAGAACATGAGGTCTCAGAGCTGGTCAGCAGCTCCCAGGAGTCCAAACCTGAGCTGTATCTTCTTGAAGCTGTTAAAAGAGGGCACAGTCTGCGGTTCGAGGAAGTCAGACCTTTCTGTCCTGTGGGAACTAACATCTTTTTGCCAGTCTTTGACAATTCTCCTTGGTCAACTTTGTGGAGTTCTTGTTGACCTACTCCCCCAGTGGGTCAAGGTCTCTCTGTAAAGCTCATAAAATCTTTTTGAGCACCTTTCCATCATCTCTTCTCTGCATCAAGGAATGGAGGAACCATTTCTGCAAGATCCTCTTGGAAATGATGAGAAAAGCTGCCTGTTCCAAAACTGTAATGCAGGTGGTGAAGCTAAGTGCTCCTCTCCTCTCATCAGTCCATGTGGGTCGTCCAGGGTAGCATTTCTCAGAGAGGAAAGAATCATTCTTAGTGAAAGGGAAATGTGCACAAAGCTTTTTCTGTCTTATTCTTCTGACTGTAAACAGTTCTAAATTTTGCCTGCAGACAGAACTGGTAGCATCTCATTTGCTTTGCTGGAAGGTTTTGCTGCTTTATGTACATGGACGTATTTCACAGAATCACAGAAGTAAAAGGTGTTGTTACGTTGGGTTAGAAGAGTCATAATTGCTGCCATACATGTGGTTGAGTCACCATCCCTGGAGGTGTATAAAATGGGGGTAGATGAGGTGGTTGGGGATGTGATTTAGTAGTGGACAGATAACAGTTGGAGTTGGTCATCTCAAAGGTCTTCTTTATCTGGAGCGAGTCCAGAGACGAGCAACGAGGCTGGTGAGGGGTCCGGAGAACAGACCATATGAGGAACGGCTGAGAGAGCTGGGATTGTTTAGCCTAGAGAAGAAGAGGCTGAGAGGAGACCTCATTGCTCTCTATAACTACCTGAAAGGAGGTTGTGGAGAGGAGGGAGCTGGGCTCTTCTCCCAAGTGACAGTGGACAGGACAAGAGGGAATGGCCTCAAGCTCCACCAGGGGAGATTTAGGCTAGAGATTAGGAGGAAGTTTTTCACGGAAAGGGTCATTGGGCATTGGAATAGACTGCGCAGGGAGGTGGTTGATTCCCCTTCCCTGGAGGTGTTTAAGGGACGGGTAGACAAGGTCCTGAGGGACATAGTTTGATAGGAATGGTTGGACTCGATGATGTGGTGGGTCTCTTCCAACCTGGTTGTTCTATGATTCTATGGCTGTTTCAACACTATTAATAGTCCCAAAGTAGTATTTCAATATCGTGCTATTTAATGCAAAAGCAGTGCTGGGTTTTTTGGTTTATTTGCAAACCTCCTGCCACCTGGATCTGAATGAAAAAAAAAAAAAACACATTTCCAGCAGAGTAAGAAACAAGGCATGCTTAGAATATTAAATTTCCACAACAATTTATGTTACATTATTTTTAATTACATTAGCTTTCCTGCCACATAATTACTCTGCAAATGTATTCCTGAGTAAAAGATATGTAGATTTGTTTGCACTGCTATCTTCCATTCCAAAAGTGTAACAGTACTTTTTGGTGTGTTTTATATGTGCATAACTTAACCGGGGAAGTTGTTAGATCTTTAAATGCAAACCGTAATTCTAATAATCATGTGTGTTCCTCGGCGAGTGGAGGTTGCTTTCGCTGCTGCTGGTTGCGTTGCTGGGTTCATGCTGTGCTGCAGATTTCCCAGGGAGTGTTGTACTGGCCAGGATTGCCAAAGGAAATAAGAAGAAGGGTCTTTAAAATTAATGCACTAAGAAGGTCACCTCCATGGCTGTTGTAAACGGGGACGATCAGTGAGGGGGGAGGTGGTGATATTGCACAATTAAAAATACCAAACCATAGGTAGAGCGAAAAAAATTTCACAGAAAGGGTCATTGGGCACTGGAACAGGCTGAACAGGGAGGGGGTTGATTCACCTTCCCTGGAGGTGTTTAAGGCATGAGTGGACACAGTGCTGAGGGACATGGATTAGTGATTGATAGGAACGGTTGGACTTGATGATGCGGTGGGTCTCTTCCAACCTGGTTATTCTATGATTCTATGATAGAGAAAGATACATTTGGTATCAGCTTAAAAATATAAGAATGCTCTGGGTTGGAGGGGGACTTTACAGCTTGTCTAACCCAGCTCCCCTGCAGGAGCAGGGATGTCTTTAACCAGACCAGTTCATCTTTAACTAAGTCAGATCATCTTTAACTAGATCAACTTAGCCTGGTACAGAATGAAACCATTGATTTATTTTCTCAGTTGCACCAACTTTTAGGATACTTGGTTGTGACAATAGGTAAATATTATAGGTAACGTCTAAGTTATATCTATACATGTTACCTCCCTTCCCAGTGAGAGGATTGAGTCACTTTCCCTGGAGGTGTTTAAGGGACGGGTGGACGAGGTGCTGAGGGACATGGGTTAGTGTTTGATAGGAATGGTTGGACTCAATGATCCAGTGGCTGAACCTCCCTGTTCAGCCTGTTCCAGTGCCCAGTGACCCTTTTTGTGAAATTTTTTTTCCTGATATTTAGCCTAATCTCCCCTGGTGGAGCTTGAGGCCATTCCCTCTCATCCTGTCCCTTGGGAGAAGAGCCCAGCTCCCTCCTCCCCACAACCTCCTGCAGAGAGCAATGAGGTCTCCTCTCAGCCTCCTCTTCTCCAGGCTAAACACCCGCAGTCTTCCCTGGGCTCTGCCAGCTCCTGGCTGACTTTTTAATGCCCAAAGGGCTGGAGAGGGTTTATCTTTGATGAGGCTTGAGTCTGTCTGTAGAAAACATCCGCGTCCTTCCCAGGGGATGTGAAACATCAGTGTACAGCATACCTGCAGCATCAGTATTGCTCGCAAATGCTATGGGATCTTGGATCCCTTTTTGCTGTAAAAACATTTTATTCAAAGCTGTGCAATTAGCTAAAAAAAAAAAAAAAAAAAAAAAAAGTCAAAAATCTGTAATTTACCTACCAAGTAATGTGCAATATTCATCCCTGGATTTGAGGTTTCTCTGTACTCACGCAAACTAAATGAAACTAAAGCTGTAATATCCAGCAGGGCATTAATGCAGAATTGCTGCTTTACATCTATTGCTGGAATTTAAACACGATGCAAGAGCCATAACCAGAAAGTTAGAGGCATGCTCTGCTTAAGCAGCAGCCAGTTAATGAGATCTCTGAGCCTTGAAGTAACCTTGTCTGGGTTTCCTGTAGCTTTCTACAAGGAAAACCTTTAAAACCTTCCTTCGTCTGAATTTGCTTCAAAGGGCTTTGACACAGCGGTAAAAACCGTGCTGTAATATTTGTAATATTAAATTTACTGTGCGCAATAACATTTGTCACTGTCATAGTGATTATCTGCTTCTAATTAGAAAAGAGCAGAGAAATCTATGAGCTCTCAGTCGCCGCAGCAGTTGGAGGGGGGAACGTGTTAACCTGGTGACTAAACCCTACCAGCTGAAAAAACTCTTTTCTGCTCAATCCAAGTGGCTCTCTCTTGACACCTGCAAGATGCCGGCTAACACAAACTCATTAAAATGGGGGTTTTTTTGTAAATTTTGGATGCAAATTACTGTGAAGTGTGCTTCATCAGGTAAAGCTGCTAAGTGCGTGCATCTTGTTGCTCAAGCTGTGCAAACATCCCCACCCTCCAAAGGCAACGTGAGATGCTGTCTCCTGTCTAGGCTCTTGCTCCTCCCTGAGGGTTTGATGCTGGCTTGTTGCACGAGGCAGTTGTTGGGGATGAGGAGAGGCACAAGTGGGCCTTACTTATGTGTAAGCGGGAATTTGGGGTGATGACAACCAAGTGTTCTCCCCTCTCTCCTGGGACAAGAGTCATTGTTCTCACCCTCTGTCCAACCTCTTCACGTATATGGAGGTCCAACCAAGCGTTCTCCACTTTCTCCTGGGACAAGAGTCGTTGCTCTCACCCTCTGTCCAACCTCTTCACGTATATGGAGATCCAACCAAGTGTTCTCCACTTTCTCCTGCGATAAGAGTCATTGCTCTCACCCTCTGTCCAACCTCTTCACGTATATGGAGATCCAACCAAGTGTTCTCCACTTTCTCCTGCGATAAGAGTCGTTGCTCTCACCCTCTGTCCAACCTCTTCACGTATATGGAGGTCCAGCCAGCATCAAGTGTGAGAGTTGAATTCCTCTGGCTTGGCTAAGTAGAATTAGAAGCAGCATTTTGCTTCTTTCTATGTGTAAATTATCATTTAAGTGCAGGAAGTCTTTCTGGTTATTTTTTGTTGCAATATGAAAGAATGCTGCTAAGGGTAGGTGCCTCGCTGTGAGCATGGTCTGTGGCTTAATGCATTATGGGAGCATAGAATCATAGAACAACCAGGTTGGAAGAGACCCACTGGATCATTGAGTCCAACCATTCCTATCAGAGACTAAACCATGTCCCTTAGGACCTCGTCCACCTGCACCTTAAACCCCTCCAGGGAAGGTGAATCAACCCCCTTCCTGGGCAGCCTGTTCCAGTCCCCAGTGACCCTTTCTGTGAAAAAGCATCTCACGGTGTCGTGGGTTGCAGGCTCTCTGCTTCCATGGCTTCATGCCTGCAAGGAGAGGCTTCCCAGGGTGTTGTTTGACTCACCACCACATCCTTTTGCTTGTTGAGGAAAGCAGTGATGTCCCTGCATAGATGGAAGTTGTCTCTTCAGAAAAAAAGCAGCAATGCTGCTGGAGAGTCTTACGTCAGGTTGAAGAAGGAGTCTGAACAGCTGCTTGAGATGGATGTTATGCTGGAGACCGCAAAGAGAAAAAGCTCTGGGCTTCAAATTGGAAAGGCATTAAAATGCTGTGTGCCCTAAATCCTTCTGTGTTCAGCAGCCAGGCGTGCATTTACCTGGGATCAAACCCCGAGCTCTCGCAATGGCACTCCCGTGGCCGTCTGCAGCCAGAGGGAGAGCGCAGGAGCGGGAGGAAGCGGAGCAGGTATGAGTGATGCTCGCGTGGGAAAGAGGCACGGGAGCCAGTGTGGTTTTAAATATTTCCAGAGATTTATGGAATGGGGATTTGATTTGCTTGTTGATTCATTTCAGTCCACAAGTGAGAAAATCCCCAAGACTGTGCTTTAACAAATTGAATGTCAGCTGCACTGAAACAATCAGTGGGATGGGAAGCCAGCCAGGTTTGCACTTCATTTTCTCTCACTGTTTTAGGAGAGGCAGGGGATCGCTCGGACTGCTGCCACACCCCAGGGGTGACTTGGGGTGAGGAAGGTATGGGATCCCTCTCCCTGGAGAACAGACCTTGTGAGGAACGGCTGAGAGAGCTGAGGGTGTTTATCCTGGAGAAGAGGAGGCTGAGGGGAGACCTCATTGCTCTCTACAACTCCCTGAGAGGAGGTTGTGGAGAGGAGGGAGCTGGGCTCTTCTCCCAAGGGACAGGATGAGAGGGAATGACCTCAAGCTCCACCAGGGGAGGTTTAGGCTAGAGATTAGGAGGAAGTTTTTCACGGAAAGGGTCATTGGGCATTGGAATAGGCTGCCCAGGGAGGTGGTTGAGTCACCTTCCCTGGAGGGGTTTAAGGGACGGGTGGATGAGGTGCTGAGGGACATGGTTTAGTGTTTGAATGGTTGGACTCAATGATCTGGTGGGTCTTTTCCAACCTATTCTATGATTATAAGCTACTGTTTGGCATCCCAATGCGTGTTGAGGACAGAGAGCCTCACACATGCCACTGAGGACTTTCAGACCTTGCAAATACCACTTAATTCTCCCTTTCGAGACCCTCTTCCCATGCCAAAGGGCACTTCGGCTTGCTCAGGTCTGACTCTGGGTTGTCGGGAAGCCCAGCCTGAGCTGGTACATCCTGCTGGGAGATCTGATGGATGTACTTGACCATGCAGGTATGGCCATGCGGGGAGCGAGGCAAGCCCTCTGCAACTGGCTGCAGCAACAGGGAGGAGAAAGAGGTGAGGCCTGGGAAGCACCAGCCAACACCTCCCCACTGCCTTGCTCCACTTTGTCTTTAAGAAAATGCTCTAGAGCTGCGTCTCTTGGTCGTGGCAACAGGCTTCAAACACTCTGCTGCCTTGAGAACGCTTGCTGCACATGGCTTTGCAGCAGCTTGCGATGGTGCCGAGACCAGGGCTGCTCTGGGGAAGGTTGTTAGTGCAATAATGTCATTGGGGCGGGGGGAGGGTTTGCTGTAATATTTTTATACCTGAAATAGCCCCGGCATCGACGCCTTGGACTCAGCACATTAGTGTTTTGCCGGGATAGATATTTCAGCTGAGGGCTGGTCTAAGCTGTAGCAGCAAAGCTCATTTTCTGCCTCTATAAATGGCATGTGGACGAGGCAGATTTGCTGGTGTAGCTTATCACTGCTGGACCAGTATCAGCAGCCTTTTCCTAGCAGGCACCTATCTTCAATTTAGACTCTGTCCCCGAGACCACTTTATACCCAGAAGACTTTTGAAAATCTCAGAATAACTGCCGAACGCCTTTTATCCAAACGCTGCTTTTAAGCATTTGATATTTAAATACATTTTAATCGCCCTAATATTATCGCCCACACATATTGCGGATCCCCAGAGTCATTGTGGATGCGAGTTGGCTGAGGAGAGGTGAACTGCAAACCACGCTGCTCCCATCGTGGTCCTGGGAGCATCGCCCCATGCGGCGATGCCGATGGGCAATAGGAGTTTCACAGGAACAGGCAAAACCCTTTTTAAACGCACCCTCGGTCAACTGGTGGAAGTGCAAAACGAGATATACAGCTCTTCCAATGGCTGTTAAGGGGTGAAATATCCTGGCTTGGATCAGAAATGGTGTGACCAGCAGGTCCAGGGAGGTGATTCTCCCTCTGTACTCAGCACTGGTGAGGCCGCTCCTTGAATCCTGTGTTAGGTTCTGGGCCCCTCAGCACAAGAAGGATGTTGAGACTCTGGAGCGAGTCCAGAGAAGAGCAATGAGGCTGGTGAAGGGGCTGGAGAACAGACCTTATTAGGAACGGCTGAGAGAGCTGAGGGGTGTTTATCCTGGAGAAGAGGAGGCTGAGAGGAGACCTCATTACTCTCTACAACTCCCTGAAAGGAGGTTGTGGAGAGGAGGGAGCTGGGCTCTTCTCCCAAGGGACAGGGGACAGGACAAGAGGGAATGTCCTCAAGCTCCACCAGGGGAGATTGAGGCTAGAGATTAGGAGGAAGTTTTTCACAGAAAGGGTCATTTTGCATTGGAATAGGCTGCCCAGGGAGGTGATTGATTCATCTTCCCTGGAGGTGTTTAAGGGACGGGTAGATGAGGTCCTGAGGGACATGGGTTAGTGTTTGATAGGAATGGTTGGACTCAATGATCCAGTGGGTCTCTTCCAACCTGGTTGTTCTATGATTCTATAAATGATATATTTCTGGAGTCATGCAGTGAGTTACTTTGCCGCGTGGAAACACCACCACGTCTACAGTATTCCATTAACGAGCATGGAATAAATTATCGGTAGATGACATTTTTTAATTGAATTGCAATCTAATATCCCAGTAATATATTACAATAATAAGAATATTAATATGATTAAAATATCTTTAAAACCCGAGCCAAGTGAAATGCTAACACCCAGTGCTGGGAAAGGCACATGATGTATATATGTCTCGTTGATTGTCGCGAATGGGCAGGTAATTTGGTGATGTTTGGCTCTGCAGTGTCATAAAGTTCCTCTCTGATGTGTGCTTGAAGCCTGTTTCTTGTCAGTTTTAAATGTTTCCTCTGAACAACAGCAGTACCAGGGGCTACCTTAAGTGCAGGCAGAAGCCATCATATATTTTGCATATGTCTCGCGGAATATGTAGGTAATGATCGCATGGAAAAACCTTAATTCCTTTCATGTTTCCTTTGGGAGAGGACTGGGCATGCACCATCAGAGCCGAAATCCAGTGGAGTTGAGTGAGAAGGTTCCTGTTGGTGCTGGTGAATTAGTTGACTTGTCTCTATGGGTTTAGGGTTGGTAACTCTCCTTGGGTGACTTGCCTGAACACCACAAAGGCAGCGTCGGTGCAGAGTTAGGAAGCAGGATTGACTCCCATGTGATGGAGATGTCTTTCGTTTGCCCTGGAGATTTGATGAATCTCTTAAATAGACCCATCCCACCTCCAGTTCCATCACCCATCACGTTAATTACTGGCAGGCAAAGCATTTGCTATCAAAGCCGCAGGAAGGAAAAATACTTCACTGGCTCACAGCACTTGGGTTGTGTTAGTTACCTTGTCGGCTTACTGCTTGTTAGCAGAAACGCAGCAGCCGCTTGGGGCAAATACATGTAAAAGTCATAATTTTATATATATTATAATATTATATATATTTTGTTATATTTTATTTATATATATTATACATATTATTATCTTTTATTATATTTTATATTTATGGAAGTCCTAAAATGGACTTTCCTGCTCAGCTTCAGTAGGAATAAAGGGCACAGCTTTAATTGCATCAGTTTGGAAGCTCAAGGACCATCTCCAGCACCCTGACCACAGCACAATATAGGGTATCCCAGCCTTTTCCCACCTTCCTTCTTCCCTTTTTCTCTCTACTCTGTACCCAAACACACCACCTTCCGCTCTGTAACCCAGGAAGATTGTCCCGTGTTCACCTTTTCCAGGGCCATGAGCTTCGGTCCTCAGGCTGAGAAGCACAACAACCACCTTCTGTTGCCACAATCTCTTATAAAATTTATTACGTCTTAATTGATCTTTAATCGTCCTGGCTTGGTTAGTGCTTATTTATTACTGAGTAACACGTACTCCGGAACCCACTGAAATAAAAGCTATTCCAGGGATGAAACTGCTGACTGAAGCCTCCCGCTACCAGTCACAGGGGAAAATAGCGGAGGCAGAATCCCATTAGATGAATGCCTGTAAAGGAGCAGCCAGCCTTCTGTGAACAGAAAGATAAAATGCACTCATCATTTAAACTGTTTGATATATAAACAGTTAGGATGTGTTTTGCAAATTCCTTACCGTAGGGGTGAATCGCTCCCGATTCGTTCGCTGCACAAATATCGGGCTCGTCAAAGAAGAAGTATTTCCTGTGCATTTCCATTTTGAGATTAAAGGGGTTTAGGGGGAGCATTTAGATAGGAATGGTTGGACTAGAAGATCCGATGGGTCCCTTCCAACCTGGTTGTTCTGTGATTCTGTGATTCTGGTTGTTCTGTGATTCTGTGATTCTGGTTGTTCTGTGATTCTGTACACTGCTTTAGGGGGTGTATGACTGTGTGTGCATCTGTATAGACAGGAGGTCACACACTCACCTGCTGTGGACATCGGAAAGGCAGAGGCAGCCAACTCAAGCCTCAGGCTCCGCCAGGGGAGATTTAGGCTGGAGATTAGAAGGAAGTTTTTCACACAGAGGGTCATTGGGCATTGGAATAGGCTGCCCAGGGGGAGCCTATGATTCATCTTCCCTGGAGGTGTTTAAGGCACAAGTGGATGAGGTCTTGAGGGACTTGGTTTAGTGTTTGATAGGAATGGTTGGACTAGAAGATCTGATGGGTCCCTTCCAACCTGGTTGTTCTGTGATTCTGTAAAGTTGTCATATGCCAGATTTACAGTCAGGAAGAATTAAAATAAATTGGGTTGCGAGCAATAGTAACAATCCCTGCTCATCAGCAGCCTTTGACCCCTCCCTTTTGGTCACTGGTACTGAAGCTACAGGAACAGCTGGAGGCAGTTTGTGTTGTGGGTCGTGTGGTCCAGCTGCCTCCTTGGCGGTGGGTTTCGTAGAGCAGAGAGAGGGTTGGTCATAGAATCATAGAACAACCAGGTTGGAAGGGACCCATTGGATCATCGAGTCCAACCATTCCTATCAAACACTAAACCATGTCCCTCAGCACCTCATCTACCCATCCTTTAAACACCTCCAGGGAAGGGGAATCAACCACCGCCCTGGGCAGCCTCTCCCAATGCCCAATGACCCTCTGTGTGAAAAACTTCCTCCTAATCTCTAGCCTAAATCTCTCCTGGCGGAGCTTGAGGCCATTCCCTCTTGTCCTGTCCCCTGTCAATTGGGAGAGGAGCCCAGCTCCCTCCTCTCCACAACCTCCTTTCAGGTAGTTGTAGAGAGTAATGAGTCATGGAGAGAAGAGTCACAGAATGCCAGGTTGGAAGGGACCTCGGGGATCATCTGGTCCAAACTCTTAGGTAATATATAATTTAAGTGAGACGGTCCAGGCTGGAAGGGATGGAGATGGAGGAGAGAGCTTCACTGGAGGTGAGTTAGGGCCAAAACTTTGAAATAATACAGTTTCCAAAGGAGCCAAGGAAGGTCAAATGAGCAAGGAAAGAGGAGAGTTTTGGAAACGGATGGAGCTTTCCACTCTTGCCCATTCTCAGGCAGCCTCGGGTTGCCGCATGGAGGCACCAACAGGAGCAGCCTCTGCTCAACCCATCCCGTGGAGAGATTTTATTTCCAATTCTTATGCCTTTGCCAAGCCAAATCCATTGGAGCTGCAGTGCTCCGTGCCAAGAACCTGCTGAAAATGAATTTGTCTTTTTTATTCGCTTTCTGGAAGCTGCAGTGAGAATTGCTCAGCAGCTTTCAGTAACAAGATTAGAGAAATGTCCAGTGTTTAGTCTATGCTACTGAAAAAAGCCCAAATCTTATTATTACCACTACAGTGTGAAGCTCTAATACTGGATATTTCGCAGTATTGGATTTAAACTCAGCAGTTGGGGTCACAATTCTTTTTCTTAATTTGTGATATGTACAAAAAAATTAAGCAAAATTTAAGAAAATAATGAGTCTTTGACAATGTTGCTTTATGTGAGCAAGATGGTCAGTAGAAGGAACCTGGTGGGGTTGTTGCCCGATTGACTGTTATCCTGCAATTCTTATAATTGTACAGACTTCTGGGAAGTTTTGCGTTACCAAATTTCATAAAACCTTCACCAAAGAGTGATGTTTCCTTCTTCCCTTCCCAGATCTTCTTCTATTATTTTCCTCTCAAAATCCCATTGATAGTAAATTCCCACCTGGCAGAGCAGCAGGCATCAAGTATAATCATTTATATCTCATTAGTGTTGAGCAACTTCGGTGATGGTGGAAGATAATCAGCTCAATTTGGAGAAATCCAGTGCTCACAACCTTTGGTTGTACGGAGATGCTGGGGTTGAAGGCTGCGGCTTTGCAATGATAGATGTCATTTCTACTCCACCTGCAAGACGGGTTCAAAACTTTTGAGTTTTATTTTCTCTAGGAGGTGTGAATCAAAATCTGTGAGATCTCTGAGAGCGTTTGGGTCACAGTGCTTGTTAAGACGAGAATATTGGAGTTGGATCATGGCACGAGTGGACGAGGTGCTGAGGGACATGGTTTAGTGTTTGATAGGAATGGTTGGACTCGATGATCTGATGGGTCTCTTCCAATCTGGTTGTTCTATGATTCTATGATTCACTTTTCTGCTGTTTTCCATAACAAAATATCTCCGTCTGCATCGCATAAACACAGGAATGAACCCTGCCAGCAGGAGCCTGCCCTTTTAGGGTTACAATTAACTCCCTCCCACCCTGCCTTTTATTTCAGTTTTTCTGGTGGAGGCAGAAAGATTCAATGCTTTAATTTGTGTAAAGCCTGGGAGCTAAAGAACACGGCAGGGAAGAAAAGCAGCAATCGTAGCTTTGTCGTCTGACCCTTGTGCCTAATCAAATTTTGGCCTAAATATATTTTACCTTCATTGTGAAATGCCCTTCAGCTGGCACCAGAGCTCCTCGTGCCCTGAGCTAATGCATTCAGCAGCGCAGGCTGGAGAAGGTGAGAATTGAATGTTGTTGCCCCTTTGACAGAGATGGAATAAGAGCCTAATGCAACAGAACAGTTTGGAAATGCTAATACTCGCCACCTGCAACTTAATTTTATTTTTTTTTCTTATCGCCTTTTTTTTCTTTTTTTTTTTTTTTTTTATATGACATTTCACAGTCCCGTAGTCTCAAGAGATGGATCGGAGTCGTAAAAATGACACGCCGATGATTTAAGAGGGATAGTCAGGCTGAGTGAAACGGATGGCCTGCTTTAAGAGTGTCAGTTTAGCACCTATTACATGGGGTCAATGTTCATTTTCAATACATCATTAAAGCATCCTGCTAAATCACTCAGCAAACGTCCGTGTTCTCCTTTTTTGAGGCACCGTGTTAGATTACGGGGATAATGAAGTGGAACTGCGCATAAATGGCAGTATTACACAAGCATATTTTATTGTTTTCAGGGCCACTCTTTTAGGTTGTTCTGAATATGAAACATTAAAAACTCGGCAATGAAATAGTGAGCACCTCCTTAGGTGATGGTTCCCATACTTGGGTTTACAGTCAGCTACCAGCTCCATCAAATTTGATATCGAGTGGAGTCATTTTCCCACTCTATCAGTTTTACAATATACAGTGTTCACTAAACTAATATCAATAAAATCAAAACTGCTCTCAGCCTGCTAGCTAGTCCTTAAATTACATTACGGGAGATGTATTTCTGTTATTTGGGGAAGAACCTGGGAAGCTCAGTTGTTTCAATAGAAGTCACTTTGCCAAGGTCACTCGGAGTGCAGGGTGATTTTTCCTGGTTCCAGATGCTCGTGTCAGAGCAGAGGCTCATAGAATCATAGAACAACCAGGTTGGAAGAGTCCCATCGGATCATCGAGTCCAACCATTCCTATCAAACACTAGATCTCTAAACCATGTCCCTCAGGACCACATCTACCCGTGCCTTAAACCTCTGCCACGATTAAAATTTTGATTATCAGGTTAAGGTTAAAAAATGGGGCTTTGGAAGACGAGAATTGGGACTTAGGAACATAAAATGTTAAATATTTAAATAAGTCATTGTAGTCTATCCGTAACGCTGACCCTTTCCGCAACGCCTGCTGCTAAGCACTTGCTACGAACCTGGATCCTGTCGGGATTGGATATTAACACTGAAAATATTAACTTCGGTTGTATTGAAGCAGGGAGCAGAATGCTGGCTTCACTCTAGCAGGGACAGAATAAAAATGTCAGGTTCCCACAGGCTTATAAAATATTTATTTTCTTTTATTGCATTTTGTAATGGAAAACATGGTTTTCATTGACAGAAAGGTGATGCAAGGACGTCCTGAGGCCCCCGTTCTTCGTCCCACCTAATCTAGGACATCTAACTGAGCAGTTTAAATTAATACTTCAGTTACTTTGGACATTCACTATCTTCATTAGACAGAGACTGATACTTGAGACTTTCTCTGTGTTAATTATGGAGAGAATCTTTGGTTTCAGAGTCCTAATTTCTGGAGCACATCTATCAGGAGTCATCTTGTTCTGCTGGTTTGGGTTGTGTCATTTTCATACGTTATAAATATCATAGAATCATAGAACATAGAGATTAGGAGGAAGTTTTTCACAGAAAGGGCCATCGGGCATTGGATTAGGCTGCCCAGGGAGGTGGTTGAGTCACCTTCCCTGGAGCTGTTTAAGGGACAAGTAGATGAGGTGCTGAGGGACATGGTTTAGTGTTTGGTAGGAATGGTTGGACTCGATGATCCGATGGGTCTCTTCCAACCTGGTTGTTCTATGGTTCTATGAATATCTGAATGGAGCAGAAGGTGGCACTGGCTGTCGTGACACGGAGCTGGGCAGAGCAAAGGAACTTTCTGTGGCAGCTAATGATGCAGGTACTGCAGGTTTTTTAATGCTTCAGTTGGGAAATTCCTACCATTAACAAGACGTTTGTCTTAATGACAGGCTTATTTTAGAAAACGGTCAAAGCTAATAACTATACTCAATAATGATAGTGAACCTTATTGAGATTTCCCCATTCACCTGTAAAGGATCGTAAGAGTCTTCTACCTGACTGCCAATAAAGTCTTCTGCAGGCTGTATATTCTGCTGCTCGGCTTCTCTACACCCTTCCTACCAGGACCTGCAGGGAAATGTTACTTTAGATGCTGTTGATTCACAAAACATGGAAGAGTTATGGAAAGAAAGGATTCTTAAGTAAAGATTTTTTTCTCATTGCAAATAAAGCAAGTGTGATCTGCAATGGAAAATTGTTATATGAAGAGCAGAGGGTCATATTCTCCCTCTGTACTCGGCACTGGTGAGGCCGCTCCTTGAATCCTGTGTTCAGTTGTGGGCCCCTCAGCACAAGAAGGATGTTGAGGCTCTGGAGTGAGTCCAGAGAAGAGCAACGAGGCTGGTGAAGGGGCTGGAGAACAGACCTTATGAGGAACAGCTGAGAAAGCTGGGGGTGTTTATCCTGGAGAAGAGGAGGCTGAGAGGAGACCTCATTACTCTCTCCAATTACCTGAAAGGAGGTTGTGGAGAGGAGGGAGCTGGGCTCTTCTCCCAGGTGACAGGGGACAGGACGAGAGGGAATGACCTCAAGCTCCACCAGGGGAGGTTCAGGCTAGAGATTAGGAGGAAGTTTTTCACGGAAAGGGTCATTAGGCACTGGAATAGGCTGCCCAGGGAGGTGGTTGATTCCCCTTCCCTGGAGGTGTTTAAGGGATGGGTAGATGAGATGCTGAGGGACATGGTTTATTGTTTGATAGGAATGGTTGGACTCGATGATCCAGTGGATCTCGTCCAACCTGGTTATTCTATGATTCTATGATTCTATATTTCTGTTCCCAAGAGCAGTGGGTATTTAAGTGCATGACCTTCTGGAAGGCAGCTCCAGTCTTCATAGAATCATAGAACAACCAGGTTGGAAGAGACCCACTAGATCATCGAGTCCAACTGTTCCCATCAATCACTAACCCATGTCCCTCAGCACCACGTCCACCCGTCCCTTAAACCCCTTCCGGGAAGGTGACTCAACCCCCTCCCTGTTCAGCCTGTTCTAATGCCCAATGACCCTTTCTGTGAAAAATTTTTTCCTAATGTCCAGCCTGAACCTCCCCTGGTAGAACTTGAGGCCATTCCCTCTCGTCCTGTCATTCGTGGTTTGCTCTGCTTCTAGACTTTGGGAAGCCTCCTGACCTTTGTGGTTTTACTGGTGCACAGGGAAGGGACTGTGCTTTGCCCTCACTCCAGCATGGAGCATGTAGCTTTTCTGCCATGGGGGGCTGTCCCCAGGCCATGGCTCATTTCATGGTTTGTGAAGTCAAGGATGCCGAGGGAGCTGCGGCACCTCTGTGGGAAGCGATGCAGCCATGAAGATGTGTGCACAGGCTGCTGTGTCCTGCAAATCTGGTCATTAAAGCATCTGGAGCACAGGAGCTCCTGCGATAAAATACAGCCCAAGAATTTAAGTATTAGCTGGAGGATTGCTGTGCCGTCTGATTTAATGCTTCTGGCATTTTACTGACAGGTCAAAGACAAAAGTGATTCTGTTAAGAAGCACTGAACTCGCCCAGAAACGTTGCAGCTTTTTAAAAGATGATTATTCAACCTATTGTATGCAAGGCTGTACAGCCGTCATCTCTTCCAGCAGTTGGCCCTCAAACATCATCTCTAAACCTTTGAACCAACGATTTGTACTATATGTCTTGTCATTTCTATGGCCAACCTCGTTCTGCCGGCGACCTTAGCATGAATTAGTCAGAAAAAGGCATTGTACCTCGGTTAGAACAAACGCAGGATCCTGAGCGCTGGCAAAATTTAATTCCGCAGGCTCAGACGTGGTCTCGTGGTTTGTGAAAATTGTCAGTTGTATCTATGGGTCAGCAAAGCTCTCCCAGCTGGGCTGAACCGCTTGGGACTGATTCGTATACATCCCTGCATCCGAGTGTTGTGCCACTGTAAAACAAGATACTCGGGAATAAAACTTTAAAGGTTGGTAATAAAAAGGTAATAAATGGGGATATACAATAGGCTGATGAGAAACTCCATTTATTTCCCTGAGTTATGGGTGACCTCATAACTCACGAGTGGTGGAGCGAGGCGGAGTTATCAAAGTCATGAAAGGTCATCAATAACAAGTGGAAATAAATGAGTTAGTCTATTGTCTTTTCTGTTTGCACACATCACCCGATGATAAACGTGACAACAGGGTTGGGATGAGGATGGTGGGAGGCAGAGCGGGAGGAGTGGAGCAACCTGCAGCGGAGCTGCCAGGAGCCCAGCCCTGACCCTAGGACACAGGGACATCTTCTCCATCCCAAGTCGGGGATGAAGAAAAGCTTCTGGCTGACATAGAAAAGAGGCAAGGAAGGTGCTAGCACAGCCAAGGAGGTGATTTGTTGTTCTGTTCCTAGAAGGTAGCACACCCTACTTTGTTTTTGAGTTATGTGGCTGGTGCAGGTCTCTAGGGCACACGCAAACACCAAGCAAGGATCAGAAGACAGCAGCAATACTGACTCAGATCACTTATAATGTAACATAGCATGAAGGTGCAGAAAATCTTTTGATGACACTTCTTGCGGTGTTAGATATTCAGTGACTGTATATTTTAATCCAGCCCCCAGACTCCTCTCAGCCAGTATTTTCAGATTCAATGATAACCGTCTCCTCTCTGCTCTCCTGCAAACCCTTACAGAAGCCAAGGTCAAACCAAGACAGGACATCCACTGAAAACTCAAACCTCGCTTACATTTTAAGACGAGTGCTCCAAGAAGGCAGCTGTGCTCGTGTAGCTATTCCACCCGTAATAGGATTATAAAGTAATCTCGGAGCAGCTAGAAGAGTAACCTTGGGAAGCAAAGCTTGTGTCTGGTTCTGGTTCAGATACGCTGTGTAACTCCAGCTAAATAACGTCTGTTTGCTTCAGCTCACCATCTGTAAAGCGAGGATTTTTACGTTCTTTCCATAAAGGAATATTACTGGGGAGAGAAAAAAAAAACCCAACTATGAATTGTGCAGATAGTCTTGTCCTGGAGAGACAACCACAGAGCAGTACTCAAGTGGAAAGTCACTAGAGGAATCTAAACAGTATTTTGATGAGTCAGTCGAAGAGCCAACACTCTTCCTGCTGACGGAGTATTGAACTTCAGAATTTGGTTAGAAGGCACCGTTTTGCTGACAGTACTGTCTTTCAGAGGACATGCAAAATCAACACCTGACCATCTGTAGTCATTTAAGATTCACCCATAACATTTTTTGTAGTAGAGGGGTTGTTGTTAACCTTGACGTCCTGGACGTATTCCAGTTTCTCCCACTCTGCATTAGTCATCAAACATAAACTACTTGCGTCCTGTTCTGTCATGAAATGCCCTTCGAGTCTTCGACTTTTGCTATATTTCAAACCTCAAGAGCAAGCGCAGGTTTGCGTCTCCCATTGCCGTTACTCCAAACTCTAAGTTTTAGTCATGGGGTCCACATAGTCCTCACCTTCCCTGGAGGTGTTTAAGGTGTGGGTGGATGAGGTGCTGAGGGACATGGGTTAGAGATTGGTGGGAATGGTTGGACTCGACGATCCGGTGGGTCTCTTCCAACCTGGTGATTCTATGATTCTATAGTTGTAGAGTGAGGCCACTTCAGACCTAAATTCTTCCAAAGAGACCAACCCCAACAGGTTTTTCCTTTAGTGCTCCGGTGGAGGAGACAGCCAGGCTTCTTCTTGGGGTGATCTTTAAGGAGACACATGGCTGGCATGTGAAGCCCTTGTGCCATGCATCAATGGGAGACTAGGAAGGAGGCTCTCCTGACTTTTATCTTCCAACCTGTGTAACCCTGGAGGAATCATAGAACAACCAGGTTGGAAGAGACCCATCAGATCATCGAGTCCAGCCATTCCTATCAAACACTAAACCATGTCCCTCAGCACCTCATCCACCCGTCCCTTAAACACCTCCAGGGAAGGTGACTCAACCACCTCCCTGGGCAGCCTATTCCAATGCCCAATGACCCTTTGTGTGAAAAACTTCCTCCTAATCTCTAGCCTAAATCTCCCCTGGTGGAGCTTGAGGCCATTCCCTCTTGTCCTGTCCCCTGGCACTTTTTCCTTAAACGTGTGGTATAAATGTTGATGAGCAGTTAATATCCTCATTGCTAAGTGAAGAGGGGTAGGAGACCATAGTTTAAGGAAGTTTCTACGCTGTGGTAGACAGTGTTACAGAAGGTCAGAGTGAAATATTTCTGTGCTTCCTTGCTTTAAAATATCAGGGAGCGCTGATCTACCTAGTTGAGCGTCCTTGGCTTTTCTCCTTCCTTCAGTCACTATTATCTTTAGCTTGGGAATAAAGGCTCCATTCAGTCTGAAAGGAGCAGTTCTGTTGTGGTTTATGAATGCTTTGTTTGCTCAAACATCTGAAATATATTACTCTGAATCATTAAGAGCCCTTTTTCACAATACATCCCTGACTACAGTTCTTCATCCTTGACATTTCCTATGTAAGCTTTGCTCTTGATTTATACGGAGAGTTAATGATTTGCAGTGCATGAACTATAATGAGATAGTCATGACTTCAGAGGGGGGGGTTAAAATTTTAGGCATCGCTTTAACCCGGGTGCCCATAAAAGTCAGACTTTGGTGCATGTCTTGAGATGCTGCTGATGGATTTCATAGCCAGGTGGGTCACTGCAGAGGGGCAGCCAAAGCACCAACGAGCAAGGACCGTTTCCAAGACCATTTGATGGATCTGGTGAGGTTTATCGAGTGCAGCGTTTGTGCAGTGAGCCAGCTGACCAGCACTTTGCAGAGGGGCTGAAGGAATTGCCCTGGAAAGCAAGAAGGATGTTGAGGCTCTGGAGCGAGTCCAGAGAAGAGCAACAAAGCTGGTGAAGGGGTTGGAGAACAGGCCCTGTGAGGAACAGCTGAGAAAGCTGGGGGTGTTTATCCTGGAGAAGAGGAGGCTGAGGGGAGACCTCATTGCTCTCTACAACTACCTGAAAGAAGATTGTAGAGAGGAAGGAGCTGGGCTCTTCTCCCAAGTGACGGGGACAGGACAAGAGGGAATGGCCTCAAGCTCTGCCAGGGGAGATTTAGGCTGAACATTAGGAGGAAGTTTTTCACAGAAAGGATCATTGGGCATTGGAATAGGCTGCCCAGGGAGGTGGTTGATTCAACTTCCCTGGAGGTGTTTAAGGGACGGGTGGACGAGGTGCTGAGCGACATGGTTTAGTGTTTGATAGGAATGGTTGGACTTGATGATCCAGTGGGTCCCTTCCAACCTAGTAATTCTATGATTCTATAAATGGGGGTGGAAAGTCGTAGTCCTCCTTGATCCAACCTGGACTGAAAGAGCAGCGTGTCTTGGTTTTTGACATCGCTTGGAGACTAACTGAATAATAGCTCCATAAATTACCATTAGTTGTTTACCCAAATTAATAATAATACAGTTAAGCCAATTAAAAAGTGTAGGATTTGAGATTGCTTTGAACAGCTCTAAAGCCACAAAGGACTCTGCATCAATTAAAGTGCTGCAGGAGGCTTTTCAGTGGATGCCCTGCAGGTGTGTGTTATATCTTAGGGAATGAATGTCGTGTTACGTTTGTGGAAATCATTTCATTATCAAAGCCATGATTTACACAACGGGTAATGTGTGCTGGCGTGAACAAACCAACCACTGATCTTATTAAATACTTGGATTGGCGGCAGGTTTTACGCTGGGAATTTTTAACTTGGACATTACCTGCGCTTTAATACTGTTTTCTGCAGTTCTCCCGTCACAGAGAGATTATTTAGGTAAGATATTTGCAAGAGCAATTGAGCCATCGGTGCTGATGTTCTGCGTGAGATAATGGCTTTTTATGATGTACTAATTTGTGTCTGACCTTTGAGGGAATGAATGTGCTTTGGATATTGTTTCTGTGTCTCTGCATAGCTCTGTGATGTAGAGGGGGAGGAAGGTTCTGGTTCCAGGAGGAGCTGGATATGAAGAGGGACACCTCAAATACTGTGTTCAGTTTGGAGCCCCTCACTACGAGAAAGAGATTGAGGTCCTGGAGGTTGCCTAGAGAAGACCAACAAAGCTGGTGAAGGAGCTGGAGGATGAGATTTATGAGGAGCAGCTAAGGGAACTGGGTTTGTTCGACCTGGAGAAGAGGAGATCTTATCACTGTCCACAACTGCCTGAAAGGAGGTTGTAGAGAAATGGTTATTGGTCTCTTCTCCCACGTGATAGGCGATGGGACAAGAGGGAACAGCCTCAAGCTGCACCAGGTGAAGTTCAGTTTAGACATTAGGAAAAGCTTCTTCAGTGAAAAGGTTCCCAAGCACTGGCAGAGGCTGCCCAGGGAGGTGAAGGAGTCACCGTCCCTTGAGGTGTTTAAGATGGGTGGATGAAGTGCTTGGGGAGATGATTTAGAATCGTAGAATCATAGAACAACCAGGTTGGAAGAGACCCATCGGATCATCGAGTCCAACCATGCCTATCAAACACTAAACCATGTCCAAACCATGTTAGTAGTAGACAGATATAGTTGGACTTGATGCTCTCAAAGGTCTTCTCTGATTGACTGATTCTATGATGTCACTTCTTGATTGCAGTAATGTCCCAATGTCCATGTGGACTTGAAGCCTGGGAGAATTTGTGGGTTTTTCTTCATACTAAGAGTGAATCGTTTCTTGGAAAAACAAAGCGTCTAGTTGATAATAGTTGTGATGGACACTGTGCTGAAGGTGTTAAAAAGACACTTCCCCCACGCTCTCAATGTGATGAGCCTTGTTATTTGTGGCCCTTGGCACGTGGTGGTCACCACTTGCGAAGAATTTAGCAGCAAGCAAGCTTTCACTTGGCCCACTTGATTTCTGGGCTGGTTTAAATTAAATATATGTGTAAAGATTGTGTTTGTGTTTCAGGTATAGACTTAACCAGCAATAATTCATTATGTATAGTGCAATGAGCATTCCTCAGGTGTCAGGTTTATTGAGCTGATTTTAATTTGTGATGATTAAATGTAAACAAGGCAAGTACGTACTGCAGGCAGCCGAAGAAGTCAATATTTAACAGCCGTTACCAAAACGGTGATCCCTGGGACTGTGTTCTGTTAGTACAAGAGAAATCTCTGCGTTGGGGTCTGTAATCACCTGTACAGGCAGGAGGTGGTGGGGACCACAGAGGTATTCGATAGCACATCCAAAGAGATAATGAGATACAGTTGGTGGAAATGGAGAAGAGAACAATTATAAAATAAGGGGGAAAAAAGACCATTTTCGTAGGAAGAAGGAATGGAAATGTGCCCATTATTTTAGCCACTGTTGGTTGGACAAGAGGGAATGGCCTCAAGCTCCACCAGGGGAGGTTCAGGCTCGACATAAGGAAAAAAATTTTCACAGAAGGGATCATTAGGCACTGGAACAGGCTGAACAGGGAGGGGGTTGATTCACCTTCCCTGGAGGTGTTTAAGGTGTGGGTGGATGAGATGCTGAGGGGCATGGTTTAGAGATTGGTGGGAATGGTTGGACTTGATGATCCAGTGGGTCTCTTCCATCTCTTCTTCTCTTTTCTATGAAAAATGTGTTGCAGCAGAGCAGATGTGGGCTGAGGGCTGCCGGGGGAGAAGCAACCCAGGTGGGACTGAGCTTTAAGATGCAAACCTAGAAGAAGTCTGCACGGACTTGCACAGGGGAAATACTTCTCAGGATTTGGTGGAGAAACTCCTTGGGAGAGACACAGCAGAGGACATCTCTGCAGAGGCAGGAGAGGGACCACACTGTGTTTTGTCCCCGTCGGCATTTGCCAGACCAGGGAGGCAGAAAGAAGGTAGATGTCAAATCATAGAATCATAGAACAACCAGGTTGGAAGAGACCCATCGGATCATCGAGTCCAACCATTCCTATCAAACACTAAACCATGTCCCTGATGCGGGTAAGGTGAGCGCATGCTTCCTCTAATAACCCAAAACCAACTTGAATGTGGAGGAGATGGGAAGCGCTGAGCCTGTGAAATAGGGAAGGGAGACTGGGCTCAGCACTCCATGGGGTGAATAAAGCTTGGGAGGTTTTGACCAGGTGAGAGCTGGGAGCAGGCTGGAGCTGAGCAGAAACGATGCAGAGGGGCTAAGAAGTCCTTGGTGCCAAATAATCCCTCTCTGAGGCCGTGCAGCTTCCTCAAAGCAAACATGTCAAAGGTGCACACAAGCATTTCTGAAGCGGATTTAACTGTGAAGAGCGTTACGGAAACATCCGCGGAGAAATGAATTTCTGCCTTCAGAGCTGCATTTGAATAGCTGGAAATAAGATTGAGGATATAAGATCAGAAAAGAATAAAACCCAAAATGTTGAGTAGCTGCTCTCTGAATAAGCTCTGTCTGTTCTGTGCAAAAATAGCGTATGTTGATGCGATTAAGAAGGGCGTGTGTGCAGTCCAAGAGGCACAGGCTGTCTCCCCTCTCCTTTCCTGCAGTTCCTTCCCTTTGCAAGCTGAATATTCTTCTAATGCCAAGGAGGGGTTTATGTCACATCAGGCTTCTAAGCCTGAATGATAAAGAACAGCTTCTATAAATCATTCTGCTCTGCAGATTTCAAAAGTTTCGAGAACCTGATGTCAGTCAGTACACAAAGTCTGACTGGCCACGTTTCATTTTGCCAACATATCTTGCTTTTCAATATGCCTTTTAATATGATAGTCTGGGTGATTTGTTTTTCCTGTTACTTCCAAGGGTGCAGCATTTATCATTCTTACATTACCGGAATTTAAGTTTCTCGCAGCAGCAGCAGCTGCAAATCTCCGCGTCAAAGTATTTTTGTGTAATTAAATTTCAGTTTTCTCGGTGGATTTCATCTGGGAACATCTTGGGGCTTTCAGTATGAAATCCACAGACACAGAGCATGCTTGTGGGTATTTGTGTGGCCCCTCTTACTGCGGTTTTCAAATGTGTGATTCCTAGGATGGCCCAGAGAGGTGGGCCTTTCTGTGAAAAACTTCCTCCTAATCTCTAGCCTAAATCTCCCCTGGAGGAGCTTGAGGCCATTCCCTCTTGTCCTGTCCCCTGTCACTTGGGAGAAGAGCCCAGCTCCCTCCTCTCCACAACCTCCTTTCAGGTAGTTGGAGAGAGCAATGAGGTCTCCTCTCAGCCTCCTCTTCTCCAGGATAAACCCCCCCAGCTCTCTCAGCCATTCCTCATAAGACCTGTTCTCCAGACCCTTTCCCAGCTTCGTTGCTCTTCTCTGGACTCACTCCAGAGCCTCAACATCCTTCTTGTGCTGAGGGGCCCAGAAGTGAACTCAGGATTCGAGGAGCGGCCTCACCAGTGCTGAGTCCAGAGGGAGAAGAACCTCCCTGGCCCTGCTGGTCACACCATTTCTGATCCAAGCCAGGATGCCATTGGCCTTCTTGGCCACCTGGGCACACTGCTGGCTCATGGTCAGTCGCTGTCAACCAACAGCCCCAGGTCCCTCTCCTCCTGGCAGTTTTCCAACCAGGCTTCTCCCAGTCTGTAGCTCTGCATTGGGTTGTTGTGCCTCAAGTGCAGGACTCGTCATTTGGCCGTGTTAAACCTCATCCCATTGGACTCTGCCCAGCAGTCCAGCCTGTTTAGGTCCCTTTGCAGAGCCTCCCGACCCTCCAGCAGGTCCACACTTCCACCCAGCTTAGTGTCATCTTCAAACTTGCTAAGGGCTTAGCTATTCTGCTGATCCCTGCTGTCTCTATGTCCATAATTCTGCTTTGCAGCCTGGAAGGCAGCATTTCTCCTCATATTACGCCAGTTCTTCATCCAGCCAGGGCTGCGTGGCGGAAATATCTGTGTGTGCCCTATAGCCACTCGCTTTTTATCGCATTGTTTTTCCCCTGCTTATGTAACTATAATTTACAAATGAAATGTGCTCTGATTTTATGCTCGAGATTAGGAGGAAGTTTTTCACGGAAAGGGTCATTGGGCATTGGAATAGGCTGCGCAGGGAGGTGGTTGATTCCCCTTCCCTGGAGGTGTTTAAGGGATGGGTAGATGAGGTGCTGAGGGACATTGTTTAGTGTTTGATAGGAATGGTTGGACTCGATGATCCGATGGGTCTCTTCCAACCTGATTGTTCTATGATTCTATGATTTTTATACTGCTGGCCTGCGACCCAGAAAGCTGTTGGTAAGGGGAAAAAACACCAAAAGCCTTGGAGAGAGACTGAATTTTGACTTTAATGAGGCAAAACCCAAATGGGCAGTGGCTGGAGTGAAAGTCAAAGGAGGGAGATGAAATAATTCAGGTTCTGTCTTGGAACAGCATGAAGCAGAGTCCTTGCATTTGTTAAGTATCCTGAGTGTAGCTACAGTCAGAAAAGGTGTAAAATCCATACGATCACCCCAGCGAAATTTGCCGTCATCCATAGAAAGAGCAATGAAAGTTCCATGAAGAATATTTCTAACGCTTATTTACAGCTCGAAAGGGATGCTGGCACCGACGTGGTGCTTTATGGATGTGGTAGATGTGGGAAATACGAAAGAAATAAATGTGCCTGATTTTAAACGCTTGGGATTTTTTTTTTTTTTTTTTTTCTTAGAAGCCCTTTCTGTGGGGTTTGGAAGCAGCGTGGGGCTCTTTTTTTGTTCGATGGTTCATGCATTTTTCAGTGTCTCACATTCATTCCATAATGCTGGCTGAGAGCTTGAAGTAAAATGAGCAGAGAGTGAGAGATTGGAGCCATTCGGTGCAGCCAGTTTTGATGTCTCAGTGGTTTTAAAGTGCGTGTGAATGCTTCTTGAACCCCAACTACCCCGTGGCCTGACTCGTCTCTATTTTTGAAGTAATTTACGTACACATTACAGCCCTTTCCACAAGTCATGCTGGACTTAATGGTGTGACAGCATTTCCATGATAAACCCTAGGGGTTTATAGAGCAGCCATAAAAATTCACTCCAGGGAGAAACTTGGCATGCCACGGCCTCCACCAGAAGCTATCTTTTTCTGCTTTAAATCAGGTATAAATCACTTCAGCTGCTGGAACCTGCAGAAGTTACAGGGGGGAAAAAAAAAAAAAAAGTTTAGTGGTTTCATATGGTTATTTGGTCCTCTGAAACTCTGAAATACCGTAATTTAAATATAGATGGTGGCTGTTCTTTGCTTTGAAAGAACCTGGCGGTGCTAGAGAGTTCTCCATTTCAAAGCTCAGGAATTTCTGAAAGACTAGGAGAAACTTTTAAACTCCTAGAAATGCTGAAATAAACCTTTTTTACAGGAGACAACTCTCTGCTTTTGTGGCAGTGAAACAGCTGATGCTAATGATGTCTTTAATTCTGGTAGGATGGAGAGGAGGAAACACAGGGAGCAGCTCCAACACTTCACATCTGTCCCAAAAAGCCATAATGGTCTTTTTTTTCCTGTGGATTCAGTGAGAGATCTTAAAACTGCTCTTCTGCAGTTATGAGCACAGGCTGAGAGAGCTGGGGTTGTTCAGCCTGGAGAAGAGAAGGCTCTGGGGAGACCTTAGAGCAGCTTCCAGCAGGGAAAGGGGTTCCAGGAGACCTAGGGAAGAACTTTTTCCAAGGGCGTGGAGTGATAGCTGGGGTTGTTTAGCCTAGAGAAGAGGAGGCTGAGAGGAGACCTCATTACTCTCTACAACTACCTGAAAGGAGGTTGTAGAGAGGAGGGAGCTGGGCTCTTCTCCCAAGGGACAGGGGACAGGACAAGAGGGAATGACCTCAAGCTCCACCAGAGGAGATTTAGGCTAGAGATTAGGAGGAAGTTTTTCCCAGAAAGGGTCATTTGGCAGTGGCAGAGGCTGCCCAGGGAGGTGGTTGATTCACCTTCCCTGGAGGGGTTTAAGGGACGGGTGGATGAGGTGCTGAGGGACATGGTTTAGTGTTTGATAGGAATGGTTGGACTCAATGATCCAATGGGTCTCTTCCAACCTGATTGTTCTATGATTCTATGATAGGATTTAGATTGCACATTAGGAAGAGATTCTTCACGATGAGGGTGGGGAGTCCCTGGCCCAGGTTGCTGAGAGCAGAGGTGGCTGCCCCATCCCTGGAGGGGTTCAAGGGCAAGTTGATGAGGCTTGGAGCCCCTGATCCAGTGGAAGGTGTCCCTGCCCATGGGAACTGGATGGGCTTTGAGGTCCCTTCCAACCCAAACCATTCTATAGTAATTTACTCAGAGAGGCAGAGGACATTATATAGTTTTTTGGACTATTCTTAACAAAAAAGAACAAATCTCTTGAGACTCCATCTTCTGAGAGCCACGTTTAACCGATGTGACTACCAGGAGTAAATCTGAGAAACCTACTTGGCCCATTAGTGATTTTATTTTTCAGATTAATAAATCAAGTGGGGAAGACGCGTGGCTGCTACAATCCAGGCAGGGCGCTGTTGACACAACACGGGAATATTTTATCGAAAATTAATCATATCAATGTTGCCCTCAATCTGTGGGAAATAGGAATTTAAAATAAAAAACAAATGCATTTATGTAAACTGTTCTCTCAAATGGATGACTTATGCCTATTTACATAATGAATCCATCACTTATCACCCTCAGGAGATTAGATAATTAAGCACTGAACAACTTATATTTATTCATGTACTTTCAAGAATGAATGAATTATCCCTTTCTGCACAAACTAAATGTTCTCCCTCTCATTAGTGACAGGAGGCCAGTGATGGGATTTTGTGATGGAAAGCGTGTTGCTTGTTTTCTTGAAAAATAAAAAGAAAATTATCTTTAGAACAGAGCACATAAAGGAGCTGGGTTTGGTTCAAAGTCAATATAAATGATATTTAGCAAATTTATTAGCTATGTCAATGGCCTTGATACGAATTCGTATGGGAAAGCTGGGCTTCTTTTCTTGAATGTGTATCATTTTTGAAGGATTTTGTATAATTTGTATAATTTTGGTGTAATTTGGATAAATACCTCAGCAGCTGTTTGAACCCAGTTGGCCTCTCCAGATGTAGAAGCTCCTAGTGCAGGTGGCTCTGTTGGAGTAGCTCAAGTGAAGGTTTTCTATAGACAGTGTGTGAAAATGGCCTTTCTTGGGAGCAAATGTCCCAAGTGACAGGGGGCAGGACAAGAGGGAATGGCCTCAAGCTCCACCAGGGGAGCTTTAGGCTAGAGATTAGGAGGAAGTTTTTCACAGAAAGGGTCATTGGGCATTGGAATAGGCTGCCCAGGGAGGTGGTTGATTCACCTTCCCTGGAGGTGTTTAAGGCACAGGTGGATGAGGTCCTGAGGAACATGGTTTAGTGTTTGATAGGAATGGTTGGACTCGATGATCTGATGGGTCTCTTCCAACCTGGTTGTTCTATGATTCTATGAAATCACCCCATCCTGCAATGGGTCTGAGCCTGGAGGGTGACCCAGGGCCCTACACGGGCTCTGGAGGGCGTTGAGGCACCAGCTCAGAGACGGTATCAGCCTCCAGGTCTCTGAAGTTGAGGAAATCTGGATGCATCCTTGCAGAGCTGATCAAGAAATGTCCGTGATTGCTCCCGAATGCAACTGCTGGGAATGACGTTCATCCTCCCTGGGGATAGTTCTTCACTCTTCCAAGGGGTTCAGTGGAATATACATGTAATTAATAGGAGCAAGGACAGTTTGATCTGCATGTGAAGTCCTGTTCCCTCTTAGTTAGAAGCTGGACCAGATGCTGACATGAGATTTCACCTCTTCCCTTTGAATTAAGCTTTTTTTTATTCTACATATTCTCAGTTTGGACTTGATGATCCGGTGGGTCTCTTCCAACCTGGTTGTTCTACGATTCTATTCTATGATTATGTAAATAATCAACTACTCTGAGCAAACAGTTCTAGTGAAAAATGTCCCTTCCCATGGCAGGGAGCTGGCACCAGATGATCTTTGAAGGTCTCTTCCAACCCAAACTGTTCTAGGAGATGTCAGTGATCATGTCTTTCGCACACATGTGCTGTAGGAAAGGTAAAAGGCATTGTAATGTTTAATTGTAATATTTAATTGTAATATTTAATTGTAATATAGTCTTTGATAGGAATGGCTGGACTTGATGATCCAGTGGGTCTCTTCCAGCCTGGTTCTATGATTCTATGATTTAATTGTTTCCGTAGCTGCTCTTCTCTTACACTTAATCTGAAAGTCATGGTCATGCAGACTGGAAGAGTCGTTCAGCTTGACAGGGATGAGAGACAGGGTCTTGTCCTCTAGCAGGGCGGCAGAGCTGAGTATCGCTGGCGATTTGCACACGTTTATTCTGAATTCCGTAACGAGACAGGTTTTCGCTTGAAGTGCAAGGTTGGGACCTACCTCGAGGAGTCGTAGCCTGTGGCCTCCGAGAGTAATGGCAGCAGAGGGCTTGAGGTGCTAAATTCTTTCATCCAGCTAGAAATATGATTATGCCTTTTTTTATGACTGAGAAAACAGCATTACTAATTCAGCAGCGACTTTACAATAAAACACTTGCTGCAGTACCATGCCCAAGGTTCTGAGGATTTATAAATTGCATTAAGATCTTGAATTATTGCAATTACGGAATAAAGCTGAGAGATGAACATTTCTACTTGGCTTTAGGAATCATTATATTATTCGCACTAATTAAGCTCCCAAGCCTTAGAGGAATGCTGCGTTGTGGCAGCTCTTTTTGAGGGAATCCAAAGTCCTAAGATGTCCCATGGAGGCCAGATGGACAGTGGGGAGGTCACACCAAAGGTTCCCAGAGGTAGAGCCAGATCTCAGTGGTGTTTTTTCATCAATTATAGACCAGAAGCCTCATCCTGATTGCCTGGTCTGAACTGATGCGGAAACTGCAGGAATTCTCTGGCTTAACTAATTGTGGGCAATTTGATTGATGTTCATTAACAGCTCTAATGTTGTTAATTAATAACATAAAGGAATAAAGGAAGGGAATGGCCTCAAACTCCGCCAGGGGAGATTTAGGCTAGAGATTAGGAGGAAGTTCTTCATGGACAGGGTCATTGGGCACTGGAACAGGCTGCCCAGGGAGGTGGTTGATTCACCTTCCCTGGAGGTGTTTAAGGGACAGGTAGATGAGGTGCTGAGGGACATGGTTTAGTGTTTGATAGGAATGGTTGGACTCGATGATCTGATGGGTCTCCCAACCTGGTGATTCTATGATAAACATTTTTAGTGGGATGAGTGGCTTTCCTGTAATTCTTCAGTTTGCATTCAGAAAATGGAGTTTTCTTTTGGGGCTGAGGAACGGAGAGTCCTTCCACCTGACTCCAAACAGGTGAGAAGACAGCCAATACTGTAAGACTGGCTTGTTGAACCTTAATAACCAAAAGCTGACTGCATGGCTGCATTTCTTCTGGAGACAGTCCTAAAAATAGCCAGTGTGGCAGGTTGGTGACGGAATGCAAACCCAGAGTGATTTGTGTGCTGAGGTTTTTATTGATTCATTTATTTGGTCTGTAGAGCAGGGTAGTAACTAAATCACATGCTAATGCGAGTAATTTATTAAGAGTATTATGCAGTACTTCGCAGATTCAGGCGCACTGCGAACTGCCCTTCGTTTCTTTTAATCTCTCTCAGCAGTGACTAATTAGATGACCACATCTCATCCTGGGGTCTCCCAACCAGCATCACCAGAGTCACTCTATGACCAGCCCGATCTCATGTTCGGTTGTATATTTATAAATACATCTCACTTACAACACATAGAATCATAGAACAACCACGTTGGAAGAGTCCAACCGGATTATCGAGTCCAACCGTTCCCACCAAACGCTAAACCATGTCCCTCAGCATCTCATTTTAACACGATTGTTTTAACACGATCATTTTATCCTCCATTAGCTGCACTCAGCTTAGATTTAAGACGGTCTAGAATCGCTCTCCTGTCTCTTTGCAAAGCCAAATACATCTCATCAAAGTTATTGGGGAAAAAATAGTTATGAGTTATGTCCTGGTTTTTTTCCCACTGGTTCTTTAAGTATTTTGATTTTCATGGTTAGGTTAGCTGCTCGCTTGGGAATGTATTGAGATAGAGAAGACTTTTATCGATTGAAACGAACGCTAGGGTCGCCGTTGATTTTAGTGATGCAACATTGGGCCAGAAGGCAATAAACAGATTTTACTAATGCAATTTGGTGCATAAACACAACTGCAGGACTTGGGGGAATGAGGGAGGTTGCAGTTTGCATCCCATTAAATCATTCCCATTAAATCCCATTAAATTAATCCCATTAAATCAGGAGGGAGCTGGGCTCTTCTCCCAAGGGACAGGGGACAGGACAAGAGGGAATGACGTCAAACTCCACCAGGGGAGGGTCAGGCTGGACATTAGGAAAAAGTTTTTCCCAGAAAGGGTCATTGGGCAGTGGCAGAGACTGCCCAGGGAGGTGGTTGATTCACCTTCCCTGGAGGTGTTTAAGGGATGGGCGGATGAGGTGCTGAGGGACATGGGTTAGTGATTGATAGGAATGGTTGGACTCGATGATCCGGTGGGTCTCTTCCAACCTGGTTGTTCTATGATTCCCGACTCAAACCACTGCTGAAGAAACGTGATGCATTTAGGGCTGTGTTAGCCGTGCTTCACTTCACAAACAAGGGGTCTGATAGCTCAGGAGCATTAATTTGGGGGTGAGAGAGTTTCCTTGAAAGCCATCCTGCTGCTGCTTCAAACAAGGCTGAATTTTGGTTCCTGTCTCCCCTCTGAGAGTATTAACAGAGTTGAAAAGGTTTTGCCTTGTCCCCTAAGCGGAATCTAAGCAGTAAAGACACTTTCTCTGTGTTCTGCCTTAACAAGGCAAAATATCCACAAACCAGTGTAACAGTGATTAATGGTGGCAACAACATATTAAAAAGCATTTGTTCTTTAGATATAAGGTAAAAGATCTAATTAAGGATACTAAACACTTCCTAAAGTGTGAAATCTGTTTCTCTGTGTGGTTTAGCGTGAGCCCAGGCAGGCAGGCAGCCGACACTTACTATGTAAATTATCTCCATGCGGCGCTAAATCGACAAGTTTTTCTGCATAGCTGCTCATTCCAGGTTGCTCCCTGTAATGACCTCAATTATACGCGTCTTCGTTGTGAAATTCTGATTGCCTTTGGTGGGCGGCAAGTGACAGCGGCGGAAAAGATTTCCGTGATAGAACAGCCCAACAGGTAATACCTGCTGGCATTAGTATGCAAAGGTGCAGCGCGACTCCCGCTCAGCACCTCGAGAAAGAAAATTGGAGCAGAGGAAGGGCCAAGGAAAGTGTTCGACAATACCTTGACATTTTTAACAAGAGAAGGAATTAGTAAAGTCTTCGTGTTCTCACACGTAGCCGTGGGACCTGACGTTGCAAGAGATTTAAGGTAAGAAGATCAGATGGCTACACTTGGGTCACCAAAGGTCCACAGTGCTTTGCAGCCTCTCTCAGGCTGAATATCACAGCAGAGACAAAAGGTGTGGGAGACAGGAGAGAGTGATCCTTGCCCTCAGTCATCTCTCAGCAGCAGCTGCTGAACACCCCCAGCTCTCTCAGCCACTCCTCTCATTCTCCAGACCCCTCACCAGCCTCGTTGCTCTTCTCTGGACTCGCTCCAGAACCTCAACATCCTTCTTGTGCTGAGGGGCCCACAACTGAACACAGGATTCAAGGAGTGGTTTCACCAGTGCCGAGTCCAGAGGGAGAATAACCTCCCTGGCCCTGCTGGTCGCACTGTTTCTGATCCAAGCCCAGATGCCATTGGCCTTCTTGGCCACCTGGGCACACTGCTGGCTCACGGTCAGTCGCTGTCAACCAACACCCCCAGGTCCCTCTCCTCCAGGCAGCTTTCTGGCCAGACTTCTCCCAGTCTGTAGCTCTTCATAGGGTTGTTGTGCCCCAAGTGCAGGACCCACCATTTGGCCATGTTAAACCTCATCCCATTGGACTCTGCCCAGCAGTCCAGCCTGTTTAGGTCCCTTTGCAGAGCCTCCCTACCCTCCAGCAGATCCACACTTCCACCCAGCTTAGTGTCATCTGCAAACTTGCTAAGGTCACCAGGTTTGACAAGAGTTGATAAATACGATCAGTTAGGACTGATACCGATCAAATCTATTGACTATAGAAAGCTGTTTTGCGTGCATCGTCCTGCAGAGTTTCCAAGTGAACATAAAACTGCTCGATTTTAGAACCAAATTCCATTCCAGGTTGTGTTCTGCCAGCGAGTGCACTTTGAATATGGCCCATTTGTGCTGTTCAGTTTTGTATGCGTGCTAAAAATCCTTTTATCTCCTAAAGGTTTTTGAAGCTGAAATGAGCAGCATCCCCTACTAAATCTACAGGCTCTATGCAAAGTTATTGTGGTGACTTGAATAATTATTACCCATAAATCCAAGTGGCAATAACGTGTCTGAGCTTTATAACCGAAGCACAATGTTCTGAGTTTCTTTAAAGTGGTTTTTAAAAGCTCAGCCCTTGCCTCCTCTAAGGGAACCTCTCTTTTCTCCCTAATGCACCTGGTTTTGTAAGGAAATATTTTCTGGTGAAAACAAAAAGAAAGAAAAAAAAAAAAAAAAGCAATGACTGAAGTTGCAGAAAATAGTTCTGAATTAGCAGAAAAGCTTTAGATGCTAATAAGTTTCCCTCAAACATACTCCACAGAGTACTCGAAAAAGCAGCATTTGTATCGTTAAAGTGGCCTGTACTAATTAATTGCTTTAACATAAAAGTCATCTCTCGGCCTTGATGTGGTTCATCCAAGAACGGTCTCCGTGCAAGGTGTCTTCTTAAGTAACAGTTAATGTATTTTTCATTGCTCTTCTTCTAAAAATGTAAAACCGAAGCCTCTTCAGCTGCCAAGACAGGCAGGAAGCCTGAAATTCCGCTGCAACAAAATACTCAGAAGGTTTTGGTGAAGAGGGAGCTGATGGGAGCCCATCGGTAGCCGGGGAACTCAAGGCAGTGTGAGAAATAGCAGAGGGGATTAAGGAAAACAGCAGTAAGATGAAAAAAAAAAAAACCAATTCTCTCGTAAATTAATGACCCTCTATTTCATTTCTCCTCAAGAAAAGATGTCCTCATTAGCTCTCCTCCATGCTACAAATTATTGTAATTATCAGTTCTTCATCCTGTCAAGTGCACTCCAAGTATTTTATTCATAAAAAGTAGTTCTCTTCTATGCGGAAAACAGCTGCATTATCACCCTCTGTGTGCTGTTTAGATGCTTCAGGTGGTTGGATGAGGGTGATGGGCTGGGACCTTGTCGCTCAGGTGGCTGCTCTCGGTGGTCCTCATTGGCCACGTCTCTGATCTCCTCTAGGAAGCACCAAGGGAAGTGTCATTCAATGATTTATTGGCTCTTCCAGGCTTTGATGCTAACCTGCTCAGTGACCTTAGAATCATAGAATCACCAGGTTGGGAGAGACCCACCTGATCATTGAGTCCAACCATTCCCACCAGTCTCTAACCCATGTCCCTCAGCACCTCATCCACCTGCACCTTAAACACCTCCAGGGAAGGCGAGTCAACAACCTCTCTGGGCAGCCTGTTCCAGTGCCTAATGATCCTTCCTGTGCAGAATTTTTTCCTTGCATGGGTAATGTTCTCCTTCCCAGTCCTCCTCCAGCTTCCCATTTGGATTTTAAGGTTTCTGGTGCAGAAACATTTTGATGGTCTGACCGTGTCAGGCCCTCTTCTCATATAATGCCTCTGGGAGCCACCACAACCCAAATAACAGCAGTAAGTTAGTAGATGAGGTCCTGAGGGACATGGTTTAGTGTTTGATAGGAATGGTTGGACTCGATGATCCAATGGGTCTCTTCCAACCTGGTTGTTCTATGATTCTATGAAATCTTCCTAATTTTGATCAACCATCTATTAGAACTCCAGCTACCATTTCTTTAAAACAACTTGCACTCTAAAACAGCACCAGGAATATCAATTTGGAGAAGGGCAAACCACCCAGCAGGCATGACACGCGATGCCGTATCGATCTTCCCAGCCCTGAGTCGCCCTCAGGTCTACAGCGGTGAATACAATTTGTGGCACATTCAATTAACTTCTCGTTTGGGTGGAAGAAGCAGGACGAGGAAGGCTGCAGAGCACTTTGGGTACTGCTGCGCAAGCAAGTTTTGCAGGAAGCGTTCGCAATGAGTTGCTAAACCAGCGCGTTGGAGTGAGTCCTTCCAGGCTTCCCGAGGCTGCTGAAAGAGACTGAATATTTTAGTGAGCAGATTTAACAGATTTACTACTCAAAAGATGTTAAAGCCATTTTTCAATTAGAGAATATGTGAAGAGATGGGAGACGATGCTTGCAAAAGTAGATACTGGGGTTTTTTTTATTCCATGTACTTCCACAGCGTAAGCCCCATAAATGAGCGCAAGATTTTCCCACTAAAGCTGTTAACTTTTAAGGCAAAAAAATCACATCTTAAGCTGTGAACTGACATGATAAAAATGAGTGTCTGGATTCACCGAAAGTCAGCGCTTCTTCAGAGGAGCTCGAAGAAAGCACGTGTGGCATTTAGATCTCTCCGACACAGATTCGCTGTAGGTGATAGGCAGATCCTGCACGGGTCATAGCGACGGAGACGAGAAGCAAGCAGGCAGGATGGGATTTTTCCGACTGATGGGAAGGAGTAACCTGACCCTCATATGTCATTTTATAGTGTCAACACTGCTTGAAGTGGTTTCTCCAAACCACATAGCCTTGGGTGAGGCAGCATCAGTCTCTGATTCCTGTTTTACTGTGATTAATGACTTTAGACACGAAGAAAGAGGCGCCTTGTGGCCACAGAGGGAGATTCATTCCCCACTCATTCCCCACATATTTCCCTGGAGGTGTTTAAGGGACAGATAGATGAGGTCCTGAGGGACATGGGTTAGTGTTTGATAGGAATGGTTGGACTCGATGATCCGATGGGTCTCTTCCAACCTGGTTGTTCTATGATTCTATGATTCTATACAAACCCAGATGATCTCATCAGGGGAGCCTTTGCTTGCCCTCCTGCTTTGTAGACTTAACTATTTCAACCAAGGTTTGCCGCAGGAGCCTTTAGTGCCCTAACGTCAGAACGACCGCTAGATGCCTCAGAAAAAATGATGCAGCCGGTTTGATTGTGACAGATACAATTTCTGTGTCTCTTACTTGACTTTATTGTTCAGGGTGTTTTATAGCACAGGTAATCCATCTCCTTGCCAGAATCCTTCAGAGTTACTCCTGGAATGAGGAAGAAGGAAGGCGGAGAAGGGGAGCAGCTTCCCTCTGTAGCGTTTGGTGTTAATCCTGTCGTCTTGCCTTTTGCAGAGGTGGTTCGGCTGAGCCTGCCAGAGGAGCAGAAGATCAGCGTTACCACCATCACCGTTGGCCTGAGCACCGTGCTGACGTGTGGGATCCGCGGGGCCCTGCGCCCTCCCATCATCTGGAAGCGCAACGGCGTCATCCTCAACTTCCTCGACCTGGAGGATATCAATGTGAGTCCTGAGTTACTCTCAACATTTTCCTTTTAGGGCATTCAGTGCGACATCCTTTCGCAGACGATAAGGAAACAAGTTTTATTTTGATATTATTATGGAAAACTGGAAGCTGACGCGATATTTTGGTCTCATGTGAATATGTCTCGGGTATAAAAGTGAAACAGCATCCATGCAGCTGAGAGTAGGAATACTTGGAATATGTGTTTAGAGCAGAGCTGGGATAACCCAGCACTTAATAGCACTGGTTCTTCAACCTTTGTTGCTCATTCAGTCAACAGCCGACTGACCATGAGCCAGCAGTGTGCCCAGGTGGCCAAGAAGGCCAATGGCATCCTGGCTTGCATCAGAAATGGTGTGACCAGCAGGGCCAGGGAGGTTCTTCTCCCTCTGGACTCAGCACTGGTGAGGCCGCTCCTTGAATCCTGTGTTCAGTTGTGGGCCCCTCAGCACAAGAAGGATGTTGAGGCTCTTGAGCAAGTCCAGAGAAGAGCCACGAAGCTGGTGAAGGGGCTGGAGAACAGACCCTATGAGAAACAGCTGAGAGAGCTGGGGGTGTTTATCCTGGAGAAGAGGAGGCTGAGAGGAGACCTCATTACTCTCTCCAACTACCTGAAAGGAGGTTGTGGAGAGGAGGGAGCTGGGCTCTTCTCCCAAGGGTCAGGGGACAGGACAAGAGGGAATGACCTCAAGCTCCACCAGGGGAGATTTAGGCTAGAGATTAGGAGGAAGTTTTTCACGCAAAGGGTCATTGGGCATTGGAATTGGCTGCCCAGGGAGGTGGTTGATTCACCTTCCCTGGAGGTGTTTAAGGGACGGGTGGATGAGGTGCTGAGGGACATGGTTTAGTGTTTGATAGGAATGGTTGGACTAGAAGATGGGTCCCTTCCAACCTGGTTGTTCTATGATTCTATGATTCAGTGTGGTGGAGCCTGCAATCCACTGACAGCAGCCCTGGAAACCCAGGGGAGAGTAGCTCTACAGACCATTAACTCTCCAGGGATCTCTTTCCTTGTACAACGAAACAGGTTCATCAAGAGCATGAAACAATACGTTTATGATTGGCAATGAAATCTCTTCTCTATCTAAATCAAATAATAAGTTTTTTTCTCTGTTCCTCCCATTTCGTTCACCTTTCAACCAATTCTCGTCTCTCATTACTCGACGACTGTTGCTGAGGAGCAGAATAAAATATAGGATTATGGGGCAGGGAAGGAAGATGAATCTCTCTTAATTCACGGTGCAGGTCTGATGCGTGAGCCACAGTGTGTAGTAAAGAAAATACCTGAATAATGGTATGAACTTCCTCATTTATTTAATAACATTTAATTACAGAGAGAGTGGAAAAGTAGTGTACAAAAACTCTGCTCTGTATTTCATTTCTCTTTGCATTGAAATGCGCAGTAAATCAGGTTTTATTTTAATTACACTACAGCAAGAGTTGATTTATATTTTCGTTCAGCTCCTGTTAATTTGATAACCACTCAGTTCAGAGTTCTTGCAGTCAATACTGCGACTCCCTAAATTGCTGTGTGTGTATCCAGGATTGCTGAAATGTGAAAAATCTTTGTTTTACTTGTTTGCATTAATACATTAGAGTTACAGCAGGCAGGACAGAAATACGCACTCAGAACGTTAATTGTTGACTCTGCCTTAGCAGGGAAAATCGTGTGCATTATATATCGGTGATTACCATGTGCACAAACTCAGTAATTATAACCATCTAAACATCCTTTTCTTTTCATAAAGCATATTTTACCCCTTTAAAAATGCACTTCTTGTCACCAGTTGGAGCATGACATTGAAATGCAACATAAAACCAACAAACTCTGCAAAGGGACCTAAACAGGCTGGACCACTGGGCAGAGTCCGATGGGATGAGGTTTAACACGGCCAAATGCCGGGTCCTGCACTTGGGGCACAACAACCCTGTGCAGAGCTACAGACTGGGAGAAGCCTGGCAGGAAAACTGCCAGGAGGAGAGGGACCTGGGGGGGTTGGTCGACAGCAACTGACCATGAGCCAGCAGTGTGCCCAGGGGGCCAAGAAGGCCAATGGCATCCTGGCTTGGATCAGAAACGGTGTGACCAGCAGGGCCAGGGAGGTTCTTCTCCCTCTGTACTCGACACTGGTGAGGCCGCTCCTTGAATATTGTGTCCAGTTGTGGGCCCCTCAGCACAAAAAGGATGTTGAGGCTCTGGAGTGAGTCCAGAGAAGAGCAACGAGGCTGGTGAAGGGGCTAGAGAACAGGCCCTGTGAGGAGCGTCTGAGAGAACTGGGGGTGTTTATCCTGGAGAAGAGGAGGCTGAGAGGAGACCTCATTGCTCTCTCCAGCTCCCTGAAAGGAGGTTGTGGAGAGGAGGGAGCTGGGCCCTTCTCCCAAGTGACAGGGGAGAGGACAAGAGGGAATGACCTCAAGCTCCACCAGGGGAGATTTAGGCTAGAGATTAGGAGGAACTTTTTCACGGAAAGGGTCATTGGGCATTGGAACAGGCTGCCCAGGGAGGGGTTTGATTCCCCTTCCCTGGAGGTGTTTAAGGGACGGGTAGATGAGGTCCTGAGGGACATGGTTTAGTGTTTGATAGGAATGGTTGGACTCGATGATCCGATGGGTCTCTTCCAACCTGGTTGTTTTGTGATTCTGTGATTCAAACATCCCACTGCAGGACCGGCATGGGACTAACGGCAGCAAGGACATGCAGGGGTGCACAGCCAGCCCATAGCCAGGGTACCTGAACAGATTTCTTATAGGCATCCATCAGCACCAGAGTTAGAATAAGGACCTTCAGGTCACCGGCACTAAAAATACACGGAAACCTGCCAACTGTGATGCACACAATGTCAGGCGCTCCCTGCTGTCGTCGGAGCGTGACATCGTGAGCTGTGCAGGTGGTTGACCTGAGAACTTGACTGCCTGTAGCACCTTACGTGAATGTTCTTCAAAACGTGTCTGTTCCTTGACACAGGGTAAGCTTGGTGAAGATTGCACAGCAATTTAATTTGCCAGTTGTATTCATAGAATCATCATAGAATAACCAGGTTAGAAGAGACCCACCAGATCATCAAGTCCAACCATTCCCACCAATCACTAACCCATGTCCCTCAGCACCTCGTCCACCCGTCCCTTAAACCCCTCCTAGGACAATACTCAACCCTCTCCCTGGGCAGCCTCTGCCACTGCCCAATGGACCTTTCTGTGAAAATTTTCCTCCTAATGTCCAGTCTGAACCTCCCCTGGTGGAGTTTGAAACCATTCCCTCTCGTCCTGTCCCTTGGGAGAAGAGCCCAGCTCCCTCCTCTCCACAACCTCCTTTCAGGTAGTTGCAGAGAGCAATGAGGTCTCCTCTCAGCCTCCTCCTCTCCAGGATAAACACCCCCAGCTCTCTCAGCCATTCCTCATAAGGTCTGTTCTCCAGCCCCAATTCACTCGATAGATTTGAGAGGTTGTGGTTTTTGGCTCAGTTTTCTTGTTGGCTTCAAGATTGAGTTGGGGTTAGAAGTGAGATTGAGCTATTCTGAAAACTTACTTCCACTCACTCTGGAGGTGCAAGAGCCATCCTAGATGTTTTTGGCCACAAATAATGAAAACTCCAGGTGTTTATCTTACCTTTATGAAATTCTATTTATGTTCATGTTAATCTCAAAAGATTCAAAACTCATGGGTGAAGTGAACACAAAGTGACAGGCCAAGAGCTGGAGTGCAAAGGATCCTTGAAGGGTAGAGAGCAGGTGGCTCTGAGGCTTCACTTGCAACTCATACTAATTCAAACAGAATATTGAGGAGTAAATTTTCAGTTAATTTAATATCATTTTTAATTTTAACACCTTAATTTAGCACTGGCTCAAGTGGATTTCTGGTTTACTTAACCGTGATTCTCTTTTTCATTGGTTATTAAATGTTACGAGGAAGATTATGTCCTTGGACATGAACTGACTGGTTCCTGAGTGATTCAACACTGCCTGGGACAGTCCCGTGTAATACAGCAGAAAGAAAATAATCACTTTTTATCTGTTTAAACTAGTTTACCACTGAGATACTATATCAAAGGAGCACTCCGAGATTCTTAACAGGAGAAAAAACAGAGTTTATGCCTTCATTTTCTTGTTTTACTTGTCAGTTTATGACCTCTGTCACCTTGTCATAGAACACCTGCTACTAGTGCGCGTCAACTTTTTTTATCTAAGAAACACCTCCACACCTTTTTTTTAATCTTTAATTAAACTGTAAAGTTTTTTTATGTTCTGTGCATTTTGCTGTCATCTGTATTCTGCTCTGGTTACTGAGAGTGACACAGTTTGGAGATTACTGGTTTTTATTTTTGCTCTTCCACTGTTGACGCTGCAGAACGAACATGTGAGCTCAGGTGTGTCCCTGCATGTCTAAAGCGCTGGTTGATGGCAGAGATGAGGATGTGGTGCTGTGAAAATTAGTATAGGACTGGTGATTCCATTCAGAAATAACATGTTCACTCATTGGGCACTGGAACAGGCTGCCCAGGGAGGTTGGTTCACCTTCCCTGGAGGGGTTAAAGGTACAGGTGGACAAGGTGCTGAGGGACATGGTTTAATGTTTGATAGGAATGGTTGGACTCGATGATCCGGTGAGTCTCTTCCAACCTGGTTGTTCTATGATTCTAACTCCTCATCTCAGCACAAAGGCTGCAACAACTAATAGTCTAACTCATTCCTTCGGCTCATAAATCCAGTCTTTTGATTTAGGTTAATCACAAGTGTAAGATATTACACCACAAGAAGGATGTTGAGGCTCTGGAGAGAGTCCAGAGAAGAGCCACGAAGCTGGTGAAGGGGCTGGAGAACAGGCCCTATGAGGAGCGGCTGAGAGAGCTGGGGGTGTTTATCCTGGAGAAGAGGAGGCTGAGAGGAGACCTCATTACTCTGTACAACTCCCTGAAAGGAGGTTGTAGAGAGGAGGGAGCTGGGCTCTTCTCCCAAATGACAGGGGACAGGACGAGAGGGAATGGCCTTAAGCTCCACCAGGGGAGATTTAGGCTGGAGATTATTAGGAAGTTTTTCACTGAGAGGGTCGTTAGGCATTGGAACAGGCTGCCCAGGGAGGTGGTTGATTCACCTTCCCTGGAGGTGTTTAAGGGACGGGTGGACGAGGTGCTGAGGGACATGGTTTAGTGTTTGATAGGAATGGTTGGACTCGATGATCCGATGGGTCTCTTCCAACCTGGTTGTTCTGTGATTCTATGATTCTATATTCCTCACTCGTGGTTCATGAGCTGGTTGCTCATGAACCAAACTTGTGTTTGCGGTTGATACTCATGTGTAGCATCAACGTTCACCATGAGGTTTGTGACATGAAAATAGCTGCAACCGTGCAAGCTCAAGAGCTCAAGTCGGCCTGGGTGGCAGCAGGCAGTTCAAAGCTTCATCCTCTTCTACAGACAGAAATTCCCATGAAACGATAATCTGTCTAAAGGCATTGACAACAGGAAAGTAAAGGCAGTGCGCGTCTTGGTGTACTTGCAGTCAGTTAATTAAATTAGTTCCGTTTTCTTTTGGTGTGCCTCGAGCACAAACTCGATTGCCTTTCTGCTTTTCACAATAAGGTTAGCAATTTGGCTAATTGAAAGTGCAACAGGAGATTAATTGTACCTTTTTAACTTCAAGAAAATCCTCCCTGCCCCTGGCACAGTGGTAATCACATACAAACCTACAAGATATTCGCATTGCTTGGAAAAAAAATCCTCCTATTATATTTCAATTACACTCTTTCCTTTCTAAATGCTAATTCAAGAAATCAGATGGAAATAGAAGTCCGGCTCTAGAGAAAACAGAATCCTTCCAGCGAGGTGCGAGAGGGGAGGCACTGCTGGAAAGTCCTTCGTGGCTTTATCTTCTCCTGACAAATGCGATATGAGAAGTTTGACTGTGTTCCAGATTAATGCTAGAAATCATAGAATCATAGAACAACCAGATTGGAAGAGACCCATCGGATCATCGAGTCCAACCATTCCTATCAAACACTAAACCATGTCCCTCAGCACCTCATCCGCCCGTCCCTTAAACACCTCCAGGGAAGGTGAATCAACCACCTCCCTGGGCAGCCTGTTCCAGTGCCCAGTGACCCTTTCCGTGAAAAACTTCCTCCTAATCTCTAGCCTGAACCTCCCCTGGTGGAGCTTGAGGCCATTCCCTCTTGTCCTGTCCCCTGTCCCTTGGGAGAAGAGCCCAGCCCTCCTCTCCACAACCTCCTTTCAGGTAGTTGTAGAGAGTAATGAGGTCTCCTCTCAGCCTCCTCTTCTCCAGGCTAAACCCCCCCCAGCTCTCTCAGATGCTCCTCATAGGACCTGTTATCCAGCCCCTTCACCAGCCTCGTTGCTCTTCTCTGGACTCACTCCAGAGCCTCAACATCCTTTTTGTGCTGAGGGGCCCACAACTGAACACAGGATTCAGGGAGCAGCCTCACCAGTGTGGAGTACAGAGGGAGAAGAACCTCCCTGGACCTGCTGGTCACACCATTTCTGATCCAAGCCAGGATGCCATTGGCCTTCTTGGCCACCTGGGCCACTGTTGGCTCATGTTCAGTCACTGTCAACCAACCCCCCCAGGTCCCTCTCCTCCTGGCAGTTTTCCAGCCAGACTTCTCCCAGTCTTTAGCTCTGCTTAGGGTTGTTGTGCCCCAAGTGCAATGAGAAAGACGGTCAACAAAAACCTAGATAATCCTAAATCTACGCAGAACTGGAAGGTTGGAGATTGCTATAAAGCCTGGTTATTGAAGTGCATTGCTTAAATCATTTTAATGTGATGTCTTGATTGGCAAGAAAATATTAATAACTTTTCATTGCTCTCTTAATCAGAAACTTTCGCAAGCCACATAGTCACAATTTGTCTTGTCCTGTCTGTGAAGAACTCTCTTAATGAGTTGTCACATACCTATTGCAAAAGAGACATCTTAATGGTACATGTAATTAAGTGGTTTTTCTTGCGAATATTTAAGATTGCTTTTAGCATCAAAATATTATTTACCCATAAATTCCCTGTCCGTATTATTTATCCATTAGCAGTCCCGTTGCAGCTGCACTTTCAAAAAGTCACATCAACTTTCCTCACCCAGAAAATTACTATAATGTAGCGAAAACTGATAAGATTGTGATAGCTGCGAATTGATCTATGGCTCCAAATAGCGAAGTGGTTAAAATATATCATCTTCCAAAATAATAGACTTTTGTCCCCTAGGAGCAAGTGATGCGTTTTCCCAAACGTGTGATTTTGAAAGCCTTCCTCAATTTGAAAATATAGTTAACTCCTCATGGAGCCAAATGTAGTTATTCAGCATTTACAGGATATTGTTTCACGTGATTTTGACATTATCTCCAGGGAAACATGCATTTATAAACAAAAATTTATTCTGTGGAAGCATTGAAGGCATAAGCACGCAGAGAGGAGAATATTTCCATAAGGAAACAAATGTCATGGAATCAGGTCGGTGAGAATTTGGTAAATTACTGAGTGTGATGCAGGTAGCTAGAACATAAATTCATGAGTAGCATCATGATTCATTTCATATTAATCCGTACACTTCAGCTCAAATCTCCATTAGATCGTTAGTCCGAAAATAAGCTTTTCATTACCGATCACTGAAATACAGGTTTCTTTTCTGCTGATGCAGAAGGGGATTAAAGGCAGGGGAGGGCGAGGGCTCTGCAGCTATTTTATGACTTGTCTTTCTGCTTATTTGAGGAAAAAATCAATAATTGCTCCTGGGAGTTACCAAAATGCAGCAAATCATTTGTTTACTCTTGTCGCTTGTGTGTATCAATCAGCTCACCTTGCACAAAGTACACAGGGAAATATCCAGTAAGAAGCGCAGATGCCAAATTCTCAAAGAAGTCAGGACTATTGCTGCCCAAAAGAGCCCCTGAACCAACTTGATGCACGTTTAGTCTTGTCTCACCAGGTCAGGGAGTCACACAGACTGAAGGGCAGAGAGGTTGAATCATAGAATCATAGAACAACCAGGTTGGAAGAGACCCATCGGATCATTGAGTCCAACCATTCCTATCAAACACTAAACCATGTCCCTCAGCACCTTGTCCACCCATCCTTTAAACCCCTCCAGGGAAGGTGAAGCTGTGATGAGACAAGTCCAGGGCTGGGGAGAGAAGTTGTTCATCACAAAGACCAAGTCCCCAGTTTGGGAGATGGTTTAGCAGCAGGTGATGGAGCACAGCTCGGTTCCTGTGCCTCTCTTCTCCCTCTAACTCATATCAGGGGAAGGAAACTCATTTGGAGAGACCTCTGCTCTCACCTTCATGCCATTTAACCTTTGTTAACGGCCGTGGGAACTAAGTCTGGGGTTTGCTGTTGGAGTTCTTGTCATCACCCAGATGCCACGGTCTGGCTAGAAAGCTGCCAGGAGGAGAGGGACCTGGGGGTGTTGGTTGACAGCGACTGAACATGAACCAGCAGTGTGCCCAGGTGGCCAAGAAGGCCAATGGCATCCTGGCTTGGATCAGAAACGGTGTGACCTGCAGGTCCAGGGAGTTTCTTCTCCCTCTGTACACACCACTGGTGAGGCCGCCCCTTGAATTGTGTGTTCGACTGTGGGCCCCTCAGCACAGGAAGGATGCTGAGGCTCTGGAGAGAGTCCAGAGAAGAGCAACGAGGCTGGTGAGGGGTCTGGAGAATAGGCCTTATGAGGAATGGCTGAGAGAGCTGGGGGTGGTTAGCCTAGAGAAGAGGAGGCTGAGAGGAAACCTGAGGTTGTGGAGAGGAGGGAGCTGAGCTCTTCTCTCAAGGGACGGGACAGGACAAGAGGGAATGGCCTCAAGCTCCACCAGGGGAGATTTAGGCTAGAGATTAGGAGGAAGTTTTTCCCAGAAAGGGTCATTGGGCATTGGAACAGGCTGCCCAGGGAGGTGGTTGATTCACCTTCCCTGGAGGTGTTTAAGGGACGGGTAGATGAAGTCCTGAGGGACTTGGTTTAGTGTTCCAACCATAGGAATGGTTGGACTCGATGATCCGATGGGTCTCTTCCAACCTGGTGATTCTGTGATTCTATGAGATAGAATCATAGAACAACCAGGTTAGAAAAGACCCACCGGATCATCGAGTCCAACCATTCCTGTCAAGCACTAAACCAGGTCTCTCAGCACCGTGTCCACCCATCCCTTAAACCCCTCCAGGGAAGGTGAAAGATACAGAGAACTGAACTTCCAGAACTCCAGGACTCTGCACACAGTATTTGAAACCCAAAGCAAACGGCCAACCTTAAAAGCTCAAGTCACTTGGATTAGATTTCTCATTAGAAGGGGCTGCATGGAGGCAATATATTCCTGTTGATGTTTTTAATGTAGTTTCACTGTTGAATAATAAAAAGATCATGTGTGAATAACCCCACTTAATACCCTGCTAATAGAAATTGGGCCGTTAAAATGATGGAGCCCAGTGTCAGCCTAGGTGCCGCCGGAATGCGCTGATGGGAGTAAATTACAGGAAGTTGCATATTTAAAGCCAGTTTTTTTTTTCTCTCTTTCAAATCAAAGTTTAAGCAATTGCTCAGTGCTTATGGTATCTGTGGTCTTTGCAGGCTCTAAAAAAAAAAAAGAGGTTAAGTGGAAAATTAATACTTAGAGCATTTTCAGAATTTATATGTATGTAATCTCCCACTTTACCCTAATGGAGATCACAGAACTTACATCCACTTGTGCTTTTAGTGGAATGGCTCGGGTTGGCATCACAGACCAAAGTTTGTAGCTGATAATTGCAAATGCAGAAATACTTTCATAGAAAGAGTCCAGCTGTTCGCTGGGTTCTACGTAACCAGCGGAATATGTGGCTTCACCTTTCCAAACATCCCATTTTTGTGGAGGAAGATGGGTTTTTGAGGCATTTTTAACTTGCCTGTGGGGCACATGCCTTGTGAAATGCTTGAGAAACCCAAGGTGTTCAACTCTCCTGTAGATGAATTTTTAGAGATGGGTGGGAATGGTTGGACTCGATGATCCGGTGGGTCTCTTCCAACCTGGTTGTTCTATGATTCTATGATTCTCTGAATTGCATGTGAAAATTCTCTGAATTGCATGTGAAAATTGCATTTTCACAGAAAGGGTCATTGGGCATTGGAATAGGCTGCCCAGGGAGGTGGTTGATTCACCTTCCCTGGAGGTGTTTAAGGGACGGGTGGATGAGGTCTTGAGGGACTTGGTTTAGTGTTTGATAGGAATGGTTGGACTCGATGATCTGATGGGTCTCTTCCAACCTGGTTGTTCTGTGATTCTATGTGCTCAGTCTGGGTGTGATAACAGAAAAGCAGAACGACAAATACATCAGGTGTCTCCTAAAAATGAGAAGGGAGAAAGGAGTGAGCCCATCTGCCGTGAAGTATTAAGGTAACTAGGCAGGTGTGCTCAAAGAAATGCATTAGGAAAAAATTGAAAATGAGATGAATGAGGACTTCCTGCAATCATTTGTGCTCTCCCTTACCTGCTCTGTTGGGAGTGATAATCGAATTACAGACCTAAATCCGTGAATCCCAGTTACCTGCCTCTGTACTGGAGTTTATGAACATGATTTCCTCCCAGAATTGGTGCTTACCTGGTCAGTCATGGTTGTTGCATTTTTCTGAGATGTCTTGTAGATCCAATTAATAGAAACATAGAATCATAGAAACACCAGGTTGGAAGAGACCCATCGGATCATGGAGTCCAACCATTCCTATCAAACACTAAACCTAGTCCCTCAGGACCTCATCTACCTGTGCCTTAAACACCTCCAGGGAAGGGGAATCAACCCCCTCCCTGGGCAGCCTATTCCAATGCCCAATGACCCTTTCCATGAAAAACCTCCTCCTAATAGATAGGAATGGTTGGACTCGATGATCTGATGGGTCTCTTCCAACCTGGTTGTTCTATGATTCTGTGATTCTATGATTCTAATCTCTAGCCTAAATCCCCAGTGTGTTAATTCCTTCCTTCCAGCAGGACAACCTCCCATTGCTTTTTCTTGTGGCGTCATCTCTGTGAGTTTTTTCAGGGTAGGAAAGTCATCAATTTTTATCTATATTATAATTGCACAACTAGCTAAGAGTTCATTCACATATGTTCAAGCCAAAAACTTTCTCAGCTCACCAGCAAAGGCTTATGTTGTGCTCAATTCTTTGAGCGGAAAAACAAGAAAAGATAAATTAATCCCCCATCAGGCTGTGTTTGCGATAGTTTTTCTGGCATTTGCTTAAGGCTGAATTTTTCTCCTTGTAAATTACTAAAGTGGTAGCATGTGTAAAACCAAGAACAAATAATATTAATGAAGCATAAGTTCTCAGCTTGTCTCTGGGAATGAATTATTAAAAGCGCCGAAGAAAGTGATTTAAGAGCCCATGACTAATTTAGTTTTTATTATTTTTATATGAATCAGCCATGAATCTATTGTAAAAAAAAAAAAAAGATCAGAGACATTTGATTAGTGAGGAGAAATCATTTTCAAAGCGATAGCCATTGTCGTAGATTTTGCATAATAATAATCTCATTAAGCGCTTGGGTACATTTTGTTTTAAAACCCTGTAAACATTGTCAGAGAGAGAGGTTTGTAGAACTCTCATGATCAGATGAGCTTTTTTAACGTGACCTAGTTAGTGCATTTGTGTTGCTGTGCTGGTTACTGTGAAATGGTGCTGCCGTCCTCTCCGCCAAACCAGTGGCACCAGTTCACACCCGGTGTCAGGACTGGTTTTGTCAGGAGGCACTGAAAAAAATTCTTCACGGAAAGGGCTGTTAGGCACTGGAACAGGCTGAACAGGGAGGTGGTTGATTCATCTTCCCTGAAGGTGTTTAAGGTGCAGGTGGACGAGGTGCTGAGGAACATGGTTTAGTGTTCGATAGGAATGGTTGGACTCGATGATCCGGTGGGTCTCTTCCAACCTGGTGGTTCTATGATTCTATGAAAGCACATGAGGAAGGCTCCAGGCTTCCCTGCACTTAGCAGAAAGAGGGGAATGGGTTTACAAGTGAGGTGGTGGGATTCTCCAAAGAGAAGAAGCCACACTGGGAGCACTGTTCATAGACTCACAGAATGGTTTGAGTTGGAAGGACCTCAAAGCCCACCCAGTTCTACCTCCTGCTATGGGCAGGGACACCTCCCACTGGATCAGGGGCTCCAAGCCCCATCCAACCTGGCCTTGAACCCCTCCGGGGATAGGCCTATTCCAATGCCCAATGACCCTTTCCGTGAAAAACCTCCTCCTGATCTCCAGCCTAAATCTCCCCTGGTGGAGCTTCGGGCCATTCCCTCTTGTCCTGTCCCCTGTCCCTTGGGAGAAGAGCCCAGCTCCCTCCTCTCCACAACCTCCTTTCAGGGAGTTGCAGAGAGTAATGAGGTCTCCTCTCAGCCTCCTCTTCTCTAGGATAACCACCCCCAGCTCTCTCAGCTATTCCTCATAAGGCCTGTTCTCCATCCCCTTCACCAGCCTCGTTGCTCTTCTCTGGACTCGCTCCAGAGCCTCAACATCCTTCTTGCGCTGAGGGGCCGACAACTGAACACAGGATTCAAGGAGTGGCCTCACCAGTGCTGAGTCCAGAGGGAGAATAACCTCCCTGGCCCTGCTGGTCACACCATTTCTGATCCAAGCCAGGATGCCATTGGCCTTCTTGGCCACCTGGGCACACTGCTGGCTCATGTTCAGTTGCTGACAACCAACACCCCCAGGTCCCTCTCCTCCTCCTCAAACTTCCTAGCAAACGAGATAATTTGCCAAAAATTAAGCTTTTTAAACGTGGTTCCTTTCTGGGTTGGAGCACCCGCAAAATGCTTTAGAAAGGTTAACCGCAAAGCATCTGAAAGGGCAAAACTCGTCTGGCAGCCCCAGGTTAGGGTGGGCTCCCCTTCTCCGGCTGCGTCCCTGGGTGTCGGGGCAGGAGATTTGTGGCATTACAATCACATATTGGATTTCGCTGGAGACAGAATGCGAATAAGATTTACAAGCACTATGCAATGTTTTACACATTTCTAAGCGCGGTGTCTCTGAGCCGCGGCAGATTGCCCGAGCGGCAAAGGCATTAGAGGGGAGGAATGGGATAAATAAATATGAGAAATCTTCTGTTTGGGGAGACCGATGCCATGGGTAATCAGTAGTGATGGAGAGGAAATACAATACAAAAAAAAAAAAATCCCACATATCCATTTTCTGGGGTCGGCTTTGTTATTTTTTTAAATTGACTGTGTGCGGCAGCGACTTTTTATACCCATTTTTTGAGATTACCGTGTTCTTATCAATTTAAAATGCAAGGTGGTGCGGTTTTTTTTTTTAATCTCGCGAAGTTAAAACATACTCTGAAGTCACTTAATCAGTCCTTTAGTTGAAGGGTAACTGCAAGACATGAAAGAAGCTCATGAAGGGCAGAGGACTTTTTCTTCCAAAAAAGGGAGAGAAAACAGAAGACAAACTGCTGGAGGAGTCAATTTATCATCTGCCACTGCCCAACCTTATCAATTATGAGAGATTATAAGCATAGCTTGCTGATTTTTTTTATTTTATTTTTTTTTTGAACCAGGACTTGCAACATGATTTTATAATGAAATTCCTAACGCAGAGGTGATGAACACCTTATCCTTATCTGACCACTTTGATGGAAAGCTTCTCTGCTTGTGGGGTTAGAACGGTTCCTGCCTTTTGTTCATATATTTTCATCACTTCTTTTTCTTCCTCTTCACAAGAACGTTCACCTTCAGTGTTAAAAGGAGGAAAATCATGTCTTGCAAGTTACTTTTTTGCCTTTCTTCTGGCTGCCTGTCCTTTCTCATGGGTTGAGACATCTCAAATGACTTTTCCGTTCCGCGTTGGGTGTTGCTGGGGGTGGGAGTCAGGCAGTTGCAGGGGTTTCAGCACTCGCCGCAGCTCCTGGACAGCCCTGAGATACTCTGCTTTAACGATGGGATAGTTTGAGGGAGAGAGGAATTAAGTTACATCATTTTTAGAGATGTTTGCAGTTCCCTTTGACTGGTCTAAGGTTCACAGTGGCTTTCAAACCTTGACAAGAAAATGGGCTGAGTGTAAGTTATAGAGTTAGGGGGTGTTAAGGAATCAAAGATAACTCATTACCTAATGCTCTAGAGCTTGGGTGTTTTACAGTATTTCCAAGTCACAGAGTCACAGAATCACCAGGTTGGAAAAGACCCACCAGATCATCGAGTCCAACCATTCCCACCAATCACAAACCATGACCCTCAGGACCTCATCCACCCGTCCCTTAAACCCCTCCAGGGAAGGTGAATCATCCCCCTCCCTGGGCAGCCTCTGCCACTGCTCAATGACCCTTTCTGTGAAATTTTTTTTTTCCCAATGTCCAGCCTGAACCTCTTCTGGCAGAGCTTACCTGCAGAAAATACACACAGAAAGTGCTTGTGTATAAGCATCTGTGCACACATAGAATCATAGAATCACCAGGTTGGAAGAGGCCCACTGGATCATCAAGTCCAACCATTCCCATCAAACACTAAACCATGTCCCTCAGCACCTCATCCACCCGTCCCTTAAACACCTCCAGGGAAGGTGAATCAACCCCCTCCCTGGGCAGCCTATTCCAATGCCCAATGACCCTTTCCGTGAAAAACTTCCTCCTAATCTCCAGCCTAAATCTCCCCTGGTGGAGCTTGAGGCCATTCCCTCTTGTCCTGTCCCCTGTCACTTGGGAGAAGAGCCCAGCTCCCTCCTCTCCACAACCTCCTTTCAGGTAGTTGTAGAGAGCAATGAGGTCTCCTCTCAGCCTCCTCTTCTCCAGGCTGAACACCCCCAGCTCTCTCAGCTGCTCCTCATAGGGCTTGTTCTCCAGCCCCTTCACCAGCTTCGTGGCTCTTCTCTGGACTCACTCCAGAGCCTCAATATCCTTCTTGTGCTGAGGGACCCAGAGCTGAACACAGGATTCAAGGAGCGGCCTCCTACATATCAAATGTAACTGTGAAATCCCTAATGTACTAATTATATCCACAAGGAAACATAAGGAGAAACCATGAGCTGCGATAAATAAACACAGGGAGAGAGTCATTAATTTGTAACAAGGTTTAGTTTGGGGTTTTTTTTTTGTAGCAACAAAAGACTGAGCATTGAACCTAAATTTCATAATCGCTTTTCCCTTCCCACATCTAATACTCATCATTGGCAGGAACGTTGGGCTATTATGTGCATTTCCACTGCTTGTGCAAGTTCTAGTAGAGGGCAGATCATTTCCATCGGAGCCTGATATAAACGATATGCTGTTAACCTAAATTAGCTGTGATAACCTGCTTTTAAGTGCTTGAAGTTCGAAAATAGTTTTTCGAAGTCGTAAACCAGGCTCTTACCAATATAAGCTTTTCTGCACAAGAAAAAATGCATTAGGAGAGGAGGAGAATAATACCGTAATTCTGCATCAGTTTGTTTTTGCAAGGGGCTTTACTTATATTAATGTGTTTGTATGTGTCGGGGAAAAAAAAAAAATGGATCGTCCATAAAAAGACAATTACAGAGCACAAACCGAGCATTCCTAATATTTTCCCGAGATGTCTTAAAGGAAGCAGCATCCTTAAAACAGCGAAAAGTTTATTGTCCTGTTTTTCCCCAACTCTTTCTAAATCATTCCGTAAAAGTAGCCGTCCTGCTTTTATTGATCTAAACTCCATTTGAGTTGCTTTGGGATTAACTTTAAAAACTATTATTAAGTCCCTTCCGCTGCAAGCATCTTCTCTTATCTCACGCAAATATCATTTGAAGGGGGTTGATGTCTTTTCTATTTGCAGTTAACTCCTGCAGCTTTGCTTTCCAGCAGGAAAGATCTCGCGGAAGAGAAAACAGGCAGATGCTTGAAATGGAAATTTTTGAGTAGCTATTTGTAATAACATATTGGGGATCTTAACCAGCTTAGCCCAGAGTGTGGATGCCGAAGATGCCTGAGACCCAAGGTGGACGTAATATTTGAGATGCTTTTGATACTAGGTGATGAATTTCAGGAACAGCTCTGGATTTACTCTTTATCCTTTATAATTGTTCATAATAATTGAATATAATTGTTAGAATTGTTCATAATTGTTTATAATTCTTCACAGAAAGGGTTGTTAGGCTCTGGAACAGGCTGACCAGGGAGGTGGTTGACTCGCTTTCCCTAGAGGTGTTTAAGGTGTGGGTGGATGAGGTGCTGAGGGACATGGTTTAGAGATTGGTGGGAATGGTTGGATTCGATGATCCGGTGGGTCTCTTCCAACCTGGTGATTCTATGAATCTATAAATTTGGACCTTGGGACAGCACATGCCTTAAGGTTGCATCCAGCAGAACCAGGGCGGTTATTTCTGCTACTGCACAAGTTTCAGGAGCCAACTGAAGTGGTTCCAGATCAATCCCATAATGCAAGACGTGGAATACTTTGTACTTTTCTTTAAGGATGCCAAGTGGCATTGCGGGACTGCGTCAGGATTGCAGCTTCTTCCTTTTTGAAAAATCTTCTCTGCATCATGGGTGGAAGTTTCAAACTGTGAGGCAGATATACCTCAGAGAGGGAGAAAATGTGATATACAAGGAACCTCAAGTGGTTGTGGTTTACAAAGCAGCCCACCCCATGGTCAAAGAGCTCTTGCTCATAGTTTCTTAGCATAGTTTCTTTAGCAGTAACAGCACGGATGAGGATGGTTCCTTGTAGCACTGGACCTGCCATGGGCACAGCAGGGAACAGGAGCAGCATCACAGAATCATAGAATCACCAGGTTGGAAGAGACCCACCGGATCATTGAGTCCAACCATTCCTGTCAAACACTAAACCATGTCCCTCAGCACCTTGTCTACCCGTCCCTTAAACCCCTCCAGGGAAGGCGACTCAACCCCCTTCCTGGGCAGCCTCTGCCAGTGCCCAAGGACACTTTCTGTGAAAAATATTTCCTAATGTCCAGCCTGGACCTCCCCTGGTGGAGCTTGAGGCCATTCCCTCTTGTCCTGTCCCTTGGGAGAAGAGCCCAGCTCCCTCCTCTCCACAACCTCCTTTCAGGTAGTTGGAGAGAGCAATGAGGTCTCCTCTCAGCCTCCCCTTCTCCAGGCTAAACCCCCCCAGCTCTCTCAGCCACTCCTCAGCACCACCACACAGATTCCCTTTCTCCATCACAGAGAACCTGGGAGCCAAGTTCTTGACTCGCAGCCAGCAGAGCAAATTCTCTCTCCTCTGGCTCTGCAGAAGTCCAAACATTAATGGAGTAATTAATGAAGCTGCTTTCTATACACATCAGTGCTGTGGTTGTGTGAACTATAATTTGAAACAGATTCCAAAGCAGGGCACTCGTACAACATATTCAAGCGCCAAAACCTCCCTAGTAACTCATATGCTCCCCATCTATAATCAAAAATTGTATTAAAGCAAGAAGCGATCTAAAAAGATGAAGGGGATAAAGCAAGATAATTGTCAAGCAGTTAGAGATCAAAATGAGTTTCTTTGCGAAAATGCTTTTTGTCTTCCTCCTTGTCTCCTGCCTAGGATATTGTCTGAGATAAGTGACAAACTGTTCCGGTTCTTTCTTATCAAGTCTCAAGGTTACGGTACATTTTCTAAGAGCCGACATAGATAAAGGAAACCTTAACCCACCCAGAAGTTAGCATTTTATGCGTCTGAGGTTAACGAGTAGATATTAAAATCCCCCATAAATTAAACAGCTGGAGATTGCCATCTTTTTTATGTGCAAAGAGCACCTTGTTAGCAACCAGCACAAAAGTTCATGTTCTCAGATGAGTTACTTTGCCTCACTCTTAAATTGCTGCTCATTTTCTCCCTGCGTGTTGATTTATGAACTTTAAAACTCGCTGTTCAAAATTCAAGCTGTGTTCCCAAGCTGCGGTGCTATCAAAACCACCGAACGGGTAGTCTCTCTTCACGCGGTGTTTAAAATATTTTTTTTTTTTTTTTTTACTAAATAATAAGGCACCTTCCCTTGTCTTTTGTTACATGCAGGATTTTGGAGAAGACGATTCCCTCTACATCACCAAGGTAACGACGATTCACATGGGCAATTACACCTGTCATGCCTACGGCTACGAAGAGCTGTATCAGACCCACATCCTTCAGGTGAATGGTTAGTAAATGGCATATATGACAATCCATGAAAGAATTCCTGTAAGAAAAGTTACCTACTAATCTCATTCCTGTAAGCAACGTTACCTGCTAATCTCGTTCCCACAGAGGTGCAAAGAGCCACGCACCATATTTCCCTCTGTACTCAGCACTGGGGAGGCCACTCCTTGAATCCTGTGTTCAGTTCTGGGCTTCTCACCACAAGAAGGATGTTGAGGCTCTGGAGCGAGTCCAGAGAAGAGCAATGAGGCTGGTGAAGGGGCTGGAGAACAGACCTTATGAGGAACAGCTGAGAGAGCTGGGGGTGTTTAGCCTAGAGAAGAGGAGGCTGAGAGGAGACCTCATTACTCTCTACAACTACCTGAAAGGAGGTTGTGGAGAGGAGGGAGCTGGGCTCTTCTCCCAAGGGACAGAGGACAGGACAAGAGGGAATGGCCTCAAGCTCCACCAGGGGAGATTTAGGCTGGAGATTAGGAGGAAGCTTTTCACGGAAAGGGTCATTGGGCATTGGAATAGGCTGCCCAGGGAGGTGGTTGATTCCCCTTCCCTGGAGGTGTTTAAGGGACAGGTAGATGAGATCTTGAGGGACATGGTTTAGTGTTTGATAGGAATGGTTGGACTCGATGATCCGATGGGTCTCTTCCAACCTGGTTGTTCTATGATTCTATGATTCTATATTGTCTTTGTAGGAGAGCAAATGTGGCTCACAGCTTGCTTGCTCGTGATATCACGCAGGCAATCAAAAAGAAAGGTACCGAGTAGGGGACGTGTATAATTATCTGGGCTTCAGCAGGTCTCCTGGCTGTAAAACAACCTGTCATTAACCTTTCCGTCGAGTTAAGAGCAGTGTTTCAGCGCACAGCTCAGACTAATGGCTACTTTTATCATCAGAAGGGTTGCTTCAATAATTTCTTCTTCCAGCAAAGCAGTTGTGTTGCGTGAAATAGCTCAGGGTATTCAAATCAATCCTGCCGTGTTTCCCGAAGTAGCTATCTGGCTCACAGCTCTGGATCAGATTATTACCTGGTTGTAGTCAGCTTGGTTCACTGAGGAGTATTTACATCAGCGGAAGATCTGGCCCGACGGGTTGTAGAATGAGGGCAAAGCAGTTTACAGGCGAGAGAATCCCGGGGGCTGTGTTCCAGCAGACTCATTCACCTCTGTCCCCTGGACAGCACTTTTGCACCTGGTGGAACTTATATTCAGGTCTTCGCTCTCTTTCTTCTGACCTCAAACTCAGTCAGATGGATTTAGCTTAAAAATTCATTCTTTTGAGCCTTTGATCGAGGAACCAACCCATGGAGTAGCCACCTCCCCAGCAGCAGAATTGTTATAACTTTAAAACCATCTCTCTCTGTGCTAATATGACCATCATCATCTCCCGGGGTATATTTGTATATTTGGGGTATATTTGGGGGTGTTTAGCCTGGAGAAGAGGAGGCTGAGAGGAGACCTCATTGCTCTCTGCAACTCCCTGAATGGAGGTTGTGGAGAGGAGGGAGCTGGGCTCTTCTCCCAAGGGACAGGGGACAGGACGAGAGGGAATGGCCTCAAGCTCCACCAGGGGAGATATAGGCTAGAGATTAGGAGGAAGTTTTTCACGGAAAGGGTCATTGGGCATTGGAATAGGCTGCCCAGGGAGGTGGTTGATTCACCTTCCCTGGAGGTGTTTAAGGGACGGGTGGATGAGGTGCTGAGGGACATGGGTTAGTGTTTGATAGGAACAGTTGGACTCGATGATCCGATGGGTCTCTTCCAACCTGGTGATTCTATGATTCTATGATCTCCAGAACAGGATACAGAGGAATTCGTTGATCATTATGGGCTGGTTTTTACATGCTCCGGTAAGAAAGTATTTAGTTTTACTGGAAAATCCAGTATCTTTATTACAGGCGATATATTACAAGGAAAATTAATATTTAGTTCTTTTCTCTAGATGTGTGCAGACCTCTAGAGATGAGAGCTGTCAACTGGAAGAGCAGGTAGCTACTCACAGGTTAACAGAGAGAGGCTGACATCAAGAGAAGCAGTAAAAAGGGATATTTATGCACTTTACCAAGCACCACGGCGGATCTGGGGTTTAGTTTTGACTGCAGCTCAGATCTTTTGGACGTGTGTAAGTGCTCCCCACCCACAGCAAGTACCTGGAGGAGAGCACAAAGCATCCGCTTGATTTGAATGAGAACTGACATCATGTCTCTACATAATAATTTGTCATCTTTTGAGAGAGTAAACTGCAAAGTCTCAGCAACGTGGATAACTAGATTGTGCGCGCGGCGGCTGGGAAAATAGGTTTCCTTCCTCAAAGTGCCATTTGTTTGATGAATGGCAGCGGAAAGAAAAGCGAGCTAACAACTTAATCCTGTGTATATTATGTGATATATTATGAGGGCTGAGCGGAGTTTAGTTGGCAGGCAACAACGTAGACTTTATCATCATAGAAGATAGAGGAGAGGAAGCCTAGAGAAGAGGAGGCTGAGAGGAGACCTCATTGCTCTCTCCAACTACCTGAAAGGAGGTTGCAGAGAGGAGGGAGCTGGGCTCTTCTCCCAAGGGACAGGGGACAGGACAATAATACACTTGCTGCAGTACCATGCTCAAGGTTCTGAGGATTTATAAATTGCATTAAGAACTTGAATTATTGCAATTACGGAATAAAGCTGAGAGATGAACATTTCTACTTGGCTTTAGGAATCGTTTTATTATTCGCACTAATTAAGCTCCCAAGCCTTAGAGGAATGCTGCGTTGTGGCAGCTCTTTTTGAGGGAATCCAAAGTCCTAAGATGACCCATGGAGGCCAGATGGGCAGTGAGGAGGTCACACCAAAGGTTCCCAGAGGTAGAACCACATCTCAATGGTGTTTTTCATCAATTATAGACCAGAAGCCTCATCCTGATTGCCTGATCTGAACTGATGCGGAAACTGCAGGAATTCTCTGGCTTAACTAATTGTGGGCAATTTGATTGATGTTCATTAACAGCTCTAATGTTGTTAATTAATAACATAAAGAAATAAAGGAAGGGAACGGCCTCAAGCTCCACCAGGGGAGATTTAGGCTAGAGATTAGGAGGAAGTTCTTCATGGAAAGGGTCGTTGGGCACTGGAACAGGCTGCCCAGGGAGGTGGTTGATTCCCCTTCCCTGGAGGTGTTTAAGGGACGGGTAGATGAGGTGCTGAGGGACATGGTTTGGTGTTTGATAGGAATGGTTGGACTCGATGATCTGATGGGTCTCTTCCAACCTGGTTGTTCTATGATTCTATGATGAGGCTGTGCAAAGCTGAGGTTTTGCTGTGGCTGGCTGGCTGCCCACTGCATTCCCTCTTTTTCTGCCTGTGTCGTGGTTTCCTCCAGCGACTGCTGTTGGGGCAGCAACTCCGATGACCGAACAGCATCGCTCACCTTTGGATGCAGGGTGTGGTTCCCAAGGCAGAGCCCTGCTCAGGAAATCCTTCTGGGTTTTAAGTCAGTTAAAGGACAAATGGAGGAATTTCTCGTGACAGGAGGAGAGGGAAGAAGCTGAGCCAAGCTGAATTGAGTGAGGATGCCGAGAATCTAAGTGCAGTTGATGGGCTCTGTGCAGCGCTGGGGATTGTCTCTGTCAGGCTGTATCAAACTGAAAACTCCATCTTCGACACAGAAAGGTTTTTGTTGCTTTTTGCTGTTGGACAAAAACTGTAAGAGAATGTGACAGAACCAAGCCAGCCAGAACTCGGGTGTATCTGCTCGCCTGTCTCCTCCAGGGAGGGACTCATACACTTTTAACATCAAAACCACATGTTTTTTTTCTAGGAAAACAAACAGAATCTTGGGGGTTTTTTTCTGTTTGCTAGAGAAAACTCTCAAGTTTCTCTGTGGGAAAGAGTATAGGTTCTCTAGCCCTCAGATCATCTTCATGGCCCACTCTGGACTCGCTCTGTGATATCTGTGTCCTTCCTTGATAGGAACGGTTCGACTCGATGATCCAGTGGGTCTCTTCCAAGCTGGTTGTTCTATGATTCTATGATTCCTGTACTCAGACCTCCAGAACTGAACAACTTCTGGGCAAGTAGCTTAAAGCTTAACTCAGCCTACACGTGGCATTTGATGTGGCAGCTTTGCTTTGAACTTAGCAATCTTCCAGTTTGCAGCAGTGATAAAATCTAAGTCAGTGTATTCATTCACCAGGCCCTTAAGCTGTTTGGAAGAAGAGAACGTGCTGAAAGGCAGTGCGAGAATGGAAAAAAATCACCTTGTGTGCTAATATCTTTGATAAGGAGAAGCCAAGAACAGTAGGAAAATGATGTTCTCTTGTGTGTATGGATACTGCATGGGAAATGCCTACAGTATACACACCTTGTGGGGAGGAAAAGCAATTTATCCCTTTCAAGAGGAAAAAGAGTTGCTGAGGATAAAGAATCTCATAAAATTGTAATCAACTATGAAAATTGATAGTTTGCAAATCAAAAGACTGCTGAGTGCAGGGCATCAGTTTCCTTGGTCCTTGCGCTCAGGAGAACATCAGCATAAATCAGAATATTGTATTCCTTGAAAAGCATTTGAAGAAGCTGTTCCATCCTCAGCCCAATAGGACAAATTTCCCACCGTCTGGGAGGTGTTTTAACCGCAGGTGGTTTGTTAATGTGGCTTTTGAGAGAAAACATATAATGCTGCAAACTCCTTTCCAATCATAAATGGAAATGAACATGAGCCAGCAGTGTGCCCAGGTGGCCAAGAAGGCCAATGGCATCCTGGCTTGCATCAGAAATGGTGTGACCAGCAGGGCCAGGGAGGTTATTCTCCCTCTGTACTCAGCACTGGTGAGGCCGCTCCTTGAATCCTGAGTTCAGTTCTGGGCCCCTCAGCACAGGAAGGATGTTGAGGCTCTGGAGCGAGACCAGAGAAGAGCTACGAAGCTGGTGAAGGGGCTGGAGAACAGGCCCTATGAGGAGTGGCTGAGAGAGCTGGAGGGGTTTAGCCTAGAGAAGGGGAGACCTCATTGCTCTCTATAACTAGCTGAGAGGAGGTTGTGGAGAGGAGGGAGCTGGGCTCTTCTCCCAAGGGACAGGGGACAAGACAAGAGGGAATGGCCTCAAGCTCTGCCAGGGGAGATTTAGGCTAGAGATTAGGAGGAACTTTTTCATGGAAAGGGTCGTTGGGCATTGGAATAGGCTGCCCAGGGAGGTGGTTGATTCACCTTCCCTGGAGGTGTTTAAGGGACGGGTAGATGAGGTCCTGAGGGACATGGTTTAGTGTTTGATAGGAGTGGTTGGACTCTTGATCTGACGGGTCTCTTCCAACCTGGTGATTCTATGATTCTATGAAAGATTAAAGCATCCCAAGTAAGTGATTAATGTACTAATTATTACCAAGCCCAGGAGTCTGCAGGTGCTGCAGCAGCAACGTGTGTCTTCGGGGTGTGATGCCACCATCTGCCCTTTATCACCTGAACTGGTTTATTGTAAAGAATTAGTCTGCTTACGAGTAAAGTAGCACTCAGCGTGCAGTGGGAGGCAATCCACCCAATCTTGTTTGGATCCCTCTTTTTTCCTACTTTGCTTAGGATAATAGCACTTTTATATTGCCTCTGGCTGCAGGCACAGTAATGGTTAGCAATGATATACGTATATTCGCCAGGGGAAACAGCAAAGGATAATCCATATTTTCCAAAGTCGGGAGCCGAAACGCTCGCAAGCTGAAAGCGGAATGTGCTTACTTGGAATTTATTAATTTTGTAGCAAGGACAATAAAAACGCGTTCTTCGCTTTGCTGTTATCGCAAGTTGCAATAATTTACCTGCGCAATGAATTGCCTAAGACAAGGGAGAAGAAATAAAAAGTTTAAACACGGAAGGAGCAGGGAAATTATAAGGGAACAGGAGTGGAAGTGCAGCTCATATATTTGTAGGTGAAAGCAAGCAGTTTCTCATTAATCACTCTCGAAAAGAGACTTTGCTATAATTTCTAGTTAAGCTAATTTTCACGCTGAACTCCTGAGCTACTTTTTTTGCGATATAACCTATTGTGTTTTCAGTTATACAGGGAAAATATGTGTATTACTCACAGGCACGTGGTACGAGACAAAAAACTGCCTGGAGGCACTGAGTTGGAGAAGTTTAAATTCATTTTCAGAGGTGGAGGTGCAATCAGAAGCTCCCAACTCTCAGTGTTATTCTCCAGAATTGACAATAAGACAATTCTCAGTCTTATTGTCCAGTTGTGTGGACACTGTCCCTTAAACAAACACGGGGACGGCTCTGGCAGCCACCAGCCCTTTCCAACAGGAGATGTTATAGAATCATAGAACATAGAATCATAGAACAACCAGGTTGGAAGAGACCCATGAGATCATCGAGTCCAACCATTCCTATCAAACACTAAACTATGTCCCTCAGCACCTCATCTACCCATCCCTTAAACACCTCCAGGGAAGTTGACTCAACCACCTCCCTGGGCAGCCTATTCCAATGCCCAATGACCCTTTCCATGAAAAACTTCCTCCTAATGTCTAGCCTAAATCTCCCCTGGTGGAGCTTGAGGCCATTCCCTCTTGTCCTGTCCCCTGTCACTTGAGAGAAGAGCCCAGCTCCCTCCTCTCCACAACCTCCTTTCAGGTAGTTGTAGAGAGTAATGAGGTCTCCTCTCAGCCTCCTCTTCTCCAACAGGAGATGTTCTCCTTCTTGTTCTCCTCCTGCTCCATCTGGCATCTCCTGAAGTCTGGAGGAGCTCTAACCCTGACAGCGGTGGGAGGAAAAGAAGATTAAAAGCTTGTAGATGCTTTTAGTTAGAATTTACAAACTCGATTCACTAAAACAAACCTTGTCTCTCACTGTTACTCACTGTCCTGTGTTTTACAGCACATTTTCTTTTCTTCTCAAGTGAAGGAAATAGAAGTCAAGAAAGTGCAGAAGTGGAATCTGAAGCTTTTCCATCGCTCGAAGTCCCTGCTATTTTGTCTCTCCGCTTGCCCCTGGGCATCTCCTCTCAGATTACACTTGAACAATCTCTGGCTTTTAAAGCTATAAAAAACAAGTAGACTTGAGGGCTTTCTGTCGAGGCTGATTCCCTTCCAAGCTGATGACTCAGCTCTAGTTAATACTTGGCAGCTGGTAGGTGAGACAGACGTGAAATACGTCTCTCTCTGCTAAGGCCTGTAAAGAAATAGAACTGGAAAGAAGGGAAGGATATGCTGGCGAACGTAATTATTTAAACTATCCCCGTGTGGTTACACAGACACGCAGCAAAGTGCAGACACAGATTTCATTTTGTTCTAAAGCAACTCATTGAATTTTGCCAGTCTGGGAGCCTAATGATGATATAAAACCACAGGAATGGTTGGACTCGATGATCCGATGGGTCTCTTCCAACCTGGTTGTTCTATGATTAAATGGGTTAGGGACCTTCAGGCGCTGATTTCCAGTGGGAGTTTCTACAAACCCCACAAATTTTTCTCATAACCCCCCAGAGGGGACTCGTTTTCCTTGAAGAAGAAATTCCACATCCACGTTCAACTCTGATTTTTTTTTCACCGTTAACGTAAATGCTCTTTAAATGATGTGAGTAAATTGTTAAGAAATAGCTAATAGATGATATTAGGCCTTGTTGGTTTGAGCAGTGAAGGCAACATGATTGAAAATCAATGAACTTGTCTGAAATTGTAATATAATTAGTAGTTCTGCCAATTGAGTGTATTAAATAGTTCAGAGGGGCCTTCTGGAACAACTGTGAGGCACGTTTTGAAAGACTCTCAGAAAGAAAGTGAAGTAATTTATAAACCCTTATGTTCAGCATAACAGGTAGTGAATGCACAGGCTATTTCCTGGTGTGTATTTAATTAAAATTGTGAATAATATGTTGCTTCTAATAGGCAAGAACTCCAATTTCTTCCTTACTAGCTTCAGTGAAGGCTTGGATTTATGGTTGGACTCGATGATCCGATGGGTCTCTTCCAACCTGGTTGTTCTATGATACTTTTCTTTTTAAATAGCTGAGTAACCACCTTGAACATTACTTTAGAATCACAGAATCATAGAACAACCAGGTTGGAAGGGACCCATCGGATCTTCTAGTCCAACCATTCCTATCATAAAGTGACTTTAATGAGTCACTTAATGAAAGAAAGGAAGAACGAGCAAGAATGGTCTAAATACAAAATCAGATATCGAGGTTGCTTTGTGGTCTTGCTTTGTTAGTTTACTCTTTTCTATTATTGTTTTCTGCCTCCGAAGCTGAGCTGTAGGGAAATCCTTCCTGTGGCTTGCACTGAGAGTCGGGACATTGAATCATAGAATCATAGAACAACCAGGTTGGACGAGACCCATCGGATCATCGAGTCCAACCGTTCCTATCAAACACTAACCCATGTCCCTCAGCACCTCATCCACCCGTCCCTTAAACACCTCCAGGGAAGGGGAATCAACCACCTCCCTGGGCAGCCTATTCCAATGCCCAGTGACCCTCTGTGTGAAAAACTTCCTCCTAAGGAAGTTGATTATATCCCCAGGTTTCAGATCAGCCTCCTCCTGCTGTGCCGTTTGGAGGGAGCAGCTCGCAAGCCACCGCCGGGAGGGGTGGTGCCTGATGGGTGAGTTTAAAGTTGCCAATTCCTTGTTTCCCCCAGTGCCGCCGGTGATCCGCGTCTACCCCGAAACGCAGGCGCAAGAGCCCGGGGTGTCGGCGAGCCTCAAATGTCACGCCGAAGGCATCCCTAATCCCCGAATTACCTGGCTGAAGAACGGCATTGATCTCGTGCCAAAACTATCCAAACAGCTAACGCTCCTCGGTAAGAACAGAATTTGGATTAATTAAAGTCTTGTAGACGGGGATTAAGGGGGATTATTTTGCACTTTAAACCAAAAGTTCTTGTACTTTCACTAAGCCGTGGTTGTCGGAATTCGTGTTACAAAAGCCCCGTTCGTTCTTTTTATCTTTTTTTCTCCTGCGAATGTCTCAGGAAATGCAGTATCGATTGGTAAAAGTGGTAACAGCTTTTTGTTAAAAGAGAGGTTCTCCACTGCCTCCTCTTTTGTTTGGAAGGGAACTGCATGAAATTCTTTGTTCAGGTGGCTGCAAGTCAGCTGAGAATCGCGTGGCTGCCGAGCTGTCTTCTCACTCCCACCTCTGCCGAGGGAATCAAGTCTTGACTCCTGTTGGTCCCTGTTCAAATGAGGATGTAACACATGCAATGAAAGGAAAAAACAAAATATTTATTTGCAGCTCTTCCCAAGGTTTTCGGCAATAGTCTAACTCTAGAAAGCAAAATGGTAGGAGAACTGTAGAAAGATGCCTCCCAAACCCAAGAAGTGAGTTTTCCTGCACTCAAGCCAAAGCTTGCTTTCCTTTAACAAGAAGAAATAAATGAAATGTAATTTATTGTTTGCACTTGGGATTGTTCTTTGGTTTGTTTTTTTTTTTTTCTGACGCAGAATGTGTATGTGCTAATGGCAAGAAGCAAAACATCAGCTCTCGTGAGAGTCCCCCAAGTGCCTCTATTTACGTACAGAGAGACGTTGTGCAGGGAAGCCGCTCGGCTGCGGCAAGGGAAAGCAATTAAGAGCAGTAGAAGCAATTAGCAGCAGCCAGGAACACTGTTCACGGGTGTCTTTCTTGCAGCAAACGGAAGTGAACTTCATATCAGTAGCGTTCGGTATGAAGACACGGGGGCCTATACCTGCATTGCTAAAAATGAGGTGGGAGTGGACGAGGACATATCTTCACTTTTCATTGAAGACTCAGCAAGAAAAACCCGTAAGCCTGATTTTCCATCTATTTGCTTCTTTCGAGGGTGTTTAAATGTAATGGTATATATGGACAATTTAATAGCTCAGTCCGTTGCATGTTGGACTCTTAAGGTGATGCCAATTTTGTCGGTGCTTTGATGAGAGAATTGTGCACTGTTTGGGGTTGAAATCACATGGGGAAGGTAAAATTTCCTCGTCCAGGACAATGGTGCCTGTTGTGTACCAGAATGGCACCGGGAGTGGTGCAGGTAACATCTTTCCTAATAGTTTGTCGATTATATACAGTTTCATAATACAAATTTCATTGATATATGTACAAGTCAACTTCTTTGAGAGCCAGTTATGAGTCAGAGTTCTCAGATTTATAGATGCTCGAGAAATACTCTGAATGACTTCTCTATTTTACCTGGTTTTACATGGCTAACTAGCAAAACAGGTTTCCCTTGGTGTGAAATTATTTTCCACTTCACAGCCAGATATTCTTCCTAGCTGCACGTCTCCCATAGGAGTGTGGCAGCATTATCTTGACTGCACTGTCCCCAAAACACAATTAATGAAGGAGGTGATTAGTTGCCCCAGTGGAAAATCTCCCAGAGGCTTCATTATTCCTAACTCTTCTGGCTTAACCATTTGGGAGTTGGCCTGGACTCACGGTGATCCAGAAGTGGTAGGTGTCAATGGGAATTTGTGACTTTTCTGGCTGTTAATATAGAACAAGAATTGAAAACAGAGTTAGCCATAAATATACACTCTCATGGCGATTATTTAGAAAATATATTCTGTTTCTCATTAAATAGATTTATGTACTCTTGTTGATACTGGTCATTTGCCCTTGAATGCTTGAGCAAGGCATGTGAGAGTATGTTGAGAAATATTTGGATGTCTCTTAAAGAGAAAGTCAAATCCCAATGCACTTACAAAGAGTATTTGAATCCTAAAAGAGAATGTGGTTGTGTCACGTTCCAAGAGAAAACACAGGAAAATGTGTAACTGCCAATCTGGGGCTTCTGAAGGATGTCGTGTTTACTTATTGAACCTGTGCTGAATACCAGAGCCTCTCCCACACCTCCTGTGACATTCCGAGTTAACATCATCCTTTTCGTAAGCCTCTGATCTTTGCACAGGCTGAAGTTGGCTTCATTTCACTGAGGATTTTTCCCACGTCAGAGTTTCAGTATTGTCTCTAGAATGAGCAAATGTATTTAGAAATCTCTGCCTTTCCTCACGCTTTATTTGAATGAATGTTAGAATTCTCACATGTTAAACAGTTCATATAAACATGATTATTAATTCAGTTACTTGCTACAATGACAATTTTGACATTGTTGTGTTGGTTTTGTTTTTTTTTTTTTCTTTTCCTGATGATTTTCTGGCTTTCCCCATTTTCTGATGCTGCAGTTGCAAACATACTGTGGCGAGAGGAAGGTACTGCAGTAAAATTCTTTTGTCGTAGTGATAATGTGCTTGTCTGCTTTAATAATTCCATCATGGGTCATTCTCCACTGACTTGCCACTAACTCTATCAACCTCCACAGTTCCCAGATTAAGTACAGAGCAACCACTTAAAAGGGAGGGACATGGTTTAGTGTTTGATAGGAATGGTTGGACTCGATGATCCGATGGGTCTCTTCCAACCTGGTTGATCTATGATTCTATGAAAAGCTAAACTAATCGAATAAGAATTCTCGCACTTGTAATATGAATCATGCCTAGAACTTCTTTCATTTTCCGCTGTGAAATAATAGCTGACCGTAAAATATTTAAAAATGTGAATTTTATAGAAACTGCCACCCACGTGAGTATCATAGAATCATAGAATCACCAGGTTGGAGGAGACCCATCAGATCATCGAGTCCAACCATTCCTATCGAACACTAAACCATGTCCCTCAGCACCTCATCTACCCGTCCCTTAAACACCTCCAGGGAAGGTGAATCAACCACCTCCCTGGGCAGCCTGTTCCAGTGCCCAATGACCCTTTCCGTGAAAAATTTCCTCCTAATCTCTAGCCTAAATCTCCCCTGGCGGAGCTTGAGGCCATTCCCTCTTGTCCTGTCCCAAAGTAGTCTGAGATTCTCAACCGGCATTAACAAATATGCAAGTGTCACAAGTACTACCAAATTACCATAATTGAACAAATAAGACATAAATTCAATACGCTGCGTTTTTTAGCAAGCGATTCAATCTCTTCCTCTTCAGTAGCCTGTATTGATGTTTGCTAGGTGAGCAACAAAAATTTTGTTCTTGATTGTTAGGCAAAAAAAAAATTAAAAAAATCAACCCACAACAGGTTTTGCTTCCCTCTATCCTTTAAATCGATGCAGAGCAAAGGTTGCCCCATTTCTCTTCGGTTTAATTGGCAGCTGAGATCTCTAGTTTGATCACATTTGTGGTGTGTCCTGCACAAGGTCAACGTCTGCGTATCTTGGAAGCCGAATTAGAAAGAAACCAATATTAAGCAGCTAATTGACTCAAAGATATTGGAGGCACGTGAAATGAAAAATTCTTCAATTTTGTGCTGCCTTGTGCTGTCATAATTTCCAAAACACACAGTAGGATGCATCATGCAGAGGCTCAAGAAGCTCTTAAGCAGTCACCTACCTGCACTTGCCCAGGTGCTTGACTGGGGAGTTGGCAGACAACAATGTAGACTTTATCATCATAGAAGATAGAGGAGAGGAAGCCTAGAGAAGAGGAGGCTGAGAGGAGACCTCATTGCTCTCTACAACTCCCTGAAAGGAGGTTGTGGAGAGGAGGGAGCTGGGCTCTTCTCCCAAGGGACAGGGGACAGGACGAGAGGGAATGGCCTTAAGCTCCACCAGGGGAGATTTAGGCTAGAGATTAGGAGGAAGTTTTTCACGGAAAGGGTCATTGGGCATTGGAATAGGCTGCCCAGAGAGGTGGTTGATTCACCTTCCCTGGAGGTGTTTAAGGGATGGGTAGATGAGGTCCTGAGGGACATGGTTTAGTGTTTGATAGGAATGGTTGGACTCGATGATCCGATGGGTCTCTTCCAACCTGGTTGTTCTATGATTCTAAGGTGAGCGGAGTATCCAGCTCACTGGGGGAGGATGTTCTTAAATTGAAATCTAGGATAGTAAAGTCAACTTCATCTGTTATGTTTAGGAGGCCTTTCCCATTCTTAATGGGGGTTTTGTTATGCAAATCTAGGTTTTGAACTAGTTCTGTCATCTGCCTTGAAATTCCTTCAAATAAATGGGACAAAAAGAAATCCCTTCCTCATCAATCCCCTGTTTCCCAATGTAATAGTGCCTCAGTAGTGCCACAACCGAGCAAAATTCTTCATTTCCCACCTTCATACTGAACCAACTGCCCAGACCAAGGAGTTGTGGCAGTGTAGTCATGAGTGGAACCTGTTACACCAACGTCCATGAAATTGTTAGCGATGACCCCAGTCAAGACTTGGCAAATACTTTATAAGTCACAATGAAACACCTGCTTTGTCTATTAAAACCCTGCTCTGTATAAAAATCAGTGTGAAGATGACACTCTGAGAAAGTATCTTAATTTAAATTGGTAAACTTCAAAAAGAGAACACCTGAATGCTGAGAGGGATTTGTATCATTTTTTAGCCACTCAGCAGAAAATCTTACACTGATTTTACTGTAAAACAAGCGTTGGGGCCTTGCCAAGTCACTAACTCTAAGCCTACCGGGGTGAAATTATTAGCAGAGTATTTTGGTGCCTAATTAAGGCCTTAGGTTGGAAATGCACCCTCACTCTAATAGGATCATCAGACAAAATCTCACTGCTCTCCTGCATGAAAATAATAATACGCATCTTCGCAACGATCATCATTTGTCGCCTGCCTGTTTCCACCGCGTAGGATTAAAAGCCTTTACTCATGAGAATCTGTGCACTCATCCCAGCCAGGGTCAAATTCTACCCTCTGATGTATTCACTCAAATCCTATCGAGGCAGGTGGGAGTTGTGTGCGTGCTCTGAGCGTGGATTTTGGTCCAAAGTGCCCGAATGAAATGTTCTAACAATATACTCATAAAGAATTAACCATTAGCCCATAAAGATTAGTACGTGATGGGAGTTCAGTACCTTTTTTTTCCTGCGTGCATGGTCCCACGCTGTGGCATCACACCTAGGGATCGCGGCTCCTGTCCCCGTCTGATGCCCATAACTGGGGTATTTCTGTGATATGAGACTCAACTTGAGCGTTGTCCGTACAACAAACACCACATGCTTAGATGACACACTCTGAAGCTGCTTATTTGGCACAAAAAAGAGGGGATTTAGCTCAAAAAAAACCCTTCTAGCTTTACTGAATACTATGCGTTTAATGAAATTTTCCAAAAATGTATATATCTAAATTATAGATGTTCTTAAAGTGACGTTTTCCCATCACGATTGAATCCTGCAAACGCTTAAGAGATGTGAGAAGCTCTGTAGATGTGAGCAGCGTTCAGAGCCGTCACCACGGAACCAGCCAAGGGAATTGTGACGCTGAATGTTGCTCAGGTCTATAGAACTAGGACCTCGTTTCTCCATGGATAAAATGTCGTTAATTGCAAATTATCACATGACCATATCGCTGGCAGATCAGCACACTAACGACATTGCTGAGGGTGACAGTGGTCATTGCAAACACTGATGGGTGGCGGCATGGAACAGATGAAATGACGCTTGGATCTTTCAAACTGGAGTGTTTGAAAAGATCCTGATCGTTTCTTAACGATGCTTGTTGCTGCAATTGCATGTAGTTGAAGAACAGCTAAATTATCTGCGTTTTAAGGCATTTCTGCATGACAGAAATGGGATGTGTGGTTTTCTGACAGCAAAGCAATGGGACAGACAGCTTTCCAGATCGCCTGGAATGCCCCAGTTGGATAAACATGTGCTGTTGCGATGCTGAGCTACTCCACGTTTGTGAATTACGGTTTGCAAAGTTTCAAAAATTTGTTTGTTTTGGTGGCTGTGGGATCGCAGAATGGGTTGGGTTGGGTTGGGTTGGAAGGACCCTTTAAAGGTCAGCTAGCCCAGCCCTCCCGCAGTGAGCAGGGACATCTGCACCCGGATCAGGTTGTTCAAAGCCCAGTCCAACCTGGCATTGGCTGTATGGTTAGTTGAAGAATATAGAGAATGTATTTTCATTCCTGGAATAGTATAGTAAGTATATTATAATATAATAATTAAATTATAATTATATATATATATATAAAATAGTAAGTATATTCATTTTGCATCACGGTTGCAAGAAAACAAGTTACCTATAACAGAACAACCCTCAGATCAATTTTAACTGAATTTCTTCAGTTCCCAAGTTATTAGAATGCTGTTTTTAATGAAAGCATTAAAAAAATGAATTCATAACCGGAGGGAGACAGGATGTAGTAGAGGGGCTACTTTTAATCAATTCTCTCTTCGGTGCACGAGACCTGAACACAGTTATTTGCAAACAACCGCTGCCACCAAGACAAATGCATTTTTGAATGTGTCTGTAGCTCTTCACTCCTTGCAACCCTCTTTGTGACGTGAGATTTGTTTTTTGTGAAATGCACCAACTGCATCCAAGTGACCAACTCTTACATAAGGCGGATTTTGTTTGTTGGGGGAGGAGGGAGAGTTCTCAAAACCAGCTATAGAAAACATAAAATCTTGTTCATTTCGCTTTATCCCCCTTCAAGGGCTGAGTGTTGGGAACATGTTCTACGTCTTTTCTGATGATGGGATCACAGTCCTCCAGCCAAACGAATGTGAAATCCGGAGACACATCAGGCCCGAAGAGAGGATTTTCACCAGTTATGTAAGTCCTAAACCCAGCACTTAGAGCCGGCAGCTGGGAAGCTTTCTCTTAATCTCTTCAAGGGTTCTTATCGCTAAAGGACCCGTTTGACAGAGTGGTGGTGGAGTCTGGTGGGTTTCATGTGGCATCCCTGAGGTGCATCTTTGTCTCCTCTTGCAAATTAAGGGAACCACTGACGTTATAAGACTGACACGGAGGATTACTGACACTCTGCAGAGAATTTGACTGATCGTCATGTCCCACTGCAGGCAAAGACTTTCACTTGTCCTGTTTGACCTATTTACATATCCCTGTGCAAAAGTTGGAACTAAGAAAGTACAGAAGTCTACAACCAGGAGAGGAACACATTACTCACTGGCATTGCCCTTTTACTGACTCCATAGGCAAAGGAATGGGCTGCTTTCTGCTCTTTAGAAATATTTTCCAAGGTGAAACCTCACCAGGGGGTAGATAAGGATGGAGGGATGATAGTTGTGCCATGCTGAGGAGCGGCTGAGAGATCTGGGGTTGTTTAGCCTGGAGAAGAGGAGGCTGAGAGGAGACCTTATTGCTCTCTACAGCTACCTGAAAGGAGGTTATAGAGAAGAGGGAGCTGGGCTCTTCTCCCAAGGGACAGGGGACAGGACGAGAGGGAATGGCCTCAAGCTCTGCCAGGAGAGATTTAGGCTAGAGATTAGGAGGAAGTTTTTCACAGAAAGGGTCATTGGGCATTGGAATTGGTTGCGCAGGGAGGTGGTTGATTCACAGTTCCTGGAGGTGTTTAAGGGAGGGGTAGATGAGGTCCTGAGGGACATGGTTTAATGTTCGATAGGAATAGTTGGACTCGATGATCCGGTGGGTCTCTTCCGGCCTAGTTGTTCTATGATTCTATGCTGGTTCTCTACATCTTCTGCCATTGAACCAGAGACCTGTAGAACCAGAGACCTGTATTATCCTTGTTTGCTGTCTGATATTTTCTGCTGTCTCTGAGCTTGCCTAACCCTTGATTTTGGGAAGTACAAAGAAAATTTGTTCAAGTGTCAGTGAATGTTAAGCACGGGCTTGATGGAGCTCAACATGGCAAGCGGAATAGCCCATGCCCGGAGGCCCCATGCGGCCAGTGTTTTCAGTGACGTGTTGTGCCTGCTCAGGTGTCATAGCCATTTATGTGCTCATGAAACTGTCAGATCTAAAATACAGGTGCTGAAAATATCCTGAAATGCTTTTTTAGTCACTCCTTTATTTAGAATTTTTTTAAGGCTGCGTTTATAGGGGAAGCTGAGAATGTGACTCCCTTCTGAAGAAAAGGGCTCATCCTTGCTTTCAGTTTGGGGAGGAATAAAGGGGGTCTGACTGCTGCAATGAGTCAAGATCTTCCTGTGAGTCTGTACTCAGTATTTTTTTTTAATCTCAACAAATTTGAGGGTTTTTTTCTACTAGAATATTTTAATATCCTTTACTTGAAATCCAAACTGATGCTCACCTCGAGACTGGTCCTTCACGTGGGTATTAAGCCGCACTTGAGCTGTTGCTACTCAAAGGCAGTTCCCTTGTGTTTCTTTTCCAAAGAGCTGTAAATATTGAGGAGGTGGTTCTGGAGAAACAGCTTGAAGAGAAGAGAGGAGAGAAGAGACTTAAGGAAATAATGTCAGCGCAGTGGTGGCCACAAAAGGGACTGTTAGCATCTTTACTTGACTGCCTTTCAGAGATACCTCTAAGGGTTTCCTGCAGGTATCACAGGGCCCTTTCCTTTGGTGGAGAGAGGACTGACTACTCTTTCCTTGCTTTTCTCTTTTAATATCTTGAGTGCTTACCATGTAGACAGTGACAACAACCTGGGACTTTAGGAGGGTTTCTACAACAAAGGGCCCTTCATTTGCTCTTAGAGGGCACAAAAGCAGACAGAGCAGCTGCAGCCGAGCACTGTAGCAGAAAGGCCAGTGACCTTTCCTTGCTCTCACTGGATGCTGTGTTGTCAGAGCCAAGCCCCAGTGTACAGCTGAGGATGAAGAGAGCAGTTTGGTGGCTGTCGAGTGCTTGGCTGCATGTTGGAAGCACAAGGCTGGCTTTTATAGCATGTTTTAGCTTCTATTAGTGTAGATCTCCAACCTGGCTGCAAGTCCACAAAGGAAAACGCAGCAAAGCTGTATCTTCAATGATGTGGTCATCATCAAGGTACTAAACCTTGAGCCGGGCTGCTTAGAGGTGAGGTTTTTTTATCTATAACCATCACTCTGATGCAAACCTGGTGTTCACATTGCTTTTGCTTCTACCTCTTTTTTCCCCAAACAAGCTCTGCTGCCCAAATCGCTTGCCCTTTCGGGAGGTTGTGAGACTATTTAAAGTGACTTGGCTGTTACGTTGATAAGATTTAAAACCAGCAGTTGTGCTAAACAAAATATCATAGAATCATAGAACAACCAGGTTGGAAGAGACCCATCGGATCATTGAGTCCAACCATTCCCATCAAACACTAAACCATGTCCCTCAGCACCTCATCAACCCGTCCCTTAAACACCTCCAGGGAAGGTGAATCAACCACCTCCCTGGGCAGCCTATTCCAATGCCCAATGACCCTTTCTGTGAAAAACTTCCTCCTAATCTCCAGCTTAAATCTCCCCTGGTGGAGTTTGAGGCCATTCCCTCTTGTCCTGTCCCTTGGGAGAAGAGCCCAGCTCCCTCCTCTCCACAACCTCCCCTCAGGTAGTTGTAGAGAGCAATGAGGTCTCCTCTCAACCTCCTCTTCTCCAGGATAAACAACCCCAGATCATGTATGACTCTTCAAACTTGGGGTACCAGTGAGCTCCCACTAAAGCTAATACCAGTTCGGTGGAGAGTCAGAGGTAAAATAAGGCACCAGGCAGCTGTGAACAGAATTTGGTTCAAAATAACAGGATTTAGTTCCTTTTGAAGAGAAGTCTCTATGTTGGAGCAGTGGACTGTATAGGACCCTATATATTGTTGTGCTACTGTTTCCTTAAGCACAAGCATCTTGCAGCATCCTCTCCTGTACTGAACATAGACTTTATAAAAAAAAAAATTAAATCTGTGATTCAATTAATATAGATCTCTGTTTTTTTCCAAAGCGCAGAGTGATATTTCTATTGCTAATAAATGCTGACACTGCTCTAAGTCTTGATGAACCACGGTGAGCTTCAAAAGCCAGATCCTGCGACTGTGTGGTTATTTAAATTCCGTGTGAGTTTTCGGGAGGTCCAGCTGTTTAATGTCACTGGGTAGAGCCTGGCTGCAGCATGTTACCTGATGGAATAATTATTTCATGTTTTCCAGGAAAGAAAAGGGGGGAAAAAATCATCCTAACGGAATCCCCATAGAATTTTTTTTCCTATAGTTTCCAAGGCTAAGCTTCATGCTACTCCAGGCCCTGAACTTGTAAAAAATAAACCTTTTCTCCTCTTCTTTTTTTTTTTTTTTTTTCCTCAGGAAGAAATCTGCCCTAGAGTGGAAGGTGAAGGCACTCAGTCCTGCCTCTGGGCTTCAGCAGTCAATGTCAGAGACAAGTACATTTATGTGACACAACCTAAGCAGAACAGAGTAGTGATAATTGATATCCAGACTCAGAAAGCTCTGCAGGTACTTACATGGGGAATGCTTTATTCAGTGATGGCAAAGGGCTTTGATTATGGGACAAAAAAAACCCAAAAAATAGATCTTTGCCTGACATCACGGAGAAGTTGGGCTTGTGTTGTGTTCACCCATGGGGTCGCACTGTTTGTAACCTCACCGGCAGGAAAAAAAAACCTTTCGAGGCTGTTTATCATCATCTTGGGGCTGCGTGTGCAGCCAGGCTTGCAGCTAGTGTGGTGAAATAATGCTAGAATGAATTTCTGGCTTATGCTTCCTGAGCTGCTGCCTGACCTTGCTTATAAGCAGGTTGGGAAGAATGAACTGGTGTGGGTATAATTCAAACCGAAATCGGCCCCTGATCTGCTGGCTATAAGTAAGGGTGTAAGATGGAGTGATGTCTCACTGGAAAACAGCACTGAGCAGCCAGATTTTTCTGCTACGGGTGCTGCTGCTGATCCCCCAGTCGATTGGAAGGTAATTGTGCAAAGCTGCCCAAAAGGGAGTAACCGAGGTACATGGCAACGTCTGCAGTAAACTAGTGCAATATTCATCACGCGCGTTCGCTCACTGTGATGTAAATGCCCGTCTCTTCTTTCTTTAAGACCTTGGATGTTGACCCGTTACCAACCAAATTACATTATGACAAGTCTCACGACCAAGTCTGGTTGCTTAGCTGGGGCGACATGCGGAAATCCTCACCGACCCTGCAGGTAAGTCCGTATGTGCCGGAGCCTTTGCCCTCTCTTGGCTTGGCGTCACCCGCAGCAAGCTGGTGGCTGGCTGCTCGCAGGTAATTAACGGCATTTAATGGTCTGGATGTAAAGCTGCTCTTTCATTTGCATATCTACTGTGCTTTAGTCATCCCTCCTCCATCCGTCCTCACATATTTTTCCTGCTGTTTAATTTGTTTCTGAGCAATGACTGTGCCCTAGGCTGGCAGCAGGGCTGCTTTGTCGCCAAGGTCTGTTTTGTTTTAAGGCTGACGATAGAGCCAAGTGCTATAAAGTCATACGGCAAGGGCTGGCAGCTGACTGCGAGCGGTACAAGCCTGTCATGCTCCAAGTCATTTGTGCAGCCTGCGTGAGTGCAGCTTCTTTTTAACTTGATTGAGGTCTAAAAGCAGTGGGGACCGAGAAGCCGCAAAGAGTGCACTTTCTGCAGAGAAATCTGTTACTCTTCAGGTTATTGGCAGTGTTTTCTTTGGAGATGCACCTCAGGCTGAGCAGCACACTCAAGGAAGCCTGAGGTAGGGACTAAAGTGTCTGTTCAATCATAGAATCACCAGGTTGGAAGAGACCCACCAGATCATCGAGTCCAACCATTCACCTTTTTCCCTTACTCGCTGCTCTTCCCGCACTCAACCTTGTGTGTGTTCATTGTAGGTAATACCAGAGGCAAGTGCTGGGGAGGATCCGCATGTCATCCGCACACCGTTTGAAGGAGTCGGTGATTTCTTTATACCACCTACGAATCTTATTATTAATCACGTTAGGTAAGAAATTATCTTAACGAACAGCAACAGTGACCATACTCCTTTCTTCTAGTGGGCATCCTTTTTGTAATCTTAAAGCATTTGACCAGTCTTAATGAATGAGTTCATGATTTGAATACTTTCATCCCTATTTTCATATGCGAAATGGAGAAATGATTGAGCAAATTGCTTGTAGTTGTTCAGCAGATCAGTGAAAAAGCAAGAAACAAACCTGGACTTTATGAATTTGGGTAGAAACCTACATCGAGGATTTATTGCCTGAGATGGTAAAACTTCATTCTGCGTGAAGCATAAGGTGTGATTCTTCCATGTGTTTCTTGCTATTTACTTGTTCAAATATTGGATATCTGTGTGAGGTGTATGGTTTGAGCAGAAAAATGGCAGGTGCTGCATATTAAAAGAAGCACTTCTATGAATCATAGAATCACCAGGTTGGAAGAGACCCACCAGAGCATCGAGTCCAAACATTCCCACCAATCTCTAAACCATATCCCTCAGGACCTCGTGTACCTGTGCCTTAAACACCTCCACGGAAGGTGAATCAACCACCTCCCTGGGCAGCCTGTTCCAATGCCCAATGACCCTCTGTGTGAAAAACCTCCTCCTAATCTCTAGCCTAAATCTCCCCTGGTGGAGCTTGAGGCCATTCCCTCTTGTCCTGTCCCCTGTCCCTTGGGAGAAGAGCCCAGCTCCCTCCTCTCCACAACCTCCTTTCAGGCAGTTGGAGAGAGCAATGAGGTCTCCCCTCAACCTCCTCTTCTCCAGGATGAACACCCCCAGCTCTCAACCGTCAGATTTGAACATTAATGTGATGTAATCGTTAATGAGATTGTAAACTAACATACTAATATCTTGGGCTAACACTGCCTGTTTCCCATTAACATTATCAAAGGGAATAATAACTTCACAGCATTTTATACTGTTCTTACTGTGTTACAACTTAACAACTGCTTAACCATCTTCTGTCCCCAGTAAGTTAAACACTCAAAAGGTCACCATGCAACTCCTTACCTTGCTCTTGGATTCCTTGCAGTGAACGCTGAGGACAAGGGGATCACATTTAAACAATAATGTGTTGAATCAGATCCAAAATAAATAATTTTGCTTCCTGAAACACAAAATAAGGAGGTGTACTTCATGGCTGTCAGTCTTAGTTCCTCCCTACCTCGTTTTTCTAGTGTGCTCTCAAAATATCGTTCTGACTAATCGCAGTGCCAGGAGTTAGATCATAGAATCATAGAATCACAAGGTTGGAAGAGACCCACCGATCATCGAGATGGCTCTGCTGCAGGTTAAGCCTGAGATGAGAAGTTGTGGTCTGGGTTCAAACCCAGGAAAGTGGAACAATTACACTTTTTTGTTGTTTATTGTCTTTTTGCTTCCGTGTGATTAATCAGCTGTGTACAGAAACACTAAATGTAGCTAATTGTCTATATTTTTTCCATGCGCAAAGCAGAGATTGCTGTGCCTGATTTCCTGTTTCATTTGTTCAGGGCCAGATCTTTGTCCCTCCTCTCTCACCCTCAGCACAGCAAAATAATTGCTCACAGTCTAATGAGACTTGCTGAGAATCGTGTTCTAAATTCTCCACTCAGAAACAATAAATGGCAATACCAGCATTTCCCGGGAAGGTGAATATTTAAGCAATCTCTTCCACAAGCCAAAAAATATTTGTATGCAAATATTCCTATGCATGTACTTCCACTGCCTGTTATTTTAGATGGATATCTAGGAACGTATCCATTTTTATTAGTTCCCAGGGTAGATTGTCGCCTATTAAAAACTCTCTTTCTTTGAGGTTCCAGATCACAGATTTCACGCCAAGTGCTGCGCCTCTTCTGCAGCTGCGTGCGCATAAAACACATTCTGACCCACTTTTTAAAATTAAAGTTTATGATAAAGCACACTTTTTTAACTTCTTCGGGAACTTGGCCAAGTATTAAGGAAGTCTCGAGGGAAAAAAATGCTGTAAGGGAAAGCGGTTTGTTTTTTTTTTTTTTTTTTTTGAAGTGTGCTTAAAACGCATTCATCCAGGAGAAATACAAGTGCCGTATCCAGTTTCCCCACACACGGTGCGCTACAAATGTCCACTGCGGGTATTTTCTGAAGTCTCTAATGGATGTGAGTATAATGGGAAAATGAAAGGCTTAGCCCAGTGATTTTCATGGGATCATACACTACATTGGCTCCTTCTTCAGAAGTGAAGTCGTTGCTGAGTGTTTCATTCACAGATGGATTAAGCATGAAGAAATAAAGCTAGTGTTTTAAGCAAAATATGTAATATCTGCATGCGAGCGCGTTGTCCTTTATATTCCAGAAAGCAATTTTATGTCTTTTGGCACTGAGATGTAAAACTAAGTAGTCACTTCATTTCCTTCTGTCTGCATTGAGTGGATGAAAAGATGTAAAATTAGTTTTCATAAGTCAGTATCAGTGACCTGTGAATCCAGGGGAACACGAACAGGCTGCTTCTATGGGCTCTCTCTCAAATTAAGCAGAAACCTTTCTTGGCTATTCTTGACCTTTTCGTGTCTTCAGCAAAGGTCAGATGTGCTGCAGCATATATCTTTTACAGAACATTTGTTCTCTGCTCACTGTTGTCTACCCTCTCTTGAGACAGAAAACAAAGACTCCTTCCCTTCAGTGCACCCTGGCTGGTTGTGTTCCTCGAGAAATCTTTTACACCATCACTGGGCTGGCAGGACGGTGTTTAACACAGTCTGATCTCCACCTCAGCCTTGTCAGCTCGGGCAGGGGTCCCCAGGCACCCCGGGCAGCAAACGCACATCACTGCTACCCTCTGGCTGGAGTCTAAGGGATCAGCTTGGACACAGTCTTCACTTCTTCACGTGTAGCTCAAAGTTGCCCTCTGGCCCCAGCCTGGCAGTGTTATGTTTTCTTTTGAACGTTTTTCCTTTGGGGATTGAAGAAGTCTTGAGTATACATTGAATTACAGCTCTGAAATAGTGTAAACACAACACTGGTCAGCAGTAGCCTGCAGAACGCCCGAGCCTTGATTCCTCATCCCTATTGTAAATTGGTGTTCCCAGGAAGAGGCTTCAGCTCTTGAAGTTGTTACTCAAATAGAATCATAGAATCATAGAACAACCAGGTTGAAAGGGACCCATCAGATCTTCTAGTCCAACCATTCCTATCAAACACTAAACCATGTCCCTCAGGACCTCATCTACCCGTCCCTTAAACACCTCCAGAGAAGGTGAATCAACCACCTCCCTGGGCAGCCTATTTCAATGCTCAATGACCCTTTCCGAGAAAAACTTCCTCCTAATCTCCAGCCTAAATCTCCCCTGGTGGAGCTTGAGGCCATTCCCTCTTGTCCTTTCCCTTGGGAGAAGAGCCCAGCTCCCTCCTCTCCACAACCTCCCCTCAGGTAGTTGTAGAGAGCAATGAGGTCTCCTCTCAGCCTCCTCTTCTCTAGGCTAAAAACCCCCAGCACTCTCATACGCTCCTCATAAGGCCTGTTCTCCAGCCCCTTCACCAGCTTCGTGGCTCTTCTCTGGACTCGCTCCAGAGCCTCAACATCCTTCTTGTGCTGAGGGACCCAGAACTGAACACAGGATTCAAGGAGCAGCCTCACCAGTGCTGAGTACAGAGGGAGAATCACCTCCCTGGCCCTGCTGGTCACACCATTTCTGATCCAAGCCAAAATACCCAAGTACCTAGTCAGGATTTCAGGATTAGGTTGCTAATTTGAACTGAAATCTATGGCTCCTTTCAGCCCATTTCAGAAATGCTAAAACAGGAGAGATTTCTTACAGAAAAGAGACAGCGTTATTGCTCACGCTTACAAAACCAATGGGGTAGAGTTTTCCTGTTCTGCTGACTTTTGTCTTTTCTCAAGCATGTCACCGTGCCTCCAGAGATGACTTCAGTGTCACGTTTTCTATTTCAGGTTTGGCTTCATCTTTAACAGATCGAAGTCTGCCGTTCACAAAATTGACCTGGAAACTGTGACCCACATCAAGACTATCAGCTTCAAAAACTACAGCTGCGTCCCGCAGACCATGGCTTATACCCACCTGGGCGGTTACTTCTTTGTCCAGTGTAGGAGGAATAGGTCGGCGGCTGCGTCGCCGCAGGTGATTATTGACAGTGTTACCGACACCGTCATCGGCCCCAACGGCGACGTGACGGGCACCCCTCACATCTCACCGGACGGACGCTATTTGGTCAGTGCGGATGAAGACAGCGGCAGGATCAAAGTCCAGACTCTATCTGTCCGAGGGGAAATCGAGTTGATTTATGACTTGCAAACAAACACACGTGTATCTGATCTGACATTTCAACCTTCTTTCACCGAAGGCAATCAGTACTATATATATGCTACTTCACATCTGCAAACAGATGTGCTTTTTGTAGAGCTGTCAACGGGGAAAATGAATGTACTGAAGAATTTAAAGGACCCTGTCACGTCCAAAGACTGGCCCTGGAGCAGCTACAACAGAATTATGAAAGACAGTGGATTATTTGGACAGTATCTCCTTACACCAGCTAAAGAGTCACTGTTTGTTATAAATGGGAGGCAAAATACGTTACGCTGTGAGGTTTCAGGTATAAGGAGGGGTAACACAGTGGTCTGGGTCGGAGAAGTATGAAAGGGCAATAGCAGCAGAGCCTTTGGGTACCTGTTGGACCTTTACACTGCAACAAGTGAGCAGTAGCATTGTATATTTTTACACTGGGATAAAAAAAAAAAAAAGATAAAACAAACCCCCCTGTATAGGCTTCATGGTACAACCCTGGTCTACTTGCAAGTTTTATAATACAAGGTATGCTCTGCTAATAGGAAGTGGGTTTGAAGGGATATATTTTTCATTTGGGGGTGTGATGTGTGGTTATGAGCAAAAATGCTGGGAAGTTGATGATGTCTCCACTGAAATGCCGTATAAGCCACGAAACTTAGCGATTGCGTAGAACAAAACAGATTTTTGAGTTTCCATCCTGAGGAGCTTTTATGTTACGTTCGGGCCATCAGTTCTCTTTCCCGTACACCTCGCCCCTTAGCTGTGTTGACTTCCCCACCCCGACACAGGGAGGCTACAGAAGCGACTACTGCAGTTAGAATTCGCCTTCGGATGATAAAACCAAGCAGCAGAGAGGAGTTTTCAACCCTCGGAAACCTAGGAAGGAGATTTAATGAAAACCGATCAGTTTTCTCTGCAGGATGGCTTTGGGAGGGTTCGCGTCTGTGACTTCAGAAGGAGGCTCGAGAGAAATAGAAACTGTCAGCTTGCTTTCTCCTGCGCTTAATGTTGCTCCTGGTAACTACTGAAGGCAATGTCATGAGCCCCCACCTCTTCTAATACATATTTGTTGAAGGTATTTGAGGAATTCGGCGTGAAATATCCAGGCCGTTCGTTAGAGTGAGGAAAAACCAGAGAACTCGGGGGGTGGAGGGAGGCAGAGTTTGTAAGAAAGTTGACGAGAAGGGGGCATTAGTCTTGCAGCAGTGTGTGAGTGCGGTCACAATATGCAACATCTGCTCTTCAGGGGCCGAGATTCGTTATGCTCATTCCTATAGGAGGCAGTAACACGTCTAGAAATTGTTGGTTTCTCGCATTAAATATTTAGTAGCACTGAAGTCACTTGGTTCTTCATAGAATAATGACAATGGCAGAGGGTATTTTTAATAGGAAACTCACTTATTTTCTAGTCATCGCCTTCATTTGCCTGTTTATTTTCAGACATTAATGTGTTTTCCCATTTATAGTATTCAGAGTCAATTATCTTCTAGTTAGGAGCAAAGAGATGATGTAAAACCAGCTGGATTGACCCTACAATGCAGCAGCTGGGACTGAGACATTTCAGTTGAGGTCCCATAACAATATAGATCCATTCGCACATTTGGAAGATATAAAAACCTCTCCAGTTGTGTTATTCTAACTTTCTGCATCCACCACCATGACGTGATCAGGGCAAGAGCAGCTCTGGCTCACAGAGTGATGCAAACCAGGTGAGCCCCACTGAACGGGCACAGCAAGTGGTTGTGTCTCACATAATGCTTTGGAAACGCAGCCTTGAGGTGAGTGACACTCTCCGAAGACAAACATCTGTTGCATCCGAGCCACGGGTCAGCCTTTCGAGAGACCCGACTCGTTTTGTGAATGATCTTATTGCCCAGAGTTTGCACGAAAGCAGCTGCTCGGAGTGTCCAGAGATACGTAGTGGCTCATGAATTATTTTCCAGCTGCAGTCACCCATTTCACAGTGCACACAGAGGGACGCTAAATGACAAGGATGCAGACTAACCCTGCTAATTTGGGGGTTAAATGTTAAACTTCTACCAAAAGGGTAGCATTCCAGCATGGCTGTAGACCTGAAGTCATTTAAACCATTTCGCTTCGATAGAGCAGATATAAAAATCTGTTCAGACAGAAGAAGAAGGGGAGCTGAATCCTATGAATTCATTAAACACGGAGTCCTTGAAATTGCCCTTCGGCCCCCCCAGAGGCTGAAACCTCCATCTCTTTCCACTTATGAGCCATAGGGGTTAGAAGTAACTATCCCATCATCGCAACACAGACATAGAAGACAGATTGGCACAGCCTTCCTTTAGCAATGCATGGTGTCCATCATTTTCTACTCATCCCCATTTCAAGGAAAGGAGACGACCAGCTTTGTAAGTACCTTTAAATATGCACAACTCCTTTCTTGAACGAAGCTGTATCCATACATCGCAGTCATCCTCTGTGTGGTTTACCAAGGCCGAACACTGCTCTTTGTGTTATCTTTTATGACTTCTTGGATATTTTATTCTGCCTATGGTAAGTTTCCCTGTAGAGACGGTTCATTGTGTCATAGATCAAGCAAATATTACTTTTTTAAGAATATTTAAAAAACAAACAAACAAACTGTATATATCTGTTCAGGTAAATATTCTTGAGGCTGGTTTATATATAGGCTGTGAACCATGTGTAACAGACCTCACTTCTTCCTGTTTGTCGCAAAATATTGGAATAGCGTTCACTCGAAAAAAATCCCACTCGGACCTTCCAAAGATGTTCCCTTTCTTCCCTCTTCAGCCCAAGTTCTGGTGATGTGTTTTCTAAATTATCCTAATGGTGATATATCATACTTAGAAGATGAAGTACAATTTAGTTTGTCCACACGACTTGTGAACAGTTCCAATGAGAGTCAAACCTGACATTAAAGTGCTGCACATTTGTTACTCGGATTTTATTTTTTTTTTTATGACACAGAACTTTTATGTATACTCAGAAATGTTTCTGCTCGTTTTTGCCTTTCAGCTCTGTCAAAAAGAGACAACTTCTCCTTGTTCGCAGTTTCTTTCCCGCTCGTGTTCTCCACCAATTCACAGTTAATTCCTAGCTAATGATTAATTAGTCATAGTGATTAATCGACATGAATTTAAATTGAATTAATGACCATTTAGTTATCCTATAGCAGTCATATATCAGTCGGGTATTCTGACACTAGAATCATGGGAAAATGGTCCCCGGTTGACAATAAGACTCTCGTCCCAAGATCGGATGCATTTTCCATTCTTTGTTGAGGTTAAACAGCAAGAGAATGGAAATACTGTTCTGTTCTAGTATTTCCTTCACTTTTTTGAATAAGTGAGAGTTTTCACTTAACACCTTTAATTATGCAGTTCAGTGACTGTTTAGGAACCACCCACTATTGTTTTAAATTGGAGAGAAAACTCACGAGTGCCTTAATTAGGAATCTCTGTCAGCAATTAGCATTTGCTTACCATTTAATACTTCGACTTTTTTACCACTACAGAAAAACCCAACCAAAGTCCCAAAAGGGGGGTGTGTGTGTGTGTGGGCAGAGGTGGGCATGGCCACAGGATGAGGGGGAGATGGGAAACCGGGGGCTGTTGAAGGACATCACCTACCCTGAAGGAGCTTGGCCGCTTGGCTGTGTCGACCTCCACGAACACGGCTTTGCTGGAGAGACGCACGAGTCCTGATGACCTGTCGACAAGTGCTTATTTACTTGATTTATACCATGATTAGGCCTTAATTACTAGAGTGCCTGGTAGCGCGCTAGGTACTGCGTAAAACAGAAAGAAGGGTCAAGATCTCAATTCTGTGAGGAGATAACAGCTAATTCCCTGTATGACCCTACAGCAGGTCAACAAAATGAACAGGAAAGTGGGAACCAGGGCTGGGGGAGGCAGAAGAGTTGACATGAGTGCAATAACCTGCTTATTCATCAAAGATATCACCATGCCATAAAGCCTGTATATTTTTTTTCTCTAAAGTCCCCTTTGTCCCTCCCTCTCTAGGGCTTTTTTTTTACGCAAACATCCATCCCTTTACATGCATCGCTGTTGCTTTCCATCCCTGGGACGGGGCCACTCGACTCCAGGGGTTTCCCTGTCCCCTGTGACTCTCCACCTCATGCTCAGCTCGTTTTTCTCATAGAAAACCGGGTGGGGAGAAATCTTGCTTGTTCTAACACAGTGCACCCTGCAAACTGAGCATGACTTGCAGCTCCACGCTGCCTCCCATCTGAAACCTGCCTTTATTGCCTGACTCACGGATTTGCACACTTTCTCTTGGGATAACCCCAAAACCTGACAATACCGTTAGGTTACGGCAAGCAAAGCAGAGGTTAGTGTCAAACTTTCCTCTTTCTAGTGCTGCTTCTTGCTGCTGAGAGCTCATTTCCCCAGCCCAGGGAGCCTGCCCTCCACTTTCCCTCACAACCACCTCCACAGCCTTGTGCTGTTGCCAAATGCTTCAAACTCCATTCTAAATTCCTTCCCACTTCCAGCTTCTCTACTCTGGTCCTGCGGCACGAGGCAGCAGAGCCATGATGTGGGTGCATCTCCTGCTGGGTCACCACAGTGTTTTCCCACTCGGGTGCTGCTTCTTTCACCCCATCCTGCTGGAGGAAGAGGTTTTTATTTATTTGTTTCCCCCCTTGTTACTCCTTGAAGCAGACTGAAATAACTCACAGGGAAATCACGGTTGGACTCGATGATCTGATGTGTCTCTTCCAACCTGGTGATTCTATGATTCTATGATCTCAGCATCTGGGCACCAGGAAAACCTCTGTGTTTCTTTTAAGAAGAGACTGTGTAGTGTTGAGGACAGGACAAATTCCCAGCCAAGCACAGAGAGCCTGGGAAGAGCATTCGGAAATGTCACCTTTCTTTTTAGCCTGCCCCCAGCAAGAGGTTTTGGTTCTTTTTTAACACTGATCTGTAAAAATAAAGAATGAAATAGTAAGGCTATAAGGATTTTTTTAAAATGAGCCTGAAAACAGAGAAAAGACGTGAACAGGCATAATCACACATCCTTGTTCACGCATTGTAAAAATCAAGATGCCCCAAAACACAAAGGAGCTGACCTGGGGCTCAGCCCCGATTGCTGGGACTGAGCTGCAGCCCAGGCTGGGGCCGTGTTGGCAGCGACGAAGGAGGCTGCAGTTACAGAGCTCCAAATATTCATTTGGGGGTTTATTCCATGGGTGTTCCAGCCCAGTCTAAAGCATTTTGCCAACATACCTTAGGTGCTGCCGTCCCCTGGCTGCTCAGTACGATGAGGTGAGAATTGCCGCCTGCGCAGGTTGGAGCAGGATGGTTGGAGCATGACCAGTGTGACTTGTGACATTCTTGGCTCCGTCTGCTCTCTGCACCAGCTGAGTTGATGCCCATAACTCAGTTCAGTGGCGTGTACGGCACGAAAAGGTCAGCCCTGCAGAGTCTGGTGGGAGGAGGTACTGGGACCTTTGGACTGTGCTCTTAATGACCTTCAGTGCCTTGACAGGGGATGCTTGGGTGACTTGCAGTCCTCACAGACCAGCTGGTAAGGAAACTGTTTTCCTTTGGGTCTCTTTTTTTTCCTTCTTGGGATTTTATTTGTCCCTCATTTTAAGACAAAAGACAATTCCTGGAAAAGGGATGAAAACTCATGCTAGTGGCACAAAACACAAAGATGAACAAGACACATCTCATCTTAAATCTCGTCTAAATTCCAGATTTAAGACCACAGGGGAATGTGGGTCACAGTTTCAAAGCGCTTGTGGTAGCAAAACAAAAAGCAAAACCAAAAAAAGGTGTGTTTTTTTTTTTTTAACCAGTTCCCAGCAGTATCTTTAAAAACAAAAACAAAAACAAAAAAAAAGAAAAAAAATAAAAGAGCCCTGCTCTGTGCTTGTACCATGCAAATTGCCACTGCCTAGAGACTTGTTTAATTAAGCACTTCAGCATCTAACCCTTGGCAGTGTGTGGTGTCTTTGACACTTGTCCAGAGAGCAGCTGCGTCCAGCGAACCAGACTAGAAGCCCATCCCGATTTACAAAGGTCGGAGCACTGGCATTTCCAGAAGTAAAACTCAAACTCCTGTATTAGCAAGGATTTCTCCCCACAGTTGCCTGCACGTGGTGCTGTGCATGACTTGGTGGCCACACAGCTCTGAGCCTCCGGAGCCAGCAAGAGCCGAGTGCACTCCAGTCATCATTTAACTTAAAGAAAGAAGATGCGACGATCGCTGAGACTTCAACAGCCGTGTAACCATGGCAGAGCAGAGCACAGAGCATTACCTGAAGAGGTAGAGTTCTTTTTTACTGCAAGGAGAATAGGAGAGAGAGAGAGAATGCTTAACATTTTAGTTAAGGCCACAGTAAACCCAACGTTAATTAACTTTCAGAAAGAGGAGGGAAGTTTCTGCATAGGAAAGTGCATAATCTCTGCAGGGGATTTGCTTTGAGGGCTTGCAAAGCCTGATCTGAGTGGGGTCAGGCAGGGAGCCCAGGCTGGCATCTTGGACTTCCACCTCCCTTTTACTTAAGCAGGTCCAACTGAGAGTAATAATAAGCCATCAGCTAGTAATTTCAAGGGTTTTAATCAAGGTATTATTTCCCAATTTCAACCCTCATGTATTGCAGCAAAGCTGCACCCGGCAAGCCAGGACCTCCTGTATCTACTGTAAGGTGTGAGAATTAAGGATGCAGAACTTCCCTAAGCCCTGAACATCAGCCCTGAACACCCTGTTATGCAGACAGCTCAATACCAGCAGCTATATTATATTTATCTGTATTTGGAATGTTGCACTGGGCTCTGGTCTTATTCTTACATAGAATCCAAAACAATTGCTCCAAAATATTTAGAATCTCCCTCTGTACTCAGCACTGGTGAGGCCACTCCTTGAATCCTGTGTTCAGTTCCGGGCCCCTCAGCACAAGAAGGATGTTGAGGCCCTGGAGCAAGTCCAGAGAAAAGCAACGAGGCTGGTGAAGGGGCTGGAGAAGAGGCCTCATGAGGAGTGTCTGAGAGAGCTGGGAGTGTTTAGCCTAGAGAAGAGGAGGCTGAGGGGAGACCTCATTGCTCTCTACAACTCCCTGAAAGGAGGTTGTGGAGAGGAGGGAGCTGGGCTCTTCTCCCAAGTGCCAGGAGACAGGACAAGAGGGAATGGCCTCAAGCTCCACCAGGGGAGATTTAGGCTAGAGATTAGGAGGAAGTTTTTCACGGAAAGGGTCATTGGGCATTGGAACAGGCTGCCCAGGGAGGTGGTTGATTCACCTTCCCTGGAGGTGTTTAAGGCACAGGTAGATGAGGTGCTGAGGGACATGGTTTAGTGTTTGATAGGAATGGTTGGACTCCATGATCCGATGGGTCTCTTCCAACCTGGTTGTTCTATGATTCTACAAACCCTTTTCTTGTGCCTCAGCACTGCAGAACTCAGCCCTGTGCAAGCCTACAGCTGCTTGTGGGATTGTGCAGGGTTTAAACCAGGGCAGCCTTTCGTTCTTGCTGATTGATTCAAGGATGTCAATCTGTCTTTCTGGGTTAGCTGTGCAGCTTACCATGAGCTTCTCTAGGTTCCTTTGTCCTCAGTGTGGCAGGGAGAGCAATGAACAGCCAAAACTGTACCTGGAACCGGCCCCTCCGCAGGCTGATCCAGTGGCAGAGCTTCTCTTAAAAACAATCAGGTTGGAACAGGTGAGCTCCTGGTCTTCTTGTGCACAGTGTACTATAGCTCTGTGACTCTATATTTAAGATTAGGCTCCCATGCCTGTGTGTTTAATTTATAACTGTAATTTTGGCCGAGTAAAAATCACTCTGTCTTCACATGGGGCTATTGTAACACTGAGACACAGATGGCTGATTATCAAAATGTCTAATAGCATCTTTGTAATAGTCCTAAGGCAAAAAAAAAAAAACCAACCCCGCTCTTGACAAGTGTTATTTGCTGAAACAAATTCCATTTAATTAAGACACAAAGTCTGCGCTGAAAGACATCCCGGCTTGTCAACAATATTAACTGTGGCATCTACTGCTAGAGGTTATGCTTTGCATTAAGGCTAAATGGTAAAGGAGGAGACGTTTTGAAGAAGTTCTTCAGTGGCAAGGCTGAGCTGGTCATTTTCCTTGAATATTATTTCACTTTAGAAGCTCAAATGAGTGCTGATGAAAACACCCAGTGTAACAGCTTTGGAGGTTAAAAGCCTCTCTCTGTACCCTAAGACTCATTGCACCAGCACGAGCTGCTCTTCATGCCCTGCCCCAAGGTCTTACATCTCGGAGTGGTGCAGCCGGTCGGTGAGCAGGGGCAGTCCCAGCAGGGCCATCACCACTCATGAGTGCTCCAGAAAGCAGGCTGGGGGTTAGCAAACCAGCCCTCGCACCACCGCTTCGACTGGACAATGCTGCCCCAGAGATCTCAGCAGAAAGCGCAGGCTCATCCCAGGGGTGCGGCGCTTGCTGTGCACCACTCGTTCGGCGAGACTGGGTAATGCCCTGGCTTATGCGCAGAGCCAGCAGCTCAAGGTCTGCAGTATCCCATATGGCAGTAAAATTATTCAAGGAGAAATTATGCAGATAGTCAACATGTTCAAGCCGCAATGAATTGTGCTGAAAACATCAGCACAAGTAGCAGTCAATTTGTGTTACGGTCAACGAACGCAGCTTCACTTGTTTTCTCCTGCTGGAGGCCCTGGGGATGCTCAGGGATGCTCTAATAAACACCCTAAAGCTACTCCTCATGCATCCGTATGCAACAACACTTGTAATTTAGCAGGGGGGGGGAAGAAAAAATATTCCCTAGAAATAACCATCACATAAGTGGCACAATACTTCATCCACTAGTTTTCTGGCCACACTAGAGGGCATATTAGTTGGGGCAGGATGGTTTGGGCAAGGGCAGGAGGAATAAAGGCAGCAGAGAAAGTGTTATTTGTAAATAATGCAGTTCCAACTGCAGGCTGACTCCCAGCTCTTGCTGGTCCCTCTCACTTTCTCTAGATGTGATGAGAGCTGCAGGATTGGTCTGTCCTGGCAAGACCAGGAAAATGCCATTTTATCATTATAAAAGGAGGAGGAAGAACAATTAAAGGATGCACTTACCTGGAATAACATTGACAGTAAAAGTACAACACTCTTCAAAGCAAACTTGCCACAAAATCAACCTCCCTGACTGTTGTTTCAAAAGGGTTTCTTCAAGGCAGCCAAACGAATCCCAGAATCATCATCTGCAGCAACAAAAGGCAGGCACGTTATTAATTTGGGCTGTAAATATTGCTGAAAAGCACATCCTAGCCAATAAACTAGAGGCTGTGGTGGAAATGGTGTTAATGTGTTGCAGGAGAGAGGGCAGAGGCAGCTAATTGATGCTGGTTGTGTAGCACACACTGGTCACAAAAAGCAAGTCAGGCACCTCAGGATCAATGAGTGAGTGATAGTCGGGAAGATTTACACTCCCTTTCACACCTCCCTGGGAAGGCTAGAATGGTCTAGAGTCTAGAGTATGTCATGAAATTGCTGAAAACTCATTGCCATAAAAAGCTCTGGGTCATCCAGGTTGCTGCTTTCCAGATCTCCAATAAAGTCAGTATCTAGAGGCAAGGAATCATAGAATGGTTTGGGCAACCTGGGGGCCAGGGCCTCCCCACCCTCACAGGAAAAAAAATTTCTCCCTAAGATCAAACCTCAATATTCCCTCTTCCAGATTAAAACCCTTTCCCCTCATCCCATCCCTGCCCTCCCTGATCCAGAGCCCCATCCCAGCTTTCCCAGATCCCCTTTCCGCACTGGAAGCTGCTCTGTGGTCTCCCCAGAGCCTTCTCTTCTCCAGGGTGAGCAACCTCAACCACTACATTGACTTGATGTATGCGTGAAGGAAGAAGGAGGTGGGGAAAATAAAGGAAATTCTAGTAGAGGTAAGTAGAATTTACAATGTTGTCATCTCTAGTAACATTAGTGTTTCAATTCATTAAAAGTCCAGACAAATTAGATGTTTGTATTCATTTAAAATAATTTCTCCTCTTTGACCTAGCTTAATTTATCATTTTATGTCTTTCTGCAGCGCTTAGGAGAGCTGCTGTTTAACTGAACCCAGAGGAATAGACGAGTAAAATATTAAGTAGTTATCATTAACAACATGGAACATTAAAACCCAGCACCACAGCTTCCCTACAGCTATTTTTGCCAAACCAAACACAAAGTATTCTCCTACAGATGTAGAATTTTTATTTTGCGCAGTATTAAATCCAAGGCAAGTTCTGACAGTGTTTTCACAACCAGCACATGTAACTCAGGAACTTAACTGTAGTCACCTCACAGAGAAAGGATCAGCAAAGAGGAAATCCTGCTCTTCTACTAAAAATAATCGTTAGTCAGATTTTTTTAATTGTTTTTCTAACATTTCTTTCTGCAATTTTGTAGAAATTTGGGAATTTTGTGTGCTTTTTTTGGTGATGAAAAGCGCCATTTATAAATTTCCGCATTCAAATATTTTCAGAAAGGAGAGGCTGGATAATCAACAAGCACCTGCCCCAACATCGATATCTTCTATTTCAGAAATGAATTTTCATTTATGTCATCCCTGGGCATTCTCTGAGAGGTCCAACACAGAGTAACATTCACACACTCATAAACATTCATAACTCATAAACATTCATAAACTCTCATAACCTTGTTACTCATTTCTCCATCATCAGACAGTGTCAACCTAGGCTACAAAAATCATGCTGAGGGACATGGGTTAGTGTTTGATAGGAATGGTTGAACTCGATGATCTGGTGGGTCTTTTCCAACCTGGTGATTCTGTGATTCTGTATTTATCCAACAAGCTTAAGCAAAGACAAAGAATCCTGCTAAGAGTCTGGTAACTTCTTTGTAAACGACATAAGAAAAAGACACAGGACTTCTCCAACATCTTCACCAAATCAGGACTAGGATGGAATAAACCAGTAAAGACAATACAAATACCAACTACAAGGTGCTACATGTTTAGAGTGCTTCCCGCGCAGCACAAAAACATAGAAAACTTCATATTGCAAAAGAACATAACATTATCATCAAGCAATTCCTTCCATGAATCTGAGTTGCACTCGAAGTGACTCAAAAGATACTTTCCACACACACGATGCTTTGAAAAAACAAGCCACACCTCTGTCCACAGCACAAAAAAAGTGAGATGTATGTGTGTATTTTTAAATATATTTATGGAAGATACATATCACCAAGTGACTCTCTGAAGATTATGTGGATTCTCGTTGTGTTTAGCAGTCAGGACATGGTGTGCAGAAAAGGATGTTCTTTCCCTTATGTCTCCTGCAGCATCGAAGTCTGTGACGTGGCGTTATGGCCAGTTTAGCCCTTCTTTATTAAAAGCTTTTTATACAAGACTTATTTTGACTGTAGACTTTTACTACTCACAGCCATGTTTCCCAGGTGAGAAAGTTGACTCTTAATGTCAGGCCTACCATCTGTTGAGCATCTGAGATGTTCAGGGAGGTCTTTCCATGTGATCTGATTTGATTTCTGCCCGAAATCTGTGCTCTTTTTCTTTGGATGCCATCCAGAAAACACCTGTGATTTTTCGTTTTTGAAATACCATTTGCAGCTCGCTGCATGCTGGCTTGGGAGCAGAGAGATCTGTGGGGAAATGAGTGACACCAGCGTGAGCAATTTGTTATAATGATTCAGAAGATTACAGGATAAAATGTACATATCAGCACTGCAATAAAAGGAGGGCTGGCTTCTTCTGCTCTTCGAGTGCATGGGACTTGCTGCTCCAACCCCCCCGGCCAGCGTGTGCTGAACACGAAGCGCAAGGCAATGAGCCACACTGCAGCTTGCAGAGCGTTCCCAGATAAGGGACCCAGCCTCTCGCACCCCAACTCAAGAGCCTGCGAGACCGGGGTTGGCAATGTCAGCATAAAAGCCAGGAGCTCAGAGAACACAAGGGAGGTGGCACTTTAGCAGATTTGGAAATAAAAGGGTCAGTTAGGTGTGAATTAGCTAAGGATTAGTAAATAAGCACTGTCTTAGCCATTAGCTAAGCCTGTAGAATGTCGAGGTCTGCTTGGAGCACTCCTGTTTCATAGAATCATAGAACAACCAGGTTGGAAGAGACCCACCGGATCATTGAGTCCAACCATTCCCATCAAACACTAAACCATGTCCCTCAGCACCTCATCCACCCATCCCTTAAACACCTCCAGGGAAGGCGAGCGAACACCCTCCTCGGGCAGCCTCTGCCAGAGCCTAGCGACTCCTTCTGTGAAGAATTTTTAACTTATGTTGAGCCTGAACCTCCTCTGGCAGAGCTTGAGGCCATTCCCTCTTGTCCTGTCCCCTGTCCCTTGGGAGAAGAGCCCAACTCCCTCCTCTCCACAACCTCCTTTCAGGTAGTTGGGGAAAGCAATGAGGTCTCACCTCAGCCTCCTCTTCTCTAGGCTAAACACCCCCAGCTCTCTCAGCCGTTCCTCATAAGGCCTGTTCTCCAGCCCCTTCACCAGCCTCGTTGCTCTTCTCTGTTTGCTCTGTGCTGCGACACCTCTGCAGGGATCTGGCAGGACCCTTGAGGGAAGGGACACATCAGAGACATGGCAGCAGAGCTGGGCTCTTGACCACAGAACAAGCTGCCAGGAGCAGCAGGACTCTATTTGGTGACAGGCAACCAGGAAGAGGGAGAGGTATCCACAGAAAAATATCTTTAAATCAAATCCCTGGTAAAACTACTGTTTCTCTAGACACATCTGTGTGAGAGTAGAAGTCTCTCTTCATGTTCAGTAGCTATTCAGAGCTCAGAAAGAGACCTCTGCCACACTGGCTTGTAATACAATAATAAATGTGTAACATCTGAAGATCAAGACCATCTCTCTATTAAATTAGATAACAAATAATTAGATAATTTTTAATTTACTTTATGAATCTTCTAGAGAGTAAACTGCTTACAGGCAGCTAATGCAATAAACTTACTTTAGAAGCAGAGAGCAGCATCTGTTACAAGGAAGAGTCTGCAGCAGGCGTTGGGATTCTGTGCACGCTCAGCTGTAGTTAGAGTAAATGTATCATTAAGTTGGTATCCTTTCCTATTCAAAGCACACTTTTCAAGATTTATATACTGCAGACAATACGATAGCAGGAGAATCAACTTGTGCTCGACTCTCCTTGCATTAACCCCCTGTCCCATGGCAAGATAACATTAATAAAAAGGGTAAGAGGGAGTGTGGAAGTGAGGTCACTTCTACACATGGCAAAGGAAAATACAATTTCAGCCACACACACACATCCAAAGGCAAAGACAGAAGCTGTGCTAAAAGAATATCATTAAGGTCACAATATCAAGCCCTAAAAAAAAATAATCAAGCAACCTCCTGGTGCAGCTTTCCTTGCACACACGTCGCTGTCAGAGATGCAATTGCAGCGAGTGGCCCAGGGCACAGACAGCCCAGGGTAGGCACAATCCTGGCCACTGAAAAATGTTAAATATCTTAGCTGAGTACGTGCAAACTGCGATTTTACCAAAGGCTCGTAAACTCGACAAACAGAGGCAAATAAAAATGACAGGAAGGAACATTCTTGATAGAGAAATTTACTCTCACCGTGGATGAAACATGCCTATTCAAGACCTGAAGGGAGCTATAGAAAATCAACAGCTCTCTTTTCACTTGGACAAAACATTTAAGGGACCATATCAATCCAAACAACTAGATTTTTTTTTCAAAGTTACAATGATAACACATTTTTCAGAAGCGACCAGTGATTTCGTAGGGGCCCTCACTGTCTGAATGGTAGAGGAACCGGTTTTTGGAGGATGGATGCTTTATTGCCAGTGATGCAGCTCGTCTATATTTGTAATTGAATTGGCGGCACAGCATAAAAATAAAACCAAATCAGCCAAGCAATGCTATTGTGCATCTTAGCAGTAATAGAAAACCAGATTGTCCCTTCAGGCAGATGAGGACAGCGCTAAAGATATCTCCTGATGTCATTTATATGAAAGTTGCGTTTTTATTGTAAATTAATCTACCATGTCAGTCACACAAATAAACTCTGTCAATGGTCATCAAACACTCAATGAAAGTGAGCTTTGCTTGCTACTGAATTTTGCAGTTGCAGACTCCCTCTGTTTGAGAAGTCAACAAGGCAGTATTGATGAGCAGGATTTCGGTAACAAACACGATTTATCTGTCTTGGTGGAACAGAGAGCCAGCTACTGGCACAGGCACAAGCACTGCACGCATGTGCTTGCTGTTGGGAGATCCTCGGCACGTTAGCAGGGAAGGAAAAACCACTGTATTCACACCTTTGTTAGCAATCATGGGCTCTTATAATCCCTTTTTCTTCTTTTGAGATTTGGGGGTAAGTCCCCTTGAGGGTCACTGGATGGTTTGTGTCAATAATTTCAACTCTGTGTCAATGTTGAAGAAGATTAAAGGTTTTGAGAAGAATAAACTTGCAGCCAGAGCACAGATACATCTGTCCTGACACTGGACCTGAATCTCGTTCAGCTTTAGATAGTCCACACCTAACCTCTGGACCCTGTGAACACAGTGCTCTAACTTTGAAAATTGAGGTGAATATGAGGCTTCATGCTCAAGACTTTGACCCTCTGTCTGTGGTTGGGTCAACTGGCATAGAAACGTGTGAAAGACCTGCCTCAAAACAGCTGTCAGGCTCGGGGGCCATTCAGAAAGTGGTTGGTTCTCTACAATTTGTGCAAAAAATCCTGTACAAGATGTGACACAAGCTGCTCTGTTGGGGGGGGGGAAGGAGGCATCAGCTTAAGATGTACTGAGGATTTGATAACTGGATTAGGCAAAAGAGAGAATTTCCTAAGGGAGGGGCCAGAAATCCTCATCTTCGCCGCCGAGAAAGAGTTCTAGACCAATCTCATTTATCATGCATTCATTTGTTGAGTAAATATTCATAATATATAAATGCCAGTGTCACTTTAGTGTTCTGATTAGCACGGTACGTCTCTTCCCTCTGTCTAGATAATGGTGAAAGTCACACTAATTGAAGTTATGTTGTGTGTCAAATGATACAGAGCTGATTTACTCAAGACTCGAATGTCTGCTCCAATTAACTTCCAAAGTAAATTGCACTGAAGATCCTTTTTCTCTCCTTTATGAAACAGGCTATATAAAAACTATGAGCTGCAAAAGCAAATCTGCTAAAATTCTCTTCTGTTACCTCTCCACATAATTCACTGACCTCCTGCCAGACATTTCCAGAGCTGGGGGGAAGCCTGCAAAGCTCCAAACAGTTCTCCCCTGGCCCTGCAATAAATTCCTACCTATCTGCACATACAAGATGAGTGTGTTGTCTGCTTCAGCTTTCAGGCTTTTCTGAACCCTGCGCAGCTGTTGGAGCAAGCAGCCATTCAACAGCAGAAAAAAAAAAAAATTGTACATGGAATAAAGGGTGTGAGAGATAGAAAGTCCATATGGTTGAGTGCAATAAGATCATTGTGTCTAAATTGCTTTTTTAACTGTTCCTGGGGGTTGTTTGCAATCCACCTTTACAAGCCACACAAAAAAATAAAGCCTCGCTCGGGTGTGTTGCCATTGAAAGCCTGACCTTATTAACATCCTCCGTGTCTTGTCACTTGGGCTAATCATTACTGGAATATATTGTACCAACCACCACTCTATTTTTCCTCCTCTGAAATGCATTTGAAAAGTAGTTTACATGACAATTAAGCATCAATTTCAGGCCAAGCGAAGAGGGTGAATAACAAAATGAAAGGAAACCTTAGCTTGCCACCTACAGTAAAAACAGGATTATTTTGGCCACATCTATTGGAACAGGCTCCCCAGGGAAGGGGTTGAGTCACCTTCCCTGGAGGGGTTTAAAGGACGGGTGGATGAGGTGCTGAGGGACGTGGGTTAGCGATTGATAGGAATGGTTGGACTTGATGATCTGGTGGGTCTCTTCCACCCTGGTTGTTCTATGAGTCTATGGCTAATGAAATTAAACAGGAGAAAATATTCAACAGGTGCATGGATACTACTCAAGAATAAGGGAAGGAAAGCAGAAAAGGCTGGAACACTAGTTCATTAGGTTTTTAAAAGTGAAATTACCAGTTCAGTTGCCAGCACATCAGTCATATCAGAAGTCTGTCGGAGACCTTGTTCGGGTTCTGATTCAAAGCACTTCCAGACAAGGTGTAACCGAGTGCTCAAACCTAAACACACTCATAATAAAAGGCACTTAAACACCTAGATGTTAAACACTGGTTCACATCGCAATGATTTTAAGGAGAATTTCGATGTAGGCTTCATCACTTTGCTGAATCAGCTCTTAGCAGATCTTCTGGACTCCACAGACTGTGATGTCCAATCCCACAGCAGGGTTTACGCAATGCCTACAGTTTCTAAGTGCAAAGAGTGCATGAGGAGATGTCTCAGCACCTCCATGGATGTGAGTGCCTGGATCCCACGAGGCTCAGCTGAGGAGCGCCATGTCCACAGTCTCAGCCCTGCCTGCTCTCCTGCTGCGTCTGAGCTGCTCCTCAGCATTTCCTAGGACTTGAAATTCTCCCAGCAAACCAGAAGTACACGAGAACAAACAAGTAAATATTTCATCTACCGTCTGAGTTTTAACAGCTGGTTTGGGGGTGGGGAGAGTGATTGAATTTCTGTCTGGAAAGATGATTTGTGTGCTCAGGATATCAGAATCCGATGCTCACATTGGGACGTTCAGAACAGTGAATTCTACCCAGAAATACTTGCATTACTAATATTTCAGTTGGTCTTTTAATGACTCTTCCCTAAGACAATGGTATTTAATCAGGATTCATGCAAAGGACCCGTGGGAGAAGCTGCAGCCCATACTACTTACTTTTCAAAGCCGAGAATGGAGATGATTGGCACCGATTAGCCACCAATAGTAATATTAAAGACTATTTAATCAATAGCAGCCAACAACGCAGGGATAGCTTTGGAGATGCAGGCGAGTACCCAACCACGTGCTCGGTCAGAGTGATGACTATCAGCACAGTCTCAAAGAGGACTGTACTTCCACCAGCACAACTCCAGCGACGTAACCTTCAAAAGAACAGAAACGCAGAGACTCAAGCCTGAACTTCCTCATTTTTAATTAAGCTAATTTCTTAGGTTGCTCTAATTTTGTAATTTGTATTTAATTTCCTTTCATAGGGGGGAAAAGGATAAGGAGAAACAGATGTGCCCCCCTGTGGTCTGCAGAACAAAAGGAGCCATGAAAACTCATCCGTCCATCTGACGGCTTTTTTTTTTTTTTTATTAAGTAATGCAGATGTTGTGAAGATTGCAAGAGCTGAGGTACATCAAAACGTTAACTTCTGTTCGGTAGGGGTTTGTTTTTCCATTCTGATTTGAATTACCCAGTAAAAAAATAAAATGGAAAATAAAGTAGTAAACCCATTTTCTCTTCCAGCTATTGAATACATAGAAAACACCCAGGTTTGTCTTTTTTTTCTAATATATGAGATAGGAGTGTAACTCGGGACTATTTTTCGCAATAAAGCAGTGATTTTTCTAAAGGACATATAAGCAGAGGTTTATTTATGTGCTCCATCAGTAAAGGGTCGGTGTTCCTGTTTCATCTAGAAGTTCAAAGTCATAACTGCTAAGAAAAGGTGCAGGACTGATTTAATGCAGACTGACATAAATGTACGTTTTGGCCACGCTATTCGAAAACTTGTCAAATGGTGCCGCATTCTGATGTACGCTCCGTGCAGCGTGCTACGCGGTGCAAATGCAGAAATTGCCTCAAGTCGCAAAGTCAAAGGAAGCAGGCGAGCTTCTGCGCCAGATGGGGAAGGAAGGTGGGGAAAGAGACAAGAGAGTCTTCAGAACCGCTTGGGTTTAGTGATCTTGTCAGGTCTGTCAAATAGATTCAATAGATGGGAAATTCGGAAGGTTAAATGGGGAATGGCCATGGCTGAAGGTGGAAAATCTATTAATCCCTTTCTAGAGTCCTCTGGTCATAGTCAAATGAGTTTAAGATCATAGAATCATAGAACAACCAGGTTGGAAGAGACCCATCGGATCATCGAGTCCAACCATTCCTATCAAACACTAACCCTTGTCCCTCAGGACCCCATCTACCTGTGCCTTAAACACCTCCAGGGAAGGTGAATCAACCACCTCCCTGGGCAACCTGTTCCAATGCTTATTGACCCTTTCTGTGAAATTTTTTTTCCTAATGTTTAGTGTCCTAATGTCACAAGATGACACAAATGAGATTGCTCTAACTGTTCTTTGTTTGCAAGGCAAGTCTTTGCGAGACGAGGAGGGCTGAGAGCCTGAAGGCTGAGTCTTAGAGGAGCAATGGAGACCTAACCCAGCAGCAGAGTTGCCTTGGCCGTCGTTTTGCTCTGAGCCACCTCTCCTGCTCTGCTTTCAGAATCACATCAGTCTCCTGGCTTTGCTCATAGCTTCCGCTCTGCAATTTCCTCACTGGCTCAGCCATGTCTGATTTAGAGATCGTTGTCATCAAATTCAGTAGGGACCCTCAGGAACTCTTAGCTTGACCATTTCAACTGATAAATAGTCTGACTGCACTTTAGCAGCTGGAGGACATGACTATGCCCTACATCTTGTCTTTGTAAAGATCTTTTTATCTGTTTGGGTTTTCCAGTCAGAGAGGAGTGTGAGCTCTACCTTCCCCCAGCTCCAGGGGATCAGAGATGCTCAGACCCAGAGGACTGCAGGCGATTTGTTTCTGGTAGAGGGAACTATCCGTACAGAGGAGGCGGTTTGTGGGCATTAACTGGAAGGAGAAAAGCCATAACTTTGCCCAGAGAAAGTGTGCAAGCATCACATTTTTAAGGAAGAGATTGTTCTGCCGGAAGAAAATTACACTGTTTTCTTCAATAAGAAAAGTATTTCAAATCACTAAAATAAGTGATGCATCCTTTTATATTTCACTAGATCCAAACCATAAAAATTTACAGCTGAAGCCAATTCTGCCGGTAAAGGAGACTGGACCATGACTTGTTATGTAAATAAGCCCATAAAAGTCTTGAGATTTTTACACGGAAATCAGATCTGCAACAGCCATTCCGCCTTAGCTTTGTGGATTGTTTAATTTGTCTGTACACGATTATGCAGCGTTATTATGCAGAGAAGGCGTTTTATAAACCTTTAAATGATCAATCGGTTAAATAAATAAAGCATCTCTGGCGATGCCGTACGAACTGTTTTTCAGGAAGCGCCTCATCCTTCTGTCATTACCATAATAAGCCTGAATAATGTTTTCACAGCAATTACCACTGGTGGGTCAATGTCTGCTATTAGCAACCTTTCCTCCATGGATCACGAGTACAATAAAGCGTGACAGCCCCAGAAGAGGACGTGTGTCACAAGGCTCTCTCCGGTGTCGGTGCCAGGCGGCTTTAATGGGGCACGTACGGCGACAATAGATTGTCAAGGATCATTCAATGCAACAACAATTTACTGTCTCAGTGGGAGTTTTCTCATTTTGAGAAGTTCAGCGAGTGTTATAAGTCTGTAAATTATATCAGACATAAGAGGGAAGCACATATATATACCAAAGTGTTTTGTAACAAATAAAAGCTGAACTCGCTCAGAAAGTGCTTCTTCAACATCTATTTCCTTTCCCTACGTTGTTACCTTTTGGCATTGGTTCACAGAGGGTCAAGCTGGCACAACATTCAGGCCTTAAAGCATTTTGTTCCAGAAGAAGTGCCAGTAAAATGTTTTAGAACAAGCAGTACTTGGCCACTAAACTTAATTAAAACCAATGTGATTTAAAACCAACACCCAGAGGTTACCTGAGGGTTGGGGAGGTTAATTACAATTGTTAATGTATTACTTCCCAAACTCAAATTTTCATTCCTTGTTGCAATAAATCCTGCGAAAGTCAGGTTACAAAAAAAAGAACAACAAAACCCAAAAAAGGTTCTATATACAAGACCTGCATCTCCTCTAATTTAAGTACAGATCTGCAGACGCTCTACACCTTTGCACAGCTGGAAAACCAAACCATCTTATAGGCTGGTGGAACTAATATTACAGACTTCATGCCAGACATCCAGATGTTTCCTAGAATCATAGAATGGTTCAGGTTGTCAGGGGCAGCAACACCTCCCGCTGGATCAGGGGCTCCAAGCCCCATCCAACCAGGCCTGGAACCCCTCCAGGGATGGGGCAGCCACCCCTGCTCTGGGCAACCTGGGCCAGGGCCTCCCCACCCTCACAGCAAAACATTTCTCCCTAAAATCTCACCTCAATCTCCCCTCTTTCAGTTTAAAACCATTCCCCCTCATCCCATCCCTGCACTCCCCGATTAAGAGCCCCTGCCCAGAAATACATTGATGTGATTTTCATTTTCTTATGCAAAACACACACACACAAATTTGACCACAGAAGTTGCAAAAAAAAATCTTTCTTATTTTAACAGCCACAGGTTGCCCTTACCTCCAGCCCAGAGATCTGGATCCACTGTTGGGTGCTTTGGAATGATTTGCTTGCTTCTTTTTACCCGCAGCCCTTGCAGAGTGAAACCATCATCTCCTCTAGCCTGGGTAGGTGAGTTGGGGCTTTCTCTACAGGCAAAGGCACTGCGAGGGATCTCATCCCTCGGTAAACAAAACCAGCAGATCTCCTGGAAGGAAAAAAAAAAAGTAGTTTTACTGAATAAGCAGACAAAAAGACTCAAGCTCCTACAAGCATGTGGTTAATACCCACTTAAAAATAGATTTTTACCTTAATTTTTTTCTCCATTTTGAAGTAACAACCATGCAAGTCTCACGTTTGGTAATTCAACATACAGCAAGTTATTGCGCGTAGTCTGCAGGACTTAATGTGATTTATGCAACCGGGAGTTTGAAAAACAAACCCCACCTCTGTCTTCTCTTCTTGGAAACATTTCAGTTATTCCCTGTTTCAATTATTTTCAATTCCACCAGTGTGATCAGCATATTTAAAATTCAATCAGCCTTCTCATTTAAAACATTTCATGTGTGTGTCACACTAACAATCAACAAGAGTCCTGAATTTAACATCTGTTCCTGCTAGTAAATGGTTTTAATTTGAGAATTGAAAAAATATATAAAGTAATTACTAGGCACTCAATCACAATGAATAATGTGTTTGCTACCAGCAGTTCTGTCCTGTCAGCAAAAACTCCGGAGAGGCAGAGCAGCAGAAAAGTGGAATTGATAGAACCTGGGGGGGAAAAAAAAAAAAAAAAACCTCAAAATACTGAATCTCGGAGCAGGTTGCGGCTGTGCCTGTGCCTTTCCCTCGGATAGAGCTGGGACCACTGTGGGGACACGCGCTAGCTGGCTCGGGGGATGTTGTGTCGGCTTTTGCATCTCATCGCATCTTCCCTCTGGCCATATTCTCGCTTGTATTTTGAAAACAAGTCTGGTTTTCATAGAATGGTTTTCCAAAGTGCACTATTTACTCCAAGCCTGCCAATGAAGAGACATTTAACGTTGCTGCTAATCACAACACATTTTACAAGGACTATATACCCCGTGCAGTGCCAATGACCTTGTGGGAATAGGGAACATTATTCTCTTTTTTATCATATAGTCCTCACAGCACGAATCCCCAAACTGCAAGGAGAGGCTACAAAAAAATCCCCCATGTGGGATTTTGGTGAGCTGGAAGCTCAGTTACAGAAGAAGGAAGAGATTTGGCCTACAGACCAGTGAACAAGCACAAACCTAAGGATCCCTCCAGTGACACAGCTGGGAATTCAGGGCATTGGTCAGTGGTCTGTCAGTCAGAGCTCTTCTGTCAGGTGTTTGGAGTAGGGAACAGTCCCCTGGAGGTGGCATCACACCAGGTCCAGGAGAAAGGGTCCCACCTCCATGCCAACGCCTAGCAGCAGATCATGCTGCCATCCCCGTTCCTCCCACGGGTCAGCTTGGGTCATAGAATCATAGAATCATAGAATCACCAGGTTGGAAGAGACCCACTGGATCATCAAGTCCAATCATTCCTATCAATCACTAACCCATGTCCCTCAGCACCTCATCCAACCATTCCTATCAATCACTGCAATTCTTAAACAACTTTTTGACTTCTCTATCATTATCAAGGCATCTTATGAAATGACTAAGATGTCCATTCGGGGGGGGGGAAAAATTCAGCGATTGTCTGCATCACAGCAAATGAACACTCGGGGCTGCTGGAAACTCCTTTGCCCATGCTCCACGCAGATTTAGTCAGTGTTAAGTCTGTGTGTGCACCAAAGGAAGGCTGGAGCTGGTGTGCACTGGAGCACGACTGATGATACTTGTCAACACACTCATGCTACAAGCAGTAATTTTAATAATTTTCAATCCTTAGAGAAATTACCGAATTCCGTGCAAAATTACTAGGTATTAAGCAACCGCGCTCCCCTCAACATTTTATTCCAGAAGTAATACTTTGACTTGCAAATCCCTAACTCTTCCATTGTAATTATTTTAACCATCATTCAGCAGTGATTATATAAGAGAATATCCTAAGCCCGACACGTTCTGTCTGTGCTGCAAACATCACTGATACCAATTCCACTGAAGGCGACACAGAAAAGAATCTCATTGGACCTAACTCAGAAAAAAAACCCAGAATCGTGTCGCACTTAACCCAGAAAAGAAATAGATATGTATATTTTATAGAAACATATTCTGATGATTCACTGTGTATTGTGGAAGAAGTGGAAAATACAGGAGAAAATATGGGACAGATTCCAAATTATTGCCATGATACTGATGCCAAATTGAAGCGACGAGCCAACAGATTGGTTTGGAGTGCCTGGAAATAATATTTTCGTGCCAAAAAGTCGTGTCGACTTAAACACAGGCATCTTTTTCCTCACCTCTTGAAAATCCAGAAATAAGATCACGTCTTTATTCCTAAGAATTAGTGCCCACAAGAGTGACTGGCTGCTCTCTGGTAGAATGTGTGAGACAGAACACATTTAGTAGCTCTCACTCGCCAGGCATCCAGCCTTGCTGTCATATTAATATTGAATTATATATATTGATATTAATAAACTAAACCTCATGCAGTGCTGCAGTCGGGGCCTTATCTGGCATGATTATCATCTAGAGGTGCAGTGAGCCAGCACTGCAGAGATACTGAAAATATCTCAGTATCATTTGGACTTGTATTTTAGCCCATTTGAGCACATTTTCAGACACAGGAAAACAAACGGATAGAAAATAGTAATTATTTTTGAAATATGGTGATGTGGAAAATACAGTCATTTCTTTTTGCCTCCAAAGTGCGAAAAGTTTCTCACTTCTCCTATTTGCTGGCAATGCTCCATTCGCTTCGTAATTTAGATGCATGATTTTGTACTTCGGATCCGCTCAGTCAGAGGCACGAGGCAATTCTTAATTATTTCAGAAATATTTAAACGGAATAATAAATCTAGGAGTTGATGTAACATGGCTGCCTGACCCAAAGAAACATGTGGGTAATTATCACGCTTCCCAAGTGGATTTGTTTCTTCCCCCAAATCAGTCAGTAATCATTGGCTACACTCCTAATGAACATTTGGAGTAATTGTGATGTTTCGCCACACTGTTTTGGACAAGAGCAATATAATCTTCTTAATGAAAATAAATGTATACATTTTATTCCTCGGCTACAATGCAAATGTCATTGGTCTGGTAGTTATTAACATAATAAACAGAAGTGACTTAAACAAACAAAGGTTAAGAACTTGAAATAGTAATTTTTCTCACCAAGGGGACTCAGTATCAACTGGCTCATGCAGACTCTAGAGAGACCATGGAAGCGTCTCCTGAGTGAAAAGGAAGGACATGGATCTGGAGCGAGTCCGGACAAGGTCACAGAAATGATCTGAGGACTGAATCCAGGTTGGATGAGGCTTTGAGCAACCACATCCAGTGGGAGGTGCCCATGGCAAGGGTTAGAACTTGCTGGATTTTGAGGTCTCTTCCAACCCAAACTGTGATTCTACGATTCTATAAAAAAAGCAAAGCTGCCCAACCAGGACTCCACTATGCGATGGAGGCCTGTGCCTCTGGTTTATTTGCCTTTTCTTTTTTACCTAAGCAAGGAATTAATGTTATCTTTGAAAGCAGACACAATTTCTTTATCATTACAGAACCTTTTTCAAGGTCAAGGCAGATGATGGTAAACGTAGCTCAACCTGGCAAAAGAAGGGTATAGCCACGAACAGAGAAGAAGAGATGCCAGTGAACCTTAGACATGCTTTTAAAAGTTTTCTGTGTAACAACTCACGTGGGATGAAACACCATTCAAAAATCACACCTCCTCAGTCTAGCATAACCTTCTAACTTCCAACTTTAGATAGCAAAGTCCTCTTTAAAGGCCAACAACTTAAATTAAAAATAACCAGAAGTAATAACATTGATTTATCATCTCTAGCAGTGTATTTTTCACAAGTGTTTAGTTAAACTTGAAGTAATCTCCTCAAATTTTTCCCCTCCATGCTGCTACCCAAGCACAGGTTTCAGCTGCATTTAAAGTTGCTCTCAGGGCCTCTAATCCATGTTCTGCCTTTGATTGCTCTGGGAAAACTAAATAAAAAAAAAAAAAAAAAAAAAGGTTGCTGAAGCATGAACAAGGATGAATATAGCCATGAAGAGACATGAAACAAAAGCTCTGCCCCCAGTGCTGCTCCATTTCATAAATCCTTGATTAAATGTGGAGAGGGTGACATAACCTCAAAAAAATTGCCTCAGACTTCTATAGTATTTCAGATGAAAAGAAATGCTCCTTCCAACTTTCCTTTCAGTCTGAATATAGCTTTTTCCTTACTGTATTGTCCTTAGAGACAAATACAGTTTTGCATACACGCTATGGGATTTTTCATTCTTTAATTATCTTATATAAATATGTACCTACACACACATAGAAAAGGGGAAAGAGCAGCTCTGCAGAAAGCTCTGTCTTTTAATACTGGCTTTCTAGCATGCAGAACTTGAAAATGTTCTGATAACCTCTGTCTTTGCAAGCACGATGCCTGTTTTACTGAAGAACGTGATAATACATAGTGTGAACCAGAGTGTAGAGTGAAATATTCGGAGTGTTGCCTTCACTTCTGGAATCCTCAGCACAGGAAGGACATGGATCTGTCAGAGCAAGTCCGGAGGAGGCCACAGAGGTGATCTGAGAGCCGGAGCACCTCCTGTACAAGGCCAGGTTGAGAGAGTTAGGTTTGTTCAGCCTGGGGAAGAGAAGGCTCCGAGGAGACCTCAGAGCAGCTTCCAGCACTGAAAAGGGCTCCAGAAAGGTTGAGGAGGGACTTCTGACAAAGGCGTTCAGGGATAGGATGAGGGGGAACAGTGTCCACCCCAGCCAGTGTCCTACAGCTCTTTCCTGTTCTGCGTCTCCTTTGAGCACATTCGCGTAGAAGCAAGTCCTGATAATCTGACTCTTATCAGCAGTCGCCAGGGCTTGGGATGGTAACTTTGAATTAGCATGAAGCAAGTAATTCCTCTAGTCCTTTGCAAGAGCTTTAAGAAACAGCTGCTGTACGAAATTATTCATTTCCCATTGCTGTCAGCAGGTCTTTTATTTACCGTGATTTTTCTATCCTTTATCCCCAGCCCTAATTTTGACCTTTAACTCATCGCTTATGTTTCTTTACCATGGCAAGTGTAAGCCAAGGAGCTTAGCAGCTTGGTTCAACCCTGTCCCCTGGGCATCTTCTCTTGGTCGGTGTAAGGGGCACACGGGCACACCTAGCAACTCCTCTTCCACAGTGACATATTTCAATCAGAACGGTTGTTTCTTTAATTATCATAGAATCATAGAATCATAGAACAACCAGGTTGGAAGGGACCCATCGGATCATCGAGTCCAACCATTCCTATCAAACACTAAACCAAGTCCCTCAAGACCTCATCCACCTGTGCCTTAAACACCTCCAGGGAAGGTGACTCAACCACCTCCCTGGGCAGCCTATTCCAATGCCCAATGACCCTTTCTGTGAAATCCTCATTATATATTATATCCTCATTATTTATGATACACCACCACTTGTGTGCAAGCTATTTAAACCACCGTGATTCTGGTATAGAGAATGTAAGAGAAAGCACTTCGTTAATTGGCTTGCCCGCAAACAGCAATTAACCGGACTAACACACCCCACACGACCACGAAAATACAAATTGAATCATCCCTGCAGCTTTTGTTTGTGCATTTTTCCATCCAGGTACACTGAAAAAAAACCCATTTCATATTAAATCCAAACCACATAGTGGACATGAATTTCTACAAAAGTATTAAACTGTTTCTATTTATAAAGTAATTCTGGATGAGATTATAGATTCCTGGCTTGGACTGACTGCAAATTCACCATCCTGCGACTTGATTAAAATGCATTATGAAAGGAAGATGGCAGGAAGGCAGCCTGCGTTTTCAAGTCAGGAAAAAAGTGCCTGGTTTGCCCTGCTGAATGTCCTTTCGAGCAGTAGGAGCTGCTTTAGCAGATGGCTGCATCTTTGCTGCACACTCCGATAAGCCCGGCTCCAGAATGCCACAGCTTCCATTCCACATTTCCATTTAAAATTCCTGTTTCATATGCTATTTTGAGACCAGTTACTTGCAATCTGGATCTCAACGCAAATATTTAAAGCTTAAGATAGAAACAGCTCGCTCGAGAGACTGATAAAGCGTTAGAAAGACTTTTATCTTGCCAAGTTACCATTTCACATTCGATTCTGCGTGGCAAGTGGTTGTGCATGGGCCCGTCTGCGTATTCTCATTAACGAAAATAAGGACAACAAGAACAAACAACTGAAATAAATGTCACATGAAAACGCAATTTTTTAGCGAACGAGAACATCTCCCCTGAGCTGAGCCCCAGGGGGCTCGAAGTGGCAAGAAGGGCTGAGCCTGGGCAACCACCCAGCTTGCCTGGAACCCACATCCCCGCCACTGGGCAGCCAGAAAACCACACCACCACCAAATCTTTTCTATTTATGTGTGTATAGCAATATACTTTCTATAGATATCTATATGCACATTTTATATATGTACCGTATGACTCTAAATATATACATACATACCACAACAAATTATGGACTCATCAGCTTCAATTTCATTCTGATTTGGCCACTTTTTGATGTTTTTCTAGCATGAAATCGCCCTTGAAGCTTTTCTTTTGGAAGGGGAAGCGCCTCCTGCGCACCCCACAGGCTCCGTCCCTGCAGAGAGAAGCAGAGTGATGAAGAGGGATCAGTCTGCTGGAAATTTCTAGGAAGGAAGACAGCAATTCACAGTGGCAGGAAGGAAGGAGCACCTTTAGGACACTTCTCTTGGACATAAGAGCTGCCTGAGTCAGAAAAGATGCAAAGAAACCAAGGTTCTACCCAGCCCAGGTGAGGGGCCAAAGCAGCTGGGACTCTCACTCCTCACTGGCTCCAGCCACACTGGTTTTACAGTGTGGTTTTACTGGTTTTCTTGCCAGCAAAATAACACTACCAGAAAACTCTCAGTGCTCCTGGGTATGTCAGGAGAGGACATACAGACCCAGGTATTGTTCTGTATTATGCCCACTTGGCTTCCTGACATTTAAATTAAAAACAAAGCACATGGCTTGAAATGTTTCCTGGGTGTCTGTCTCTGTCAGGTGTAGCTGTGAGCACCCCTTGTAGCCTTATAAATAGCTAGTCTTCCTAGAATCTGTAAATCTAGCAGTTTGGATTTATAAGAAAATTCCAGGAGGGTATTCCTGGATTTATTTGCAATTTCATCCTCCCTTACAACAAAATGCCCCTAATGTGGCTTTTATAGGGATAATCTAAGATATGTGCCATAGCAAATATACCTCTAATAAAATGAAACGTCTGGATTGGATTAAATGAGATTCTGTTGATATCTTCTGCTGGAAAATCAACCTGATTCTTCCTAAATTAACCTGGCCTTCAGTCTCTTAACATCTAATAGTTACTTCGCTTGTATCCACTAATGGGTTTTAAATCAAAGGAACGAGAATGATAATTGGAACGGTTTAAATTCCTTCTCATTGATTTGGTTCAGTAGTTTCTAGCTTCTGGAGCCTGTCTCTGCCAGTGCTCCGTGTGTGTGTGCACATGTGCGTGTGCGCCTGCGTGCGTGGAAGAGTGCTTTGAAGATCCACACACACCCACATGTGCTACTGGGTTTGTACTCATGCAACACAAGAAACTCAGCTTTGAAATGGCAAAACCACAATAACATATATCCAGCCACTGGTAGACTTCAGTTTGGTGATCGCATGGTAGAAGCCTCTTAAAATGACATCTAAATATGTCGTTTTCTTCAATACTAGGGAAACCAGCACACTCTCATCTAATTTTTACAGTCCCATATGTGATTGTCAGCAAGGGGTGAGGTTGTGCTACAGGAGGCTGGGAAGCCGGGTGCTAATGGATATTCTGAGGGTACGATTTGGGGTCAGTAGCAGCTATAACAAGTACTCGATGCTGCAATTTATCTGCTCATGTTTCAGCCCCTAGTCCCAAGTCAATTGCTTCCAAGCTGTCACAAGCTCCAAAAAGCAACAACGTCCTTGACAGTGTCCCTCCCCCTCCCCTTTGGCCCGTTCAGAACTTGCTAAGTAAATCATTAAAAAATGACTTTAAGATTCCAGTCATTCCTGTCGCCTCATCTGGTTTCAGTAATGCCAGCTAGGTGGAATTTATGCTCAGTGTAATCAATCCAGATAGTTTCCTTCCTTGATTACTTTTCTGCCTGATATTTTCATCTGATGTTAATTCTGCTCTCTCTTATAATCCTGCCATTTTGTCATCGGGGGGAACCACCGGGCCAGCTCATCACCGAGCCTGTGCCCTGGAGCCGCCCACGGCGGCGATTACCCACTCCTGGCCCCTGTCCCTTGGTGTCAGCCCCAGCATCGCTGCCTTCCCTGGAAACACCCTGGAGTCCCACTGGTACGGGTGTCACCTCTTCTCCCTTTCCAAAACTGGAAGTATTCCCTCCAAGCAGGAGCTTCCAGTCTGTTCTCAGCTCTGCTCAATTCCTGCATGGCAAACGCTAATTCATATTTTAAAACAGACACCTCTTCAGAGGAAAATAGAGATTGCTTGTTACAAGGGAAGAAAAGATTCCCAGCAACACCAGCTCCTCCAAGACCCACGCACGCCTGAGAAACAGAGGGTTTATCTCTGCGTAACTGCGTGTTGCAAATTCTTCTGTGCTCAAAGGAAGAGATACAGCTGAAAACCAAAAGATAGAACAAAGGTGACGCTTTTAAAACCCAGGGAGATAAAGGCGGTGTCATTGACACTCACAGATATATTGGAAGGATTTGAAAAAATCCTGCAATTTGTCTCTTCTTCACGACCTGTTGCAGCGGCGGGTGGTGCTGTGACTGTACCAGCCTGGATCCAGACCTCAGCGCAGTGCTCAGAGGGCAGGTTTCCCTAGTGAGGTGTTTTACCTTTGGTGTGAAAACCCCTTCTCTCCATCCCTGGCTGCAGAGCACAGTCAGCTGCAAAAGCTTTAATTGCTCCACACTGGCCTTCTTGGTCTGAATTTCCAAAATGCCTCAAAGAAAAGCAATTAAAGGAAAAAAAAAAAAAAGGAAAAAAAAAAAAAGACATTCCTGTTCTTTCTGATCATTGACTTCTATGGAAATAAGAATGTAGTATAGATGCTTTCAAATGTGGCTCCAGCCACTCAGCGTTCATGCAATCCCTGTTTTAAACCCCTCTTTTATAAACACAGTCCTTACCAGTCACAAGGTGAGTATATGCAGTCCAATAGCTCACACTGCCTATCATAAGTGTAGAAAGACACAATCAGACAAGACTGTGCTCTCTGTTTGGGCTTCAGGTGGTGGCTGGATGTACCGTTACTGCTTGGCTGTTGCTGGGCAAAGCTTCCTATAAAGCTTCCAAAGCGGTGAGAGGGAGCACAGCTTTCAGACAGGGGTCTCCACGGCTCTTTAGCCACTCTTTGCAGTCTATGAGCTGAGAAAATACACATATTTTAACCCGACCCCAGTCCGTGGGACCCAGGCAATCCCTTTTTCTCAGAAAATATGCAGCCACCGTTCCCTGCACAACACTGAGATCCTGGTGCAGTCTCATTTCTCCTCTAGCAGTGCTAACATAGAGCTTCGAGCCGAACCAATGCGTTCATACATCATCCTGATAATTTTGATGCCAAACCTGAAGGTGAGGTCAGTCCCGCTCTGGAGCCACTGCTGGAGCCGGAGGCTGAGGTGGAGACCTTGGACTCACACGGTGAGAACAGCCTCAAGCAGAGAGCGATCATCCTTTGGATGGAGCCAAGACCAACAGGTGATGTGCAAAACACAGAAACTGAAGTTAAAAAAAGCATGAAAAAAAAAAAATCAAATATTTTTAAGGCAGTTGGTAATAAGGCTTTAAATTTTCCCTGGAGTGAAGATGTCTGAAATATAGATCAGGCTTACCAGATGCTTTCACTGGAGAAGGTAATGCAGGTAATACAGGGTGCAGCACACTTGGAAGTATAGTGTCTTGAGTCCACCTGCTTTAATTAAAAACACCGTGAGCAGATATTGCATTAGTCCTTGCAGCTCTTCTGTCAAAACCTTTCTGTAATGAAAAGGTGCCAGGCAGGTTTGAAGTAACTAAATCGGTGTCTCCATCATCGGCAGGGTTTACTGGAAATAGGAACATTTTGATGCACTGAATATTTCCTCGCCCAAGGCCAGTTGAATATTTTCTATCAGATTATCAGCAGGCGGTAATATTTTGATGCTCTAATGCTACCGAAATAAAGACGTCACAAAAAGTACACTCTACAATTTTTATCTTGAGGAAATCTAATGCAATATGTCACTTTAAATATTATTTATCTGTCCTTACACCGTAAAGAACAGTGGGTATTTTGGCTGTGTAGCCAAACAGATCTTCCAGAGACAACCTTTACCAGCTGCATGATGTTTCAACCTTACTTTTTTTTTAATATAGAATCACAGAATCACAGAATCACAGAACAACCAGGTTGGAAGGGACCCATCGGATCATCGAGTCCAACCACTCCTATCAAACACTAATATAGTATTATAAGACAAATATTATTAACAAAAATAGCTTTAAAATCACGCTACTTGAAAGTTTAGACTCTTAGGAATACAGTAGTCCTGGAAGACACCAAGAAACACCAGAATGAAAAAGAGAGTAGGCCTTCCCTGCCATGTCAACAAGGATTTTAAATCCTCATTGAAAAAGCTCCACAATTACATTATGAGGGAAAGTATCTGCACAAGTAAATAGTCCCTGATTTCCCCTGATACAAGAGCACGCAGCCTGCGAGTCGCTGAGACATTTCAAGATCACTTTGCAGCGCAAGCAGGAACTGATGAAGAGTTCATGATGGGTAATGAGGAAAAAAAAATGATCTATTAGGGAGCTGGGAAGCCTTTTGATAGGAGAATGGAGTTGCCTGCTTGTCTTTGAAAGGATCCCTTGCAATGAGAGGGTTAAGGAAGGTAACCCAAGACACGTGCAGCCCCTAGCAGTACCTGGGGGTGTTGGTCGACAGCTGACTGAACGTGAGCCAGCAGTGTGCCCAGGTGGCCAAAAAGGTCAATGGCATCCTGGCTTGGATCAGAAATGGTGCGACCAGCAGGGCCAAGGAGGTTATTCGCCCTCTGGACTCGGCACTGGTGAGGCCGCTCCTTGAATACTGGGTTCAGTTCTGACCCCTCACAACAAGAAGGATGTTGAGGCTCTGGAGCAAGTCCAGAGAAGACCAACGAGGCTGGTGAAGAGGTTGGAGAACAGGTCCTATGAGAAACGGCTGAGAGAGCTGGGGGTGTTTATCCTGGAGAAGAGCAGGCTGAGAGGAGACCTCATTACTCTCTACAACTACCTGAAAGGAGGTTGTAGAGAGGAGGGAGCCGGGCTCTTCTCCCAAGGGACAGGGGACAGGACAAGAGGGAATGGCCTCAAGCTCCACCAGGGGAGATTTAGGCTAGAGATTAGGAGGAGGTTTGTCACGGAAAGGGTGATTGGGCATTGGAATAGGCTGCCCAGGGAAGTGGTTGATTCACCTTTCCTGGAGGTGTTTAAGGGACGGGTAGATGAGGTCCTGAGGGACATGGTTTAGTTTTTGATAGGAATGGTTGGACTCTTATCTTATGGGTCTCTTCCAACCTGGTTGTTGTATGATTCTATGATTCTAATGGGGATAGGTTATTGTGCCAAATATTAAAGTATCTGTTCCCTTGGCTCTGAAGGGAAGACTTCATCTGAGTTTGCTTGGAAAGAGAAATCTTCCCTTATTTCCTAGCTCAGTCATGGCAGTGGTCAAAGACAGGCAGGTGAGAGGAAAGAGAGGTGGAGTTGTGCTGAGGAAGAGGAGAACTGCACAAATAAAAGGATGGAGAAGAAAGGGGAGCCCAGTGCCCATGTCTCTAACACCAAAATGTTTTTCCAGCTCAGTGTTTTGTCACAGAACTTGCTGCCTACCCATTATGAGGGAGAATAAAGGTAATGTTCACCAGTAAATGCTTCTAGGGGAGTGAGACAATTACAGGGATAAAATCTGGCCTGTCAAAAGAACTAATGGCCACCTATAACCCAACACCTACTGGTATTGCTGACCAAAATCTATTAGAAGCAATAGAGAATGGAGATATGTGTTGTTGATGTCTTTGTTACTGAAGCAGAAAATGTTACCTGAATCGACCTTTTTCGTATGTGTTTTAGCTGCCCTTCTTGTAAGAAAGTTAAATTAAATAAAAATAAAACCAAACCCCTAACACAGCAGGACAAGAATCAATTTTGCTTTAAAATGATTACTCAAATCTGATGATGAGCTTATATAAGCAAAAATATTACCAAGTTTTGCAATTTTTCCTCCAGTCCTTGTTCCCTGTGAGTTCTCATGGCTCCGTGCAGAAACTCCGCACCCAGCTGCAGGGCTAGGGTGGTGCCTGGTGCCACCACAGATCTGTGTAACACAGGAACATCCATGCCAAAAAAATCTCTGCAGCCAAATATATGCAGAAGAAGTTTGTTTCCAAGGTTTATGCTCAGCTGAGGAATGAGGTTTTAACAGGAGACCAGGATGTCCCTTCTGCGCACAAAGAAATATCTAGTAATGAAACATCCATGAGAAAGTTATGGATGACTCACTTGGTCTGCTCACCCTGGAGAAAAGGAGACTGAGGGGAGACCTCATTGCAGCAAAGAGCTTCCTCACAAGGGAAGGAGGAGGAGCAGGCACTGAGCAATCCTCTCTGGCACCCAACACTACAACCCCAGGGCATGGCTGGAAGATGTGCCACGAGAGGGTTAGATGGACATTAGGAAAAGGTTCTTCCCCCAGAGGGTGGTGGAGCACTGGAACAGCTCCCAGGGAAGCCGGACATGGTTTAGTGTTTGATAGGAATTGTTGGACTTGATGATCCGGTAGGTCTCTTCCAACCTGGTGATTCTATGATTCTATGATTCTATGAAGCAGTCCTGGGGCCAAGCCTAACAATATTCCAGAAGCATTTGGACAATGGGGTCAGACACAGGGTATGAATGTTGGAGTTGTCCTCTGCAGGAACAGGAGTTGGATTAGATTATCCTTGTGGGTCCCTTCCAACTCACAATATTCCATGATTCTATTTAAAAAAAAAAAAAAAAAAACCTCTGAATCTTTGAGGAATTCTTTAAAACAAATTAATGCTTAAAAACAGCAGCTTTTTTTTTTGCAGATAGTAAGAAAGATGGGATTTGTCAAACAAATTCTGCTCTCAACAGAAGCTGCTACAAATCTTCTGTGGGTTACCAAGCCTCTTTCAGGCTCAGGAATGAGCCTTATGAATATTTCTCTGAGCTGTGTGGTTTGCAGCCAGCTGTACTGGTGCATCGTCCCACTAGATGTGAGCTGAATTTACACAGCCTGTTCAGATAATCAGGGTTGTGATCATTTACATGAAACAACGAGGCAAATATTTAAACAAATAAACAGTCGATGGTTTTAGGAAAACATGATGACTGCATAATTAATTCTTCCCAGGCACTGCGCATCCCTGCGTGGTTTGGACCGATGTGCTCAGAGTGTGACTGCTGAAAAGGAGGGGAAAAAGCAGTGGGGCAAGTCAGAGATTTTCTTTTGTGGTGCTGGTGCCTCGGCACTGCAACCAGCCAAGAGGACTTGGTGGGCCACTGAGTGGGCTCTCACCGCATCCCTCAGCCCTGCATGGGAATCCAAAGCCTATGCTGCCCACAAGGAAGGGTAGTTACCACATCTTGAAGATCTCAGACACAAGGACAGAAAAACATCCCAGGGGTGCCCAGTCCTGCATCTGGAATATCTCCACTGCTATCTTTCATTTTCTCACCCTCCTGCGATGCAAAGATTAATGACTTTGCAAAGTCTGCCCAGGCACTTTCCTCTGGATGTTCCACTTGAGGACTCCCCGTTTCCTCAGCCACTTCCTGATGACCCAGTCACTGGGACAGTAAGCCCCATTTTGATCTGAAATTCTTCATATTAATAATGCCATAAATTACATTTGACAGCCTCTAACTGATTCTCTGACTTTTCTATGACAAAAACTTCTGGCAGTGTTATTGGCTTTCTCTTTTTTATTAACTGCTCTGACTGGCAGCGAAATCCCCAGCAGAAACGGATGCTCCCAGGGGAATTTTTCAAAGGTTAGATCCTCTCATGCTGATGCAACGTTTTTGTCATTATTCAAGAAGACAGATTAATCACTTAGGCCTATATCCTAATCACAGTAGGGGAAAAAAAGTCAGTCAGCTCTTTAAAAAATCTTTAAGCATTTAAATATACTTCACAAATTTAGTCTCCGGTAATCAAGCACTGGAACAGGGAGAGCAGCAAAGTGGGAGAAACAGATAAAGGAGCAGATGTTCATTATGAGGCCAAAGAGAATGAAGCAATACGGCATCACAAATGGAAAACAGAGGTGGTGAGACACTGGAAAGTCTGGGGTTTTCATGACATGAATGTAGAGACCAGCATGAAGAGTCCTGACCCTGCAAGCATTATAAAAATGGTCATAACTCACATCTTCCGAGGACACTGGAGCTACAAGCGAAGTTCACTCACAAATGGATTCCATAGGTTATGCTGGGAAATAACTCCATTTTTTCTCCAAAAAAACCCAGTGCTGCCCTGCATTCCTGCAACGGAAACAGGCACCATGGAAAAGCAACATACAAACTGCCTGTGATGCTTCAGCATTTATTATAACTCCACATTCAGGCTGTTAGTCCACCTCACCCTTCTACAGCCACAATAAAAAGTAGGATAATGGTTACTTTGTGGAGACGCCTGTTGTAGAAAATCAAGTCACCTTAAACAGGACTTGACTAATGGTCTGAACCGAAACAGTTAACTACTTTGATCACAGAGACTATTGTGGTGGGTGGAAAGTCATTGAAAGAAGTCTAATGAAATCAATTATGTTAAATATGTTCATGGCTAATGAAAGAGTGGAGTGAGAGCCATTTTAGCTACCTAATGTGTGAAAATGAACAATTCTCTCCTCGAATGACAATGGGGCACAGAAGAAACCTTTTAAGTATGTACTCAATCCACTACCAGCTTCCATTTGAGCTTCCATTTTGGACGCATCAATGGCTATTGACAAACTATCTTCCAGTACTTACACACATAAACACTTTGTCTTCTGTTTTCTTGTTGTGTACGGGGGAGGCAGATGATTAAACTTCTTCCCAAGGCAGAAAGTCTTTATTGGTAATACAAAAATGTGATGTAAATATCAATTCCTCCTCAGGTCTACCACTAGTATGGCAGGACACCGGAAAAAATAAAAGACCTTTTTGCTCTGATTTTCTTTCCTGAAGAATTTTTTACTTTGCTTCTGCTCCAAAAATTCTGCCTTTAAAGGGATTTCTGTTGTCTCAACAAGCAAGTGCCGCAACACATCGAATTAGCCCAAGTTTCTTGGGCTCTAGATAACGTCATTTCTACAGGCAGATGCATGATTTCTTTCCCATAAGTTTACAGTGCCCCTGAGATAGCTCTGAGTGGATGGAATTGAACATTGAGAAGACAGAACTGAACATTACCTGCAGCACTGGAGGTGAAGGAGCATTATTGGTCCCTTGTGATGGCAAACTTGTTTTGTGGAGCTGGGCCTCGGCGTTCATGTTCACACAGTTGAAAGACTTATTGAGGCGCCCAAGGAATGCCCTACAGAGAGAGGCCAATTTCCATCTCACGTGCTGACAATGAACTTTCCTGGAACAAATAAGAAACAGCATCTTATAAAAGTGTAGCAAAGGCAGCCTGGTCTTTCACTTCCAGTTGAAGAAGAAATATTTAGCATGGTGCATTATGACTTTAAGTGTTCCCTAAAGACAGTGTTATCCTTCCCCCAACAGCACTTTTCGACACCAAGCAGCCTATTGTGCCCAGAATACACAGACAGCCACATAATGGGAAGAATTAATGAGTATTTTCTGTGTTACAAGCAGTTATTTTGGGAAAGAACAGAAAAGGGTTCTCCAGCAAGGCTAAAAAAATTTGAAAGGCAGTGTCCGAAACACTGTTCTGCATGACAGTTGGTTTAGTTGGTTTAGGGATGGACTGGAATTTTGCGAAAACTTACATTCTCTTCACGTCTTCACTTGAAGCTGAAGGTTCGCTAAATGAAATCTGTTGAGTCTATTGAAACTTCACAGGATGTTCCATTGATTTGAAGCCATATGTGATGTCCCTCAGAAAGATGGAGAGTCAATAGGTCTCTTTGGACAGACTCTTTTTTGCCAAAAGTATCTCTCCACAGTAGGTTATAGTGTACAAAGGGTGTTTGACTCCCCTACCTCCTGCCGCTGAAGGGCAACCCCTCCTTTCCTTCCCTCCCTGCTCCACAAGGACAGCTGGAGGAGTCCAGCTCTTTTCCCATTTCCTTTCAACCTAGTTCATGCTCAAGGTCCACTTGACTAAGCAGTGCAGACCAGTCCTAAGTCTTTGGATTCTCAGAGGGCAGCTCATTGCTACCCATGACAAGTTTACCTTCCATCATACTGAACACTCTTGGCTCATAAATTGCACAAAGGTACATTCTGACAGGTGAAGTACATCTTCTTACCGCTGAACCATGGTGGAGCTCATCTGTTCAAAGCAGCCCCCAGATTGTTTACATTCCTGTGACAGAGTCCTGCTCATAACAAAGTTGATACGAGGTCTGATTATTATGGTAAAACGGTTCTCAACTCTCCAGGCAAGTCAGCCATTGATGGTTGAAAAACCTTGATGCTACTTGACTTCAGGCCTCCATGTGAACTCGAGATGAACGAACAGAGCTGCTCCCGTGGGGCTTGCAGGCTGTGCCTGTGCAAGGACATACACGATTCCTTAAATACCATTGCTTTATCCATTCCTCTTCTGCGTTTTGTTGCAGGACTCTTAGTCTGGATGAAATTTGGCTGAGAAAAACATATTCTATGCATAAAAATGCTCAAGGCAGCATCCTGCAATAACCTAAATAAAGTAATTCTCTTCCAGCTCAGAGAGGAATGGCTGAGAAAGGATGGTTTTTCCACTGTTCCCGTGTACTTATGATATAGAATCATAGAATCATAGAACAACCAGGTTGGAAGAGACCCATCAGATCATTGGGTCCAACCATAATGATAGGGTAGTTGTCTTTATAAACTTAGAAGAATCACAACTAGACTCTGTCTAAATTCCAGATTTCTAATGCCATCCCAAAACAAAGCTGCTGGCATTTGTTTTCCTTCCAGACATTACAGCAGTAGCCGGCAACATAAACCAGATCAGTCAAGACTTGGCAGATTAGCATAAATCCCTTCCTAGCACGCAGGACAGAACAAGCTTAAAATCAATAAAAAGAAATGGGATTTTGCCCAAAATTGTATAAACTATGGTTAATCTTTAAGGCCTGCTACCGAGTCTGTTGGAATATTCCTATATGCCTTGTTAGACGCTGAACAGTACTCTTGGGCAACTGTAAGCACATGTGCACAAGAATGAAGAGAAGAGCAGCTCACCTTCCATCTCTGGTCACTACTCAGAACAGAGAGCCTGGCACATCACGGGAAAGCACGCATTCTACAGGAATTTATAGATCTGTAAAAATTACAGGTTATTTCTTAAAAAGAGGAATTTATGACATTCAACCAAAAATTAAAATCCTAGTTACCTTTTCATCCGAAGTGATGAGGAAATGCATTTATCCTTTGCTCTGCAAATCTCCTTATTTCAGGGAGCAGCACCTTTTAAATGCTGCAGTACATTTGTCATGGCAAAGACATTTCTTTTTCAGATTCCCAAGTCTATGCTCTTCTGGGAAAAAAAAGGCTCTCTTATTATCCTCGGGATATTTTGTACGGGGTACAGACAAGGGGAAATGCATTTTCACTGTTCCCCAAGGAACTGAAGACATTATGCTTCAAGAGTTAATTTTTTCTGTCCCTGCAACACACCTCGTGCCTGTGCAAACCTTCACTCAAACATACAATACATTACAACAGAATTTAGAGAGCAGAATCTGTCCATCATTGTGGTGATAAAATCCCAAGCAAAAAAAAGAAGTTACCCTGTGCACAACCACACTGACAGAGATGATTGTAAAACTCAGCCAAGTAACCAATAATTTATTTGTCAAGTCTCATTTATTTGTCTTAAAAACGTTCAAGAGAAAAATGATGAATTTATTCTTGACATTTCCCCCCTGTAGATAATAGCTTGCATAAACACCGTATGAATATTCAACGTTCAAGCCTTAAAACTTGCACTGTCATTTCATTACATAAATCATGTAGCATTATTGCTTTTCCTTCGTGACATATGTAACTAAGCAACAAATCATGAATTTCAATATTAAATTTATAACATTCTGCCCTTTGAACAGTGATAGGTGATGCAGAGATCTCAGCTCAGCTCGAGGTGGGTCGTGCTCCCCTGAAGGTGGAGAACCAGAGAAATATGTCAACTCAAAAACCAAATGATGCTGCCTATTCTGGGTTAGTATTTACATAATGAGCGTTATTGCCCTAACAAGGCCGAATTTTGCAGTTATTTCCAAAAAAATTATCCAAAATACCAAGAATAGGGTAGATGAGGTGCTGAGGGATATGGTTTAGTGTTTGATAGGAATGGTTGGACTCGATGATCCGATGGGTCTTTTCCAACCTGGTTGTTCTATGATTCTATGATTCTAAGCCTAGAGTTGTTCTTGAATTCAGATGACAATACAGAAAGAACTACGCGTTCATGGCCACCTCTTCATTACAAGATGCAAATTACCAGAGCACCTAAAGAATCCACAAGAATGGCTGCAATTAATTGCAATCAAAAATGTGACCTGCTAAAGACAAAGAGCTGGGAAAGCAGTGCAAAACGAGGAGCTCTCTTCAAAAGAGTTGGAAGGACATTTGTCATTTAAAACAAAAACCGAAGATTTCTAAGGGGAAAAAATGGCAGAATAACCTTAGAGTAAGAGGTATTAAGGTACTAAAGGGAGTAACCTTTAAAGTCTGCCTGTGAAATGGATCCCTGAAGTCCTGAATCATAATAGCAGAGAAGAAGAGAACCTAGAAATAAATGAACATTAGTCCAGAAATCTCCCAGAGATGACGGAGAGTGCAGAAGTTTCATGCTAAACTATTTTATTTCTTTGATAAAACCTGAACTCTTAAGTAGCACGGAGTGCAAGAGGAAAGGAGAAAGAAAGGATAATAGGAGGGGAAATAAATCTCTTTTTTAAATGCATTTAGTGGTGTAGCGATAGGGGTAGGGATTACACTCAATTTAATCTGAATGGATAACACAGTCCAGGATATTGCCTGTAGTTTTCTTAAAATCTCCTCTGAAACACGACTTGAGCATTTCTTTCTGCAGCTCTAGCTTTGCTCCTGGGCTGTGCCATTACGCACAGTACTCTGCAAAATGGGCCTTGCAACACAGCACAGAAAAAAAACCAGCTTAGTTCAAGGGAGAAACTGAGCTAGTGAATAGGGCGCCAGGAGTTCTGAGCCAGTTAATTTGGGGAAAATGATATGAACCGCTTGTGTAAAACTGCATGGGATTCTCCAGTAACAAACCTAAGCTGCTGTTGCTAACCAGGCAAGAAGAAATAAAAGGCATTGGAGGGAAACCTACCCCAAAAATCAGCTATTTGCATTCGCCTGTTTTGTTCAGCCTTTGTGAAGCTGAGAAAGCATTCATAGAATCATAGAACAGCCAAGTTGGAAGGGACCCATCGGATCATCGAGTCCAACCATTCCTATCAAACACTAAACCATGTCCTTCAGCACCTCATCTACCCGTCCCTTAAACACCTCCAGGGAAGGGGAATCAATCACCTCCCTGGGCAGCCTATTCCAATGCCCAATGACCCTTTCCGTGAAAAACTTCCTCCTAATCTCTAGCCTAAATCTCCCCTGGCGGAACTTCAGGCCATTCCCTCTTGTCCTGTCACTTGGGAGAAGAGGTCAGCTCCCTCCTCTCTACAACCTATTGTGCAATCACAGGTTGCAATAATAGGTTTTATTCTTAATCCTGTAAATGAACACACCTCAACCTAGATGGGTCACAGCTCCTGGCTGCTCCAGTTTGCCATCCTGGTCAAAGACTATCTGCTGTCACAGGGACACAGGAGTGGGAGACCCCAGTGAAATTCGGGATTGTTTCAGTCTGATTTTAATTCACTCTTTCACTTCAGTGAATTTCGCGTGGCAGGATTAACACCTCCACAGTCTCTCACCATGCTTCATGCTCCCATCTTCTTCTAAAGCTGCTACCCAGATGCTGAACTGAGATTATTTTATGCCATCTAATAACACGGTGCCAAAAACAGGACAGACAAAATAGATGAAGAAAATTAGTTCTGTTTTTATGGCAAACTTCCTACTAGTGCTTAATTAACAACGTTAGAGCGGCTAATCACTTGGTGGTTCCTACCTCCACTCATTTTCTCAGTGGCACAAGGGCATGCGACAGGGGTGAGTGGCTGTACCACGTCTGCTTGCAATAATCTGTCACTTCACAGAGGGCTGTGGAGCCATTAACTGGGTTAATTGGGTTCATAATTGTTGCCAATCTGGACATCTGTGCTCAGCTACTGCCACTTCAGGAAAAAAAAAAAAAGAGGCGAAACACAAGTTCCTTGAAATCCTGCCAATGAGAAACTTGCCTCCAGACAGTTTTTTCATCCCAAAGGAGTCATAGAGAGAAAGAGGGTGTGCAGGGGAGAACCCTCCTGGCTGGTGAGATTTTGCAAGTTTCAGAAGTTATTTCCAGAAACGCAGTTTCCAGAATATGAACCCCTAATTTCCCGGAACAGATGCAGGAATATTTCTAAGTAAACAAGACTAGAAATGCAAATGGGATTTGGCAAAGGGAAAATGTCAAGGGAAATCTTTTAGCTAGCAAAACGTAACGTTTATTTTTAAGTAATCTTCAGCGCTGGGGATGTCTCAATCCCTCATTTGTATCTTTCTCAGAAAAAGTACTAGGAGGAAGAAGTTATTGTTTCCTGGCTAACAGATCAAGAACCATACTTGATGATCTTGAAGGTCTTTTCCAACCTTAATCATAGAATCACCAGGTTGGAAGAGACCCACCGGATCATCGATTCCAACCATAATCTTCCTATGATTCTATGAAACGCTATCTCCCCCTTTCCAGCTGTGTTGGACATAGGATGAGGAAGGTTTAGTTACTATGGGTAACAGAAGATTTACAGGTAAATGAGAATTTAACTTTGTGAATGTGTTGAATTGGACAGCACTTTGTGAAAACTCACAACTAGAGATTTTCATAAACAAAACTGAGAGGTTTGGTTTTTTTCTTTCCCTGTAGCTACCATTTAAAGTATAAGTGCTGTGATTGACACTACATTTTAGATGAGAGTTCTGTTTTGGGTTTTTATCTGCTCTAGAGAGTGACACTAACTTATTTCATGGGATTAGCGATTTAAGTAATGTGAGTGGGTTGGTTGTCATGATTAGCAGAAGCTAAAGCAAAGCAGCATTTGCTCGCTGCAGAGAACCGAGACGATGTGTCTGGTCGCAGCGGCTTATTAAATGTATAATGAGCTCAAGCAACTTTTAAAAGGAACCAAAATTCTGTAACGCAAGGAAGAAAAGTTCTTGAGTACCAGCATGTTCCTGTAAGATTCTGAGGTGACGCAAGATCATTATAAAGTCTTTAGTGAACTGACATTTAATTAAACACGTGAATACAAAAAATATTTAGGACAGTATGTTTTTCTGAGAAGAATTTCTAAGTCTGGCGTAACCAAGCCAATAATTATTTGCACTGCAATGTTGCTGAGGTGGGAACCAGCCTCTCTTCTTTCAACACAGGCCATTTTTCCCACCCACTAAAGTATTACCATTTGAATCTGTACATTGTTTCTAAAGATTTTTGGGGGGTTTTCTGTCATCTACTCACTCAAATTCCCCCAACATCATGGCATTCCCACTTTAATCAGACCCTGTTTTGCTTTCAGACAGTTACCTCCTGACCTTGCCTTGTGGATTTTTCTGTCTGCAAACATTATCTCTCAAAGAGACCTCAGCACGTCTGCCTCCAACTTCTCCAGTTTATCTGATGCGGTTGCTACCAGTCTGTGATGTGAAATAACAATGTCTTCCTCAGTTCTCAACCTGCTGATTTCTACAAAACACATACAGCTCACCTCCATCATCTTCCTACAAACAGACCATTTCCAGCATGGGGTATCCCCAAAGAGAAATGAATCTCCATCTCCAGAAAGCACTATTCCAGTGTGCTGTTTGAATATGGGGGATGTGGGCAGGTGAAGTAAACCTCATTGGGCAGTGTAAGAAACTGGAAACAGCTGTAGGTGAGTGAGAGCACTGCCAAAAGCAGCTTTATCAAGGTTATCAGTCTGGGGGCTTGTCTTGCAGTCAGGCCAGTGACTCCCCATTTCCATTGGGTCACCAACACCTCCTCATTTCTCAAACCCAACAGTACTTCTGTTGTAGAGTCCAGCACAGAAGCATCACCACTGCTTTCTGATCGTGCCTTTCAACTACAAATGTGCACTGCTCCTGCCTCCCAAACCCCTCAATGTTACTTGGAATCGCAGGGCAAGACTCCGCAGAGGATGTTGGTAACTGTCGGGTTGTGCCACCCTCTGAGTATGCAATGAAACGAAAGATATTGTACATGGTGGTGTGAACTCAAGGGTCGCAAGGGTTCTGCTCTGGTTTTAGCAGTTAACTCACATCATCCCAGAAGACTCGGATCCTATTTGGCTGTTCTGGCACTTGATATTCTCCAAGTCATGGTGCTGAGAGTCATCTCTCGGTGTAGGGGTCAGAGGACAGATGATGAACACAAGGTACCACTGAAGGTGTCAGAGCAAGACCTAGAGGAGCACAGCACAGCATGTGAGCCAACAGACAAGAGCATTACACACATCACTTGCACCGAGTTTTAGCAAGATCTGGGAATCTGCTTCTTTTCCCCTCTTTGACTATTTTTAAAAATCCTGTCTCCGATGAAATTCAGGTGTTGGAATTGATAAGTGTCTGCAAGTGAAAGGAATATATTAATTTAGCCAAGATTCTGTAGTACTGTGCTTATCAGGTAGTTCTCTGATTTGAGGAGTATATGCTACCTCAAGGGGGTTTTTTTAACTATTTTTCCCCAATAGCAAGGAAAAGGCTTTTTTCATTTCCTTTTGTGGAGAAATACATACAAGCGAGGCAAGAGGAAGACCTTAGCTCATGTAAAATGTAGGAAGATGTAATGGAAGTTTCACAATACCTTTTCAAAGTACCTTAATACACATTAGGCAGACTATTTCAGCCACTGAATTCATTCAACATTTCCCTACCTTTTGTCTGAAACTTGTGAAATATGATGTTTTTATGATTAGGGCACTTTCACTTATAGGTTTGACTTCAGTCATCCATTTAGCATAAAAACCTCCTTTGTCCAGCCTAACAGAATAATTTAATCTCTGTCCAGTTGGGGAATATCAAATGGTGCTGCTCGGCCACAGCTGAAACTCAGGGCCGAGCAAGCCACCTCATCTTTTATTGTCATCTCTTTCCTCCTAACTCAGAAAGTTAAACAAATTATTTTAAAATAACCAGTAGAAAGAGTTCATTCACTGGCAGCAGGTGGGAGAAGAATTCCTGCTTGCACAGAAGATGTTATTCCAGAAAGGAAGTTGCAAAGAGACATTTGCTATTCAATTTCAGACCAGCTCAAATGCCAACAAAGGTACTGCAAGATGTAGTCAGAGGTTTCCATATAAAAAGAGCAAGCGAGTGCTTCAGGGCACTGCAAATACAACACAGGCTGCCTTGTCGAGGGCTTGAATTTGAGACAGATCAGATCTTGCAGCAATAAAATAGCAGAACTTTTATCATAAAACACACATCATACCCTCTCTCCAGATTTATAGGCTGTTCTAAAGAAATCTCACGTGTGCTGTTTTGTAACAATGATGAACTTTCATTATCTGGCTTTAAATACACAGGTCAGCCAGCAAGAGCATCCGAGGGAACAGGAGGCAGGCGTCAGCTTGCATCTGCAGAGTTTGTCTTCCCTACACACATTAGCTGAATACACACATGATTTTAAAAGAAACCCTTTGGTTTAAGCTGAAGAGGGAAAAAAAAAAGTTTCAGGCCCCTTCCCACAGCAAACTCTCTACTCAAAGGAAAAAAAAAAAAAGTACAGTCAAAAGGTATCGAATTAGTTGGAAAGGGCAGATTTTGTCCTGATAAAATTGGTGTGGCTATTTAGGGAGCAAGATTTCATTAGAGTTGCTATAGCAATTGGAACAGTTTGACAAAACCTAATGAAGGATTATGACAGAAATAGAGAAGGCTATAAGCCATCAAAAGCTATAGAAACAGAAGCTTCATAGATTTCTGAGCAAAATCCCTCTGGAAGAGCACTGATCTCCCTGGAAGATATCACACTCATTTCAAACATTTCTCTGGGGTATTCACTGAGCAATGATTGCAATACAAATCGAGAGCCCTCTCTAGTGCAAAGAGTTATTCGTGGATTTTCCCTTCCTAGAGGAACAATTTATTATTAAGTGCTTTATAATAAAAATACTTGGCACTTGCATGACACCTCTCATCACAGAGCTGTGTAGAAGTTACTCCTGATGCCACGTGTTAACCTCCTCAAAGTGGTATTAGATGCATCGTGTGGCTGCGTAAACAGAAGCTGAGATTTCAAAGGGCTCCTCCAGCCTTTCCTAGAATGAAGTGGGGATGTGCATGATGCTCTTAGATGCCCAAATAAACCCCACGGCATCTGAATTGGAGGTACCTGCAGACCTCTCCCCAGCACACAACCTGCTTCCATGGTGGGCAGATACTACAAAATATCTTCTGGGTCTGACTGAGCTCCTGCTGTGCTGTAGCACCTTTCCAAGGTGAAAAACTAAAGCTACTCTTCACAGGAGATGTGCTTACCCCAGACTCTGCCCAGGACCATAAATATTGCTCAGGAGCTGCATAACAATATATTTATTTATTCCATTCTATGATGCCTAGCACAACCTCTCCCATCAGGGGAGAGCGTTTTCCCCCAGATCTCAGATTAAGGGAAAATATTACCCACAGGTCAGCAGGGCAAACCTGAATTCCACACCAAATTATCATGCACCAAGCTGGTCCAGCCTGCGGCTGCTCATCCATCCTAAGAGCAAGAAGGAAGGAGGGTTCCTGCCTCTGCTTCAGCTCTCAGCCCAACCAAGTTGCCATTGGGTTTGCTCTGTTCTTCTGGTCAGGGCTGTGATTTGCACCTGCAGACCCACAGTCACCTACAAGTGAATAGCACTGATTTTAGGTGCAGGATTTTTAAGCTGTTGGATGTGCTGAGCAGCCAAGTTCATCAAGCTGGGACTGCTCCATCACTGGCCAGAGCTGCAGCACAGGATGAACCTTCCTATGACAAACATTCACCTGCAGCAGGGGCTGAAACTATATTTTCTTTCCTAGAGACTTCTGAATTGCATAGTTACAGCACAAAAGTAAAAGCCAGTAATAAAACCTTCTCGTCACATAGTTTGATTAATGTTGATGGAGTTTAAAGGAACATAATTTGATATGGGTCTCTTTGAAGCCTCCCAGCACAGAACAGCCTCCTGAGCCTCCAAGGGTTGACAAAATGATATTGTAAATCAAGATTTGAATTGGAAAAAGTAGATTTCTTTCAATTTTGGCAGAAGTGGGCAGTCAGGTCCTGGGCCAGCCAGCTCTGGGACCGGGCAGCTGGCCTCAGGGTGCATGGGGTGCGACTGGGACAGAGCAGTGCAGCAGAAAGCACGCGGAGCCTCTCTCTGCTATAGGAAACAGCAGCCAAAACATGTTTCCCCAAACATTTCTGCTAACAGCTCTATAAGTGAATTTGCCCTGTTTGTTCAGACACATAAGTTAGCCGCTGGTGAGTGTTTGGAACGTGCCTAAGCATCAAAAAAACGTATTTTGCCTTTAACTTTGTTTCTGGCAGAAAAAAAATACAAAGCCTTTAACGCATTGGAGGCCTTGACGTGTCAAGGCAGTATGCTAACTATGCTGTGGTAGCTCTAAATCACTTCTGAAAAATTACCTTCAGACTTCTTTTGTCAGATAGATGCAAAACCAAACAGAGAATTTGCTCACCGGTGTCAGGGCACAGAGCACGCTGAGCACTCCACACTCAGTAGTTTACTGATCACTGTATTAAACCTGCAGGTGATGTCCCACTTAAACCAAAGCCCTTACCCTGCTAGGTGCTGTGTCTTTGAATATATTCAAGAAAGAAAGGTCTTATGTGATTTGGAATATACCCAATTTCGAAGTCCTGTCTTATATTTATCCTGCTTTAAATGCTTTGGAGCTAGATAAAATACTGATGCATTAATCATGGAATAGTTGGGTTGGAAGGGACGTCAAGGCCCACCCAGATCCACTCCTGTCATGGGCAGTGACACCTCCCACTGGATCAGGGTCTCCAAGCCCCATTCAGCCTGGTCTTGAATCCCTCTAGGGATGAGGCAGTCACACTCCCCTGGGCAACCTGGGCCAGTGTCTCACCACTCTCATAGTGAAGAAATTCCTCCTTGCGTCTAGTCTAAATCTAATGTTTAAATGCTGCACAGCAGGGCCATGAGAAGTGTCATTGAACCCCCTGCAGCTCATTCCCCTGCAGTGATCCCAGGGCAGTGCCACATCCCGCAGCAGCAACCGGCCAGGACAGCTCTGCAGGGACACATTTCTTCTTTCCACAGACCTGTTTTAAATTCAGAAGTACAAGTGTTTAATCTCCGTCTAGAAACTTTTTGTTACTGTTAACTCTAATAAACCTGGTTATTTCTCTTTGTCATATCAGATGGCTAATCCCTCTATTGAGTTCGAGTCCTCAGTCTAAATGCTCTGCCATGGCATTGCCCCTTAGCATTTAGACTAAGGACTCAGCTCTGATAGGGGGATTAGACATTTTATATTGCCACGTTCCGTATTCTAATACATTTGAGGCCAGAAAATAATTTCCTTTGCACAATTTTGGATTGCTGCCTGTCAGCTTCAATGAAAGTTGCCCGACACTTGCACCGAGAGATCTGGAATGTGGCATTTCTAAGCCAATGAGAGCATATAATATACTCTTGAGCAGAAAATGGAGAAGAAAAAAATGTGCTGTCCATTTCGGTTTACTCACACAGTCTTACCTGTTGCTTGTGGTGCTCGTGGTCCCCTCTGCAAACACGTGTGGGAGGGAGATCCTGCTGCCTGTTTATCTAATTGTCTCCTAGCTCATAGAGCATAGCTCATCAGCAAACTCTACTTCGGAAGTGACCGTAGATAACTCATGAATTTCACATCAAATCTCCCTCTTTCAGAAGGAAGGTGATAACCTTAAAAGAGGCCCATAATCTAATCATTTCTGCAGAAAGAGGCTTAATACATGCAAGGGCACGAGTAAGCCCTAAAAACAAAACATGGAATTATAGCGCTGTGCTTACCAAGAGGGTTGTATGCTGATTATCTCCAACATTTTGGGCAAAGACATTACAGTTTGGTTATCAATTATGATATTCTTGTGCCAAGACTTTCCCCCCCTCCCCCGAATTAATATTCTTGCACAATTATCACCAAGAAAAGAGAAAGGAACATCTTTGGTTGGGTGGGATGCAGTCCTGCATTGTAACCTGTTTGACTTTTCTCTTCTGGTCACTTTTCCAATGATTTTAGTGTTGGCAAAAGGTCTTTTCAGGACATTTCCAACCAGAGCTTAAAACCCAGCAGAGTGTTATCCTGATAGCACAAACACATTTCTCTGATAGTGTGAGGCAATTTGGAGAAACAAAACAAAACAAAACAAAAAAAAAAAAAAAAAAGAGAAAAAGGAGAAAGTAGCAATAAGGGGAAAGAGATCTTGTTTCTCTTCTTCAAAGGGTTGGTGAAGGGAACCTTTCTAACGCTTGAGGGAAGTGAACTCAGCATGTGATGGTTTTAGATTGTTCTGAGCATGGTAGTGATAGAGAATGAAAAATATGTGCTCTAACTTCTCTGCAGGAAAGTAAAAAAACCACAGAGCTGGTCCCAGGTCTGCTCTAAGGAGAGTTCTGGTGGTGCAGAGCCAGGTCTCGGTGTGCTCTGATGGTCAGGTGGTTCGGTAATGATGAAAATGAAAACTACAAGGGGCCATTCCGTCTTCAGAATACGCTGGTACAAAACATGTTCGTGCTTTAGGCACTCCCATCTAAACACAAGTTTACATTTTTATTCACTTCATCGTGAAACTCCACAAAAAATATGATTTCTCAAGTAAAAAGAGCCTGATTTTGTCATAGAAAATCAAGTACACATTCAAGACCCCCCACAAAAAACTTCCTGCTTTTTGAGATGAGAGCACATCTGAATGAATAGTTGTTAAAAGTCACTAGCAAGAAATACAACGTTGAAAAAACAAACAAACCAACCAAGTGCATTTGAATATGTAGAGCTGACATGCAGTTCTGCTATGGCTATGGGAGCACTTTCTCTGTTCCACTAACCTAGAAACCAAAGGGAAGTCAAGAGGCCTCACTCCACTCTATTTCTTCTAGTGTTGAGAAGTGATTGATGAGAAGGTAGCTGCCTGAAGGAACAGCAACGCGTCTCTCCACTGATAAACCACACCAGGGGGAGGCAGATGAGCCACCGCACAAGCAGGAAGACCTTGAGGTGACAACAGCTTGGGCCATGACAGGAACTACCCAGGCAGCTATTTTAAGACACTGAGCAATTCCTGTTGTCAGGAACTGGTGGCACTAGAAGCTGGAGCTGCATCAAGGAGTCAAGGCTTTTTTACAGATTTTTGGCTTGATGTGGTGCTGTTACCATAAATGTAATGAAAACACCTTTCATGGGCTCACTGCTTCATACCAAATTGCACAACTATCGCTGCTTACATCCTTGAAACAATTAAAAGAAAACACAACCACATTTGCAGGCAATTCTCACACCCTAATCATAGAATCATAGAATAACCAGGTTGGAAGAGACCCACTGGATCATCGAGTCCAACCCTAATATCTCTGCTTTCTTGCAAGACCATTGATACAAACCAATATAAGCAAATCAAAGGACAAGATGATTAAGGCAGGTAGCCATTCAGGCCAGCACTAGCCCCTTAACCCAATCTTTTCAGCCAGCCTCCAGACCCAGTGAGTGCCCAGAGTGAACTGCTCACTTCAAGAACATTTCTAACTCCACTTCACGATAGAGACACGACTCACTAGGTTAAGCTTAGTCCCTCTGAACACCCAGCAAAGGGAAGGGCTCAGAAAATGCAAAGAAGATAATCACTGGAAGAGAAGCAGGAGGTCTTAATTCACTTAAAGATAATAGTCACAGCATCTCACAGACACTTTTCTTCATTTCTCCCCCCTGCAGCCTCTTGCCAAGCTTCTCTCTGCTATTAATGCTCACTCCTACGCTTTCCATGCGTGCAGGGTCATCATGGAGTAACCGGCTACAATATGTTTGGCACAGTCTGGAGTAGCTGGGGTCGCACCATTAGACTGTCATTTTCTTAGAACTTCAAAACAGCCCAAAAATAAGAAAAAGTAGCATTTGGGAAGGTTTACAACATATGGCTACATGAGCAAATCTTAGGCATATGGCCTATCAAATGCACTCAAGATGTGTGAAAGCCCATTCAGTGATCCCCAGTCAGTTATTACATAAGGTTTCACAAGACTAAGGAGCTAGGTGCCTTTATCCATCTCAGAAATAGTCCAGGGGCACTCCAGCCGCTTGAGAAAGGTTAGAATTCACCTCATTTCAAGTGCATTCATTAACTTATTGCCTGGGAATTTGAACAGTAAGTAACTCACCTTTGGGATTTCTCATCTTTGGTTCAGGCACTGAATAGAATTCAATTCTAAAGAAAGAAAAAAAGGAATGATCAAAATACTTATTTAATTTAACTTCATCCTGGATATACAGGATATACCAGTTCATCCACTGTCTCCTAAAAATGAAAGCGATAGTAGGTATTGTTGATCGTATTATCCCACTGGGAGACAGAAATAAACCTGAATGCGGAAATCTAAATCATGACATGCAATTTACTGAAACAAAATAAAACCTGAAAGAAATGCCGCATCTTCTCCTTTTTTATAGCAATATCCAATGTAAAAATGACAAGAATGGCAATTTGTAATAATGAAGAAGTAACAGATTATAGCAGATATTTTGTAATGGCCCAAACTCGTTCTATAAAGGTGTAACAGCTTTCCTCTGAGAACTAAAGTGAATCCTATTGTCTTAAGTATTGCAGTGAATCATGAAAATTATGAGTTTGAAAGGTGCCTTGTAAGAGCATAACCCTACTGCTTTGCTATAACACAATCCCAGATAAAGGCATCAGTCTTAATTTACACAACAGACACTCACTGAGAGAGCTGCAAGTTGTCAGGCTAGTAATATGAATTTTAATGTCAATTGTAGATTATTAATAACTAACTCAGAGAAGTTATGTTGCCTAAACATTTCAGTGATTGACTTTAAAAAAAGAGAGAATTTCCTTTTAGTTTCAGCTCGTCCCTCTATCTTTGGGTTTGCTTTTGTCTTAGGACTTGTCATCTGCCCCTGGTAGTGGGTGAATGCATCTTCTGCTGCAATAGGTATTATTCTTGCCCTTCAGTTCAGCTCAGCTCCAAGTGCCCTCAATGATCACTTCAAAAATGTCAGCTCTGGTGTTTGTCAGTGCTAGTAAATCAAGGGAGAGCTAAAAAATAGCAATTTCTCCAGAAGTACACCTGAGATTCACTGCTGGAAACTCAATTCTGCCCCAGTCAAGACTCACAAACTGATTTCCAGACCTGACTGAAGGGATTGCACCTCTCCAGTGGATGCTCTGGAACTGAAGAGCAAAAAGAATACTACACAGGGATGAGGGTCAGTGACCAGGCATGGTGATGTAAAATAAAAAAGAACCAACAAACAATTTTTAAAAGAAAAACACCACTGTGTTGGAAGGAGCCTATTTCTCCAGGAAGAACGATTCTTTTGCAACCATCTCTCTCTGCAGCCACCTCCCATCTTCTCCGCACCAGCTCCAGGAACCAACGAATCTTTCAGCAAACAGCAAGCAGTTTCTGCCAGGTTATCTTCCCTGAGGAGAACAGCTGGGACTCAATATACTTCAGTGAGCATTTGCTTTACAAGGTTCATTAACATTTACAGAGAGTGCATAAAAGTTTGGATTTCACCTCTGACAACCTGTTCACGGGCATTGCTGGTCCCCACTGGGCTGGGAGGAGGAAACAGGAGAGCTGGCAGCTTGGTGGTGAGTCCAGCCGAAGGCTCCGCAGCATCCCAGGAAACGTGATCAGCAGCACAGACAGTAAGCGAGGTGCTCTCAAACACCGCTGGCCAAGGACAAACAAAATTCAGAGACAGTGTTAAGAGAAAGACTAAAGGTGGAAGGCCAACAGGATGGTAAGATAGGCATTAAGCAATGTTCAAAATAAATAAGGAAGGAGAAATCATGGGAAGCTGCAGCATCTTATGCTGCAGCTTCCCATGATTTCTCCTTCCTTATTTATTAACAGAGACTTTGGAGCAGTGCATCCTTCATCACCCCATAGCTACCAGTTTTTGGACTCTCAGCACCTTGAGGCAATGACTTTTTCCATGTGCTGACCAAGATGGGGCCTAACTTGGCTATCTTCCAGCTTTTAACATAATACTGAAGAGTTTAATAAAAATCAACAGTCTTCAGTGAAACACTATTGCCCACAAATACCTCAGTGACCCACACCTCAGTGCACAAGCAGTCAAAACAGAAGTGCAAACAAAAAGCTTTACATCAGGACAAACCACATCCCATATATTTGAATGTGCTTTCTATTATAAATCACCCGTGAAGGTGATAAATGTGTGCACTTAAAACAAAACACACGCTTTGCTCAACGGGGCTGTTCAGCATAACAAAGCTGCCCGAGGGCAGCTGAGCTATAATAAGTGTATTGCTCTTATTGGCATTTTTTTGTGGTCTAGAGGAGTGCGCAGCAGCAGGGTTTCCCAACCCACTGTTCGGTTTGTGCTTTACCCTGCGAGAGTTCCTCGCCACGCGGGCCTGAAGAAATGCTGCGAGCAAATGGCCCGGCAGGTGCTCTGCCCATCGCGATGGGTGGTGGGACGGGGCTGTTGTACTTGGCATGCAAAGCTCGCCACCCAGGCAGCCTCTGCCGAGCTTATTCCAGGCAGTTAGCGACACTTGTCCTTCTGTTACACGGACTCCGTCTCTAACACCTTCATCTCATTACCTGGAAGGTTACGTTTTACAGGAAAGATAATTATCTGATTCTGTCAGCTGTTGTTTGATTTCTGTATTCCATTCCGGAGAGATTTTTCTCATAACAATGTCTTTGCTAATGGACACTCTTCCGTGCTGCCCATTTATAACACCTTTCCTATTATACCTGCCAGACGAAGTCTGACACCGCACAACAAACATTACTGAATTAAACCTTAGCTGTAAAGTAAGCAGGTCTTATTATACCCAATTTTACAGTTGGGTAAACTTACATAGCGGAGACAGTTAAATGACTTTCCACAGCATTACGGAACGAGTTGGTAAAGGCACAGAGCTTAGAAAAGTTCAGCTCTCAGTCGCTTGCTCCAAGCCCCCCTTTGAGAAAGTAAATTTATTTAAGCATGTGGTTAATGTTAAGCTTATGAGCAGGGGGACATTAAGCCATTACAAAGCTCCCTTCCTTCAACATGCCAAAAACCTGCTGTCAGCCAGCGACAATAGGATATTAATCGCGCCTTCCACCATCCCCACAGTCAGAAGGCAGCGATGATTTATTTCTTTGCAACAAAAGGATGTGACATTCACGGCTTCTCACACAGAGGTGGAGGAAAACACGCCAGGTCAGGGGACGTTTGGGAACTGTTTGACCCCAGAAGTTAAAAGAAAGCTATGGTAAAGCAAGTGAAATGAGAAAAAGTGATACCGCTGTCAGAAACAGGAGTAGAATTCAGACGTTCATAGGAATGCCAGCAATCCCAGGGTTTGCTTTTCTCTCAAAGGTATCAGTCTCTGAAAATTAACTCGTCGGGTATAGGCAGTGATGGAGTCACCTGCTCCAAGGTGACAGGCAAGCCGGCAGTGCCAGGGACCAGCTCAGCAGTTAGAACTGAGCCCCAGCCTGCGGCACAGCCTGGGAGCAGAGCACAGACCTGCTTTTCCATCCTCCACCTGCTGCAAGACTATTCAAATCTGAACTTTTTCATTATGGTCCTTTCTGATTACCTGGCTGTCTGTAAACAGACACTTTTTCTCTTCTGAATGCCCAATTCATCCTCTTTGCTTCATTCCACAGTGCTCTGTTTTCACATCACAGCTCAAGGAAGCTGCAATTCCATTACAAATATTACCTCGCCATTATTGGCAGAACAAGGCAGAAGGAGCTGGCCGTGAAGAGAAGAGGGGTTTTATTTGGTAACAATCGAGACAAATTAATGACTCCAGAGGGGACTGTGCTAAATGCAGGTGCTGCAAGGGACAAGGGGATTCAGGAGTGCAATATGGGACTTGTGGGATGCGAGGACAGAGCCTGCAGGTTGGTTAGAAAGGCAGCTGAGGAAAACAGGGGAGAACGTAAAACCAGAATTATTCCAAAATCAAGAAAGTCAGTCATTGGTATATTTGGTAAGTCCTTGAGATGGGAAATTGTTCTTCAGCTTAACCTGGAATTTGCCATCAGACAACACGCGTGGAACCATGCTCTTACACCTCATTTTATCAATAATTAATAACCTCAGAAACTAGGAGAAGAAGAACTAATTAAATCCTAAGAGAAGAGAGGCCACTGTGTAACTGGAGGAAGAATACCAGGCCAGGCTAGCAAGAAGCTGAGACTTGGTAACAAATCCATCCTTCCAGACACTTCCTTCTACACCAGACCCCAAGTCCAGCCTCCCATCTGTAAAGCACTTGAAAAGAGGTCATGGCCCAGGAGCAGCGCTCCTTCCCCCTGCCTCTAGCTCACTTTTGCTGTCCTAATTGAGTTTTTGTGCTGAAAATACATTTCTTCCGGAGGAACAAGAAAAGGGCACAGCAAATCCTGGCTGCTGTCCAGGAAACTCTAGTCATTTCAACATCGTCCTAAGATTTAGACCCTAAAATGAATTATAAATGGACCAATTTTGCACTGCTTAATGGAGACTTGTACATGGTGGAATGGGGATTCCAGGTCTCCTGCCAGCTGGGGTAAAAGCTTTAGAGGCGCCGCGCATTTCCTAACTCAGGAAAAACTCATTTGGGATTCCTTATCAGTAAATTCAAGGTGCCGTGAGCCAGATAGCCATCTCATTTCCACTGGCATAAGCCCAAAACACGATTACCTGCCTGAGTGGGGGAAAAGGAGAAGTGAGGAGAAACCAGGTCACAGTGAGACCTTTGGGGTTCTGCAGAGAGGGACTGTGGTGAACCCCACTTGGTTTTATAAACAAATCCAAAGGCAGACAGGCAAAAGATGCTTATGTAAACACCAGCTCAGAGCTCAAGCTCCCTTCTCTTTCCATGACACTTGCTGAGCTGAGTTTAACTCCCATCCCCAGAGTTTTGTCTCCCAAAAGGACCATTTGGGACAGGTGAGGGCACTAGCAATGTGCTAAACAGGGCTGCATCTTTTATCTAAATCTCTCAGCAATCACCTTTCCCACTAACTTCTGGCAGATTCGTGAGGCCAGCACTTCAGAACTAATCGCTAATCAAGTTATTCAGCCAAGGGCAGCTGCCCATCCTGCGGGACCGGCTCCTTTCCCCCCATTTCAGCAGCTGCTGAGAAGGACAAGCACCAACACGCTCTTTGCTCACCAAAACACTTGGGGCAAACTCTCCTTGCTCAGTCCAGATGACATTGTGCCCCGCAGAGGAGTTGCCACATTAAGGCCTCCTCAATGCCTGTTACATAAAGACAAAGGAATAAGCTGCATTTCATCATGTGAGCTTTTACAGCCAGAAAAACCAAGCACGTGTCGATCCCGCTGCAGTTTCATCCGCTCTCTGGTCTCCACAGCATATGGTCTGATGGTGCTATTCCATTTGCTGTCCCTGGGAGAGCAGTTTGAAACGGAGAGAAATAGCATGGTACATTTGACTTTATGGGGTATTAAAAGGGCTACAGCGAATGGTGGCCGAGGCACCAACGTGCATTATTTATAGTGCAATTGCACTTTCTCCTAAACGACCCTTCAGATGGGTCAGGCCTCAGACATTCATATTAAGGTCTTGTTAAATCCAAAGAAGTCAAAGCTTTATCCAGCAATGCAGATTCCTGAGTTTAATATTAAATTACTTACAACTAAAATTCCTCCAAAGCAGTTCTCTGTGAATGACATTACTCACTTCTCAGGATAGGGGCAGACACAGATTTTACTAAAACCTCAATTCACCTAATTTTTTCCCCTTTTTGGGGGTGGGAGCTCCTAACATACCATAATCTCTGTATTTTCAAAATGTTAGGACAAAACCAGGCTCCTTTTTTTTTTTTTTTTCTCCAGCAACGCTGAACATGAGAGTTATCCAAGGGATCTCTTTGAGCTCAGGTACCAGCCAGGTCCATGAAAATCTAATTTGCGCAGAAAAAATGGCACCAGTTCTGCACTGCAGAGCGCTGCAGTGAATCGGTGCACCATTTCTCTGCTATTGCCATGTAGACCTTGTAGTTTGCAGGGAAAAGCAGAGCCTGCCTAGGTGGGCAATGAAGTTTTCCAGCTAAAGGAGACCTCTCCGAACCGCTGCAGCACCCAAACACTGCTCAGCACCCTGCACAGCCCTCTTTTTTTTTGTGGATAGGATTTGCTTTAGCCAGGCTGGAAGACAAAATAAAACCTAAGAGCTTGGCAAATTAATCAGGGCTCTCTGTGACAAAGGTACTAGAGAAAAGGAATCAGAACAAACCCTTGAGCACAGTCAGGCTACAATCCTCCAGGAAACACTAACATTAAAGACTCACTTCTCAGCCTACATTTTCTATCCAATTATACCTGGCAGCTGCTTGTCTCACAGCCCTGCATGTTCCTTTCTTTGGGGCACAGTTTTGTGGTTGGAAGAGGTGAGATGACATGGTTAGATTTTCTAGCAGGGTTGGAAATCGCTGCTGTCCTTTCTCTGGACTCCCTGCATCCTGCATAAAACTCCCTAGCAGGTAATTAATGCCAAGTTCAAAGGATGAAAGCAGGACGTTGGCCACCCAGACTCTTGCACCCTGGAAGGAAGATACCACCTCAGTATTCCCAGTGAGGAACAGCCACCTTGGTCATAAGCAAGTAGAGCAGAAATACCATCTCAGCAGCAAATTAATGGGTACATATTTTTATGAGACTTGATAGCACTTTAATTGATTTTATTGCAATTTATGGCATTTGCATAATGATGTGAGTCAATATGAAGATAGCGAAGCAGGAGGTTATAAAAAGCAATTCAGAATCCCGTTCTCGTGGAGTTGGGTCCAATCCTAGTTATTTAACATTTCTGTTTTCTTATTTTTGGTAACGCAGTTGTTTTGCGTATCTTTCAAAGCAAGTAGCAGCATCCTGGCAATATGCTGACTGGCGATAGCATCTGACAGTGCTACCTAGGAAAAATCCGATATCATCAACTGATGGAATTAAATCTCTAATTACAGGATTGTGAAACCAAGAAATCAAATTTACCTTGTTAAATCCCTCAATAAAGGGCTCCTCCATCAAACCAGAAACAGTGCCAGCTCAGTGCTTTAGCCAAGCCACATCCCTCCAACCAGCACTGGCCTGAAACCTGAGCTGTGCCCTTGCACCAGGGACACAGGCCATCTTACTATCCAAAGCACAAGACATAAAGATGATTAACAGGACAATATTACGACTCAAATGTGACTAAAGAAGAACTTATTAGCCGTGAGCAATTCCTTAGATCAAACAGTATGGAAAAGCTTATATGCTGAATCGATGCAGCACTGATCCAGTTGAACGGTAGACTCGTAGGGAAGTAAATATGAGATTATCATCATTATTAGAGGGGTTTTTTTTCCCCAGCGCTGATGGCACAGCAGTCATGATCTATAACTGCATTAAAAGCAGCACTCAGTAAACAAAGCTTGGCCAGCATCACGCAAAATGACTGCTGGAAACAGGAGCTCTGCCCACAGCCACCTCATCTGACAGACTTTTCTACCTTGGCAAAAAACAAACAGCCCCGTGAAGGATCGGTTTCCATCGTGCATTACAATCCACTGGCTCTGTTCCATTTGCTATCAACAGGACTAAACCAGGAGATTTTTCATGTTCTCCTAATGGACTCCAACAACTGTGAACTGTTGGAATGAGAACTGTAGTTACAACAAATAGAAAAAAAAACTCCAAACCCTGTAATTAGTCCTTATTAATGAACTTGCGGAAGTAATTACACTACCTTTCAACAGAAAGCATTATATCTTGATATATTATTATTGTGGTTGTTGTTATTAAATAGGATCCTTTCTCGGTTCTCCTGCTTCTCTGGATCTTGCCTCACACACAATTATCCAACAGGCACAATTTTTAGTAAACTCACACAGCACTTTAAGGACATATTGCAGCTCAGGGATTCCTATTTTAATACCAGCAGCTAAAGAAATTAAAGAAACAAAACATGAGAGAAGATGTAGGAATTCATCAAGTCCAGACCAAATCCAAGTAATTGCTTGTTTCTTCAAATGCATAAAAACTGGTTTGGTGCTAAGAGCAAGCTCATAGCAGCTAGAATATGGCATTCTTTGAAAGTAAAAGGAACAAAATCAATCTTTAAAGTAAAGTGAGTTTTTCAGCTTTGCTGTAGCTAGAACGGCACCCAAGAAAACAATGCCTGTGATCAATAATTCACGGCTTGCTCTAATGGCAGAACATCCTGCTACCACTTTGCTTGGCGCCGCAAAGGCATCATCTGGGCAGCAAAAAGCTGTCCCAAAGCAGGTCTCACAATACCCATGAATGAGAGGAGAGGGTCAGACCGAGACTGTAACTGCCCTCTGGGAGCAGGACTGGGGAACTGCCCAGCCCAGTAATGACCCCAAAAAACCCTGGAGAAACCCCGACCAAAGCCCAAGCAGGGACTCGAAGGGGCTCTACCCAAAAGGTGCAGCAGGAGGAATCACAACTCATCCCAACACGAAGCTGCGTCTGTGTGGCAGAAAGGGACAGCGTAGATCCATAAAATACATGATGCTTCTGTTCTAGCCAGCTCACCCATTTCTGATCCTGCAACTTCACATGATCAAACGCTGCCCCAAATAAAGTTGCCATTTTAATTAATTGCAGAAAAAGAGTAAAGCCCAGGACTTATACTAGTCAATACTTGGACTTTCTTTCAACTGACAGTCCAAAACCACTTTTAGCTTAATAATCCTCACAGCAGCTGTGTGATGTAAATGGGTTTCATCACACTCGTTTTATAGATGAAAAATGCAGGGACAATAAAATAAAGTCACAGTGCCCCAGTAAGACCGACATCACGTAAAGTCATTAGGCAAGAAGGTAGCTGGGGTGGAAAGCAAAAACCCTGACCAAGAGAGCACAAAAATCCAATCCACAGGTCTGGGATGGGAGCATTTCTCCTTCCTGGCCCCTTGGAGGAGACAAGCAACTCAAGTCATTCCATTCTATGATTGAGTGCGCCTGTACTCTCCAAGACAAAATTACATCTACAGATGGTCCAGACAAAAAAAACACAGCTAATTTTAGCTTAGACAGAACCTCGTGTATATCTCTGGGGGAATAAAATTAGATGCACTTTATGTACTTTCTAAATTATCAAGAAGATCTTACTCCGTAAATAAGCATCCACCAAAACCTAATCTTCTGCTCTCTAGAACGCTCTTCAGTATTTAGTTTTTACATGAAATATCACAAATAGCAAAAGAACAGAAGCACATTTCTTTTCATACATCTACACGGACACATTTAGAGCTGGATATTTTTTGTCTATCTTGTAAAATCCCATTATCGCACAGTAATGTGTCCCTAGTACCCTTTATAGATTATTTTTCTGCTTTTCCAATTCTGTTAAATAATTAGTGGTAATTGCCCTAAGCAAATGGTTACCAAGCGATCCAATACTGTCAGTAAGCTATTTGTGCTTTTGAGATGCCCTTGTCTTCACATGCTTATGTCAGTGGAGGCCAGAATAGGATAGTCAATATGAACACCTACCTCACCGCTCTCAGGATTCAAGGAGGCAACTAGCAGAGGATTCACATCAAAGCCTACAAGTTTCGGCATAAGAAAATGGGGGTAGGATGGTTGGGGTGAAGACTGGGGAAGCCTGAGTGTTCAGTGTCAAACAACTGAGATTTTAAAGCCTGCTCCTTGGAGCAACAACACAAGAATAACGTTAAAGGCCATCATGCCTTTATGCCATTGCATAAAATGAAAGAAGCCCAGGCTTACCTGGAAGACCTCTTCTCTGGGATTAATTACCCTTATTATGGATGGTGATCTTCAAGTTCACTCTCAGTAGTCAGCAGGAGTGAGTGGTAAGCACAAAAGTACAGACAAAAGGCAATTTTCAGGTTTTACACAGTGGTACGTGGAATAATGATAGTGTTTATGCTATTCAGTACATTTCATATGAGGAATTTTAAGTTACTTGCAAACAGGAACTCTTAAAATTCCCTCCTGTGGGACATTTTACCATCCCTTTACAAATAAGTGAGGCAAAAAGCCGTCTGCAGCTACTTCAGACAAAGCTGTCAACAGTGATGATGTCTCTCCTGTACTGAGAAGTTGTGATGCCGAATCGTGGCTTGGGTTTCAGGACTGCTTTTAAAATAATGCATATCCTTTAGGTATCACTATCATTTCATTACCTCATTCCTCCATACTACTCACTTATACCAGTTGTCCAAATTCTTGTGTCAAGGAAGGTGATGCTGCCCCTCTGTTCCTCTCTTGTGAGACCTTAGGACAAGGGGCAATGGGTGTAAACTGGAGAGGGGCAGATTTAGACTAGACACAAGGGGGAATTTCTTCACTATGAGAGTGATGAGGCCCTGGCCCAGGTTGCCCAGAGCAGTGGTGGCTGCTACATCCCTGGAGAGGTTCAAGGCCAGGTTGGATGGAGCTTGGAGCCCCTGAGCCAGTGGGAGGTGTCCCTGGTCATGGCACAGGGTGGGACTGGATTATCTTTAAGGTCCCTTCCAACCCAAAGTATTCTATGATTCTCCACGTCATACAAGCCTTTTTAAGCTTACTAAAGCATATTAGTACTTACATAGCCTAGATTTCCAGAACTGCCATGTGCTACTTTAATTTGGGTTTTGACCCTTCAGCTCTTTAGAGATGAAAATCAAAACCTTCCAAATCTACTGATTAAACGACCATCTTTATAATAAGGACATAACTATATAATTCCAGTCAATTCAGAACATTCTAAAGTACTGCTCGTGGCACCGCTTCTGGATAAAAATAAATGTTCAAACAATTTCATACTTCAGCACAGTGATAACTCTGCGATGCATCATCCTGGATCCACATAATTATGAAGTAAAACTAAAGTGTATTTTAAAAGACCTTTTTCTCATTTCTCATATATGTAAAAGTCTCATCGCTCATGCATGCCCAATCCCTGTAATTGCAGAAGAGGCACTGTAGCATTGCTGTTTTGACAGCGTATTCTAAGCAATTTTTCATTCTCAGGGAGATATTTTTTTCCTTTCATTCTCTTTTTTTTTTTTTTTAATAAAGTAAGACAAACCTAATAACCCATTACTCATTGCTTCTAGCAACATCCAAAATACTCAGCAACAATTAAAGAGAAGAGTTCTCCCAGCATCACTGTGGCATCCAGCAAAGCTGAGTGATGCTTCTCAGAGATGCCTGGAATCAGCGACCAGCCTTGGGGCCCAGCAGATGCCACCGAGCTCGTGTCCCACCTCAAGGGCAAAGCAACTGCAGTACTGACCAAGACAAGAGATGCCTGGAATGAACAACCAGGACTATTGACAATGAGCCTTGGGGCCCAGCAGATGTCACTGAGTTCGTGTCCCACCTCAAGGGCAAAGCAACTGCAGTACTGACCAAGATAAGAAAAAAAAAAACAAAACCCAAAATAGAAATAAGAATGTGTCCAGGCACCACAGGGCTGCCCTTGCACTCAAAGCCAGGGCTGCCAGGCTGCAAGAACAACACTGCTCTGGGATCCTACGGGGGTGGCTGGACAAAGCCCACCTTTCCCACTCTCATGACACTTTTTCTTCTCTTCTACCTGCTAGCTTGCCTCTTCATATCTGTCCAAATCTTGGCAGAAAGGCATTGGATGTGCACCCGCCTCTTCTATTTTTGCTAAATGCAACATAGAACCAAGCTCCAAAAACTGGGGGGGGGGGGGGCGCAGACCAGAAACACCCCCTCTCCACTGTTGGTGAAAACCAAGGCACAAGTTACTGTTCCCCCAATGCTGGACCAAGGCGATAGCACCCAAGAACCTACCTATACCACAAGCAACCTCCCTACCCCTTCCCCAGAGCTACACGAGTGTCAGGCTTTGGCTACAGCCCAGCTGTGACATAAGTTCTTGCTCTACCAAAGCCACCCACCTCCATGGCTATTACCAGCTACGCAGCCCATAAAGCACAGAAAGTAGGCATTATTTCATGCTGATAAGTATTTTGCAGCCACATGTCCAATCTCTTTTTTGGATTTCAGTAAAATCTTATCAAAATAAATAAGTCATTTATATGCAGGATTGTATAAACACTCTCCACTCTGTCTTTGTCTTCCTGAGAAAGCGGCAGGCTTACATTTGCCTCTCAGTTACCTGGATAAACAGATTGCTAATATAACCAATATATGTGATAATATTCCTAAAGCATCGTTTTACAAAAGGGTAAAATTATTTGACCCAAACAATTCCCAACATGCTTTATAGGTTGCTGGTGATAGAAATCTCTCCTGCCTCTCACTTTAGCATAAATGAAAAAACAACTACAACAAAAGCCCTTCGAAATACATTTAAAAACAAAATAAAAATCTGCAAATCTCCAGAAATTACTTTCTCACTGGCATGAGCAATTTTGACCTCATCATACATCTGAGAAGTTCTGGCTCTCATTTTAGAAACTGCTCAGCCCTAGATACATCTGTTTTAGCCGAGGTTTGATGTGCCAGATCAGTCCCCGGCTCACGAAGCACTAAAGAGGGAGATTTGCAGAAGTATTTAGGTGCCTCAAAATTAAGACGGGCACCTCATGGGATTTGAAATGAATGGGAACCAGGCTATTTTTGTCAAGCTCTGTAAGAATTCATCTGGGCTTCTTAACAGGCAGTAGCACAACCAACACTTCCATCATATTCCAGCATGGGTAGTCCAACACATACTCACGGCTGCACACCTGCATGTTCAGCATGGTCCGTGCATTAAAAATGGTCCCAAGCACGTGGTTTGGGGATAAAGTGAAGAAACATTCGCATGAGCCGTACCCAGCAGAGTCCTGAAGCTCTATCATCCCTGCAGGAGATGCCCTGGAGGTCACTGCCATCAGTCGATACAGGTGACTCCTGTGAGGCACAAGACCTGGAATTCCCGCTGCAGCTTCATATGTGACTCAACAGCAGGGGAAGCCCCAAATGTTCGTCAGGAATTACCTACTCGTGCAATAATCCTAAAAATACTTGCTACTGACTGCCGGTCCCATTACTGGCTCCAGTTGGAGTTTATGTAGCAACAAGCCTTCACTGCCTTTCAACTCCAGCACATCAGTGGGGCATGGTCAACCAAAATCAACTTCAAATAACCTCAGTTGCTTTAGGGTTGTAAATTGAGCTTAGGAAAAGTTGAGGTTGTGGTCAGGGAGAGCACACGGGTGCCGGCTGTGCTGTGCTACCCAGGCCAGCAGGACACGTACCCCATTTTTTCTGGCACCCACTTTACATTCAGTGGGCTGTGCAGGCTTGTCCTAAGAAAATCAGTCTTTTTCTCATCTAATCTAATTAAAATTTCACCCTCAAGGAGGCCAGCTCACTTTCTGTTCAGCCCAGACACTGAGAGCAGATTAAGCAGCATCTTATTTATTTCACACCAGGCTCGTTCCATGCTCTCTCTGCCCAAGAACAGCCTTGCGGTATCTGGTTTGCTTTTAGGAAATGTCCACATCCACGACCCAAAACCCTTCTTCCCTTTTCTAATTGTTGACAACAGGCCTGAGTCTAAATCCAGGGCCTGTGCCAAATGGCTCTGAGCTTGCATTACAATCAGCTGGACGAGAAAGAGATCTTTATTTCTGTTTTATCTTCCTGTGCCACAGTCTAGAGACAGAAGACGGGCAGCGAGGAGCCCTGCATCCCAATCAGGGGGCTGGCAATGCAGGGACTATGTGCAGGGAATCCTGAGCGTGAGAACTATACAACTGCTAAGTGTGATTAACCTCCCCTTTCCCTACCCTGCAGCCTCCACCGAGGCAAATTTGTACATGCTTAATTTTCATTAATAAATTCAATATGTATGTGCTTGCACATGTACTGCTGCCAAAGAGCTATAAAAAGAAAAGCCTGTGTGCTAGTTTCTTCCCCACAAATGGACTCTTGGAGGAAATATTTTCACGAGCTGTGCTTTTCTGAAGTTATGAGACCTCCCAAGATCTTGGCTGAAATGTTCAGGTTAGAGCGCAAGGAAGAGATACGTCAGTTCCTGATTTATGTTTAAATAAATGGCCTTGTTTTTTTAAAAGCTAAGCTCAGAGTATCTCAGAGTTACTTTAAGGGGTAGCATTTACGTGAGAAAACAATTTCCCTCAGCATTTCTTTTTTTTTGTCACTGTTGCAAGCATTCTGCGGGAAGGTTTTTTTGTCCTTGGTGTAATGATATTTAATAAACCATAATGTCACTAATTTGCCTCGGTTTCTAACGAGGCTAGGCTGAAAAGCTCTATTCTTTTCTTCCTGCATTTCCTTAATGAAATAAACTTCGTTCCCATCCTGTCTTTTTTTGCTGGGGCCTTTCATCTGCTTTTCAGCTATTCTTGAGCTTTTCAGCCCATGTCATAAGCTGCAATATAGGCATTGCCAGATCAAAAAAATGCTGCATTATCACCTCCAATTAAGCAATCATCAGACTAAGCGAACTCCCCAGGGAATAGGAGTGACTTTAGATCATTCAGCCTGGTGTCTCTGCTCTCTCTGGCTCTAAATTTTCATTTCTTGGGTTGCCACAGGGACATTATACTGGACAGAAATATTGCCATTGGTTACCCCAGCCAGCTCCAGGGCAGGAGGGGTTTCTCAGGCCAGATAGTCTGGAGGAAACCCATGATGTGTCACAGCTTCTTGTTCAAAAAAACCCCTCCACAACCAGACTATTCCGTTTAAATTACTAAAGCTGCACAGTTTTGTATATGCACTGAACTTGGCCTGAAATATTAAACCACACAGCAGCAGCAGCAGGGGATGCACAGCGATGGAGAAGCGTGATGCCATTAGAAAATCATTTCTGGCCTCCAAAGCTACTGGACAAGACAACTGCCAAGCCCTCCAGCAGCAGGAGAGAGCTTCTGAGTGGGATCATAGAATCACTAGGTTGGAAGAGACCCATCATATCATCGAGTCCAACCATTCCTATCAAACACTAAACCATGTCCCTCAGGACCTCATCTACCTGTGCCTTAAACACCTCCAGGGAAGGTGAATCAACCACCTCCCTGGACAGCCTGTTCCAGTGCCCAATGACCCTCTGTGTGAAAAACTTCCTCCTAATCTCTAGCCTAAATCTCCCCTGGTGGAGCTTGAGGCCATTCCCTCTCGTCCTGTCCCCTGTCCCTTGGGAGAAGAGCCCAGCTCCCTCCTCTCCACAACCTCCTTTCAGGGAGTTGGAGAGAGCAATGAGGTCTCCCCTCAGCCTCCTCTTCTCTAGGATAAACACCCCCAGCTCTCTCAGCCGTTCCTCACAAAGCCTGTTCTCCAGCCCCTTCACCAGCCTCGTTGCTCTTCTCTGGACTCGCTCCAGAGCCTCAACATCCTTCTTGTGCTGAGGGGCCCACAACTGAACACAGGATTCAAGGAGCGGCCTCACCAGTGCTGAGTCCAGGGATAAGAACCAACCTGGCCCTGCTGGTCACACCATTTTTGATACAAGCCAAGATGCCATTGGCCTTCTTGGCCCCCTGGGCACACTGCTGGTTCACGTTCAGTCGGCTGTCGACCAACACCCCCAGGTCCCTCTCCTCCAGGTAGCTTTCTAGCCAGACTTCTCCCAGTCTGTAGCTCTGCATAGGATTGCTATTCCCCAAGTGCAGGACCCGCCATTTGGCCATGTTAAACCTCATCCCATTAGACTCAGCCCAGCAGTCCAGCCTGTTTAGGTCAGCCCAGCAGTCCAGCCTGTTTAGGTCCCTTTGCAGAGTCTCCCTACTGCCAGCAAACGCAGTGTTCCAGTCAATGGCAGCCGGGGGTGGGGGGGGGTAAAACCAAAACAAAAAAGTATTTTACATCTCATTTCTAAAACGGCCTTCAAAATGGACACCCTCCCTGGGGATTCACCTCCCACAGAGGGAGGTCCCACTCCACACAGACACCACATCCTGACTTTTTCTATGGGAAGGAGAAGGGCAGCCAAAGTGTAGCCTTGAGAACAACTGTAACTCCGTGAAAAGAGTGTTTAAATCACGTTCTGATCCTAAATAATTCATCAGGCTCAGAGCTGGATAACCGGAGGTGAGGCGCCTCAGGACCAGTGTCTGGCTCTGGGGAAGACGCTTGCCCTTTGCAGAAAGGAGGAAACGTTTTACAGTGACCAGAGGGTCGGGAGCCTTCTCCCTGCAGCAAGACCTAGTGTCTGTCTTATCTAACATCTGTATGTCTTTATCTTAGGGTCTCTGAGGGCTCTGTGGGGAACACACCCCCCAGGGGAGCACTCCAAATCCACCCTGTGCTTTGCTCTCCTCTCCTCAGGGACAGCGACACCCACGCCTCAGCCCCCTCGGACTTTTTACATTTAATATTAGCAGGGGGTTTAAATATTCCAGGGTTTTTCCTTTGTGAAATTTATAAAATGCCTGTTGAAGTGCCATTCACGTTGAAAAGCTGCCTCTCTCCATCAAGGCTGTTTGGACTAAACACAACAATATAATAAACACTGGCCATTAATAATTGAGAAAAACTCCTTCCCTCTGTGTTATTTCTCATCAGAATGATGTGTTATTAGTTTATAGATATATATTTTTTAGCTGAAGGCTTTTTTGGCAGCAATTTGGCCTTCACAGTAATGGACTTTACTGTATGTAAAGCCTTGGAAAAATGATGTTTTTGAGAGAGGCTCAATAGTGAATGACTCCAGTTTTGAGAGGGAATTTGCCTTAGAGTGAAATAGAAAAATAGTGCCATCTTTTGGACTAAACAGCTCTGCCGGCATCCTGGCTGGGTGTCAAGACACCCAAACCAGCTTGCCCCCTCATTTAGGTTTGGCTATTGCTGTCTTCAGAAGTCTTATTTGTCCTAAAACACAATACATTTTGGATTCATTACATATGCAAAGGAAAAAACATCCGTCCCAGAGGTCAGGACTCTGCTCTTCGTTCTCCCTGCCATGCCCACCTGCATCCAGCCTTACACATATGCTTGAAAAGCATTGCAACAACAGGATATCAGACTTTTAACCTGGGATCTCATTTAACTGAGCTTCCAGCTGTAAATCAAAAGGGCAAATGCCATGAGTTCCTGAGCATCATGGAAAGACAGCTGTTTTACAAGCCTTTTCAGCAAAAACCACCTCTAGTATAGAAACAGAATGAATCATAGAATAGTTATCATAGTAAATATTTTCTCCTCTCTCTCTCTTTCTCTCTCTCTATATACACACACACCCCCCAATGCAGCCAAGTGCTTGATAATCTTTTTACGGCGATACCAGTCACTAAGTATTTGAGCTAGCAAGAGAGATTTTAGCCCTTCAGTCCCCCAGCTCGGTCCCTGCAGAACAGCTTCCACTCTTGTGCCCTCCACACCAAGAAACTGGTTTTGGGGGATTTTAAAACTACTCATTTTCAGGCCCACTTTTGACAAATTGCCATGATTCATTCCAGCGCAGAGCTCTGAAAATCAAGGGAGAGAATTTGAACCTCAGCTCTGCATTCAGTTGCTGATTGATTAAGGGTAGTAGTAGCTCAATAATCAACAACCTTAAAAGGTTACACTCCCAAAGCACATCACACCATGTTAAGATATTTCGCGTTCATCTCATAAGGATGAGTGAGATTTTTAATCAGTATCTTTTGCCTATAGATCACCTTTTCCTTCCTGCTGCCACAAACGAGAATCTCCAAATACTTTACTTTTTATTCCACGAAACCAATTCATTGGGACAATTTGGTAAATGTCTATCATGTTGAGAAAAGAACACGCTTTGGAGCTCTTTCTCCAGACCCATGAATATTACTCCACAGCACTGCATTTCACAAAGTTATTTTTGTTTCCTAGGCTCACAGAGAAGACAACGTTCTAGTTTTGTTCCAAAGATCGAGAGTTATTTGACACAGAGAAAAAAAAAATCGTAGGTGAGCCAGCATCCAGACATGTCCTGCAATTAAGATCCTGAGATATTGACTTTACATTGACATCAGGAAGTCTATTAAATGCTGCTGTGGGCAATATGTATTTGACATTGTACAGGTGCACAACACACTTGCAAAGCATCCAAACAAATGACAAAACCCTACAGAGCTGCAAAAATACCCTCCAGCTACAAGAGCAGGACAAAGCTACATCTTGATTAGTCAGCAAAGGCTGCAAACAGTGGTGATGGGGAGTCATTACCAGGAAAAATCGCTGTTCAAAGGCAGATGACATCTATTAAAAAGCCGCGAGAACCCAAACAAAGAAATATGAATTGAATTATATAGATATACATAGCTTGAAGACAAAACAACCGAAGGACAGAAGTCAACATGTATTTAATAGAGTCATTTCAACTGCCGAGCTCTGTAGAGATGTTCATATTCCATGGGGGGAAAAAAGCACATCACTTCACAGTTTAGCCATCCAAACCTTCCCTTTTTATGCAAGCTTTTATTATGTTGTTTCTTTAGGTGTCAGAGTTAGTTTGGCTTTTCGGTGGAGTGTTTTCTTTTTCCTTTTACACAGATAAGCTCATACAGGGAGATTCCTCTGACCTTGGAGACATTACGACTGGCTTAGCAATCATCTCGGATTTTATACAGGCTTTAAAAGTGAGCAGGAGTGTTTGCATAGACATCGCGGGGATATAGAGCCAGCTTCTGAAATGTTTGTCCTATAAAGACTCTAATGACATTGTGCTGGTTTTACTGCTGCTACAACACTAAACCGTATCACAACTGACACCAGACTTTTATGTCTGTAATGACTGTCATCTGCCAGCTCTACCCAACGCCTGATTATCTTGCTTAACCTTCACTTCCCAGCGATTAGAAATTGCAATGTTAAAATTCTTCCCTATGCCTTTGCTTCCCAGAGACAACAACCCGAAGCTTCAACACCAGCAGTGGCTTTTAAAAGAATAGAGATTAGAAAAACCGAAGAGCGATAGTAAAAAGAGGAAACCCGAGCTGCATCAATAATTTAACCATTTAAGGCATTGCAACTCTTTATTTGTTCTTCGGCTAGAGCATGTTTGAAATTCTTTTTTAAATGCCTTTTAGAAGAGGCAGCAGTTAGAAACCAGCCACACTGGATAAAGGCATCATCTGGAGCACAATTCTAAACGACTCCCCTGTAAGCTCTACACAAACTTTGTGCAAAAGGATCTTTTTGCTCAACTCGATGGTTGGACTCAATGATCCAGTGGGTCTCTTTCAACCTGGTGATTCTATGATTCTAACTCACTGCTCACTTGGGTTTCATGAACGTGCAGGGAAGAGGTGTGTCTTCTATGGGATGGAAAAAAAACCAGATAGAGATCAGCTATTGCTGTGATGTATGACAAGTACCATCAGCCTAAGTGGGAAAGGAGCTTACTGCAGATCCTGTCCATAAGGTGAGCAAACCCCCTGTAGTTCCCAGGAGATACTGCAATGGCAAAGGGTTGCCTTCTCTATCCAGGGCTTATTTCTCAAGGAATAGAAGGGACTCTTAATTGCTGCTGAGGCCCTCCACCACTTTCAAATCTCATTCACAGTCCTCACCCATATAACCACTGACAACTGGCAGCAAGGAATAAACAGTAATGACATTTTAGCCCAGCACCGGTTTGTTGTAACTTTGCATCGTTCCTCTCACGGTTTGACAAAGGATCGTGGATGGGCACGGTGACCAAGAGTGGCAATCAGTCCCAGCTCATTGTAAAGTCCAAGAGCTCAGCATTTCCTCCACTTGACAAAGAAGCCACGTACACATTATGACCTCGTTCTCCCACAGCACTTAATATTCACACTTACAGTACTGACACGGTGATAGAGCTCAGCAATTCAGGCTCCAGTGTTTCTTCGATCCTTCGCAATAAGCTGAACAACTATGTTGGGCTTAATGCTATTTCAAAGCGCCCGAGCTGCCTGTCACTGAATTATTGATCTGGAGGATTCAAGCCGGCCACACATCATTTGCTCACTGAAAAAATCTGGCACGTTATTGACACTCACCATTCGCAGTCCTGGCTGCCAGAGGTATCGGTGGCGATGGAGTGGACACTCCAGTCTGGTACTCAGCTGCCGTACAGCGTGGAGCCAGCCTGAAACCCGAGCCAGCACCACCACAGATAGACCTGGGTTAACCTGCACCATGGGTCTTCCTCCCACAGCCACTTTTTTTGCTTGATAAGACTAGATGAAACATTTAACGGTGCCTACAAGTCCTTCACTTCTGCTTCACTCGTCCACACGTGCTCCTCATGTGAATATCTGGTATCAAACACTAGCACACAGACCACAGCGCTGAACTTCTTGAACTCCCAGGTTACCTACTGGTAGGAAAATAAGTCAGATTAAAAAACTAAATCAGAGTGTTTCTCATTTCTCCCAGTAAACCATCATTGTCCATGTGGTGCCAGACCACAAGCTGTGCTCCCTTATTAATTAATAATTAATACTGAAAATAAAGCACACCCGACAGCTCCCAGTTTTGAAATTCAGGGTTCTGCTGCGTATTTAATTCCCTGCGAGGGTCCAGCTCACACCTTCCAGGGTGACATTCATGAGTGCTAACAGCCAAAGGCGCTTGACGGTGAGTGCCGGTGCCACCAGTCCCATCCCTGCTGCTGGGTCTCCCTCTGGTGACATTTCCACATGGCAGGAAAGGGCACAGGTAATGGGAGCAGCAGCTACTGAATTGTTTGGTGCGTATTTTCCCTAGGCTTGAGAAGCAGAGCTTTATTTATGCCATATTTAGTCTATTTAATTGGCTAATTTCCAACTGACCAGGCTTCTGCACTTTGGAAAACCATAACGTCACCAAAGGCTGGTTTTTCAGATTTAAACTGTATAATTGGCTGACAATTATATTATTTTCAATATGTGCTTGACTCACTAAGGGCTCTTGAAAGCAGCAAAGGTTTCACAGCAAAGCCAGCTGACGAAGTGGATCCTCCTCATCCCTCTGCAGGGAGACCTGAGCTGGACCAGCTCCTCCAGAGAAAGGGCAGCAGGAATCAGAGAACTCTCTTGGCCTCTGCCGCTGCTGTTGTTTTTAAAAACATTGCTTTTCTGATGCTGCACAATGCACTCTGCTGCCAGCGAAGTTCTCCCACATGCTCCTGGCTGTTACTGAATTAAACCTGGGCATCGGCAACGCTTCCCCTGCCGTGGCCACCACAGAGACAGGGTAAAACAACAGCTTCACCCCCACATGCTGCTTCCGCGTGCCCTTGGGTGTTTGTTTTTTCTTCCTGATCTCAAACGTATTGTCGGAAAAAAAAACCGTACGGCCTTGTTTAGAAGTCACATCTCCAATTACATTTAATTACTACTGCTGTAAAACCGAGGGTGACTTCTATTAAATTTAATTGCCTCCCTCTGCAGATGGCAGGGGCGGACGGCCGAGGTGTGTCTTGCAGGCACCACAGCTACTCAGTGAGACACTGAGCCGCGGCACTGGTGTGATGCCTCTTGCCACACTGAGCTCAGAGGCAGGGAATTAGAGTCATAGAATCATAGAATCACCAGGTTGGAAGAGACGCATCGGATCATCGAGTCCAACCATTCCTATCAAACACTAAACCATGTCCCTCAGCACCTTATCCACCTGTGCCTTAAACACCTCCAAGGAAAGTGAATCAACCACCTCCCTGGGCAGCCTATTCCAATGCCCAATGACCCTTTCTGTGAAGAACTTCCTCCTAATCTCTAGCCTAAATCTCCCCTGGGGGAGCTTGAGGCCATTCCCTCTTGTCCTGTCTCAGCGTTCTGCTGAACGGCCAAGTGGGATCCAGCTGCTCCAAATGAACTTCTCGTCCCCAGGACCACGGCACCGGCAACATTGTTCAACCCCAGTCATGTTTACTAATAAACGAGTTTGAATTTATAATAAACTTGATGGTGCCTAACTGATAAGTCTAAACCAGCTCCAATTATCTGGCACTCTCGGCTATGATCCTAAAACAGATGTTTGAGTACATAAAATTATGTTGTGAGGTTTGAAATTGCAGATACGATTACAACCTTCATCTTTATTGCTGCTCATAAGTGTTAAATGCAGCTACATCTACATTTGAAATTCAGTTATTACCATTTTTCTTCATCTCTCCCAAGTGAAGATTGACTTGCAGCATTGTCACACTGGTAATTACTCTCCTTGTCTGATGAATGCAAGGGAATGAACAGAAATGGAACCCATTTAACATTCATCTTGTACAAATAACTTGTTTCTTCCTGTGTTCCCAGAAGCGTTGGCTCACCCAGAAAAACAAAAGTCTTTGGGGCAAATACCCTGGAAAAGACATCACACTTCTAGGCTGTCAGCGAAGCAGAAAACCAGCATCAGGAGCCAGCAGCCCAGCAATAAAAGCAAGGGGGGATTAAAAAAACCTGGGTCTTTGTCTCCTTCCCACTTCTGTTTCATTTTAAGAATGCTTAATCGTTTGTGGTTTCAAAGTTTTCTTTGTAGCAGCAAGAGCTGCTTTATGTACCCAAACTCCCTGTCATGGGTTCACATCATCGTGTGCCTCCAGGACATGGATCTTCAGGAAAGCTAAAAATACAGCAAATTCTGGGACAAACCCACAAAAGCTGATGCCACAGCCTCAAAGCACACATAGAAAATATCACAGATTCCAAGTGCTCCTCTTGAATCAAGGCTGGATGAGGAGAAAAGCTTTTTCTCCAGCTCCAAAAGTGTGAGAATTCAACATAGAAGTGAACGGTGCAGGGACAGGTTTCAGGACTGCTGCTCGAACACGGTCTCTCCAGCACATTCTACCCTCTTAATAAACGACAGAGAACTTAAAACTCCTTAAACGGGAACATTCACTGATGGAACTGCTGCTTCTTAATTTGATTTTACACAACAAATTGCTCTCTGCAGAATGGCCATAACGATACTGCACTTTCCAACCCGCCCTGAGTGCTCCCTGCTGCTTTCACACATTGTCCTGTCTGCTTGCTGCTGCTTCTGCTGCAGATGTGCAAGAAGCAAACTTCTACAACCTCCTGCCCCTTGCAGTGAGCTCAGGGTCTGGGGGAGCGTGGAGGAAAGGGCACAGGAGAACTGTTACAGCTCAAAACAGACCATGCAAGGCAAGCAGAGAGGAAATCTGGGACACGTACCAGACAGCCTGGCAGAGTCCTAAACGCAAAGTGACCTGCTGAGACCCCCACAGCAGAGAATCATAGAAAAAGAACCACCAGATCATCGAGTCCAACCATTCCCATCAAACACTAAAGTGTGTTCCTCAGCACCTCGTCCACCTGCACCTTAAACACCTCCAGGGAAGGTGAATCAACCACCGACCTGGGCAGCCTCTGACACTGCCCAAGGACACTTTCTGTGAAAAAAATTTTCCTAATGTCCAGCCTGAACTTCCCCTGGTGGAGCTTAAGGCCATTCCTTCTTGTCCTGTCCCTTGGGAGAAGAGCCCAGCTCTCTCCTCTCCACAACCTCCTTTCAGGGAGTTGTAGAGAGCAATGAGGTCTCCCCTCAGGCTCCTCTTCTCTAGGCTAAACATCCCCTGCTCTCTCAGTCGCTCCTCTTGTTCTCCAGCCCCTTCACCAGCTTCGTTGCTCTTCTCTGGACTCGCTCCAGAGCCTCAACATGCTTCTCGTGCTGAGGGGCCAGAACTGCCACAGGACTGTAAGTTCCTCTCGGAGGGCCCGAGCTGCCCAGCCTGGTGGGCACAGAGGTTGCCTCAGAGGCGCTGATGAAAACAGAGGCAACGCTGCCCTCTCGTGGCAGCTGCGGGTTCCTTCACCCTTTTCAGGAAGATGATAGAATCATAGAACCACCAGGTTGGAAGAGACCCACCGGATCATCGAGTCCAACCATTCCTATCAAACACTAACCCATGTCCCTCAGGACCTCGTCTACCCGTCCCTTAAACATCTCCAGGGAAGGTGAATCAACCACCTCCTTGGGCAGCCTATCAGACGTTTTTTTAAAATTACGGCCCCACAACCAGCAGGGAAAGGGGAGCAAATAACGCCACCTGGACGAGAGAAGCAAACCAGAAGCTCCAGGCTTTGCTTACCTGCATGTGGCCTTACAGGAGCGCCACACTCCCTAAGGAAAAATGAATGTATTTAGCCCTCAGTGTCCCACACAGCTTACCTCTTGGGTGATCAGTAGATAAATGGAGGAGAAAAGAAGTCACTAAGCTGGCTCTGCAGCCCTGGCAAGGTGTCCTGGCACATCTCCTGCTCCCCTTGCCCATCCACAGACCCACTCCAGGGGCCGCACTTAAAAAAAAAAAAAAAAAAAAAAAAAATGAGGAAAAAAAGTAGTATTTTCAGCTCTGTCATTCCACCCTCACTCCCTGCACACATCTTTAGTTGTATTTCAGGGGGTGCTGCAGTCTGTGAGGTGCTTTTCTCCATCAGGACCCTCTGATCTTTCTGGGTTTGATGCAGAGGCAGCAGAGTGCTGGGTCCTGGGGGAAAACAGGGATAATCATAGAATCACCAGGCTGGAAGAGACCTACTGGATCATCGAGTCCAACCATTCCCATCAATCACTAAACCATGTCCCTCAGCACCTCGTCCACCCATCCCTTAAACACCTCCAGGGAAAGTGACTCAACCACCTCCCTGGGCACCCTCTGCCACTGCCCAATGACCCTTTCTGTGAAAAACTTCCTCCTAATCTCCAGCCTAAATCTCCCCTGGTGGAGCTTGAGGCCATGCCCTCTTGTCCTGTCCCCTGTCACTAATGTGAGCTCCGATCCATGTGAGCAGAACCTCCCTGCGTGTCCAAGTGGCCCCTGGTGTCCCCAAGATGAGTCCCAGCAGCACATCCCAGCGAGGGCTCCAGCACCGCACTGGGAGAGATGGAGCTGCAGACAGAAGGGACGTGGGACGGGGTCTGGGGGGAGGCAGGTGAGGGGCTGCCTGCAGGGAACCCAGAGAGAGAGGGAGGACACAGGGAGGAGGTGGACAAGCTGCTCCCCAAGGTGTGGGACAGGTAGATAGGATGGTGAGAAACCAAAGAGAGGTAGAAAGCACCAAGCAGTGGGTGCTGCCTGCCAGAGCAGAGCGGGCACAAGGCCTCAACGCAGCACTGGCTCCTTCCTCACTGCTCTCCTGGTGCCCAGGAGACACTTTCCTGGCCTGGCCAGGGGCTCCTGTGCACCCGTGTGTCTGTGTCAGATGCTCTTCCAGCTGCTCTCCCCTTGGTGCAAGCTGAGATGGGGGAGACAGAGCCAAAACCTGAGAGGCCATCACTTATTGCGAGGATAAAAACCAGTCGGTGGCTGCTCCTCGCCAAGCCCAGGGTGAGCAACGTTCCCGTCAGACTCTCCTTGTCTCCGCACCAACTCAGCTCCCGTCCCTCGCCGGCTGCCAGAAAAGATCTGCTTAAAACTATTAATATATGTAGATTGTTTATTGATTCCAACATATTAATAGATTGGATAATAAACAGTACTTTTAAACATTCTCTTAACCAAAAATATAACAAATATTTACAATCACTCAGTAAAAATACAAAAAGCATACAGAGGCACTGTCTTTCTAAAAGACATAAGTGTAAGAGGTATCAAAAAATAGGAGACAAACATTGCTTGTTACAGAATACTTTACAATCACTGACTTGTGCAGTACAATTGCTATTGGAATATCATTACATCTGTGCAGTTTTGCCATTATGCTCACATATTTAGAATTTAATTAATACCAAGATGAACTGCATTCCAGGAATATCAAAAATAAAGATAAAACAATAAAAAAAGCACAACAGAAGCAAAAGCTGGGCGGGAATTCAAGGTAATTACCCTCTGTAAAAGCCTTCTAAAACGTAATGTGTAAAAGCTGTTCTAAAGAGAGAGCATCCCTTTTTTTCTTCTGGGTTCGTGAGGGCAGTGCTAAGTTTCTCCTTTAAAGAATTTCTAATTCTAATAACAGCTTAAATGGCAGGTTCGTATTTCCACTGTTGCCTGTGATGAAATGATGTGGGAGATGATGAAAGAGGTTTTCCAACACCCCCGATACCAGGCGGGTTTGTTCTGCTGACAGGTTTTCAGCCCTTGGGGAACGGGGATCCCTGCCGCTTCTGGCTGGTGCAGGCAGTGCCCTCTGCACCCCATCCCGAGCAGCAGGACTGGCTCCCGGGGAAGCATCCCTCACCTCTGCAGAACTCCTTACATGAGCAAACACAAAGCGAATGAGCCAGGAAGGGAACACATCCCCCAGTGTTAGCAAACATCCACCTATTCCTGCACATCCACATCACAAAAACACCTACTGCACCGATCCCCAGATATTGCCTTCCCATTTCTTTGTATATTCAGGAGATGAAACCAGTACTCAGAGCATGACTGATCTCATTTTCCCCTTCCTGCAACTGGAGAGGCCAATTAAACTTGACAAAACTGCACTGCTCTTCTGGGAATTACTTGAAAGTTTAAGATTCATAAAGCATAAGAAATACTGTGTGGTTAAATCACAAAGAGCTGAGACACATCTTTCACCTGCAAGTCAAGAACAACCAAACAGAAGAAAGCCAGCAAACCGAGGTATGGCAGTGGGAGAACACAGCATGAGGCATTTTAATTGTTCATCAAAATCAGAGCCCAAGTTAGAGGAATCTGGTGGAGGGACCAAGTCGGGAATCTGTGACCCAGAAGACATCACATCGATAAAGCGGCTTACAACAGGTACTAACCACCATCTCGCTTCCATTTCAATTACTGAAAAAAGGGATAATGTCTCTTCAAATCCATCTCAGACACACTACATTTGGCTATCGGCCCCGATCAATGTGATCGGTTGATTTAAAAACAAGGAAACAAACAGAAATCCCAGCAAGGACCAGCAGAGGAAGCCACACTGCGCGAGGCAGGCGAAGCAGAAGCAGTAGCTCGTTTGTCCATAGTTTATGCGGGACTTATTTACACCAACTGTATTGGATACTAGCAAAATATGATTAGCGAGACTGTCACTCACTTTAAAACCTTTCCAGTGTCCTGAAAAGCCCTGCAGAACAGACAGATGCTGTTGATGTGCAAACACCACGTTTCAGTGGGTGATTTATTCGACTGCTCTTTCTGGCTGCCAGAGGAGACCCCCCGGCCCCGCTCCCTGGAGCGGTTTCGCTGCATCCTCAGATACAGCTTGTGGGGAAGAAGGAGGTGACTCTCCCAACAAGCCCTCATCCCTTCACGTGTTTGTTCAACAGGCTGAAGCAAACTACAGCTTGGCACCCGAGGTCTCGGGAACCGTGAGATTTAATTTACCTGGCACAGCGCAGACGATTCTCTGATGAAACACAAAGCCTGTTACGAGCTCCACGGAGAAGTCAACAAGCAACTACAGTTGATGATGGGATTGCTAGGACTTAGATCTATACCCCAACAAAAATATCAATTTAATTAACGGTTATATTATCAACATTACATGTGCTGAAAATAATGGCTCCGCCCTGCATTGCTTTGACACTGACATTACTCTTCAGTCATTAAGGCCTGTGCAGGTTCATTATATTCATTAAGGCCTCAAAAAAGCAAAATGCACTGATTATGAAATACCTCAACTGATTTTTTTTTTTTAATGTACTTTTTCAACCATTTGCTCCTCAGATACTTGTGCCAAAAATTCATCGAGCCAACCAATCAGCTGTGCATCGAGCACCTCTCCCTCAGCATCGCTGTTTGCTTCTGAATCCCACCCGAGAGGGGCAAGTTCCAGCCGCAGGGGAACGCGGGACCTGGCATCGCTCGGAACGTGGGCGCAGGCCGGGTCGGACCATTCACCCGGTAGCATCAGCCCCAAGCTGCTGCGGGGAAAGCACATCAAAGGCTTCGGGTTGTTTTTGGTACTTGTGTCTTTTTCAGAAAATGTTGCATTCACCTTGCACCCCCTGCACACACACACAGGAAAGAAAACCTTAAAGCTCTTCACAACGATGGATATAGAAATCATTTTTGAGGCACTGTAAACATGACAAACATCTTTCTAGCTTAGGCTGTAAACATCACAACAAGGATTTACAATTAAATGTTTAAATACATATTCACACATTCAGGTCCAATTTTAACGCTAGAGTGGGGCAGCATGTGCTCGGAGAAAGAAAGAAAGAAAGAAAGAAAGAAACTGCAGGGATTTCCAGTTTGTCCCCTCGGCGCTCTGGCTGGCTAAGCAAGGCAAAGCGGTTGATTTGACCACAGTCAAACTGGAGGATGGTGTGTTAATACTGGTTGGCTGCAAGTCAAAGCTGTCACTGACATCAACAACACCAGGATTTTTACCTAGGATTTAAAACAACATGTTTTGAGACCATCTGCACTTTCCAGATGAACGCACCGGGGGGGGGTCTAACCCGTCATAAAATGCATTATACCCTTATATAAGCATTATACCACTTAATATTCAGTTTCACAAATTTTACTGTGAAATAAAGGTGATCTATAATTTCTTATATCTTTTTTTTTTTTTTTTTTAAGGATAACCTTTGCACCCAAATCCTGTGCAGCTCCGGAAAAAGGCCAGAAGGCGTGGGATGACCTTAAAACCCACAACACACGGTTCCATTTTGGGTTCTAGCAGCACGCTTTGCGTGCTGAACTCCGCGGGGAAAAACCTGGTGAAAAGCTCCTTCAGGAAAGCCTCGACCTCCCCTGAGAGCTCCCCGTGAGCTTCGGCTTCCACGACCCAAACGGTGACTGAAGAGGGGAGGAGGGCAGCGACTATCACCTCAGTTGGCTGACAGCTAACGAATTCCCAAAAATACTTGAAGGGCAGAGGGTGTTTTGCTGTGTCCGTGTAGGAGGGGAGCGGCAGACGACAGGGCTGCCCGCCCGACGCGCCGCTCAGCAGGGATTTGTGCTCTATTTATATTTTATCTAAAACCACTCTAAAAAAACTACGTATTTCTGCACCTGATAATGTCCCGTGTCTAGATTTCCGTGTTTATTTTGAGCGCACGACAGTTCCTGTGTAGCTAATTGACTAGCACATTGACTAAACATTTCTATTAGCCAACCAGAGCACTCCCAACACAAATAAAGGAAACTCCGTCAAAAAAAAAAAAGATTTAAATTAATAAATTATTTTCAGATACTTCAGCAACGTCCTTCGCTTTTGCTGACACTTTGATATATTCATTTTCTTAGAAGTTCATAAAATAATACTCTTCGACTCGTAATGGTTCACGTAGAAAATAAGGAGGATGGAAAACTACCAAAGGATTCTCTGGTATGACACAGAAGAACGCTTCCAAGTGGCGGTGGCAGCCGGTCCTCCCGCACGCGCCAAGCTGCGTCCATCTGCAGGCGGCCAGCGTGCTCCTTGGAAACGGTTTTCTATTTCACGAGCAGACATAGCTTTTGTAGGCGGTGGCAGACTGAAGTTCAGGTAGAGAGAGACGTGATCCGACCCGATCCGTCTCGTCCGGGGCAGAGGCAAACGCGTGGGCTGAGGTGAGTAGCAGCAAGTTGTTAGCGTTGGCTAACAGAATGGTGTGGTCCTTCTCGCCACATCTCTTGTGATGAAGCGGTTTACATCGAGAGCCCAAGGGTTAGACCGCTGACACTTGCTCATCTTCTGCAAAACAAACAAACAAGAGAGTAAATTACATCCCAGAGCCCTCGGACAGCGGGGACAGAACCCACCCAGGCATAAGATCACAGTGGTTCTGTGAGGACTTCATCACTTCATCGTGATGTTCCCACTGTCAGTGACTGACCACAACACAGTCGGTATCACCATTTAATAAACCCTCGTGTGGTCTGAGGTTTTATATCGTACAATAAAGATGTAAGACAGAAAATCCCAGACGCCCCAAAAATTACTAGCATGCAGCTCCCGACACCCCAAAAGCCACTGATCTGGCAGGAAAGCCAGTAAATTACTTTCCAACATGCAGTTAGCGTTGACTCCCAAATAAAGTTAACCGGGCACTTTAAAAAGAGCAAAATAGGTGGAGGCAGAAGTGTATGGTTAAATTTAGTTCAGAAAAATTCAGATTAAGATGTTTGAAGCAATTGCTCCCTTATTTTTACATCAAACACATTTAATATCACAACTGGACTAACGCTGGACAACTTTACGTTTTACTTTAAGTTTGAAATGCAGTACGAATAGATACGTGAAATGCTTTTTACGTATTTCAAAGAGCCAAGATAGGGTCATTTTGCATCAGAAATTGTTTTAATCTAAATCCACGCTCCGTTAAAATTGGAATTGGAGGAAACTACCTCAACAGAAAAAAAAAAAAAAGAATCCACCAACAGAGGGTACAGCGAGATCAGAGATTACACCAGTGCACAGGTATCAAAAGAAACCAGAGACGGATCATTAAGTAGAAATTCCCCTAACTTTAGGTCAGTTCTGACACAACATGATTCTTTTTCAGAAATTGCATTTTGGTCACCCAAAACACGCTGCGCTCGGCAGCATTAGCTGTTGCTTCAAACAAGATCATGAAGAATTGAGCTGGCAGAGACACTGCCAGACCAGGCTGCGCTGAGCCACCAGGTTTTAGCAAATGTCCTCTGCAGAAGAACTGAAATTCACTCTTATTTGGTTCAATATTTTCAGATCCAATCTCCAAACTGAGGAATAAGGCAGAAGAACACAAATGTGAAATGAGCAACACCCCAACAAATCCAGAATATCCATTTTAGGTCCCCATCCTGACATTGCCCTAAACCAGCAGGACATCAGCTGATCAATCCAGAGAGTCTTGAGTTCTTCTGCATGGAATTTGTAGCCTGGCAGTGTCCCTCAGAGTCATCATCACCACCAAAAGGGGATGGATTTTAAAGAAAAAAAAAAAAATATATCTACATGCTCTTAAGCGTCTCAGTTGCGCTTTGGGAGATCTCATATATATATTTCATATATATTTATTTATATGCAATTAAAGTCTGTTTGGTGTCAACATGCTTTTTATCTGAAGGGAAGGCATTCTTTGTTCTTTTGAAACACGTATACACATGCACACACCGATGCATGTGTACACACTCATACAAACGCGTCTGTATATTTAGAGATTAATCGAGTTTTAATCTCCAAGAATGACCAAGAGAAAAGCCCAGAACGTGGTTGTGAAGTCAGCACCGCACAGACCAGATTCACACAGCAGTTCACTTAACATCTCCCGAGGCAGGTGTCGCACATACCATCCTCTTCACTATCTGCGTCAGTCATATCTGCTAGCTTGGGGCTGGACGGCTGCCGACTATGCCACTGAGGCATCTTCGATGGAATACAGGCCACGGGTTCACTACCGAGAGCAGCTGATGAGAGTCTAGAGAGGTCACTGTGCAGCATCTTTGACCTCTGCACTGCCACACTATAGTCTGGAGGTTTTAGGTGTGGGTGGTGGGGCGATCCTTCCTTTATGTCCGCTAAAGAAATCCCCATATATCCCGGAGGGGTGGGCGGTGGCTCCCTATACCTATCGTCCTTCTTAGGTGAGGTGACACAGTACACTGGCACAAGAAATAAGCAATGGAAATGTTAAAGAAGAAAAAAACAAAGGAAACAAAACGTTAAAAAATCATGAAATGTTACAATGGCAAAACAGAAACTGATAACAAAATGCAAATGCAGAAACACTGGTTATAACGACAGCAGCAGATATTTATGCTTTCATTTATGCTTTCTACTCGTTTTAAGGAGTCAGAGTAGCAAGAGAACCCATGAACTCATTAGGTGAGATGCCAATTGAGTGGAAGCAAGACTATAACCTTCTCTACACTCAGCTGGACCATGATTTTTTTTGAGGAATGGTTGGATTCGATGATCCGGTGGGTCTCTTCCAACCTGGTGATTCTATGATTCTACGATTCTATCCTCCCTAGTGCTCCCACCACGGGATGCCCAAGAGCTCTATGGCACGGACAGAGGGCCAGAAAGGCACTGCTGCCTCCCACTGCTCCCTCTCTTACACTAGGAAACGGAACCAAAAGGAAATTAAAATAACTGGCCCAGAGTTACTGTGCAGAGTGTGCTAGCGTCTGGCACCAGCAACTGCTGGTTGACTTCAACAACATCCACTTCAATCCCCAAAAGGGAGGTCAGTGGCCTACAGAGGTTCCTCACAGTAAAATATCACTGTATCAACTGACGTGTTATAAGACATTAAACCATCCCAAGAGCTATGCTACAGGTAGATAAAAGTCACATAAAGCTGCTCCCACAGGGCAAACTGCACACTGAGCCTGCATTCATCACTTTACTTTTCTAATTGTAAATAATGGCGTATCATGTCCATACTTCTAATTCACCTCCTTTTTTTTTTTCCCCTTTGGGTTTTCTGCCTTGTTTTGTTTGCTTTTAAACCTGTATTTTAAATTATACCTCTGTTTACAGGTGAGAAATAACCAGCAACAGTCATGGAAACAAACGCCTTTGCAAAGGCTGCATTTCACCTTCCGCAGTCACGAAATGACCACGATCAATAATATTATTTGCAATGTCCACGCGACACAATCCATCTTCCCCCTTCCTTCCCTGTTCATGGGCAATTCAGGTCACAGGTGTTGGCTCTCAACTCAAAACTTAACTTTCTTTACGTTCCCTCCCCTCCCACCCACCCCCAGGTCTGGGGCTGATGTGCATGTTAAACGGGGCTTTTTCTGGGTACGTGTTGCAACAGGAGAGCTTCAAAGCCAAGATCGTTTTAAAAATCTATGAGTTGAGTGAATTTGCATTCTTCTTGTGGATACATTTTAAGCAGTGTGTGTTCGTTAGAGTTCCATTTATTTCAGCAACTGTACTATCTACTTATCTTACGAGAATGTAAAAGGGTGAAAGTTAAAGGAGTATTTTTCCTTTAATTGTTGAGACTCAGGAATAAGAGCCAGTTCATACCTGATGGACTCAGCTCGTGCTTGGGCATAGAGCAAAATAAATAAAACCAAATTCACAGGGTTTCAGTAGATAGAGGTAAGAAGAGGCAGAAGTTTATGCTGCTGATGTATAGGGATCATTTTAATTGAACCAGCATTTAACTGGGGCCCTGTAAGAAGGCAGGGGAAGGGAAGAAGGCTTTTTTCACCCTGAAGGGCTGCGTCCTCTAAGCTTCGGTCTTCACTGGTTTTGCAGTAGGATTGACGAGGGTGGAAATATTCTCCTTCAAGGCCAAAGAAAGCCACAGGCTTCCTAGAGCAAACCTAGCCTGCTGCAGCATTCAAAGTAGGAATAACGTGCCCTTTTGTAAAGTTCTCATTCATAATATCTTAAGAATTGCTTCAAAATAAAACTTTCAAAAAGCATTTACTGCCCACAGCATCAAGCATCTCTAAGTCCTGTCACTCACCCAGTCTGAGGAGATGACAAACCCTTTTCACAAGGAACCCTCCTTCCCAAGCAGCCCATTACTCCAACACTCACTTTGTAAGGAAAACAGAACAAAATTCCACAAGGTGGCTAAGGGTAATGTAAGTAAAAGGTAAAAACATAAATTTTGATGTCTACTACAGGTAAAAGGAATGGAAAAGTTTTTCCTTTGTCTGTACAGCAATGGCACCTCACCATTCCACACCTTTCCCACTTATAAAACAAAGGTTGCAGCAAGAAGTGTCTGATGCTGCAAGAGTAGAGATGTAGGGAAATTTTGAAGCCCTCACATTTCTGTGTTCTGCCAAGACAATATTCTGTCATCAGCATGCGCCTTCCCAGCTCTGCTTTAAATGTTTCAAGCAAGACAGCTTGTGCCAATTCTTTTGGGGGACTATTCATCCCCAGCACTCATTAAGCAAATGAAATGAAGATTCTTGCTTTGGTTACAGTGTTGTGAATTCAGGCAGTCATTACAGATGCCGGTAACGAGCCGTTTGAGGAGAATAAGCAAATGGTGAAATAAAGTGAAAATACCTTCAGCATATTGTATGATGGCGCAGAGCTAAGAGATTTGCATTTGAAACCAGGAATTATATCCACCTGTATCAGATCTTCGCTTAAGCTGACATATGCATGATCGACTAAAGCACTTTGCTGGCTGCTTCCTCCCACTGTGCAAAAGCAGCAACTCACACAATGCAGTATGAGGTAAACAGAAGAAAGAAGAAAGGGAAGAGCTGTAAGCCAAGATGGTGTGTACTGAACAGCTCCGAGGCTCCCAAGCAGCTCGGGAAGGCTACAGGAGCAGAGCACGTGCACACGAGTGAGCTCGGAGCAAATTTTCTGCAAAGCTCCACCATGTCGCCTTTCTTCTACAAAGCCGAGGAGGAGGAATGCAATCCAAGCCCTCCACCCTGTGTGGTGCTTATGCAGGCAATTAACTTTGATAACATTCAACGCCTCCAGCAATCGAGTCAGTAATTAAATAGCATTTCAGCTGCATCCTTGACTTACAGCCTAGAAAGCTCTGCACTCCGTGTTTTATCTTGTTCCTAACCAAGTTCCTTCAGTTTTGGCTGCTAAACTCACTAGGACAGGGAAAGAACATCTTGCTTGGTAGAACTATGCATCTTTGGAAAGACATTTTACGAGTCTTTCTCCTTTCATGCGCAGCCAAACGGCAGCTGCATAACCAAACAAATGGCAGTTTAACATAGCAAAGACAGGGAGGGAATCTGCTTTAGCCTTTGAGCTTCCAGAGGCCTGTGGATAAAAGACACCACAGCTCCAGAGCAGTGGGAGAGCTCTGTATCGCTCAGCAAGCTCTGTATCGCTTCCCTCTCGGGTTCATGGACAGTCTGTACTAAACAGCCTTCCAAGAAGCCATTCTCACTCCTCCTTGCCAGGGGAAGATCTACAGTGTCGAGTGCTTCCTAAATCATCCAAAAAAATAAATGGTCATGCAGCAGAGAGGAAGGGCCTGATATTTTTACCAGAACAAGTCTCCTGTAGGCCCACAAAATGACTGGGAAGCATGCTGGTTTATTATCTCAATTTTCCTAATGCAAAAGAAGGCTCAAAACTGCCCTGCCTGTGTAGCATTCTGATTAAAACCACTTGTAAAGCTGAATTTAACATGCCATCCAGCCCCCAGACCTGGTGATGTCATTTCTTAATAACTTAATATCAAAATAAATCACAGATGTAGAAGCCTCCGTAAGAAGCTGGCTCGGCTTACCTATCAGGCCTTTTTCTGTACTGGAAGTAACAGTTTTGTAAGTTGTATCAGCACCTGGTTTAGAGTCCAAAACCTCCGCCTGCTCTGCTGGGGAGTTCTCCAGCCCCCTCCGCTTAATTGTCCCATAGTTTGTTTCGTAGGTGTCTGACAGTGAGCTGGAGGAGGCCCAGCTCTGCCGAGACTGATCGAGCTCCACGCTGGCTTTCGACTGCCTGTTGGTTTTGGAAAAGGCTTCGGAATACAAATAAGCCTCCTCAGAGTAACAGTTTGTGGGATCGACTTCAGCTATGGGTCCGTCCAGCTGGGTGTGACGGTATGAATTGAGGAGGTCCCAGCTCTTCTGGTTTGGGATATTCTGAAAGTTGTCGTGGGAACTGCTTGAGCATGAAGTCCAGCTTCCTCGGCCGCTATCTGCTGCCTCTACCGTGATATGGTCGTGGGAGATCTCCTCGTTGCTCATGGAGGAGGTGAAAGCCATCCCTCTGATGAGAGCAGGCCTAGTGATGGACCAGCTACATTTGAGAACAGCAGAAAGCAGAAAAATAAACCTCATCAGCTTTAAAATAAGAGTGACATGCACTGAGACAAATATCTGCTTTTAAACACAACTAATTCCTGGTTTAAAGCAAGCAAGCAGGCAGCAAGGGCAAGGTGCATGGGAGCACTGACAAGAGACACTGTTATTCCTGACTCGCTTCCCTGCATGAGCCAGCATGGAAATTATTCCCAAGGGAATGCATTTACAGGCTTGACCCCAGATCCATAAAAATCTGGTGCACAGCAGATTTCCTCTATCAACTGCAGCAAGACAGCGCCTGGCAGAAAGCAGAGGAGTCATTACCTCTTAGCTTTGGGATACTGCTGCCTTTTCATCTGCATTTATAACCATGTCCTGACCAAAGCTTTGTTACCCCTTCTGACACCAGGACCCCCAAGCCCAACCAAAAGCAGTTGCACCTTACCCCGTGCAGGGCTGCCCATAATCAGCCAGCGGCTGAGGATGTTCTTTCCTCTCTCCTCCTGCTGAATCCACCACAATCAGAGACTGGGACAAACTCCTCTCGTCCTGCAGCGCCGCCGACATCGAGTCCACTGAGCAGTTGCTCACGATGCTGGATCGGGATGAAATCTCACTGTGACTGGAGTCGGAGAAGTTATCAGATTTAGTGGAAGGTATGAGAGCGTAGCCTAAAGGAGAGGAGAAGACAATGTTTTAGTGGAAGAGTGACTTACTAGGTATGATGACAAAGTATTGGCACGCACTTCAGCATGGATAATTAAAAGAAAAATCAACCTTGTTTGCATACAATCAGTTCACTGAAGTTCTTAAGGTCCTGTTTTAGCAGCTATCAGCATCTAGCACTGTCATTTATTTATGCGAGTCTGATGACACCCATACCATCCATACCTGCAACTCCCCTGCTCTCCAGACCAGAAGGTTAAGCTCAGCAGCTGCAGTATGAACGGCGAGAGCATAGATCCAATTTTGCAAGTGCTCTCGTGTAAATGCAGTGCAATTCCCACTATCCCTCTGCCCTACTGTCACGTGAGGCTCAAAAAAGGTTTTGGCAGTGAGTGAGGAGATGCTGACTGAGGTAAAAGCCGGCTATTAGTACCCAGGGATTAGCCATATGGTCCGTTTGGGTTTTGTTACCTGTTCCAAACTCAACAGAGAAGGAAGCAAAAGTGGGAAATGCCACTTTGGGAGGGGCTGGACCAGACGCCAGCGTCGCTCCTGCAGAAGGCAAACAGCTGAAGACTTTCCCAGTTTCAAGGCAAAACACAAAGTGTTTTTCTGCTGCCTTACTCTGACTCTCAAGTAGCTCCTTGCAAACACAAATACAGTCCCGTAGATCAAACGCCTCCTCCTTCAAGTAAGGATAAGGAGACTGCTACTACACCGAGGGCTTCCATGAGCACCACTACACACATTCTGTTAACAAAGGTGCTGGTACAGCTGAAGGGATGCCAGATGGGTCACCTGGCTCCATGCTGCATCAGAAAGAGCCCTCACTATGGACAACTTGCCTAATTCTTCCATCATAGAATCACAGAATCGTTTGTTTCCCTTCACAATAATTAATCTCATACTCTTTGCTCTGTCTAATGGACTCCTTAAGTTAACACAGCCATACCACGGTAAGAAATGCTCTCACAACACATCTTTAATCTTAAGACGCTCTTCAAGAACTTCAAAGACCCAGAGAACAAAAGGAATTCTCTTCATTGAAGAGATTAACGCTATCTGAAAGTCGAGTCATTAAATAACAACATCTACATACAAACAGGCTAATTGCAAGTCTTAACTGGGTTGAAACAATTAGCAGATGTGACCAATGCAAACACAGACCATCGCTCGAAGTGAGCAGACAATTTTCTTCATATAAGGGACTGTCTAGAGCCTGACTGAGAAAATGTTGCAGAACTTACTGTTTCATTGGCATTAGCAAAACACTAAGTAACAGAACTGCCACTGTACCTGTTCCTTGCTTCTCTAAACTCCACATTATTGTCTTCACTGCACTGTAAGGGTGATTAGCTATAAATAACTGACACAAATCTCTGGAAGAGAAGCACATTAAACAGCTTAAACATGTAAATGAATAACGCTAATATAACTTAGATAAGATCAGTATATCTGACACAAGGCAGACATCATAGTCTTTCTTCTAAAAATACATCATAGAGTCTTCCTTCTCCTCCTAGACTTCATGCACAGGCAGTAAGAAGTCCACAGAATGCTGCTGCTATCGATACTTGCTGTACTCAGAGCATCACTGTCTTTCTCCTTTTGGTTTTCTTTCCTTTCTGAGGCTTTAATGTGCTCTGCTGCCATTTTTCCAGTAAAAGCTTTTCTTTCCCTGGAGAAGCTTCTTTCCCTAAGTCTTCTAAACGGGAGTCCCTTCGTATTCCTGTGCTCACGCTCAGCTTCTGCCTTTTCGCTCTCATCCTCTCTCTTTCCACTTATGTCAGAACTCTCTCCTGCTTTGACAATCATCCAGATTTTCTTTTGCAAATAAGCCCCACCTATTCCATAGCTGCGTTGTCCACTGTTCTTGTTGCTGGTTTCACTGGCGAGTGACGAGGAAGAGCCAGAGAGATTCATCTGACTGCAGTTATCTGATCTTTGGATGTTACCGACTACAACAAAGAACACACAGGCAGATCTTGATAAGTGACAAGATAAATAGGGATAACTAAAGATAAAAACCGACGACGTCCTGATTTTAAAACATTTTTTTTCTTCAATCCTATTTGCATATCACTTGGGTATAGCTCAAAAGAAAATGACATCTAAAATTATGTGGAATGTGTTCATGCCAAAAATGATGCCTTACCGCTGCCTGTGAAGCACCTAATTTTAGTTCAATGAGCTGCTAGCGCAACACATACAACAGGCTATGATCACCTCAATCAAATTAGATCAGTGCTAAAAATACGCTAAAGGCAACTTGAATTAATGAGATATTCCCAAAGAAACAAAATATTGTTTTCAAAGAACCATATGAAAGTTAACAAAAATAAGACGTTTCTAAGCGATGCTCAAGAATCTCAGTGGAACTTGGTTCGGTAACGCAAGTAATTAAGCTTCTTACACACAGGCTGTGTTTAAGGAAAATAAGTGGCATTCTCCTCGAGGGATCTGTGAAGGCAGAAGTGGACAGAGCAGCATGATCTCCCACTGGAAAGGGTGAGGAGACGCAGCAGGTCACCGTGCCATGCCATGCTGATCCGGTGGCTTTGGGCTGGCAGTGAGGCAAAAGCAGCACAGAAGGGAGGGAGAAACACCTTACTCCACACTGACCACAGTGGCTGACTACAAACTGCTGTTAAGAGATTTCAAATGAATTCCCATCCAAGGTTGACTAACGATGAAGTGATGCAGGTCTTTTAAGGAGCAGCCATCAAAAATAAAGGGATTCTCAGGGTATCATGATAGACAGGGATGGATACAAAGCCCTGTGCACAAGAACAAAAAGTATGAATAGCGGCTCAAGGATTTCCAGGGATGCACTTATGCTTTCCATAGAAGCCCTTCAGGGATCATCAGGTCCAACCTTTTTAGCTGATATATAGTTTAAATGAGATGGCTTGGCCAAAACCCTGGGTCCGGTGTAGAGGAATTCACCACTTCCCTGGGGAGATTATTTAAACATTTAACTGTACTCGTGGTGAAAAATTTTCTTCTGGAATCCAATCAGAATCTCCTCAGGAGCAACGTATACCCACTACCCCCTGTCTTTTCTGTGTGATTCCTTGTTAAAAGCGACTTTCAATCCTCTTGGTAGACACCCTATGTAGTGCCATATGGTAATAAGGTCTCTCCTAAGCCTTCTCCTCTCGAGGTTGAACAAACTCAGTTCTCTAAACCATCTGCTCTGGACAATGACAAGAGTGTTTTATCTCCAGCTCCATCTCGCTGGATACTGCAGCTACCTAAGGCAAAACCATAAGATGTCTTAACAGCCACAGTTTCTGTGCACCACTGTCTTCTTCAAGAAACCCTCAGTGTGCAACTGCCATTCGCACAATTGACCACCTAAACCTGCACCAATACACTGACAGGCATCGGCTTTCAAGACCTACTGCGAATTCTGTCAGAAGCATTGAGGCAGTTTTTAAGAAAACAACTGTTCCTAGGTGGCTTCTAAGACCAAAACATATAAATACATTGAAATATGATGTCTACTCATAGAAAGAGATGATTCTGTTCTTCACATGAGTTTTCTAAACTACTATTTTTCTTACACATTGTTGGCAACCAATATTCCTTCCCCTGTCCACCTGGGTTTTCGTACGACACGAGCACGAGTTTCCGAGACAGATGATGCCGTGCACACCGAACACTGCGGTAGCACACGTACCTTTGCGTGGAGAGCCCTGAGGAGAAGCAGGAGGGCTGGAGTGCAAAGAAGATGCCATGGACATAGTGTCATCTGTTTGTTTCTTACTGCTGACTTCCTCAGACAAGCTTAATGACTTCTGTGGGGAGCCTGTACCTACGAAACCAACAGAAACATTCACTGCGTGTTATTCTTCTTTCAAGTTAATGATATCTTTTTAAACTATAAGTAAGCACCATGTTGAACCACTGGAGTATCTGGCAAAGAGAGAAGCAGATGCTCAGAAGAATTCTGCAGGTGGAGGCAGAAGGAATTTCCAATTTCGTCCCCATTTCCAATTCGGACCAGGTAGCAGTGGCTCTGCTACTGCTCACGTATCATTTACTACCTGCAACTAACTTCATTTAATAACCCACAACTGCAGCTTTCAAATGATACAACAGTTAAGCAAATAGGTCAAACCTTTTTAATACATAATGCTGCTTTGCTACTAGCAAATTTAGAAACAGGGGAAAAAAAATCATGCTCAGTACAAGCAACTAATAGCACATATTTCCATGAAGTTTTTCACAGAAAGGGTCACTGGGCATTGGAATAGGCTGCCCAGGAAGGTGGTTGATTCACCTTCCCTGGAGGGGTTTAAGGGACGGGTAGATGAGGTCCTGATGGACATGGTTTAGTGTTTGATAGGAATGATTGGACTCGAAGATCCGATGGGTCTCTTCCAACCTGGTTGGTTCTATGATTCTATATTGATTCATATGACAATAGCGTTATTATCAAAGTGGTTCAGAGGTTAAAACATTAAAAATGCCTGTGATTTGTTTAAATAATTTCACCTAAATATGTTATACTTCATTTTGTCATGAAGAGAAAGAAGCCAGGCTGCTCTGCTCCATTTGTGCAAGGATCTCTTTAGAAGGCAGAAATACACAGTAAAAGACTTAATGCTGCGTGTCTGCCCCGTTCCAGAGAGATGTGAAGATCACCTGAGTTAGAAGGCACTCTTGAGTTCAAAAGAAAAAGATATACGGGTATCGATAAGCACTGGCACTGAAAGCACTAGGCTACAAGGAACAAAACAACCACACTTTTAGGGCCAGTACCTTCCGATTAGGTGTTTTAAGAAAAGTTACTAATGATTGTGCAAGTGACTAACTAAACAGCAGGTTCTCTTAGAACAGAACACGCTTCAGCTGCTTTCAAATGAACAACGTAAGAGAAGCATCATGTTATCTCAAATAATCCACACGGCTAGGAATGGCTCCTCCTTCTTTCTCCCTACATTTAGAAAGCTCTCCGGACAGATGAGCTGAAAGTACTCACTGAATGTGACGTGATCCTTCGTCAGCCCCTTTTTCCTGCTGGGGTATAAATTCACCGTTGGAACCTGAAGAACTTGGCTCATCCTGTTTTGCTGATGCTGATGGGCTTTAGCAGTTTGGCCAATCGATCTCATGGGTACCGGAGACATCTCTGAGGATTTTGCTCCTCTTCTCTCACTTAAATTCTTCGTCACTGTTAGGGAAAAATGGCAGATAAATATCTTGCACTTTGAATCGCAGGATTGTTACAGTTATTCTGTGTATAACCATCCAGTCAAAGCAACCATGGTATAGAATCATAAAATCATCAGGCTGGAAGAGACCCATCGGATCATCAAGTCCAGCCATTCCTATCAAACACTATGAAGCAGATAAAGCATTTTTGAAACCATTTCTATTCCAAGACACTGAAGACACTGTCATGTGAAATGGCATTAAGACAGTCAACTCTTTAAAGTGCCACAGAGGTAGTTCATCAAACACAAAAAATGTGATTTATTTCTACTGCAATTTAAGTTGGTGTTTCCTATGTTTGTACATAAAGTGCAAAACCACACAAACACCTCCTTCAAACTTACCCAAACTGCTGGTTTGCAGTTGGGATCAAACCTTTCACTAGGTGGCACAACTGATTTGCAGCACAGGGCAACTGGTTCAGTTTTACTTTAATCGCACAGCAATTAAACTCTGGAGTTGAGGCCATCTGACTTCCCTTTAAATTCCCCTAGAAAAGTCTGGATTGCAGCATTCCCGCTGCTCATTCCTTCTGCAAACAAGGCGAGGGGAACCTCACTGCTGGGGGAGCTGAGACTCCTCATCTCCTGGATATGTGCAGAAAGACCTATCTGCATAGAATCATTCAGAGCTACTTAGTTAAAATTCAAATGTGGACAGAGAAAACTCCCTGGAGCAGCTGAGTGCTCCCAACCCCATTGGAACAAACACCACGAGGAGGCTGCCAGTTCCTCCGTGCAGGGCAGCCCAACCCCACCCTGCAAACTACAGGTAAAACCACAACCAAACCTTTCACCTGGGGGGTTGGAGTTATTTTGAGGGGCACTTTACTAATACAGCCCTACAAGTTTATTTGTACATTCACTTACCCTTCATTTTCCCGTTTTCTTAAAGGTTAAAGAAAAAAACCCACTTGATTTGCTTAACTGCATGGAGCAAACCAATCAGTATATATTAGTATATACTCCCTATATTCCCTATTTTTACTTCTAAATGGCTACTACTGTGCAAACAATATTTTGAATGTTTTATTGAATACAATCGAAACCAAGCTCGTAATGTTTTTGTTTGTCTCCTGGGCATCGTTCAGCCACCTGTTATGTTTGCACATAGATCATCCATCGTGATTTCTTCTTGACGCACTTGAATTTATTGTTTCAACGGGGGACCAAGTTATAAAACCCACAATGGTGTTACCTCTAGGTAGAAACATCCCTGCTATTACGTATCCATACGCACACAGCAGAAGCAGAATATGTCTAAGAGTGATATATGAAGCTCTTATTCTATTCCGAGCTACCTGTGCTTATTTCTATTCAGAGCTACCTGTGATTTCTGGCAACCTCAGGCACAAAGCCCGTGTCTTACGCACAGAAATGCACCTTTAAAAAGGGACTCGGGTACAGCTGTTGCCAGGATTCCTACATCCCTGCTAGTTAAAAGGAAATAAATAAACAAATAAATAGAACTGTATGTGAAAGCACCTTACGGTATAACACAGATTTGTATCCTTAATCCTCAATAATGAAAAGGGCTTAAAATGTTATCTTCAAAATGTCATTTCCTAGTCAGGCTTTTAACTCACCTCATGAGAGACAAAAATGGTATTTGAGGAGAAAAACAGTCTTAAAATGCTGCATTTGGCCAACAGACGAGCACAAAACCTAACACTGATTAGCCAGGTTACTAGTCTTCAACTTTGACAAAGACTGACCCTTCAAGCAAGGGAAAATTTCCAAGCATCACAATCAAATGCAATCACCACTTCTCGTTTTCACATAAGATTTTACTGAGCTGCATAAGGCAGCAGATCAGACAGCAGTTTGTTTAGTTAGACAGCTGCACACGAGTCAAATTATTAAAACTGTCCTGCTGCAGCCTGCAATTTCTGACTGCCAAGTCATGTCAATCCCATCAGTCAGCACTGACCTAACTTCTCCTTCTCAACAATCTTCGTTTATTCTCAGCTGTAATCCATCGCGGTTTCTATATTGATTTTGTCTCTTTTCATTTTCTTGCTGCTCATATGGTGTGTGTTACTTTTATCCTTCCTAATGCTGTACAAGGACAGCAGGGCAAGAACACAGCTAATGTGCTATTGAATTTCCTTCCAGACTGATGAAAAGAAACAGTTTAAGAATGACAGGTCAAAACAGAAAATAGCACTGCAGTTCTCGGAGCTCAGTCAAGATCAGAAGATAAATGCTGGCCTGCTAAAACAGTACATGAACTGACACTAGAGTATTTTAAAAGAGTCTTTCTAGAGAAGGAACGAGACCATTATACATTTTATAGATCACGTCACCGTTCTAGATCACGGTACTTACGAGTGCTATACGCAGGCTCACACTGAAGGGACAGTATCTGGATCTTTTCTTCGTCTGTCTCTACGTTTAGGTTGGACAAGTACTGCTTCACCTTCCTCGCCATCTGGGCATCCTCGTAGAGCTTCTTGGCGTTGAGGAGCGAGCTGCGTCGGGCGCGCTTCTTGTGAGCACCTCCCTGTACATCCAGCATGTTGGAGTTTGTGCTGCCCTGGCTCAGAGACCTAGAAAAGAGAAGAGTGAAGCAGTAAAGTTTTAGCTCTCAGCAGCACGGAGGAGCTGCAGCAGCACACATCAAAGCAGATTAATACCAGTAATCTCCAGTTAGGGCTAGTGCATGCTGATGCGAATGAGTTAAAAAGATGAACAGCATTAAAACAACACTTGTCTTTAAATATTCTGGTAGATCGAGAGCAGGAATTCGAGTCTAGGAAATGACTGCGCATGAAAGTGTGGCACTAGCAAGAACAAGGTATAACGCTGTGTAAAGGACCAAATTAGCCCTGCTAATGAATCGCAGCCTCGTTCTGCAAACCCCACGCTAGTTCAGCTGGAGATTGCAAGAGCTTTAAGAACTCGATAACTTTGTTGCTTTAAGGAATTTTCTACCCAGTGTGTGCACCAGGTTCACAATAGAAACTTCATCCGAGTACAGAAGCGGGTAACTGGTATAATCCTCTTAGAAAATTAAGCTTTGGACAACGTTTAAATAAGGGAGGAAATGATGTTAAATATGCAAAAGAACATTTTAGTACGCACTCAACTTCATTCTCCAATTAAATAAAAGCATTCGTAGTAGAACAGCTTGTTAAATAATGTATCCCAACAGAGGTCAGGAAGGCAGCGATAACACACTCGGACTTGTACAGAGGAGCATCTATGAACAAAAAACATTCCTCGATGCTGCTAATTTTGAGCCAATTCCACCAGCAACGGAAGCAGAAATAAATAAATACATAAGTTACTGTCCCTGACAGCCATTCCTATTCCTGCTGAATCAGAAACCAAGCACCTGATCTTGTTCAAACATACAATCCCTCAGTTTGAAATGTCCAAAGTCCGATGGCCAAACCAGTTCTAACTCAGCTTTTAATAAATGGAGATCACAGTGTGCGTTACAGGTAAATTTGAATAAGAAGAGTCAATAAAGTTGGTTGAAATTGTTAATTTCTGCAGGTTTTTTTTAAACATTCAGAAGATTAATTTTATTTTAAAAGGCTAAATTAGTTGTGAAGAGGTTTATCAAGACGTTGGATGCGTTTACAGAATCACAAGTGGCAGAGCAATCAATCTCCAGCACAGAAGAGCTCTAAGGGCTGAAAGAGTCAGAATGAAACATTTTGTTTGAGGAAGTCTAAGGAATTGGCCTCACTGAGCTTAAAAAATAACAAGTGGTGGAAAACAGCTGACTGCGATATCTTCAGAGGTGTTAAATCAAACAATCTAAGAGAAAAACTATCATTTGATGGGAATGGTTGGACTCGATGATCCAGTGGGTCTCTTCCAACCTGGTGATTCTACTACTCTATGAAAACAGAAGCTTAAAAACTGGCAGAAGTTTATAGCTTAAATAAAGAAATAATCTCATTGTAGGCCAAGAGCAGCAAAAGACACGATGGTCTGTTCACACCTCTTCACACCAAGGGAGAGCTCCTGTCTCCTAAGAGCAAGAACAAAGCTACTGTCTGTTCTACAGAGGAACTGGAAACTACATTACGTTTATTTGTAGTAATGTATTTTATTGTTTACGTACACACCGTTCAACTTCGAAGTCTGGACTTGAATTTTTAAGACAATTTAACTGAACTTCCTTTGAAAAATTATTCTCCCTTGTTCACTGTGATGCCAGTAACCCCAAGGGTCAGAAATCAGGGTGGCTCCAGCTGGGTCCCAGGCTCTGCTCCCAGGTGAGCACTGACCCTGCACTAGGGCATACACAGGCTGCTCGCTCCCCACCAGGGACCGGTAGCCAAACCAACATCCCCGCTTTGGCTGGCACACATCCTTGCCCTGTTCCCTCCCCTCTGATGGGGGCAAAACCCTTCTCTGTGCAGAAAGACCCAGGAACACTCTGTGGATGCATCACACAGCCACACCAGCCCCTCTCTGCCGCTTGCAAAGGGACTACAGGGGGAACAAAGCACCGCGAGCGGCTCTGCCTTTGTCATCGATGCATAATATCAAAAAACGTCTTCACAGAAAGGGTCATTAGGCACTGGAACAGGCTGAATAGGGAGGCGGTTGACTCGCCTTCCCAGGAGGGGTTTAATGTGTGGGTGGATGAGGTGCTGAGGGACATGGGTTAGAGATTGGTGGGAATGGTTGGACTCGATGACCTGATGGGTCTCTTCCAACCTGGTGATTCTATGATTCTATGAATTGCTGCCTTGGCACCAGATGCCCACAGGCCGTAAAGCAGCATTTCCAAGTGCAAAAGCACAGGGACATGGGTAAGTCTGTGGGCAAAACGTCACATTGTAAAACAAGGCTACCATGTCGTCTCCAAATCCCTGCTGGGGGTCAGTCAAAAACATCTCTAAGCACTCGCAGTGTTCTTGCTTGTAGTCCTTTCATTATTCAGCCCTTGCACAATCAAGACTCTCAGGGAAATCAATGAGGATTTTGGTGTATGAGATGTGAGATACGTTTTAAACACATACTAAAAATAAATACTTTGAAGCTTGAATTCAGACTCCGGGGGGAAATTACTAGAGCATTATCACAATTCAAAGCGTCCTCACAGTTTAAAATGCAGAACGGCTTCAATTTTTCTATTGCATGTTAAAAAGCAGGTTATTTATTTCCCTAAGTAATTCACCTTATAATGTAACAGCACAATAGGGTTTTTTTAAATGCATAAAAGCCACAACTCAAACAACTTATCTGGTACACAAAAGCAACTCAGAATGCTTATAGCTGCACTGTAGCACTGACTGTAACCCCTTATTCCTGTCTTCCAAGAACTAAGGATTGCAGGGTTAATAAAATGCATGCTGTATTTCAGATGCATGCACTAACGAGGAGGATGCAGTATGTTAAGAGTTGCATAATCTTTATTTATCTTAGTTGCATTCAGCTCTACACTTACCCCAAACTTCTCCACCTCTTCTTCCTGTAAGCAAGAGCCATATACATTGAAGCATGTATTTGAACAGAAAAGCACAGGAAAAAAAATAAAACAGTTGAGAGTCAGGAAGAAAGATGTAGACAGGAAAGAACAGAAAAGAAAAGATTTCCGTACAGCAAAATTCTTCTCGAACAATAACACAATGTTTTAATGGAATGCTCAGGGCCTGCTCAAACACTTCCATATGGATGAACATCTATCAGTTTTTTGGTTTATTTTGAAGTTTAACCGACAGATTTGAAGATGAAACTCGCATTAAATTTTCGTGATTTCCCACAAGTCAAATTCCATTCTGATGGAGCGAGAAAAAAATGTTTAACTTATTCATCTTGCAGCAAGTAAGATTAAATTAATTTACTCTTTGCGTTAGGACTGCAGTCAGCACGTGGGAAACCATCATCAGTATTCAAAGTTTATGATGTTGTTTTCTCTTGATTGCTTGCTGGAAAACAAGCCAATAGCCAAACACATGCGGAAAAACTAGACGCTCTATATTAATTGGTAATGAACTTGCTAACAAGTCTCATGTTGCCGCTAACAAACACCCTTTCTTGTTCATTTTTAATCTTCAAAAGCACTTATTGGTGCTTCGTAACACAAACTGATAGATCAAACACCAGAGGCAATGAAAATGAATATAAATGATGTGAAAACATGGAATTATTTTCTTTTAATCTGTGGCACTATCTCTAATTTAGATGCCTAAGCATTTTATGTCAGTCTGCATAATTTAAATTATGGGCATTAAAATAGGTTCTGAAAAACATACTGAAGGTAACTATTTACTGTTAAATTCATTTAATGATTAGACTTCATTAGGCTTTAGAAAGCGCAGGGAAAAGGGTAGCAGGGAAAGCTATTTATAGGCTGATTTCATCCGAGAATGCCAAAGTTTGCTGAAAACCAATCAGAACTGATCGGTAAGTAGCTTTATAACTTTATGATAAAAAGGAAATTCTGCTAATTCAGATGGTCGGAAGGTGAATCTCCCCTCTGGAATGAGCCCATCTTTAAACAACGTTCCCGAGGGACCTGCTATTTTTGTCTCCAACCTGACTGGACCAGTTTAAAACAAAATACTTAAGTTTCCTGCGAGGCAGTCTTGAAAGCAAAATACAGACAGGATCGATGATCGTCTGGGAATCCTGAGCGCCGCAAGACCACAGGGTGACACATCTCTGTGCTCTTATTTGTGCCACATCTGCTTGCACACGCCACTGCCTTCCACGGAGCAGATGGACCTAAATTCAAATGCTGAAGGCAACTCACAAGTGCACGGGTGACACATCAGCCGGGACTTAGTAAACAATAAAGCACAAACTCTCTATTCGGCTTCAGAGAAAGGGTTGCCAAGCACTGGAAAAGGCTGCCCAGGGCACTGCTGGAGTCCCCGTCCCTGGAGGGCTGTAAGAGCCATGTAGAAGTGGTGCTTAGGGACATGGTTTAGTGGTGGAGTTAGCGGTAGGTTTACATTTGGGGTCGCTGAGCTTAAAGGTCTTTCCCAACCTAAACAATTCTGTGATTCTAAGTTTCCCTTGTGCTCCACTCTCTCTACCGCTGGCCAGGAGCTGCAGAAGGCACCTCTGGCACACTGCTCCGAAGAGGATTCTGTTCTTCAAAGAGAAACCATGTAATACTTCAGCACAAAACATCACCCAGTCACCACCTCTCCACCTGAGCTGCATCCTAAGAGGTTTTTGCAAGGAAAGGAGAACAAACCCCTTCTCAACAAGGACCTACAGGCATCAGGACCCTGTGCGGACACGACAAACAGCTAAGGCTTTTAGCTCAGTCAGTGGGAAGCAAACAGATGCAGGAAATTATTTAGTTCCACTAAATACAACCTGGAGTCGATCAGCACCAGATTATAATTCGTGGTGCTTCTACGCTGCAGTTTGTTAATGCAGAGTCTGATGATATTATGCATCGGGGGGGGAAAAAACACAGCAAAGGAAAAATAAAACAAGAAAACACCCTCCACCTGCTTACAGCCTGAACAAACTAAGCACCATGTAGGTGGAACAAGCTGCGTTTAGAACAAAAAAAATATTTTGTTTGTTTTCAATGCGTTATCAGTGGAGATTTGTTTTGAAGCAACACTGAAGGTTTAGACATGGGTGATTTGGGTGCTTTTTAATATGAATATGATATATTCCATAATATTATACTCTCCTCAAACTCTACCGACGCTAACATTTTATTCAGCAAAAATATGTATCCTATTTTCCTTGGCTTTTTAAAGACAGCAAATTGGTTTCGCAGTTGTTAAAAGCAGGTTGGAAGTGCCGTAACCTGATAAGGGTTGTGGTTCTGATGGAGAATGGAGATGACACGAATGGAGATGATGATTACACGATGAAATACCAACAGAGTGATGCACACACAGACCCAGATCCCCCCCACTTTGAGACCCCTTCAATCCTCCTGCCTTTCGGAATTGCACACCTTTGTCTGAACATGACAGCCGGGTCCATGTTCGCCGAGGTCATTCTAACAACTTGGCGGATCTCCTTGGCAATCATCCGGAGTTTCTCAAAATTCACCAGGCCGTCCACTTTGGAATCATTTCCTGCAAATTGAAACATACACAGAGAGATGGAAAAAAATCATCAGAAAAACTTTTTTTAATGGGCAATGTGTTTCTCAGCCGCCCACGTTACCTTTCCTCCCACCATCAACAAAACTGTTTTGATCAAAATAGCAAGAAAACAGGAAACACTGGAAAAATACAATTGGCAAAACACAAACAGCAGTCAGGCCCACTCAGGCTAACAAGCACTCCTCTTGCTAATGTATTGCTCGACTAATAGGTATTAGTAGGAGGGGAAAGGAGTAAGTGAACTATGCCAAATAAATTGGTATAGATGTTAATATAAATGTAGAGCTGGCATCAACAGCATTCACATTCTCAAATTCATAGAATCATGTAATGGTTTGGGTTGGAAGGGACCTCAAAGCCCACCCAGTGCCACCCCTGCCATGGGCAGGGACACCTCCCACTGGATCAGGGGCTCCAAGCCCCATCCAACCTGCCCTGGAACCCCTCCAGGGATGGGGCAGCCACCACTCCTCTGGGCAACCTGGGCCAGGGCCTCCCCACCCTCACAGCAAAACACTTCTTCCTAAAATCTCATCTCAATCTCTCCTCTTTAAGCTTAAAACCATTTCCCCTCATCCTACTCCTGCACTCCCGGATCAAAAGCCCCTCCCCAGCTTTCCTGGAGCCCGTTTCAGTACTGGAAAGTCTCCCTGAAGCCTTCTCTTCTCCAAGCTGAACAACCCCAGCTCTCTCAGCCTGTCTTTGTACGGAAGGTGCTCCAGCCCTGAGATCATCTTCATGGCCTCGTGTGACCTCGCCTGAACAGATCTGTATCCTTATTAAACAGTTTTGAAACATCACAACCAAGAATCGAGCATATTTGGAAATCCTTAACATCTTTATCACTTGTAAAAGAACTTCGTGAAGAAGGAAAAAAAAATGGAAATGTTTAAACAAAACCCTTTGAAAATGTTGCAAGCAAGAGTAGGAGGTGTCACATCATGGGAGCTGTCTGAAAGCCACAACATGGGACGAAAAACTAGGAACATTGCAGCAACAGGTTTTTGTAAAAGAAATACAACCAAAGCAGCCTAATTACCAGTTCACACACTCACCTCCTCCTCCAGCCTAAACCTGAAGGCAGTTGATGATTAAGCATTGCTTTTAAAATAGTAAAAACATGCATTTAATATTTAACATTTTGTCTAGGATCGGCCTCTTCCACTACACAGAATTGTATTTTATATTCCTCCTACAAAGGATGCAGCAAAAGGAGCTTCTTTCAGCCATTTTTTGGATCATCGCTCACTAAAGAAAAAAGGTTAAAGCCTATTCAGTGCTTGGTTTACTATTTCTCTCTGTCTGGCATTACCTTCATGCAGAAACGTGATATCCTTCTTGACAACAGGAAAGAGTGGAATAATGGGAGGCTGCATGCTCTGGCTGCTGAGGATGTTGCGGTATTTTGCCATGTTCCGAGACGGATCAAAAAGATCTTGAAGGTCTCGGAGGTGCTTTTCATACTTGCTGGGTAACTTCTCCCACGTGCCTCGCAGACGCGCCACCGGTGCAAGGTTTAACCCGCTGCAAGGCAGAAAATTTCATTATTGGCTGTTAGTAGAATCATGACCTTTCGTAAGGAAGTAAAGGGTTGGATGTTTTTTTTTTTGTTTTAAGGATTTAAAATAGCTTTCACAAGGTTAACTGTACAGCTGGGTGAACGTCAGGCCAAGAGTTCATCACAACAAACGTCTGCCGCTCACTCTTGTGAGCGTGTGAAAAGCAGAACTGGGAAAGCACAACTGCTTCCTAATCACGAGGTACAAATTGCACATCAGTTGCCTAAACAAACCCTCTAGCACGAGACTGATGCCCATTTAATCCAAGAACCACTACTCTTCTACATCACAATAAGGGTGGAAGCCTAATGAGGTGAACACACGGCTACAGAAGCAAGTGAGAAGAGCGAGAGTTTCTCCTGAGTAAAAGCAGCAGAAAATAAGAGGAGCCTGTCAGGAGTATATGTAAACGAGCACGAACAGACTGAGAACTAGGAACAGCAGATGTGCTAAAAACTGTCACTGTGTCCTCATTCTCATTAAGTAAGAATTAGTTGGATGCAATAAAATAATTAAAATAAATGAAATAGATCAGTATATCCACCTTCCTTGCCATGATTTGTCACCAACTCCGCTCAAGAAATTTTGCAATGATTGCAAAGTTCTCATAGCTGCAGAACAGGAAAGTGATGTTCTCCAGTGTTCATTCGTAAATCCAGAACCACACAATTAGTGAACTTGTTGTTCTAAGATAATTTTTACCTTGTTTTGAAAGCTTCAAAACCTTACTTTGTACTTGTTTTACTTCTCTCATATAGATTTCTCTCTGTGCTATTGTCAAATCACAAACAAAGCCTTCCCTCGCTTGAGAAATCAAACATGTGCCACCACACAGGTCGTCTCCACATGCTGCATTAGGGTAGTTATCTTCCTATTTCATGAATCACGGAATGGTTTGGGTCAAAAAGGATCTTAAAGCCCATCCAGTGCCACTCCTGCCATGAGCAGGGACACCTCCTACTGGATCAGGAGCTCCAAGCTCCATCCAGCCTGGCCTGGAACCCCTCTCCAGGGCCAGTTGAAATGTGGCATCACATTGATACTCAATGCAAGGCAAGAAAGAACCCATGGCATATGCTAAAAAAACACATATACCTAGGGAGGGAAGGGTAAAACAAAAGCTTGTTTATTTGCTTTGTTTTTTGACCAAAGACCATTTCAGTCATGGCTTGACGAGACTGAACTGAGAAGCAGGAAGAGTTATTTCTCCACCTACGATAAAACCAGGAGAAATTAGAGAGCAGAAAATAGAAATTAGCTTCAGCATCCCCAAGTGTATTCACCGTGTAATAAGGAGCCACAGCCCCAATGGCTTCCGAGAACCCTTTAAGGAAATTAATGAATTCTTTCATGTCTAACTGAAGAGAAGCCAATACCATTTGATACACTGGCTAGATAGGGATGAAAACATTCCAAAATGGTATTTTCAAAGTTAGTGCTGGCGCTAGGATACAGCACGAATCCAGATCTTTGTCTGATGAATCACAGCACCTTTTTCTTTTTCATTCCTAAAGCAAAACCTGGATGTAGGACAATTGCAAATAAAGGAAATGCTGAAGTCATCCTGCTAGAGCAGCAGCATCTAGTGTATATCAGAAGAGAAAGTCTAAATGTGCAAATGAAGGGGGGGGGAAAAAAAAAGAGAAGCAAGCAGATGACAGGAAAGAATGAAAAGGAAAATTAAGCTAAAACAAGACTGATTTGAGGAAGTTCTTACAATGAAAGGAAGAAATAAAGCAATCTCATCATCGCCGATATGACTCAGTGCACACTGAAAAAGTAACAATGACAGGAAAAGACGGGAAATTGGGTGCCAGAATCACAGAAAATGACAGCAACCTTCAGGCAGGTTTCAGAAGTTCATCAATCAAACAGCACTTTTGTTTGAGTCTCTCTTTCCCTGTTAGGTAACAGCTTAAACGGAGACAGTCGCATCCACCAGCGCAGTCAGACTGAGCTGCTGAGGCTGAGGAAGGCGACGCCTGCAGTGACAGCGCATCTCGCTCTCCAGCCTGGGTTTTGAAATCCTGGTAATTCCCTTAACCGCCCCGGCCCCACCGGTGATCTGTTCAGGATCATAGAATCATAGAATCATCAGGTTGGAAGAGACTCACCGGATCATCCAGTCCAACCATTCCTATCATAACACTAAACCACGTCCCTCAGCACCTCATCTACCTGTGCCTTAAACACCTCCAGGGAAGGGGAATCAACCACCTCCCTGGGCAGCCTCTTCCAACGTCTAATGACCCTTTCCGTGGAAAAACTTCCTCCTAATAGGATAGGATACACCTATTGCTTCTCTTTCCTTTCAGATTAACAGAATTGCCTCTGACAGCCCCTATCAGATGTGACAAATGGGAAGCATTTTACCTTATAACTGCGAACATGGAATTGAAGTTCTTGCATTCTCGACAGTGGAGGGCAATTTTAATGAAATGCTTAATAATCTTCATTCTCTTGAGCTGGTTGGGCTCCGCTAAGATTTCCATGGCAACCCAGAAGGTCTCTTGATTTATGACATCTTCAAACTGCTTCAGGTGAGCATTTCCTGTTTTGGAGTCCAGCTTGTAAAGGTCATCGATGTATTCCGTAGGCTCGATATTGCGAAATAATTCAAAATCTCTCATGGAGAGCTGAGTGGCGACCTCGATGGTGCTCAGCTGGAGGAGGGAAATCTGGCTTTCTCTCAGTAGCTCTTGAGCATCCTCATCCGAGCACAGAGTCTCTGTCTCCATATTGTTTTTTAGATAATACCTGCAGAATAATGGAATTACAAGAAAACATTAGAGATGCTCTTCAGGACAAAGACATCCAACAAAGACATTGAACTATACCAACCAACGGGGACATCACTGACACCGCAAGGGTGTTTACGTGACCGTGTTTCCACATTACTGTTGACAACCCAGAGTAAGAGACAAAGACAGAGGAAAGAATGGACAGCATAACCTTGTACTCTACCTAGGATAGAATAACATCATTACTGAAGTAAACAGAACATTTCAAAAGCTGTTTTAATCTCTTTGTTGTTTTCCACACTGTAAATCTGCAACACGCTGCGGCTTTCACCTTCAGAAACGTGTCACTTTTCCATTCGTAAATTCAGCAGTGAAATAACATTTGAAATACACATTAGGCCTGAGAAATCTCGCTGATGTATTTCCCTATTTCTTATACAAATTCAGTATGGTTTCTTACATAAATTCAGTGTGGCCTATTAATATTTACATGAAGCCCATAGTATTCAGGAAATGAAAATGTATCTGGAAAACTCATTTCCACGGTCCCAGGCAGATCACTTTCAGATATACCAAAGTTTCTTCCTCATAAATTCCCTCTGTTGCCTAGCAAAGAGGACTAAAGAATTCTGTACTTAATAAACTTTCTTCTGGTATGGATCAGCTCATCAGATAAAACTGAAACACCATTTAAGAAACGTTCAGAACAGTTTACATAAAAATGGAAGGTTAGCATGGGTTCACTGCAATATGACATCATTGGGAAGGAGATTAATTGCATGTTTTAATCCTGAAGTATATGCGGAAAGCGTCAGAATATGATTTTTGTCTCTTCAAGCGTAAGCTGCTACATAAGTTATCCTGATCTGCTAAATTCAGCTGTCATCAAGCAAGTCAGCTGTAGTTATGGGAACAGGAGTTTTGGAAGCAGATGAGGAAGGTAAAATAAGGAAGAAAAGAGACAAAACTGTAAGTTACCGGAGTTTACTTGCTTGTTCCTCTAATAGGCAACAGTCGATTTTAATTAAAACATCCCTGCCCGATATTTCAATCCTAAAAGGCAAAGGCAAATCCCAACTGAAATCAAGCCAAGGGTGTATTTACCGTCCGTTGAGCTGAATCCTGTCGGCCAGTTTGGAGAACTGATCCGGGAGTCTCCGCTGCTTGATGACTCCCTCGGGGCTGACGGACACCTCGCAGAGGGAGTAGGTCTCTGGGGCTCCCGTCAGGTTGAATTCGTGGACAGCGTGACTCACCACCTCTTTCGCTGTAGTGTCTTTGCTGATGATGATGTAACAACTCTGCTGGTCTGCTTTGAAAACTCTTATTACTTGATCCGGGATATCTAAAAGAACAGAATAAACGACACTTTTATGGCATGAAGCTGCTTTTCTCTTGACGAGATGCCAGGTCATTTGCTGTATTATTTGGTAACCAGAAAACAAATAAACACAGCGAGAAAAAAAGCCATGCTGGACGTGAAAAATACTCCTGAAAGGAACAGTTAACGTCCCCTAACTTTGAGATGGATAAGAAAGACAACTTTTGTCCTCTCTGCATTTCCACAGCTGAATTTATTTGCTTTACCCTATGACCACAATCAAAGCACAAGACATCTACATACATCACACTAAGCTGTTCACTGTCCTTCTCAGCGTGTCTCTACTTTGACAGCATCATTCCTTCTTTGGCTCTTTTGTCTTGGTGAGAGCCAGGACCAACACGCGTGCCAGGACACTCTTCCCAGGGTCAGGAAGGCAGCAAGCACGTGCGGATGGGCTGCAGGTGGGAGGATGTGACTAGGAAAGGAGATTTGGTTGCTCCCATAACTAGCTGCAAATTTTTACACTCATTCTATCACCCCGAGGGAACTCAGCTGCTGCCAGCAGTTAATTCTTTGGCTGCGGTAGTTATTTATAGCACATTTTATGCATTATAAATGCCTAAGAGAACAGCTTTATCTGAGGCAGCCTCCAGCAGGAAATAAACATCTGAAGGAACACACGTTTAGGCTACAGTTTGATGACTGCAAATACTTTGCTCCACTAGTTACTGCAGCAGGTTTGATTTTCAAAACAACACTGATTGGGAAAAAAGAAATTGTCCAGAGTCAGAGTGCACGCTGATGTAAAACTCTGCAAAGCAAAGCTCAGAATCCCATGCAGGGCAGCGTCTGCTACAGGGGAAGGAACAGTCAGGCTTCCCTCTGCCTGGAGAGAGTCAGTGCTGCTGCCAGGCACATTGTCTGCTGGGCTGTGCATCGACATGCAGAGCTACCGACTAGGAGAAGTCTGGCTGGAAAGCCGCCTGGAGGAGAGGGACCTGGGGGTGTTGGTCGGCAGCAACTGAACATGAGCCAGCAGTGTGCCCAGGTGGCCAAGAAAGCCAATGGCATCTTGGCTTGGATCAGAAATGGCGTGACCAGCAGGGCCAGGGAGGTTCCTCTCCCTCTGGACTCGGCACTGGTGAGACCAAACCTCGAATCCTGTGTTCAGTTGTGGGCCCCTCAGCACAAGAAGGATGTTGAGGCTCTGAAGCGAATCCAGAGAAGAGCAACGAAGCTGGGGAAGGGGCTGGAGAACAAGAGGAGCAGCTGAGAGAGCTGGGGGTGTTTATCCTGGAGAAGAGGAGGCTGAGGGGAGACCTCATTGCTCTCTACAACTCCCTGAAAAGAGGTTATGGAGAGGAGGGAGCTGGGCTCTTCTCCCAAGGGACAGGACAAGAGGAAACGGCCTCAAGCTCCACCATGCAACTAACATCAAAACTTAGTGTAACTTGTGACAGAGGAGGGAAACACCACAAGCACGATTGCCTTTGTGGTCTTCGCTTTGAAGCAGGTAAGCATTAATAAATATTATTTTCTTACGTGTTATTCAGCTTGTGTTGTCAATACAAAACGCGTTCCAAGTTTGCATGCACACAGTTTTAGTTACAGAGTCCAAGAGACGAACAAACTAAAACCCAAACTGCATTACCATCTAAACTTCAGTTCTGTAAGGGGATGTGAGCAAATCCTTCCTTTACAGCAAGGTCACAGAGAATTGAGTAATCTGCCAAAGGTCATTCCACGTGTCAGTGGTGGAAATTGGAATGAAATGCAGGTCTTGGCCTCCGCATAGCACTATGTCCAGGAAGAGAAGTGATGGGTGTGTGTCACCTAAGGGTACAGGGCTAGCTAGTGCCCTGCCAGTGACAACTGTGTCAACTAAATATATGAAAGTGTTAAGTTTAACAGGCAAGCCATGCAATATTAGGGTCTACAGGACGCTGCATGTGAGGATACTTACAGTAAAACCCAACAGCTGCGGCAGGGAAGAAAGAAAAAACACTCTGTCAACACCAAATTGAGACTGAAATGTTCACAAAACTTATCAAGTGTAAGCAGTGCACTGTCAGAAACATTCCTGTATTCTCTGTTGTTCAGAAATTATAGCATATTTGTTACGGTAAACTTAAATCAAAGGTAAGAAGGGCCAGTTATCAACATCTCATACAGCACAATATTAAATGAAGATTCTTAGAGAACATGAGTGTAGCTGCCACACAGCACGAACCTGGGTTTGCAGAAAAAGGGGAACGTGTTTGGAAGGGATATTTATGCAGTTTATAGGATCTATCTGGGTACATCCCCTTTTAAAGGGGAAATCTGCAAGTTTACAAGTGCAAGTCAGAGCCACGAGGCACGTTGCAGAATATGTAATTATACATAGAATTACACTTGGAACTGGGAACCAAGATTCTGCCTTGACACACCCACAGGCAGCTGGGCAGAACCACAAAGGCCTCCGGCAGCCACCCTGTAAAAACTCCTACAGTAACAGCAACGAAAGCACAGACTAAGAATACACATCTCAAACCATTTCTCAGGTTTTCAGGTAAATATATATAACGTCTGTGAAACGTCAAACATGAATTTCACTGTGTTGGTACCAGAGCAGTCCTGCTCTATCCACAATGTTGCTGAAATACTTATTCAGAGGGAGGGGATGGATAAGTGACATCACCAGGAGTGCTAATATTGGGAGGAGATGGCAAAAAAAAAAGGTGCAGACGAGGACAATCTGCTTCCACCAGAGCTCTGGTGAACTTCAGTAAGATCCTCAGAGGTAGCAAAATGGCTTTCTTTGGAAAAACAATCTAGGTGTCACATATGAAAAAGAGGGAAGAGGTTCAGGTGGTTCAGGTTTTCACTTTGGACCTGTTTGGGCCACAGGATAAACGGGTAACTGCACTCGGCATGTCTGGTGTTGGTAAGAGATGCAATTTTCCCCCTGAACCAGCTGCCTCGTGACCACCCTGTAAACCAAACTAATGCTGCGGTTTTACCTGAAGGGTTAGAGAAATCCAGAATGCTCGTTGTCGGCTGCAACAGGTCAGGGCTGCTGGATGAGAGCGTTCCTGGAATGGGCATGATGGCCAGGCTGTGCCGGCACTGCCGCGTCCCCACGATGCTGTCGTCCTGCGACTGGCTCACGCTCCCATCACTGCAAAACAATTTGGTTTCAATTCTGCGCACTAAGCTCCTTGTAATCATTTTGGGATGAACAAAACTAAGAGAAATAGTGGCACTCAGCTGCTTGAATCAGACATCGTAGACAGGCTATTAGAGCAAGGAGAGAGGAAAAGGAGATTTGGAAGTGTTCACTGGGAGAGAAAAGATATTTTGGTCTTGCTCTGCATTTATGGGTCAGATTTGCTGCATTTCTTTGAGGACCAAAGCAGATTCTTAACAAATAAAATATCCCAGCTTAACAAGGACCAAGAGTTTTTTGACCAGATCTGACAAACCTGAACAGTTTGGGAGGCAAGATGCTGAAGCGAGTCTTGTCCAAGATCTTCCTGATTCGGTTTCTCCCGCCAGACACGGTGTTCGCTTTCATTTTCTTGTTTCCTTTTTCGCGAGGAAACATCTGCTCCACATCTCCAGGCATATCTGGGATGGAATAACGGTTGTTTTTCTTCTCCGCAATTTTTGGAATATGGGGAATTCCATTCTTCTCTTGTCCTATCCTGCAGAGCAGCTCTTTAAACACTGTAAGAGGAGAGAACAGAAGCCACTCAGATTTCCTATTGCATTTATCAAGCTAAGCCAGTTTATTATCAAGCTCCGCCAGGGGAGATTTAGGCTGGAGATTAGGAGGAGGTTTTTCACACAGAGGGTCATTGGGCATTGGAACAGGCTGCCCAGGGAGGTGGTTGAGTCACCTTCCCTGGAGGTGTTTAAGGCACAGGTGGATCAGGTATTGAGGGACTTGGTTTAGTGTTAGATAGGAATGGTTGGACTAGAAGATCCGATGGGTCCCTTCCAACCTGCTTGTTCTGTTCTGTGATTCTGTGATTCTCCGCACTGACATTCCTGAAGACCTAATTCCATGGAAAAAATAGCGTCTATTATGTTCTTTGTGCGTCTTCCTACGTATGCAAGGTGAAAACAAATTATTCAAATCGTTTTACTTATATAAATCTTTCTTAAAGATCTTTTGAAACTCTTTTTACATCTTCTGAGGTGACTCAAGTCAGAAATTCGGTATTTTCTGTCAAACAGTGATACTGGGAGAATGCAAGACTGTGGAGAGGAAATGATTCGGAATGTCCCTCTGAGCAAGGCAACCTGGATTTTCTGTACAGGAATTCCTGGTCAAATTGCGTATTTCTACTATGAAATAAAATTTAAGGCTACGAAGCCTCCATGGAGGCTTCGTAGCCTTAAATTTTATTTCATAGTAGAAATTGGGAGAGAAATTGGAGCAGAGATTGGAATGTAAGAACAGCAACTGCTCGTTGTCAGCACCAGGGCACTTAGCACTCCATTAAAAAGAGAGGATAATAAGCATCAACGCTGAAAAAACCTTCGAGACGTGAATTCATTACAATTTATCAGTGAAATCACTTTGAAACGATATCAGCTAGCAGGAAGAGATTAGAATCCACTCCTAGACACATGTTGCTTACATTTATAATACAAATGAACAATCCATCACTGTCTCAGTAAGAGTTACGCTTTATTTTTATGTCATGTTTTACCTTTCTTTGGCTTTATGCTAACAACCAACCACTACCTGGAAACTCTTTTCCCCTGAAGAGTGATAAACAGAAAATAATAATTGAAAATAAAATTAACAGTGACCAAGGGCAGGTAATCGGAGAAAGAAAATAAGAAAAGGAGACTGCCGGAAGGTCTCAGATACAACCACAGAGGATGGAGCTGCTTTGTGCTCTGCCTCGTTACTACCGTAGTCATGGTTATTCTGTTGCCTGAACTGGATAATGGAGAAAGAACAGACGATTTGACTGAGAGTTTTAAAGAGGTATTTATGTGTTTATATTCGCACTGACGATTTAAAGCCAACATTTATAGGTCATTCCACTTTTTATATTCCCTTTTCAATTTCAGATAGAAAGGCGATTTATCCTATCATTCTTTTACAGCCATTATTATAAGTTTTACGAAAGCTCAGTTTTGCATTTTTGCTGTTTCTTGGCAAAACCATTTTGGCCCAGATCCCCTGGCTCCATTTCAGCCATATCGCATGAAGGGACACTAAAGCCGCTTAACCAGGCATTTGAGGATTTCTTGGGGAGTAAGGAGCTGGCTACGCTGGCTTTGTGCCACTCAGCGCACAGCCCTTGGCACACAAGAACTTATCCAAGCAAGAGGATGCACAAAGGGGACTTCTGCACAACTTCGCACTCCTAGAACACGTTGGAAGAAAGAGGCGGCATCTTACTTCACTTCTAAGGCCAAAAAGGCTGGAGTTTTCCTTCATATCCACAAAAAACACATCCCACAAAGTCTACTCACCAAAAATGTTTGTTTTTACAGTAATGGAGAGATGAGTGTTGTTCCTCAAGATCTCCAGAGCTTTTACAAAGGTGATGTTCTCAAAATTCTGTCCGTTAACTTCCATTATCTGCAAGAAGAAATAAAAATTGGGCCGTTAACAGAAACTCTGCTTATAACAGTCTTACAAATACAAAGGTGATGATGCAGGCACAGTAAAAACCTTCCAGAAGTTATCAAATCATCCAGCCTCAGTAAACCGGGATGATCTACACTAGATGGGAATCAATCCAACAAAACAATCAGACTTTTTTAAGCAGAGAGATGGATATTTTAAATGAACTTTCTACCTGATCACCACGCTTGAGTCCAGCTTCTGCTGCTTTACTGCCCACTTCCACCGTCTCGACGAAAATACCAAAACCCTTGTCGCTGCCTCCAAGGAGGCTGAAAAACAGCGGCGAATCTCTAGAAGGTTTTTGTAGGGTTATTTGCCTCCATTTTGCTTTGGCAGCACAGGCAATATTCAGCAATCTGAGATGTCCTTTCATTTTCTGAAACAGAGAAGAAACCAAACGTAATGCAATGTTTTCCTTACTAGAAATGGAAAAAGAGTAATGGAAAAAAAAAAAAAAAAAAGAAGCAAAGTGCCAGAAAAAGGACTTGAGACTTGGAGCAGCTCTGCTATGAGGCCAGGCTGAGAGAGCTGAGGTTGCTCAGCCTGGAGAAGAGAAGGCTCCAGGAAGACCTCAGAGTAGTTTCCAGTACTGAAAGGCATTACAAGAAAGCTGGGGAGGGGGATCTTGATCAGGGATCAAGGGGGGAATGATTTTCAGCTAAAGAGGTTGAGACAGAGATGAGATATCAAGAAGAAATGGCTTGAAGCCCCTAATGCAGTGGGAGGTGTCGCTGTCCATGCCAGGGGGTAGAACTGGATCATCTCCGAGATCCCTTCCAACCAAAACCAGCCGATGACTCTAAGGTGCCAAGTATCCAAATCTTACTAAATAAACCTTGTCCTCTTTTGCAGTAACACAAATACATGACTGCCCTATGTTCTATTTTATATGGGCTTTATATCTAAAAATATGTTTAAGAACAAACGCGTCCATGTTAAAAGCCATCTACTGACTTAGAGACGACAACGTGTTAGTCACCAGCAACACACTGGCAAATGAAAGCCTGTACCCCTAGAAAGTAGGACAATCATTCTTTTTTTTTTGCTCCTACCGTATCTTCCAAGTTCTTTTCAAACTCTTCCAGAAACCGAGTCATAGCGGGATCTCCTTCAAAGTCATTAAAATGATTGTTCACCCACAGTAAGACCACTCTGGTGACCTGCCAAAAAGTTCAAGTATGTATATATAAAGGAATCTATGATCTTTCTATTAGCAAAGAAGAACACACGGACATGCTTAACAAACAGAAGCAAACACATTTACACTTCAAATCATCTTTTCCTTTATTTGTGGAAACAAAAGAAAAAACAAAAAACTGAATATTTTGTACCTAATTGACTACATCACCTGGGATTTAGTGGTGCAGAAGTCCACTTTCAGTTAACTCTTCCCTATGCTGTTTATAAAACTGATCTTTTTAAAGCATCTTAAGGATCTCCTTAAAGAGAGCTCTGGGAAATAAGCTGTGATAATAAAAGAAATTTTAGTTAAATCTGCAGGTTGCTTTTTTTAATGTGTGGTATGATGGTAGTTAGAGCCATCCACGAGAAAGTCAGCCTGACAACGATTCCTTCCATCCACATTATAACAAACATTAATCTACAGCAGCCTCTCATCTAAAAGCCATTTCCTTTTATTTGCTGAGACAGTTTTCTTTTACTTTCCTTTTCTTAAAACACAGCAGTTGCCAAAATAAGCAGCACGGCAAAACGTAAGAGGAGAAGCGGTAACCACAGCAAAGGACCTTGGACAATTTCCTACGCAAAAACACACGGCGTTTGATAGTCTGTTGGGTTTCCTTCAGCTCAAGGCTACAACACATAAAACCGCTGGCGGAGAATTTTACTGCCATAATTTTCAACAAATTGGACACGGATTCAAGTTCCGGACTAGGAATATTTTTCATGCGTCTGTGCATACAGCTACACCGAGTTGAACCCGTATTGTTTATACAAGTATTTTTACCAACTGCACCTGGCTGGAGCAGAGTTTATTTTAGGTGCAGAGTTCGTAATAAGCTGCTCAAACTAAGTGTGCTCAATATACCGAAAAGCTCTACAGAAGAAAACTGAAGACAAGGATAATGCTGTTGTGAAAAGACGGTATGTTCAAGAGATCACAAACACCGTTTCCCCGTGTTTCTAGTGGAGAGAATAAATAAAAATAAATACAAAACAGTATTAAACACTCTGCAGAAGAGAAACAGCACCATACCTAGTTCAGAATAGCACACTATACCCACACACCACGCTGGAGAATCCTTTCTCCATATGACAGGGGAAAAAACTGCCTTGAAAACAGTTCATACGAAATAGCTGGAGCAAAATCCTAGTTCATCAGCAACACAAAAAGGAATCGCTTTGGAGACACTTTCACCAGAAATACTAATCTCTCAGACTCAGACCAACCTTATCCCTGAGGCTGTCCACTGTGAACCATTCCAGGAGTTTATTTCCAACTTCCAAGGGGCTTGTTAGAAACGTTCTGTATGTTAAAAGGAAATCTTCGATGTAGGTTGGATCCACAATAGAATGTTCTTCTATTAAGTGCATGATGAGTCGCTCAGGCGTTGCCTTAAAAATTGAATGCAAATAAATAACTGCTGTCTCCCATCACTACGTCTCCTACAGAGTATAAACCCAGGGGAACAGTACATTCCCTTTTCAAATCAAGGAGAAAGCACTAATGTTTGCCCAAAATGTTTTGCGTAAGTAATAATTGGCTATAACAGCTTTTAACTTCCCTTCCTTTTGTTTTTAATAAGCAGTTTAAGTTCCTCTTCCTGGTAACAAAAAAACAGCTCAAGACACACAAAGGGCGCTCGTGATACAGAACTCAACAGATGTGCCAAACAGGTCTAGCTTCATCAAAAAGGAGATGGAAATAAATTTGCATAACAACATTAATTCTTCCATCAATCTTTCTGAGCTGAGACAGACAAAATGGAGTAGATGGTTCAAACTGAAATTGTATCGATTTACTAATAAATTAAGGTTTAATAAACTCAGGGAAAGCGCAGCAAGAAATTCACCTTGATTACTATGTGTCCTTTTCTGGTTCCACTGCGATCCAGCTCCCTGTGCTCCTTTACCATAACAATTTCTCCTTCCTCCTCCACTTTATGAGTGTTTTTTTCCACGTGGTTCAGAATCCTCCAGTAGTCTTGCTGGGCTATACACACAAACTGCCCCCAAATAACACAGGATTGTTAATAAAATCCCAAACATCTCTGGGCTGCTTCGATACAGAGACAATAGCAGAGCATTCGATACCACCTGCACTTTGTTCTGCCCAACTATACAACAGAGAAAGTTAGAAATAGAAGACAAATAGACCTGGTCACCTTCTTATATCTCCAAAGATGGTTTGAATGGGCTAAATATACAGAGGACAAAGCCTGTAAGCAGTGGAAACGGATATTTTCTCATCCACACCGAGTGGACTAAGCTTACATTTCAGCACAACACACAAGTTCCTCTCTCTCACCTAGGAGCAGTGTGAAAAATCTCAGGTACTCAAGGGTGCACAACCAACAACATCAGCAGAACCCCAACCCATAAAACACTAATCTCCTTGTTTATTCTCCTGGAACACCTAGGACAAAAGTAGTCTGTTTTCTTTTATAAGACATTTAAAAATACGAGGTAATTGTATAGGATCTTACCTGACAATCATCTACTTTGGTTCTAACTACCCCATTCATGTACTGCTTTTCCAGAGAGGGAGTAATCCCAAAACTATTTCCCATGCAGAGACTCTCACTCTTCCCATCAGGATAGGTGATTTCCACCGTGCCATTTAAAATAACGTACCAAGAATCAAGCTAGAGGAAGGGAAAAAACAAGTTTAGAAAGCGAAGCAATTCAACAACTTCCATAAGCCGCGCTCTTCTCTCAGAAAGGCTTATTCTTGCAGTCTGCAGTTTGTTGTCACAACAGTTTTTTAGTGAATTAAATGTTGCAAATGTGCACTGTAAAGCAGCAAGCAAGAAGACTGAAGCAAGAACGCTTTTCGGCATTCTCGATTCATTTCCGAACTAATTCAGTAGGGAGGAACGCTGATGAAGTGCTTTCTTAATCAGCAGGCTAATTGCTACAAGATATTCATATCATTTAGTGAGAATGAATACTCTTCCCCCGGGTACCCATTTGGTCAGGTCCAGAGATGAGAGCCTGCCCACTCCTCTTAGAGGGATGACCTGCTACGGCCATCCCAGATGTTTTGATCCAAAGACAGAGAGAGATTCCAGGGCGTTGACTCAGAGAGTCTATGTCAGGAGTCAGACCATTTATCTCAACATCTCTCTTCTCCCAACAAACACATACGGAAACTGCCCTTAACTGGACATTTCTGTTACATCTATATTGCTGGGCAAGGGTCCCTCTCCATGTTAGTATTTTTAAAAACTACATTTTAAGAAGAGAGTTATTTCACCAAGGGAAATGATGCATTCTTCTATGCCACAAACTCCTTGAGATGTTAGCACTTAGCTGGATGCTGTTTATCTCTATATTTGGCCAAGCTGAAGTCTTGAACAGGACAGCAATATCGAGGCTGAAACCGACCAAGGGATGGGCTAAGACTTGGGGATTTTGGACAGAGATTGCGGTGAGAGAAGAACTCTCTAAGTTTCAGGTGCAGGAGAGCTGTGGAACGGGAAACAGATTTTCCAGCCTTCACCCCAGATGCCCTTGCTAACCTGCTAACCTACTATACACTCCAACTGTGTTGTAAGCTGTAACTTACCTCTTGGCCATCTTCAAGAATAATGGCTCCCGCTTGCTCTACTACTTCAAATATCATCACTGAGCAAAGCTCTCTTCTCACCGACATAGTCATGTTGGCAAAGGCAGGGAGTTGATGCATAAATTCCAATAATTGCTCTGTTAGACAAAAGACACATTGATATGACGACCGCAAGGCCTGAGGGTTCCTTAGCTACCTTTCCCTCCACAGGTATGTTAAAACTCAAGTTCACAGAGAAATTGCTCAGTGGTGTTACGATCCCATTAGCGCCTGTGGCTAAGCGAGCCCAGCATGCATTTTGTCATCAACAACCAGAACTCGCCTCTACAGTCTTGAGCATGTTCTGATTGACTCTCACGGCAGCCATCTCACTAGGGTGTAAAAACACTGCAGCTTCAAACATTTAGAAAAATTAAATACCCTTACAGCACAGTAACTGTGAGCTTGACAGGAGCATGAAACGATTTTCCAGTGTTTAAAGAAGTAACATGAAGCACAGCACAGCGCAAATTTTACTATTAAAACTAATGCCAAGTTTCAGTTAAGCGCTGCTGTAAGTTAATTCCATCTTAAATGTTTTGCAGTTGACAATTAAGAATATAACTGTACTGCCGTAGCACTATGTTCTCTCTGACATTTAATAACTAATTCAGTCAGTTACTTCAGTATTCAGTTTCAGGCAGTCAAAATTCCCTTGCTACCTATCCCTCGCTTATATCAACACATACAATGACTGCAATACTTAACACCTGAAGCATCTCAGGGACTTTAAAGAACTTAGTTTCCCAGAATAAATACTCTCTCCAATAAGAGGAGAAGAAATCATTCAGCTAACAGTATCTCTAGAGCAAAGTTATCTCTGGGGGGAGTCATTCATAATTATTAGGATATACATTTAACTTTAAACAGTTTTCAGATATGCGTCTCTTATAGAAGTTACACGATACACAAAGATCTATTTTTGCTTTTTCCTCACCAATATCGTCATCGGTTTTGTCTGCAGGCTCTTTCTCAAGGCACTCTCGTACAACGTCTCGCCCTAGAAGTGGATCTGAAGTTCTGTCAATATCTTCATCCTCCTCCTCTTCTTCATCTTCAGAGTCTACAGGTGCTTCTGGAAGACCCGTTAAATCAACGTCTCCCATCTCACTTTCTGTAGCCTACAAATAAAACATCCATCAGACAAAGTTTAATAACTTCAGCTTAGTGATTTATGGCCTTAGGCAGCTAAGAATTCTGTGACCAGCAATTCCAACTAGGAGTTGTTAATAGCTCCCTTTCTGAATGCTGAAAAAAACCCAAAAAACCGAACCACATTAAACCAAAATCTGCAGTTACAGGATGGTACAAAACTCTGCAATACTATTCTACAGGCAGTGTGATCCCAAGTTCTGAAAACAAAATTAACCTGCTGAGATATATCATTTACATCTCTCCAAGCCTGCAATGGACTAGAGGCAACATCGACCCATCAACGGAGTGACAGAGGAAAAAAGCAAAGCAGAATGATTTAGGTTGGACATTAGGAAAAAATTTTTCACAGAAAGGGTCACTGGAACAGGCTGAACAGGGAGAGGGTTGAGTCGCTTTCCCTGGAGGGGTTTAAGGGACGGGTGGACGAGGTGCTGAGGGACATGGGTTAGTGTTTGATAGGAATGGTTGGACTCGATCTAATGGGTCTCTTCCAACCTGGTTGTTCTATGATTCTAATATGAAAGGGATTTGATTTCATTTTGGTATTATAATGCAAATTTGAATCCTGACATAAAGTAAGTCATGCAGAGTAGAGAAATTGAGGAATGAGGATGACTATTCACTGGTTCTCACTGTAGAGCATTAACTCTTTCTTGTGACTTGACATAAACATTTTTTTTCCCCAGTCTGAGCCTGTATTATTAACAAAATAACAGTACAACTCAGCAGCACCAGTGGGTTACCCAGTGCCTGCAGACACATTGCTGCTGTCATCAATAGATGGCAACAGAGGCATCACGCTGGGCAAACACTCCAAGCAACGGTGGAGAAGGCGATACTGGCAGCACAAAGCAGAATCACACAGGAATCATTTAAACTAATTCCTTATGTAAAGTTTAAATGATGGAATTGCATGAAAATAACTTTCCAAACAGATGGGAGGTAAAAAAAAAAACCTCTAGTAGTTTCAAATTTTTAATTTCCACAAAGTAGTTGTTGCTCAGTCTTTTTTTTTCACTTTAAGCCAGCATGCAAATCATTTTCTGTCCAAATTGAAAAACGCGAACAACAAGATGTGTCACTGAGAAGTGCGAGGCAATTAGAGAGACGCTTGCACAAAATGGAGGTTATTTCTTTACAAAAGAACACTTTTCCACTCATCACCTGCACTTTAAAAAAAATCCTTGTGATTGTACAAAAGCACCGAGGACAAACTAAAACACCAAACACTCTGCACGCTCAAAAAAAGTCCAAAATAAATATGGGGTCCTGTCCAGCCTGGCAAGAACATGTCCAGCAGTGCGGCAGCCACAGCTTCTCCAGGCAACTTGTGCCAGAGCCTTACTACCCTCGGAGTAAAACATTTCTCCTTAATATCGAAGCTAAATGGATCCTTTTCCAGTTTAAAACCGTTGCCCCTTCTCCTGTCACTACAGGCTCTGGCAAAAAGTCTGTCTTGTAAGACTCTAAATGCTGCATTGCTGTAATAAGGTCTTCCCATAGTCTTGTTCCCTTTTCTCCAATTACCAGGACTTCTCACTGCCGTGACTTTTCACGTGGGATGGAATGTGCCTGAACAACAGCATCAGCCAACTCCCTCAGGACCTTGGGACGCATCTGGTTGGGTCTCACGGACTTGCATATGTTAAGGTTGCTCAGGTGGCATCAAACCTGATGTTCTCTTACCACGGAAAGGACTTCTTTCCCAGAGTCCCTGCCTTTTGGTTAAAGGACTTGCGAGTTGTGGGAAGAGTGAAAACTGAGACAAAAAAAATTGTTGAGTAGCTCATGTCTCAGGTTCTCCAGTCCTGTTTACATGTGTGAGGGGAATACATTTTCTTCAATCTTTTTTGACCAATGCACCTGCAGAAGGTTTTATTGTTGTTCTTCACATCCCTTGCCAAATCCAGCTCCGGCTGTGCCTCAACTTTCCTGACCCCAACACTCCATGTCTGAGCAGCACCCCTATATTCCTCCCAATGAAGAATGCTCCAGTTCTACCGTATCCACTTCCCTCTCGTGCTTTAGTCTGACCAGGAGGTCCTTACTCAGCCATGCTTGTCTCCTGCCTTCCTTGCCTCATAAAAGACAATGCCCATTTTAAATGATTTATTCGCAGCAGACTGTGCTGCCTCTGTCTTCATACGCACCCTCTGATCGGCTAACGCAGGCCCCAGCCCTTGGACAGAGGGGCAGCATTTCCTTCTTCCACTAGACAAAAAGACTAAGGTTTAGATAGAACCTTGGACCTTTGAGCTTGTCCTCATTTTAGTAA